>OX336359.1:3871531-4471531 GCA_946902875.1 Nematopogon swammerdamellus
CCATAACACCTTGGTGAACTAGGTGCCATGTTAGTGCTTCCCTTCGGTCGTGTCGGTTACACTGAAATTGACTGAAAACACGAACTATTTATATAGCCGTTTCAACACGAACTATTTAAATAGCCGTTTCAACCGACCTTTCCTTCATGTATGTTTGTTAGGATAACTGTAACTCCTAAACGACGTGTCCGATTTTTATAATTCTCATGTCATTCGGTTTGTTTCAATTTCACGGGTGACATTGTGTACCAGATAATTCAAAATGACGGCTGCCAGATTAAAAATAAAGAAAAATTAAAATTAACATTTTAAAAAACCCGATTACGAAAAACGAAGAAAACAAGCTGATTTTAAATAAGCGGAGGAAAAAATATAAAAATTATAAAAAAAAAAATTTTTTTTACTGCATTCTTGCGGTGCATTGTCCAGTAATACTTAATAACAAACAAGTAATTTGGTGGACCTTCGCGTTTTTGAATGAACCGGCCGAGTGAGAGCGCCCATTGTTCTAGTACATATCTATACAATCGGGGTAAGCAGAGCAATCGGTGTTGTTCTGCAAGAACTCTGGTAAATTGCAGCACAACACCGACCACCACGTTTCGCAAAATATTCGAACAAGATTCAATCGATCAAGCAGCAAGTAAGGCTCGAAGACCCACCTGCTGCATGACTCGGTGGAAGTACCGTGCCAAGGTGAGGTGAGTGGCGAGCCTCTCGCCCTTTAGCACGGCATCTTGTCCTTATCCCTAAGTCGCTTTTACGACATGCATGGGGAGAGATGCAGTGGGGCTATTCTTTTTAAGTACCGGCCCCACACGGTAGTGGTGTCCCAAAAATAACGCAAGATTTAAATTTAACAGAAAACACATTTTTTTTACATTATATTGTAATTTTTTTATTGAATCATAGAGTACACAGGATAGGGTTATGTATGGAATAGCACATCGGACAAATGGCCTCCAAGGCTTTGCTGGCACATACGCACTCTTTTGTCGAAATTTTCCATGACCATTTTGCATAAATGTGGCTGAATTTCGTTGATGCAGCGTCGAATTTCCTCCTTAAAAGCATGGGTGGTTGAGGGCTTGTTGGCATAGACCTTTGATTTCAAATAACTCTATAAAAAGAAATCCAATGGTGTTAAATCACAAGATCTAGGGGGCCAATTCTGATTACCGAAACGAGAGAGGAAATGTCTCTTGCAGTAATTGCATTGTTTCACGGGCTGTATGGCATGTAGCCCCGTCTTGTTGAAACCATACTCCTTCCACATCAATATCATCCAATTTAGGCAGAAAGAACTGTGTTATCATGTCGCGATATCGAGCACCATTAAAAGTTACTGCTTGACCAGCCTCATTTTGGAAAAAGTATGGTCCAATGATGCCTCCAGCCCAAAATCCGCACCAAACAGTGACACGTTGTGGATGCATTTGTTTTTCGGCAATCACATGTGGGTTCTCTGAACCCCAAATGCGGAAATTCTGGCGATTAACAAAGCCATCAAGGTGAAAATGTGCTTCATCGCTTCGGATGATTTTGCTCGAAAAATCAGCATCCACTTTCATTATTTTTGAAATATTGTTCAACAATGAAAACACGTTGTTCTATCGTGTAACGCTTCATTTTTACTAACCCTAAACTGTCAGCTGTCAAATTGATTTTTTTTAGTGTTGCCAACACTTTATTTCACAAATGGCGCCAAATTCAAATCTTGCGTTAATTTTGGGACACCTTTAAACAATAAAGTCTATATGAGATGTAGCTGAATTTTTAGGATTCCGTAGTCAACAAGAAACCCTTATTGGTGGCGCCTAACTCTCCGTTGAATGTTCGCCGAACGCAGTTAGGGGAGCTCTTCAGAAAAATGCGGTGGTGGACTGTACTTTCGGTTTAATAAATGAAATTATGTAACGTAATGACATGAATGTGAGTGTAAGAGCGCGGTGCGTGCGCTCGCCGTCGCGGTGGTTGGCAGAATGTCGGTAGGCTGCGACGGAGAGGGGAGCTGCCGCCGCCGCCCGTCGCCCGCGCACCTCCCCGCAGTACCGTGTGCCTAGTGGTCGACGGTGCGGAGACTAGTGGTCGCGTGAACATCCTCCCCGCCTTGGAGCGATGGATCCAACTGAATGTCCTCCATGGGTAGTGGGCACAGCCGAGTGACTGCTCTTCTGAGGGTGCCGCTCCGAGTCTTGATGTCCGCAACCCGCGCGACTCCGTCGGAGCCTGGGAACAGCTGGACGACCCGGCCGAGCAGCCATCTCAGTGGAGGTAGCCCGTCCTCTTTGATGATGACCAGAGTTCCGTCCTTCAGCTCGCTACGTGAAGTTTGCCACTTCGTTCGCCGCTGGAGCTCTGTAATGTATTCTTTATAATAGCGGTTCCAGAAGTGCTGTTTCAATCTCCCGATGCGCTCGTATCGCTGCAACCTGACGGTGGCGACCCTCAGTGACCTGAGCATGAGGCAACATCGTGAGAGATCGTTCGACATGGAAATGTGCAGGAGTGAAGAGAGAGTAGACACTAGGATTGGAAGGACACTAGGATTTGTTGAACGCGAATTTAAAATTGTACTTGGCCGAGAGTGGTATACATTTCCCCATACGTGAGGTGAACTTATTGAAAACCGAGTATTAAATTATTTGAAGTTGATAAAGTGAATGAGATCGGTGTTGATATACTTAGGTATAATTTTATGTTATTTGATTTGAAAACGATTAACAAGTAGGAAAGTTTAAGTATAAATGATGAATTGCCGCTATGTACTGGCAGTGCGATCATGTCGCTGACAAGCTCCAGGTGAAGGGCCAGAAGAGCAGACAAACTACAAATGGCGGTCAGCTATCGAAACTGACTCGCTTAGCAAACTGAATTCAGTTATAGCGCTGCTCTGAAAGAAGTTCATCATTGATGAAAACTGTTTTACAATTTAATCAACAATAAAATTATTCATTTAAGATTATGTAGGTATATGTAGGTATATACTCTGAATGAATTTTAATTTGTATGCATTGTAAATGTTCTGCTTTTATGTGTTATGTTCTGCTTTTATGTGTTATAGTTTAATAAGATGTTAAATGTGTAAATGCATTATGCTTGTTATGTTTTCTGAAAATGGATGATGAAGATGGATGAAAGGTTAAATGAATTTAAGAATATTGATTTGAATGTATAAATGTTATGTACGAGTATGAACGTATGAATGTTTTTATGAATGAGTAAATATGTTATTTCTTACGAATGTGTTGTGAGTAATTTTGTGTACACAATGTGAATGAATTACACAATGTGACAGCAAAATAAATGTATGAATGTGTGAATATGTAGTGAATGGTTTTGTGTACACATGTGAGTGAGCGACACAATGTGACACGAAACGATGTGTGTCATTTCATGATCAACGGCTGAACATGAAATGTATTTTACTAAGTCTTGCAGCGTACTTAGTAAATGTATTAGGTATTGCATGTACCTACTTATGTAGATGCACCAGGCACTGTATGTACCTATGTATGTGCACCACGTACCTTTGTAGTTTGTGTTCATAGAAAGAGCATTGTTTCAGCATTCTTTCTAATGAATACGCTGTCGTTTCGCCTACTCAAAGGAATCCCTTACTCGGAAGATGAATCCTTGAGGGGAAATGCGACTGCATGGTTGAGTAGATCAATCAAATCAACCAGTATGTGTTCATAGAAGTAGCATTGTTTCAGCATTCTTTCTAATGAACACGCTGTCTTTTCGCCTACTCAAAGGAGTCCCTTACTGGGAAGATGAATCCTTGAGGGGAAATGCGACTGCATGACTGATCGATCAATATGATTGACCGTTTGTATGTGTGCGTGTGTGGCGTGTGTGTGTGTGTGACGTGAGTATATGTGTGTGTGTGTGACGCGTGTATGTGCTTGTATGAATTATGAATAGGAATGATGTAATGATAGGTTGCACTCACGCTTCCCTTGTGTTCAAGAAGTGTGAAGTATGTGTAGGTATGTAAGTATGTTTACCATTATTGAATTTTGTATGTTTGTCGGAGGCGATAGTTCCTGAAACTAACCAACCGACCTTTGTTTTGTGAAATGAAGGTTTATGTTTACCAAAATATGCGGATACTAAGCACGATATTTTCCAATACAACATTGACCCTATTGGAGAGGGTGTGTTTATGAAACTATCGGACAGTTGTATGTGTAATGGAAGGGACGATCTTCTTGTGTCTATTAATGAAGGAGATATTGAATGAATGATGTAAGATATGAAACAATATGAGATGTATTTATTATATGTCTTTAGATGTGTACGTATGTTTTGATGCTCTTCTCTTACTAAGAGAAGGTTCCACTGACTGTCGTAGTTGCTAGAAGAAAAATCAATTGATTTGATAACCAATAATGCACTTTCCCTCAGAGCAACACGTAGACAGTGTTTGTTGAAAATGTCGATTGTTTCAATATCATGGATTGGCGAGACAAATATGTCTCTGAGCTCGAGCCAGTTCTGACACTGACCAGAGAAATGAAGTAAGTCTGTTGTAGAAAGTTTTGTTAATTGCTGACGGCTTGGCCCACCTGTACCACGGACACGGATACCTTCCTGAGAGCTTGCCAGCGACCGACCAGTCTCCGGCGCCGGCGCACGGTTCACGCTGGCTTGTGCAGTCGACACCGAAAGATAGTACTGGATGTCGACCTGTTCGCGTTCGACGTACTGGTTATCTGAAATATTAGACAATAGTTCGATTTCAGTCTGGAAGTAATCGTAATCCGAGCATACAGCAGCAATTTTAGCTAATAGAATTTCTATTTCATTGGTTTGCAGATCGCTAAGAAACACGCATGATTTAATAACTTCCAAAAAAGTCTTAAATTGCGATAATTTCGCTTTATAGGAACCAACTATTTTAATATTTCCTTTGTAGTTACTCATTGTGCCTAAATTTAAATGTCTAATGTTAATTTATTTAATTTAATTTTGTATTTAAATGTATGTATATATTTTGTAATGTAAGCTAGGAAGCAATACGTAGGTACCTGATTAAGCAAGCAAAGCAAAAGCGATCTGAAACTGTAAGCAAAGCGATTAGTTTTCGTTTTAATCTATAAATTGCGATACTTAAATTTTGTGTTAACGGAATAGGTAGGCGACGCGCGACGACGTGCTCGTAGGTAGGCGCGCGCTGGAACCGGTTATCGGCGGCGGCGGCGGCGCTCACCGCTGAACACGGAACGCCGAATCTGTGCGGGTAGACACAAAATGCAAGAACAGACATACACAAACGATAAAACGAAATAATGCTATTATGGATGAAGACTGGATGAAAGATTTAGATTGTATGATTGAACGGAATTTATTGTAAAGCTGATTGAATGACAGATATATTTAATTAATGAAGCAATTGTTTGCAAGCTGATTTTAAGATAGAATGAAGCAATGTACACAACTAAGCCAAATAAATGATTGTAAAGCAATAATCGTGCAAAGCGAGAATGAATATAGTTAATGAAATGAATGAATGAAATATTGTAGGAAAGATCATGAGAATGAATGGGAGAAGTGAGAAGATGGGAACGATCTCACGCCGCCGCTGATGTGTGAGTTGACTTGAGGTGGAGGCTGCCGCCGCGCCGCGCGAGCTGCGTGCTGCGCCGCGCTGGAGCGGTGCGCTGGTCGTGCTGGGCGTCGAGCTGGTTGCTGTCGACGTCGCCAGATGCGCTGCCACCCCACCTTGTCTCGTTCCGCGTTGCAGATTGATGTTCTGCTTGCTGGTGATTCTGCCGTGATGTTGTGGCGTGGTGGTGTTTCGCCTCGCGTGCACGCCGCGCTGCCGATCTCGGTAGGTCGCGCGCGCGGCCGATAGTAGCTGGGTACTCCGCGCCGCGTGCTGCTTGTCTCTTCGGTTCGAATGGACCATATGGTGGCGCCTAACTCTCCGTTGAATGTTCGCCGAACGCAGTTAGGGGAGCTCTTCAGAAAAATGCGGTGGTGGACTGTACTTTCGGTTTAATAAATGAAATTATGTAACGTAATGACATGAATGTGAGTGTAAGAGCGCGGTGCGTGCGCTCGCCGTCGCGGTGGTTGGCAGAATGTCGGTAGGCTGCGACGGAGAGGGGAGCTGCCGCCGCCGCCCGTCGCCCGCGCACCTCCCCGCAGTACCGTGTGCCTAGTGGTCGACGGTGCGGAGACTAGTGGTCGCGTGAACACTTATAGTTTCGCCATGTCCGTCCGTCTGTCTGTCCGCGGCTTAGCTCAGAGACCCTTAGTACTAGAACGTTGTAAGTTGGTATGGGTATACATACTAATAACGCTGACAAAGTGTTAAATAAAAATTTTGAAATAAATTTTTTTATGGTACCTCCCCTACACCTAAAGTGTAGTATGTATGTATGTAAAATTAATCTGCTAAATAATAAGTCTATATAACTACTTAAATAAGTCTCCTAAAAATACCTAAAAAATCTAATATATTTTAAAGCCAAATTACATTTTGCGAAATTTCTAAGACAATTACAACAAGAGCAGAAAATAGTAATTTAGTTTTAATATGAAATAGGTAATGTCTTAATGTATTCTATTTACTGTTCTATTTCTAATTAGTTAGACTTCGTATAAGAGAACAAAGAAACGTATTATTTTCTGAAATTCAGTTTCTATGTTGACGTGGAAAAATATCTAATGACGTCACAAGACTGTTTTTATTCTTTCTATTTTTAGGTAGAAATTGGAACGAAAAGAGCCCGTAAATAGTTTCGAGTCTTACATAACAAATTTACCGTAAATAGGTGTATACTCTGTTCAACCAGTGTTGACAGTGACATAATCACAGTTTACCGCGCCTCCCAACACCCGAAGGGATGAATGCGCGTTTACTCGTACACAGCTCATTCTTCATTTGGAAATCACTCGACACGGACAATGCGTTTGTACTTGTCGTCGTGCGGCCAATGGAATTCTTACCGTAGTTTTTTACCAAAGTTGCCATTAGTACTTATAATAAGTAAGACACATTCTGAATACTATTAGCGGATTTTCAAAAGTATTCCAGAAATCTTTAAATCAAAACAGCTTTACTCACGGTTCTACCCGAGCTATGTGGCTCGACGTTTCAGAACATTTCCCAGAATAATACTAAGCTCAGTAAGTTTTTTTTTCATCTTACATGTATTTAATTATTTCTACATTATATCTTTAGAAACTTTATTACGTAATGTATTTTTTTAAAAGATTAACTCTGATAACAAAAGTGCATTCTGTTCGGACCGGTTCAGAGAATATGCCTCTATGTAAACGATCATTATTTGCGATGAGTCACTGCCAACATTGGCCGAACAGAGTATACATAGAGATGAGAAACAGAGAGGCTAGATAGGCAACGAGAGCGCTCTGTATGGGAATATGGTGTAGTCAAAATGCCTAGGTACCAATCAAGCACAGACGCGCCCTTTCATTGGCTGTTGTAGATGATGTAGCTTGATGCGGCAATTATGTCTGAGTGACGACTGACGACTGAGTGTCAGCGTGCGAATTGCTGCGAATATTATTGTTAGGAAATCGTTTGACTACAATTTTATTACTATTATTACTAGCTTTTGCCTGCGGCTTCGCTCGCGTGAAATTCGTATTTAAAAAGAAGAAAGTAAGTAAGCCTGCTTCCGTACCTTTATTTCGGCGGGCGGAACAATTCGGTTTGTATGAGATCCACATCTTAGCGTGGCCGGAAGTGAATTTTAGTTAGCCTATCCTGTGTCCCGTATAGTAAAATGTGCTTGTACTAAGTTTCATCGAATTCGGATGATGGCTTTAAGAGTTATGGCGGAACATACATACATACATACAGAAAAGATTTCTAAAAATCGTCAATTTAGCTTTAGTATCATACATAGAGGCTACAAACTCAATATTTCCTAAAACAAAGTAACTTACTCCATGACCATCCCTTACAGATTTATTATATATATATATAATATATATATAATAAATCATTAAAAAAAAAAATTATTCATTGAAAAATCATTCAATCAACATTGAACTCTAGAAATATTATAAAGGCCATAAATACATACGCAACACCGGTTCTTATATATACTTTCAATGTAATAAATTATACTATGGATGACTTTAAAAAAATTGACAGAAAAACCAGGAAACTCCTAAACATATATAACATGCATCAACAAAAATCAAATACAGAAAGACTATATTTACCAGTCAATGAAGGAGGAAGAGGCCTATTAAACATAGAAAATCTATATATCAAATTAACTATTAAAATGGAAAAATATTTAGATGACAAAAATGACAACGTCCTAAAAGTAATTGTTGATCATGATAACGAAAAAGGCCTATATAACATAATTTCACAAGGTAAAAAATTTAGACAAAAACTTAATATCGAACTACCCACGGAAGATGAAATCTTAATCCACAAAAAACAGACTGAACGATCCAAAGAAAATTGGAAAGAAAAGCCATTACATGGTCAAATTGTGAGAGAGGTACTAATGAACCCAAATACAGATATTGAAAAATCTTTTTTGTGGCAAAAAAAACAACCTACATCTCCCCAAATGGAATCTAAAATCTTTGTAATACAAGAACAATCGGTCAGAACAAAACAGTTTGAACGAGGTATTTTAAAACTTGATACAGACGGACGATGCCGATTATGTCATGAAAAAGATGAAACAGTCAGACATATTATCTCAGGATGCAAAATATTAGTACAGCCACTATACCTAAAAAGACATAATCAACTAGTCAAATACGTTTACTGGAATTTACTCAAGAAACACAAGTTCGAAACAACTAAATTTTGGTGGAAATGCCCGTTAAATGAACCTCATGTGGTGGAAAATGAAGAATTTAAACTAATATGGGAGATTGCTGTCACCACAGATTATGCGTTACCTAACAATCGACCAGACCTTATATATGTAGACAAAAATAAAAACAGAACTTACCTTATCGATATCACAGTACCGTCCGATTATAACCTCACTAGGAAGGAAAATGAAAAACTTACTAAATACTACGCACTAAAAATTGAGGTCCAAAGATTGTGGAATACAAGAGTCGAAATTGTCCCAATAGTTATTGGCACTACTGGAATCAATACTAATAATAAATCTGTAAGGGATGGTCATGGAGTAAGTTACTTTGTTTTAGGAAATATTGAGTTTGTAGCCTCTATGTATGATACTAAAGCTAAATTGACGATTTTTAGAAATCTTTTCTGTATGTATGTATGTATGTATGTATGTTCCGCCATAACTCTTAAAGCCATCATCCGAATTCAATGAAACTTAGTACAAGCACATTCTACTATACGGGACACAGGATAGGCTAACTAAAATTCACTTCCGGCCACGCTAAGATGTGGCTCCCATACAAATCGAATCGAAATAAAAGCGGCGCGGCGCGGCGGCGGTTGGTGGCGGCTAACTGCGGAGGCTGGTGGCGGCGGGGGAGGTGCGGGGCGCGGCACGGGGTGCGGTCTGGCGGAGCGCGGTGTGTGTATACATTGTCTCGAGCAGAGTATCTTATTTAATTCGATTCATAATATTATGTAGGTTTACTTCGTTAGGTATCTATTTGATTAATTTTAGGTGCAAAGTGTTGTTGCAAGTCGATGTTAGCGGATATTTACTTAACTGGAGTTCATATTTGATTTAAGTTATTTGATCGTATGTTTATTATATTGTACGTACGTAGTGTAGTACCTATGCGCGCAATATTAACGAAAAGATTCTTATTTTTACCGGACTACGGCGAAGCGAAAAGGAGAGTTATGTGTTTGACCGGTATGTATGTATGTATGTATGTATGTATGTATGTATGTATGTATGTATGTATGTATGTATGTATGTATGTATGTATGTATGTATGTATGTATGTATGTTCATCTGTTTCCTCATAACTTCGAAACTACTTATCATAATTTGACAAATGAGGTATCGTTGGATGCGTCTTGACGCTGGTTATAGGCTATGTGATGTCTGATGTCCCATAAAATTGGATATGGTGCCCTCTAAAGGACATAAAGTCAAGTAATGATGCCGTGTTGGGTATCAAATGAAAGGGCTTAATTAACACATTTCAAAAATGTATATATTGTTAGCTGTTGCTTTCGGATTTGCTTGCATGCATCCGATAATTGGGAATAATTTCTAAAATCAGGGCTCACTCCAAACCTACCCAAAATACATCATACTAATATTATAAACGCGAAAGTTTGTGAATGAGTGGCGTTCAGGAAGACGATATACCTGCTCAAAGAAAGTAAGTAACTAATGGCGAGGCCGAAGGCCGAGCTGCGTTCGGGAAGACTATAAACCTTCTCGAAGAAAGTAAGTAACAAAAGGCGAGGCCGAAGGCCGAGCTGCGTTCAGGAAGACCCTAAACCTTCTCGAAGAAAGCAAGTAACAAAGAGCGAGGCCGAAGGCCGAGCTGCGTTCAGGAAGAGGATAAACCTTCTCGAAGACTTTCTTTGAAAAGGTTGTCCTCTTCCTGAAAGCAGCTCGGCCTTCGGCCTCGCCCATAATTACTTACTGTCTTCGAGAAGGTTTATCGTTTTCCTGAACGCAGCTCGGCCTTCGGCCTCGCCCTCTGTTACTTACTTTCTTCGAAAAGGTTACCCTCATCCTGAACGCAGCTCGGCCTTCGGCCTCGACCTTTGTTACTTTCTTTCTTAAAGATGGTTTATCCTCTTCCTGAACGCAGCTCGGCCTTCGGCCTCGCCCATAGTTACTTACTGTCTTCGAGAAGGTTTATCGTCTTCCTGAACGCAGCTCGGCCTTCGGCCTCGCCCTTTGTTACTTACTTTCTTCGAGAAGTTTTATGGTATTCCTGAACGCAGCTCGGCCTTCGGCCTCGCCCTTTGTTACTTACTTTCTTCGAGAAGTTTTATGGTATTCCTGAACGCAGCTCGGCCTTCGGCCTCGCCCTCTGTTACTTACTTTCTTTGAAAAGGTTATCCTCTTCCTGAACGCAGCTCGGCCTTCGGCCTCGCCCATAGTTACTAACTGTCTTCGATAAAGTTTATCGTTTTCCTGAACGCAGCTCGGCCTTCGGCCTCGCCCTCTGTTACTTACTTTCTTCGAAAAGGTTACCCTCATCCTGAACGCAGCTCGGCCTTCGGCCTCGCCCATAGTTACTTACTTTCTTCGAAAAGGTTATCCTCTTCCTGAACGCAGCTCGGCCTTCGGCCTCGCCCATAGTTACTTCCTGTCTTCGAGAAGGTTTATCGTCTTCCTGAACGCAACTCCTCAAAAAGTAACTCACTTTCTTCGAGACGGTTTATCGTTTACCTGAACCCAGCTCGCCCTTAATTACTAGCCTGAACCCAGCTCGCCCTTAGTTCTTCCTTTTAAATACGAATTTCACGCGAGCGAAGCCGCGGGCAAAAGCTAGTAATAAATAAAACTGCAGAGAAACATATAAAAACTTTAGACGCTGGTATAAAATTAGAAATACTCCAACAACAGGCTGCAATTGAAACTACAAAAATAATTACGAAATTTCTAACTGGAATTTTACCACCTGACAGTGATGATCAATAGATAATAATATATAATATAACTCAAGATTGATCGGTGGGCCCGTCTTCTATCTTGGGAGGCACTCGAGCGAGGACGGGTGGCAGACCGGCGAGTACAAATGGTGTATCGCCGACGACTCCGGAAAATGCGGAAGGATAAAGTTATATATATATATATTGATATTGATGATGATGATTAGTATTGATTGATGATGATTGATTTACTTAATTTTAAATCTAAGAAACATTACAGGCTTTGAAGCGTCGTCTCTGTCGCACAGACGTGCGAATTCGTGCGACAGAGACGGCGCTCTACAGCCGGATTGTCTCTTTCTTAGATTCTTATTAAATACTTGTCAATCATATTTTTGAATGCACTTATCATTGGGTGCTTCAATAACTTATTCGGGCAGTTTATTCCAGCTGTTTACGAGTCAGGAATACGTAGAGAATATTTTATAGTATAGGTATACGAACAAAGGTAATTTACCTCAAGATCCTCAGCTTTTCCGGTACAGATATTTAACTATAAAAAAAGTGCTTAAATTAATAAACAATAAATAATTATTGCCTTTTCCTACCACGGCCAGGGGCGCCAAAACTTTGGCGCGCCGTTTAGTTATCTTCCAGTTTGTTGCGAAGGGCTGGAACAACAAACCCAATATTTCGTGAAATTTTCTATAATTCGATTTGAAATGTTACATTTTCGGCCAACATTTTGTGTAACATTTGTTCGGTGCGGACGTCTAAAATTTACTTTATCTGCTGACTTATGGGTTTTGTTTGGGCCTCAAACTTTTAAAACCTTTCGATATAATAATTGTTGGACGTAATTCAGTTTTTTTTTGGAACGAAGTTCCTTATCGCGAGAGGCCGAAAAAAGTGTAAGACTTCGACCGTCACGACACTATTTTATTGTAGTACTAGCTTTTGCCCGCGGCTTCGCTCGCGTGAAATTCGTATTTCAAAGGAAGAACTATGGGCGAGCTGGGTTCAGGCTAGTAACTAAGGGCGAGCTGGGTTCAGGTAAACGATAAACCGTCTCGAAGAAAGTGAGTAACATTTTGAGGCCGAAGGCGGAGTTGCGTTCAGGAAGACGATAAACCTTCTCGAAGACAGTAAGTAACTATGGGCGAGGCCGAAGGCCGAGCTGCGTTCAGGGTAGTATGTGTGTTTGTGTTTGCAAGCGTGTGCATAACCAGTTTCACTGTTTTCATTTTAGGATTTAGTATCACTATTGAAAACACGACATGTGGCGCCGAGCCACCCATAAGGTGTCTTACGATGCCCATGGACATTTGAGTCGTATACGGGGGATGCGAATGCCTAGCCGGCCTGACAAGTACCTCTTGCCCTGCCCCTCTTGAAGGGCCCGAGACTGTATTTGGGGAGAAATGTATGGGCAGGTAGAGCGTTCCAGAGTTTAGCGGTTATGTAAAGGAAAGATCTGCAGAACCGGTTAGTATCCAACCGCGTTAAGTCTAGCGTGTAGCAAACCATGCCCGGTGCGCGTGGTGCGAAGGTGGAAAGGGGACGGCGGGCTTGCGTTAAACAGCTCCTCCGAGCACTCCCAATGGAATAAGCCATAGAACACAATATATGTATTATTTGGCATCTATAGTTCCTATTCATGCTATCATAATATAATTATACACGCAAGATATATTATATCGCATAGGATGGTAACTATAATTCAAATAGGAATTTCCATCAGCGGCGAGATAATTAAATCCATCTTGAGAGTATGACTTGCCGCGCTAAATTGAACTCTATTAAAGGTGAAGTTAGAATACAATATTGAATGCGACGCAGTTACAGAGAAAATTAGCATAGCTTAAAGCTTTAATGCTGTTTGTCATTCGAGATGGTCCTTGCTAGAAGACTTACATAGACTCTTTGAGTAATCCATCTTCAAATAACAAAAGAAATTAAAAGTTTAGAACGCCCCCGAAGTTCAGGAGTTAAAAAACTTAAGACAAAGCGTTCCTTACACTTCCCGGCGTCTTAATACAAAAGTTGGATTAACATAAATTTCACTGCTTCTGTGTGGCAAACAGGAATCTATAAATTCTCAATACACAAACATTAATTATACGAAGTAATTTATTTTTCGTCTCTCTTCTTAAGGGTCAGATACCGGCTAGATCGTCTTGCTTCTGAAAGAGCGTGCGAGTGGAACTCGCGTGAAGACGGTTCCGCACCATATCGTTTTGCGTGAGGACTACTATAGGCCCTATATTAATATTTTTTTTTATTTTAAACTCCGTACTTTCAAGACAAGAGGGGGGGGGGGCGGGGGAATTTTCGTGTACATATTTTAAATTATGCATTTTAAAATTATAAAAAAAATATTACCTATATATTTGTATTCACCGTAAGAGCCCTCTGCATTGAAATGCAACATGATGAATTTGAAGAAAAACAAAATTAACTTTCTAATTTGATCCCTACAATTGACCCACCCAAATAGAAATTCTTTCATTTAGGTATATTATGTGCGTGATTGGGTCATCGAACTCTATATATGTACATATAAATATAGAGTTTTTTTGAGTTTTGTTTTGATAGATGTGTAGAGATTTTGGCCGCGTCCGCGCCGCACCTCGCGAACTGGTCGCTCCCCAGCGAGGAGAGTCAATTACCTGAAATAGTCAGTTGTTTCGGAACCTTAATTTTAGACACATATTCTGTGAAAACTTCAACCGGCTACCTATAATGGTTCAAAAGATATACATAGTCCTCGGATGGACAGACAGACAGACGGCGTAAGTTTAGTAATAAACTTCCGTACCGATACGGAAACATAAAATCTGCAGGTATGTAAATCATACAGACAGACATATTGTCAGCCTCGGTAGTTCAGTGGTGCGGTCGGTCGACTGTTGATAAGCAACGCTGAGCGCGGTAAGTACTTCGATGGGTGACCGCTCGACCGGTTGAGGCTGACCGCGGTTCGGATTCCACGTAAAACTGTAGGCCGCCTTTTAACCTACTAGGTGGTAGGGTTTATCCCGGCCGGGTTGGTACCACCGCACCGAATGAAACGTCCGTCGAAACGGCTATGTAAATAGTTCGTGTTTTCCGTCCACCTCCAAGCCGGACTAGCACCTCCTCGGGGGTGATATTGGCTGCTCCTGAGGCTTCGACCTCGGACACAGCCAGCTAGTTCGGAACAAATAAAAAAAAAAAGTTTAGCGTAGCCGACATGAAATGAATGGAAGCACTGACACTGCACCTAGTTCACCAAAGTGTTATGAGCTGACATCACGGATGTTGTAGGTGATGTAGCCAACCGTGTCAGTTTCGATAAAAAAAAAAAAACGACGAACTGTGTCTTTTATCAGTAAGTAGAGTAGGGACATACTATTTTCTAACCGGAGGAGTGAGCGGCAATCAGTCGCATTGTCTCTTTCTAATTTCGTTTTGGCGTGTGGATTAATTCGCGAGTTATAAATAGAAAAGGTTCGCGAGCCCTGCCTTATTCATTAAGGGGGAAAATGAAATTCGGGTCGGTGTTTGCCTTCATTTGATTCAGGAGTTTGGAAGAGCACGTGTTTCGTATAAATATGTTATTTGATTGGTCTATCCAGTCATCAGTTCTGCGTGTTAGGTTATTGTTACACTGGGTAGAGTTTGTAAAGTTAAGCCTACAGAGATTCGTGGAACAAAATAAAAAAATCAAACAAAATACATAATAAACTCAAAATGAAGAAGAAGGATGAGTAAGAGAATGCATTGTATTTTTGGAATATTTTATTTTTTTTAAATCTATTTTTAATCCCCGACGAAAAAGGCGGGGTGTTGCAAGTTAAACGTTTGTGTGTATGTGTATATGGGTGTATATGTGTATCGGTGTGTCTGCTGTGGCATCGTAGCTCCCAAACGGATGGATCGATTTAGATGCGATTTTTTTAAAATGCTTGAAAGAAAAAGTTAAATTAGAAATTTGAAAAACCCGCAACCATTAAAAACTCAAAAATAATTTCCGTTTACCTACTTAAAGGAGTCGGGAGACCGCTTAGTGAATAAAATTTAAAAACTCAAGCTGCGCGGGTTCATTCGGGCTCACATACATAATTTTATTTAGCGGTGGTTCAGACAGTCGGCTGTCGCTTTTGATGGTTAAGCAACGCTGGGCCGGTCAGTACTTGGACGGGTGAGAGCTCGACCGTTGGAGGCTGACCGTGGTTCGGATTCCATGTAAAACTGTACTCCTTTAAGTAAGTAAACGGAAATTATTTTTGACATTTTAAAGGTCGGGGCTTTTTAAAATTTGTAATTAAACTTTTATTTCAAGCTTTTTTTATTTCTTAATTACTTGATTACAAACATAGCTAAGAACTATCCCGATTAAACCAGCTTTCTAATAAAAAAAATCGCATTCAAATCGTTTCCGTTTGGGAGCTACGATGCCACAGACAGACACACCCATACACACATACACACACCCTCGTTAAACTTATAACACCCGTCTTTTGGAGTCGGGGGTTAAAAGCAAAATGGAAGACTATCGCGGCGACCACGAAACACGAGATTACAAACGACCTTTGTCCTACAATAGGTGTTGAATTAGAAGTCAGACTTAAACTGTGGGAGTGTACGAATACCTACCTCGCGCCGGCCTGCTAATACATTCTGGGTCTAGGAAGGGGACCTCGCTAAATTATTACTAGGTCAAACCTTATGTGAACCGGGAGCTGTTCAAAAGAGAAGAGAGGTCAAATGGGAACAGTTTTTCTACTTTCAGTTGTGTTCTTCTCTTGTCCCGTGTAGCCATGTCCGCCTCGACAGCTCAGTGGTGCAGACAGTCGACTGTCGCTATTGATTGTTAAGCAACGCTGGGCCGGTCGGTACTTGGATGGGTGACCGCTCGACCGTTGGAGGCTGACCGTGGTTCGGATTCCACGTAAAACTGTAGACCCTCCCCTTCTTACTTTACTAGGTGGTAGGGTTCAACCCGCCCGGTTTGGTACCACCGCACTGAATGAAAGGTCGGTCGAAACGGCTATGTAAATAGTTCGCGTTTTCCGTCAAGTTCAGTGTAGCCGGCACGACCGAAGGGAAGCACTGACATGGGCACCCGGCGTTATGGGCTGACATCTAGGTGATGTAGCCAACCGTGTCAGTTTCCATACAAAAAGCCAGCAATCCGAAGTCTCCGGTATGGCACTTCTTCGGAGGTGATATGAGCTGGCCGGAGCGTGTGCTTTGGCCCCTCTGACTCAACATCCAATCCCTGATTTTTAATTTTTTTTTATGGAAACTGACACGGTTCGCTACATCACCTACAACATCCGTGATGTCAGCCCATAACAGCGGGTGAGCTAGGTGACATGCCAGTGCTTCCCTTAATTTCATATCGGCTACACTGAACTGGGACGGAAAACACGAACTATTTACTTAGCCGTTTCATTCAATGCGGTGGTACCAACCCGGGCGGGATAAACCCTACCACCTAGTAAGGTAAGAAGGGAAGGGACCTACAATTTCACGTGAAATCCGAACCACGATCATCCTCCATCGGTCGATCCCATCCAATTACTGACTACGCTCAGGTGTGCTTAACTAAATGAATACATGACAAAAAAATCACGTCATTTATCGGTTTGCCATGACTCCTTTATGCAAAATGTTTGGCTTCATCATCGGAATTTGGTGCCATGTCGGGGATTTCCTTTGAGTCAGCCGGCGACCCGAAATACATTCATAAATACATACATACCACAAGCGGCTATATCCCGACAATCGGGGTAAGCAGAGTAATCGATGTTGTGCTGCAAGAACTTTGTAATATCGGTGGAAGGACCGTGCCAAAGTGAGATGTGGTTAGCCTGTCGCCTTTAAGCACGACATCTTGTTCTTATCCTTTTGTCGACTTTTATGACATGCACGGGGAGAGATGCATTGGGTCTATTCTTTTAAGTACTGATCCCCCAAACGCTACACCGAAATAGCACTTTAAAAAAAACTTGTTATATTCAATAGCCGATTAGACCGACTTTCATTTGCTCTAGTACCAATCCGGGCGGTTTTAACCCAAGTACCTAGTAAGGTAACGGAAGGCATGTACTGTTTTACTTGGAATTAGAGGCATTTATAGGCTTACTATATTTTTTCAGGCTCAATTGTCGGACGGTACACAAGACCTAAAAAACATGATGAATATTTAAGGTGATATCAGACTGCGTCTGACTCGAATTTCAAGAAGTGTACCTCTAATATTACTTACCTGACAGATTCAGTTTTAATATATGTAAAACTTCATCGACCAGCTGCGCAGATCGATAGCTTTTTGAAAACACGATTTGACTAACTTCGCTCGATAGAACAAAAATCATGAACATGCCTCTGAATTTACTTATAAAAACGTATTTAAGGCAACGTGACCAAATCAATGCTTTGGGAAAAATATATATAAATCCGTAGCGTTTTACTTTTTTGTTTCGATCTGTAGTTATGGAATAAAAAAAATAAAAAGCTAATTTTTGATTGATTCATTGTGTTGCATCCTACTCGAACTAGCGAAAGCGGCGCCTTGAAAGAGGAGTATCGCCTTAATATTTTTTTTCATCAGCCCATCTAATCAACGGGTCGCACAGCAGCGAAAATACTCCGAGCGGAGCTGAGGTCAAAAGCCTGATGTGAATGAAATTGACGTTGTAGGTACAGTTGCTTTCACGAGTCATGAGCGCACTTTTCATTGGTCGGTTTGACGGGATGTGACGTCGACGGCGCCGACGCTCCACGCGATTGGTTCGTCGCTCGTCGCCTATTGGGCTCACACGCGTCGTTTGATTAGTAATACACTTGCGTGCAATAATAGTCCACTGTCCATCTGTGCGCATGACTCGTGAAAGCAACTGTGGGTAGTCATCTCATCAGCCTATGTACATCCAGAATAAAAAGCTAGGGTTGTTGAGTAAAATGATTAACTAATGTATTTTGTTCACACTTTACTTAAAAAGATAGCTACGTACATACTTACATACATCTGTAGTGTAATATTAAATTTATCATCTTGCGAAAATTCCAGAAAAAATCGGACGCAATTCCGGACGGGCCTTCCATATGGCGGACAATCCGGTCCGATTCCAGACGTATGGCATACAATTCCTGCTCATAGAATACCCACACAAAAACTTTTAAATTTCCTAATACATAAAACACATTACTTCGTGACAAACAGCGCCCTTTACTTCCCAACTAGGCAGCCATCGAAATACATTTAACCTAAAGGCCTTAGGAAAACAAAACTTAGAAAAAAACCGGCCAAGTGCGAGTCGAACTCGCGCACCGAGGGTTCCGTATCGCCATGTCATGGCTAGCGCCACTCACTCCATCTAGATGGCGTGTTATGAAATGCTCATATTAGTTAAATGTCATGATTAGTTAAAATGCTTCATAATCTATTCGGTAGGAGGCGCGCGCATACACTTTTTGGTTTCTTCTATGGGAACCCCCGTGAATATTTTACTTTCTTAATTTTTATTATTTGTTGTTATGAAGGCCATAATAACACATATTCTACCTAGGGCTACCTATTACGGTTCAAGAGATACAGCCCTCGGACAGACGGACGGACGGAAATACAGACGGACGGACGGACAGACAGACAGACGGCGTAGGCTTAGTAATAGGGTCCCGTAAAGGATACGGAACCCTAAAAACAACAGTAGAAAGAAGCTTGGACAAGAGAGAGCGCCGAGGACATATCCCTAAACATTACAACGATAAGAAAGGCCATTTAGATAAGAAACAGGATGGTTCCTGGCTCCAGGACGCCAGGAGCTGTCGCATTAAAGTTGTATCTCGACGTAGCGGAGAAACCCAACTCGCTCTACGCAAACGGACGAGGCGACGTTTGTAACGTGCGTTTCTTGACGTGCGTTTTGAAATTTACTTAAAGGACTTATTTATACTTTTTTTTTAGGTTTCCGTATCCCGTACCGAATCCTATTACTAAGCATACGTCGCCTGTCTGTTAGTCTGTCCGTCCGTCCGTCTGTCCGTCCGTCCGTCCGTCCGTCTGTCTGTCCGTCTGTCCGTCTGTCCGAGGGCTGTATTTCTTGAACCGTAATAGGTAGCCCGTTGAAATTTTTACAGAATATTATGTGTTACTATGGGCGATATAACAAAAAATAATAAAAATAAGAAAAAGAAAAAAATTCACGGGGGCTCCCATAGAAGAAACCAAAAAGTGTTTGCGCGCGCGCCATCAATCGAATAGATTATGAAGCATTTTAACTAATCCTCCATAACTCTTAAACTGATTATTGTGATTATCCAAAATCAATGAAACTTTGTATAAGCACAACTAATTATGTGGGACACAGGATAGGCTAAATATAATTCAGTTCCGGTTACGCTAAGATGTGGCTCTCATACAAACTGAATTGTTCTGGGCGCCAAAATAAAGGTACAGTAGGCTTACTTAATTTCTTCTTTTGAAATACGAATTTAACGTGAGCGAAGCCGCAGGCAAAAGCTAGTTCTACATATAATTAACAAGAAATATTTTATTAGTTACTAGCTTTTGCCCGCGGCTTCGCTCGCGTGAAATTCGTATTTCAAAGGAAGAAAGTAAGTAACTTTTTGAGGCCGAAGGCCGAGCTGCGTTCAGGAAGACGATAAACCTTTTCGAAGACAGTAAGTAACTATGGGCGAGGCCGAAGGCCGAGCTGCGTTCAGGAAGAGGATAAAGCATCTTTAAGAAGTAAGTAACAAAGGGCGAGGCCGAAGGCCGAGCTGCGTTCAGGAAGAGGATAACCTTTTCGAAGAATGTATGTAACAGAGGGCGAGTCCGAAGGCCGAGCTGCGTTCAGGAAGACCATAAATCTTCTCGAAGAAAGGAACCTCTTTGTTACTTACATTCTTCGAAAAGGTTTATCCTCTTCCTGAACACATCTCGGCCTTCGGCCTTGCCCATAGTTACTTACTGTCTTCGAGAATTTATCGTCTTCCTGAACGCAGCTCGGCCTTCGGCCTCGCCCTCTGTTACTTACTTTCTTCGAAAAGGTTATCCTCTTCCTGAACGCAGGTCGGCCTTCGGCCTCGCCCATGTTACTTACTGTCTTCGAGAAGGTTTATCGTTTTCCTGAACGCAGCTCGGCCTTCGGCCTCGCCCTCTGTTACTTACTTTCTTCGAAAAGGTTATCCTCTTCCTGAACGCAGGTCGGCCTTCGGCCTCGCCCATAGTTACTTACTGTCTTCGAGAAGGTTTATCGTTTTCCTGAACGCAGCTCGGCCATCAGCCTCGCTCTCTGTTACTACTTTCTTCGAAAAGTTTACCCTCATCCTGAACGCAGCTCGGCCTTCGGCCTCGCCCATAGTTACTTACTGTCTTCGAGACGGTTTATCGTCCTCCTGAACCCAGCCGCCCTTAGTTACTTACTTTCTTCTTTGAAATACGAATTTCACGCGAGCGAAGCCGCGGGCAAAAGCTAGTACATACATACGTACAAACATACATACATACATACATACATACATACATACATACATACATACATACATACATACATACATACATACATACATACATACCAGTCAAACACATAACTCTCCTTTTCGCTTCGCCGTAGTCGGGTAAAAATAAGAATCTTTTCGTTAATATTGCGCGCATAGGTACTAAACTACGTACGTACAATATAATAAACATACGATCAAATAACTTAAATCAAATAGGATCTCCAGTTAAGTAAATATCCGCTAACATCGACTTGCAACAACACTTTGCACCTAAAATTAATCAAATAGATACCTAACGAAGTAAACCTACATAATATTATGAATCGAATTAAGGTGATGTTAGACTGCGTCTGACTCGAATTTCAAGAAGAATGCCGGCAATATTACTTACCTGACAGATTCAGTTTTAATATATGTAAAACTTCATCTATCAGCGCAGATCGAAGGCTTTTTGAAAACACGATTTGATTAACTTCGCTCGATAGAAAAAAATCATGAACATGGCTCTGAATTTCGTTTTAAAAACGTATTTAAGGCAACGTGACCAAATCAGGGATTTGGAAAAAATATATTTTATTCGTTTAATGAATATCTAGATTGAAGGCTTTTTATTTTTTTGTTTAGATTCGTAGTTTTGGAATAAAAAAATAAAAATCAAATTGTCGCTTACGCTAAATATTCCGAGCAGCGTGACTGCGCTTTATCCTACTCCAACCTACGAAAGCGGCGTCTCGCTATCTTGCCGGAGTTGCCGGTCGCCCGACACGCCCCAGTCACCCCCAGAAGCTCGAAGTGAGAGGACGCGCGCGCTCGTGACGATCCACTCGAAATAATTTACGCAATATCGTACCTACTAAAGCACTACAGCTATGGGAAACAAAGCAAGACGGTACGTCAGCGAATTAGGGTATGATTTAGTATAGCGCGGCATTATTAGAAGATTTCTGGTAGCTGGTACTGGTGGGCGAGGGTCTAAGGAGCTATTAGCAAAAACTAATTTTCCACGGAGACTTCTACTTTCGGATATTTTTTTTATAAAGAAATGTTTTTATCTGTTCCTGCAACTTTGTCACACTCACTCGCTTGCTGTACACATACGCCCCCTTACTACTGCTTCATGTGACAAGGTACCACTTTTTGATCCATTTTCTCCGGGTGAGGGGGAGCAGTGAATATGTTGGGGGAGGGGGGGGAGCACTGTCCCTGAAAGAAACACATCGGAAGTCGAGCCCCCTTTACCAAAAAAATTCACAGATTTCGTGTCTTACACGACTATCGAGCACACTGAAAATGAATCTACGGAATTCGAAAAAATATTGTCGCTGAGCGACACGAGAAAGTCGGGATAAGGAAAAGGTTAGTTGGGTTCTGATGATGGAGCCGGAATGAAGCCATAGGAACTCCTAAACCACACATGATAAATCGACCGTGTTTGGGCTCGTTGGATTTGTCTTCGCAAGTACTCTAGTCATATGTTATTTCCAAGGTCCTGATGATGGAGCCGGAAGGAAGCCATAGGAACTCCTAAACTACACATGATAAATCCACCATATTTGGGCTCGTTGGATATATCATATCTTCACAACTCTCCGAGATATATATATTAGCGGCGGGTGGCCGAGTGGTTTGGGCATCGGCTTCTCATGCGAGAGGTCCCAGGTTCGAATCAAGCCGGCCAATGAGTTTTTTCTGACGAAAAAATTTACGTGCATACCTACACCTGCTGCTTCACCGTTTTGAACCGGTCCCTTCCCTTGCGCCTTACTAGGTGGTAGGCTCAAATTGTAGCCGACTGGGTTGGTACCACCGTACTGGATGTAAGATGGCCGCATAGCAGCCTCGACTATGTTCTCCTCTAGTCCAGTATAGCCAGCAATCCAGGGAAGTCTCCGGTATGGCACCTACCTTCTGGGAGGTGATATTGGCTGGTCGGAGCATGCGCTTTGGCCCCTCCGACTCAGCCACCCATACCGGATTACATAAAAAAAAAATAAGGGGATCGCACTTTTTCGTGGGGTCTATAGGAACGAACGAAAAGACATTTTCAATGTCAAAATCTCCTGAGCCGAGCGGCGGCGGCGCGGAGCGGGCGGCGCGGTGGCTCGGCCGGCGGTCCGGTCCGGGCGCGGAGCAGCGGTCGGCGCGGTGGCTCGCGGCCGCGACGGAGCAGCGCGGCGCACAGTGGGTCAACCAACGTAGCAACTGAAAATTACTATAATTTTTTTTTCCATGACGGAATTATATTTCCTTCATTTGATCATGATTGATTACAGATGAATGAGTTATGAGAAGAAAATCTATTGAAATGGTGTTTTTGGCAAGACTTGGCAGCTGATTTTTTGCTTACAATATTAATTGCACAATAAGCCCATATTAAAATGTAGACGGCACCTCGCGGAGATTGCATTCAAATATCCCGCTATACATTCATAATTATTTTTTTTTTCAATGTTTGGTCAAGTTCAAATTTGCATGATTATTGTTACTTAAACAAGCTACAAAAAACAAAACCAAATATTTTCAAAATAAATATATAAGGTCTTTCAAAATTAGTTAATAGTACGCTAAGGGGGGGTTCTGTATCATATAGGGAGTAAAATCTATATAAAAAATTTTGGACCTAGGGCTTGTTTTATGTAAAAAAAAAAATTATGTATTTAAATAAAAAAATTGGTGGTTGATTTTTATAGCCTAATCGATTCAGTTTCATAACAGTAACAAAAAAGTCTTCATGACCATTATGATGTAACACGTGTAAGTAGGTAAAAAAATCTAATTCTTTTTATTCTATCTTTTTTGTTCCTGGAATGAAAATGAAACCATTAGGAAATAATTTTTTTTACATTTTACATAAAAAAAAAAATCGCCCCCCCCCCCCCTTTAGCGTACTATTAACTAATTTTGAAAGACCTTATATACCACAGGTTGCAGAATCACAAAAGAATGCCTTTCAATAATAACTACACTTCAACTGAGATGCTTTCAATGTCGCGTCAAAATCGCAACTAAATTATGCGTAACGAAAAACAGGTTACAAATGTTGATGTTTCCCGGCATCTCACCTATTCATTCCTGGGCTTATCTTTTTCTTTTCATTCAATTAAGGCGCGCTAGTTATACAGGGTGGCCCAGTTATAGTGGTCCAAAATTTTTTTTTAGATGGAGGACATCATGCTGACTCATTTAATTTTTTTTACCTATGTCATTGCTTTTCAGTACAACTGAGATATCATCTGCAAGCATGTCGTAAAAGTCGACTAAGGGATAAGAAAATTCGTCAGCCTCGGTAGCTCAGTGGCGCGGTTGGTTAGTCAACTGTTATTAAGCACCGCTGAGCGCGGTCAGTGATTGGATGGGTGACCGCTCGACCGTTGGAGGCTGACCGTGGTTCGGATTCCACGTTAAACTGTAGGTCCCTTCCCTTCTTACCTTACTAGGTGGTAGGGTTTATCCCGGCCGGGTTGGTACCACCGCACTGAACGAAACGTCGGTCGAAACGGCTATGTAAATAGTTCGTGTTTTCCGTCCAGTTTAGTGTAGCCGACATGAAATGAAGGGAAGCACTGACATGGCACCTAGTTCACCCTGTGTTATGGGCTGACATCACGGATCTTGTAGGTGATGTAGCCAACCGTGTCAGGTTCCATAAAAAAAAAAAAAAAGAAGCATTTTTTGGAAGTGTTTGTCTGTCTGTTTTCCCCAATTGCATTGGTGCGACGTCAGCTAACAGTTTCTTTACTTCATTTGATTTGATCACATGTTTATTATTTAACATTTTTTACTTTTAGTGCAGTATTTTACTTAGTTAGGTATATATTTGATTTATTTTAATGAGAATTAAATAAGTGCAAACCTATAATCTAAAAGTGTTGTTGCTAGTCGATATTAGCAGATATGTACATAGAATAGAAGAATAGAATAGAATAGAATAGAATAACGTTTATTTCCTCTTCACATCAGTAATACAGATCATTATACACATGGGCTTGGGCTTATAGTTAATTAATTCATATGTTATGTTTCTCTGTGCATTACCTTAGTGTCGTGTAGTAGGTACTTCATTGAATATAAAGGTATTGTTGCGGCTGGCATTACGACATTTATTCAATGAAGAATAAATAGAGATGAAGGCTGATATAATATCAATTTTCTGATCTACAAAAATTACTGGCACGTTCTAAATTAAAATGTTTCAAAGCAATGTCATTTTCTCGCCTTTTATATATATCGTCGTAACAGCCGGGACATTAAGATAGCTCTTACACGTTGGAAAGAAAGTACAGTTTCCTTTTTTTGCAAAGCATGTCGTTTTCTCGCCTTCCACAGGACCAGATGGTCGTAACAGCCGCGTTTTCTGACAGTTCGCATTACCGCGCAAGCCACTATAAGGAACTTCGTTTCAATATTCCAATTACATAACTGAGTACTTTCTTTATACATAGTCATTTAACAACTATTACTATGACGCCACTCTCGAAATCGAGAATAAATCCGATTTTTGTTATAAAAAATGTCAGTGCCTATCATAATAAAATATATGGAATAGTTTTTTTTTTATTTCAAAGTAAGTTTTTGGGTTACTCTTACTTTTCATCTTTTACGTCAATTTGCCTGTATGGAAAGTTGATATTTAATTGTGTATTGAACGGGCATTGCCTCCCCCCTACTATGGGCGAGAAAAGCGGTATCAACCTGAATGTTCTTCATTATATATATTATGGTTTTATTCGTCCTATTTAGACAAACAATAATTGGTAGGTTTTACTGGATTTGACAAAGACAAAATGCCGATAGGCACTGTGGACAATCCATTGTTTCATTCCATATTTTTTTCCGCCTAATTCTGACAATTGATACACAGTGTAGGGCCAAATGCGTGCGTGCGACTAGGATAAAGTGGAGATGGCTTCTTTAAAATTATATTTTTTTACGTCACACCTTTGAAAACGGAAACACAAACACGATGAATTCCCAAAAGAATTATTTTATAATAATATATTTTTATTGTTGCATATTAGATGGCAATTTGAAAAGCTACAATAAATTCAACAAAATACCAGAACCCCTAAACATGATTTTTATTTATAGATTTATTTTTGTGTTTTCTTTGTTTTTGACGTGAATTTGATGAAACGTCTTTATCCGGCAGCCGGTTTTTTACAAAAAAGTTGCGTCACGAAAATTATGTACTTTTGGCGACTTATATCTCGAAACTATAAGAGTTACAGGAAGGTGAGGCATATCCGACTTGCTAAGTTGACATACCCGAGAGTCGTACATCAAGCCCTTCTATAAATATGGCCCTTAGAAAAAAGGCTTAGAAAATCAATAAATGCTTATAACTCCTGAACTACTGGTCAGATCGACTTGCAAATTGTTTCTTTACATAGAAAAAAATTGCTCTTTTTGAAATAGTTGTATTTTTTCAAAATTGGTTCAGCCGTTTCAGAATAAAAAAGGAGAAGTGTTTGAGAGGGCATATTTCGGAAACTACTGATCCACGACTTCCACGACTACTCATCCGCTGGAGAAAATGATAGGCCTTGACGAGATTAAAATTTTTTTTTTAATATTTTTTTTGCTCCTATTTTTTACATAACATTGCCTTGTTTTAAATTTTAACTTCGTAGGATAAGAGGAAGTGGTTCTAATTTGGCTTCCAAGAATTGACCCACACATACTAACAAACCAACATACAGGGAAAGTTAAATAAAAGCTTGTAAAATAATTTTAACCTACATTTAATTGCTCTAATAAAATTATACTACTGATCCACGACTACTCATCCGCTGAAGGAAATGATAGGCCTCGACAGGATTTTTTTTTTCGAAAACTACTGCTCCCAAACTAATCGTGTGGTGGGACAAGCAAGGATAGGTATCGATGAGATCTTCATAAAATTAAAGAATCTGCGGCCATGTCTCCTACACAGCCCACTCGCTTTTTTTTATTGAAAGCGCGACGCAATCCTTTTTAACAAATTCCTGTTTTCAAACAATTTCCCTTTTAAAAGCTGATATTTGGCAGAGCCATCCCACAGGTGCAAGCCGTACTCCAAGGATGACCTGATCTGCGATTTGTGCAAAAGGACTTTACGTGCACAAGAAATTTATGTGATTCTTTCTTGGTTGGTTCTTGTTTGCTTCTTACAGATTTTGAATGTAATATTTACTTGCTTTTATGACAAAGTGGTTCAAAAACTTTAAACTTTAAATAGTTAGTGAGAAATTATTATTTAGGTTGACCGCAAAATTAAGTTTGTTTGTATTATATTTATGTATCATAAAATTAATCTTGAGATGAACTTAATTTACATTGTGTGTGTGGCTTTGAAGTGGGAGGTGATGGCCGGGGGTGAGGAATGTTAATTATTTTTATAACCAGTTTGGTGGTTTAAAAAAATTATAAGGGTTAATTTATAGAAGATTCGTCACTACGCTCCGCACCTTCTATAAATTAACCGTAACTTAATAGGGACCATGTCGAGGCAGCCCGTGTCGTTTTTGCATACATGTATAATCAAAATCAATGTTTTGGTTAAAAAAAGTTTCCATTTTGCATGAAAATTTAAAAATTCAATGTTGTATGGAAAATCTGTTCCTTTATTTTTTTAAAGTAAACTAAATAAACTACGCGTACAGCAAAACACTAAAATTCCTATTTTAACTTGGTCTAGGCAATAAGCTTACTAGCAATTTGCTAGCAAACCTCCCCACTGCAAAGCCACGCCCCCCGTCGTATTTGTGCGGAACCCTCGGTTGGCGGGTTCGACTATACTTGGTCTGTGTTTTTTTTTTAATCTTAGTAACCTATTGACTTTATTTCTAGTAGACACTACTAAAGCTAAAATTTAGTTATTCCTGTCATTGTTGTCATTTTGAGAAAGAAAGACAGAGTGAACGAATTATTTAAGAATCTTAATTTTAAGCACACAAATTTTAGGTGATGTTAGTTGCAAGTGATATGACACGTCTGAACTCGACAAAAATTGACAAATGCGCTTTAAATTTTTATAAAATAATTCACTCATCGTCCATAGGTTTTATTTCACAAATAAACGAAAAAAATTGCAATAAAGGTTTTTAATAAAGAAATTAATAAAAACATTAAGAAATTAATTTCCGGTGGTGGAAACTCCGTTTATTTTTATATTAATTTTAGGTTTTAATGTTTTAAATGTAAAATTTATATAAAACGAAACGTGTGAATAAATGGATAATAAAAATTTATAATAACAAGTAAAAAGCCACCTCCATAGTTTTGAGCCGTTGCGGCAATTTATCGATCGACTCGCGACATTCGCTTGTTTTGGAAAAACAAATGTTGGTAATAGTTGAAGTATCACCTGCTGCGCTACTAGCAGCGGCGCCACGTGGCCGCGCGCGCGAAGCGCCCCACTGTGGGCGGAGTCTCTTCCCTTCCCCTCGCATTCTCTACCCCTGCTTCACCCCCTCGAATACCTACTGCGGCCGATATGACAAAGCCTTAAATAAGATACTCTGCTCGAGACAATGCATACAAACACCGCGCTCCGCCAGACCGCACCCCGTGCCGCGCCCCGCGCCTCCTCCGCCGCCACCAGCCTCCGCAGCTAGCCGCCACCAACCGCCGCCGCGCCGCGCCGCTTTTATTTCGATTCGATTTGTATGGGAGCCACATCTTAGCGTGGCCGGAAGTGAATGTTAGTTAGCCTATCCTGTGTCCCGTATAGTAAAATGTGCTTGTACTAAGTTTCATCGAATTCGGATGATGGCTTTAAGAGTTATGGCGGAACATACATACATACATACAGAAAAGATTTCTAAAAATCGTCAATTTGGCTTTAGTATCATACATAGAGGCTACAAACTCAATATTTCCTAAAACAAAGTAACTTACTCCATGACCATCCCTTACAGATTTATTATTAGTATTGATGATTGATTGATTGATGATATTTTAGAATGTATCTCTCCCCGTGCATGTCGTAAGAGTCGACATGACATAAGGGATAACGACAAGATGCCATGCTAAAGGGCGACAGACTAGCCACCTCTCACCTAAGCGTGATCTTTCCACCGAGTCATGCAGCAGGTAGGTCTTCTTGCCTTACTTGCTGCTTGATAGTTATCTTGTCCGAATACTTTGCTAAATGTGGTGGTCGGTGTTTTTTTTTATAGACGGCCGGCGCGGGTGTCTGTGACCAAAATACTTCAACGGAAGATCAGACACAGCAAATAACACCATTCCTCGCGAAACCACGCTCAGAGAGGCGCCATGCCGGCTATAAGGCGTTATGCTGTAATTTACAAGAGAGTACTTGCAACTCAACTCCAATTACTCTGCTTACCCCGATTGTCGGGATACAGCGTATGGTACGTATTTAGAACTAGCTTTTGCCCGCGGCTTCGCTCGCGTGAAATTCGTATTTCAAAGGAAGAAAGTAAGTAACTTTTTGAGGCCGAAGGCCGAGCTGCGTTCAGGAAGACGATAAACCTTTTCGAAGACAGTAAGTAACTATGGGCGAGGCCGAAGGCCGAGCTGCGTTCAGGAAGAGGATAAAGCATCTTTAAGAAGTAAGTAACAAAGGGCGAGGCCGAAGGCCGAGCTGCGTTCAGGAAGAGGATAACCTTTTCGAAGAATGTATGTAACAGAGGGCGAGTCCGAAGGCCGAGCTGCGTTCAGGAAGACCATAAATCTTCTCGAAGAAAGGAACCTCTTTGTTACTTACATTCTTCGAAAAGGTTTATCCTCTTCCTGAACACATCTCGGCCTTCGGCCTTGCCCATAGTTACTTACTGTCTTCGAGAATTTATCGTCTTCCTGAACGCAGCTCGGCCTTCGGCCTCGCCCTCTGTTACTTACTTTCTTCGAAAAGGTTATCCTCTTCCTGAACGCAGGTCGGCCTTCGGCCTCGCCCATGTTACTTACTGTCTTCGAGAAGGTTTATCGTTTTCCTGAACGCAGCTCGGCCTTCGGCCTCGCCCTCTGTTACTTACTTTCTTCGAAAAGGTTATCCTCTTCCTGAACGCAGGTCGGCCTTCGGCCTCGCCCATAGTTACTTACTGTCTTCGAGAAGGTTTATCGTTTTCCTGAACGCAGCTCGGCCATCAGCCTCGCTCTCTGTTACTACTTTCTTCGAAAAGTTTACCCTCATCCTGAACGCAGCTCGGCCTTCGGCCTCGCCCATAGTTACTTACTGTCTTCGAGACGGTTTATCGTCTTCCTGAACCCAGCCGCCCTTAGTTACTTACTTTCTTCTTTGAAATACGAATTTCACGCGAGCGAAGCCGCGGGCAAAAGCTAGTACATACATACGTACAAACATACATACATACATACATACATACATACATACATACATACATACATACATACATACATACATACATACATACATACATACATACATACCAGTCAAACACATAACTCTCCTTTTCGCTTCGCCGTAGTCGGGTAAAAATAAGAATCTTTTCGTTAATATTGCGCGCATAGGTACTAAACTACGTACGTACAATATAATAAACATACGATCAAATAACTTAAATCAAATAGGATCTCCAGTTAAGTAAATATCCGCTAACATCGACTTGCAACAACACTTTGCACCTAAAATTAATCAAATAGATACCTAACGAAGTAAACCTACATAATATTATGAATCGAATTAAATAAGATACTCTGCTCGAGACAATGCATACAAACACCGCGCTCCGCCAGACCGCACCCCGTGCCGCTCCCCGCGCCTCCTCCGCCGCCACCAGCCTCCGCAGCTAGCCGCCACCAACCGCCGCCGCGCCGCGCCGCTTTTATTTCGATTCGATTTGTATGGGAGCCACATCTTAGCGTGGCCGGAAGTGAATGTTAGTTAGCCTATCCTGTGTCCCGTATAGTAAAATGTGCTTGTACTAAGTTTCATCGAATTCGGATGATGGCTTTAAGAGTTATGGCGGAACATACATACATACATACATACATACAGAAAAGATTTCTAAAAATCGTCAATTTGGCTTTAGTATCATACATAGAGGCTACAAACTCAATATTTCCTAAAACAAAGTAACTTACTCCATGACCATCCCTTACAGATTTATTATTAGTATTGATTGATGATGATGTATAACTTACTAAGCTAACGTAGACCGTAGACCATCTGTGTATTATTTATTTCTAAGCGTAGTACCAATTAATCCAGGCGCATGGACGGGATTAGGGGTATACTATTAGCTAATTGAAACGTACGCATGGGCCATGCTGCTATATGTTCGTGGACATTGAGAATTTTTTTTTTATGGAACCTGACATGCTTGGCTACGTCACCTACAACATCCGTGATGTCAGCCCATAACACCGGGTCAACTAGGTGCCATGTCAGCGCTTCCCTTCATTTCACGCCGGACGTCTACACTGAACTGGACAGAAACACGAAATATTTACATAGCCGTTTCGATCGACGTTTCATTCGCGGCGGTATCAAACCGGTAGTGAGGTAAGAAGGGAAGGGTCATACAGTTTTAGTTCATATACATCACCTAAAACATCCGTGATGTCAGCCCATAACACCGGGTGAACTAGGTGCCATGTCAGTGCTTCCCTTCATTTCTTGTCATATTGCTATAAGCTATCAACTTTCTGATCTCCCGATCGAAAGTCTCTTGTTGGTTAATGACTAACGACTTCCTCATAATTCAAGGAAAGACGGTCAAGCCACCTCGTCTCGGAAAAATGTCAGTAGCTTCGAGTGATGACTAGGGATGGACGTGTTCGTTGCTCTTTTAAATCGCGCAATAACGTTACTGCTGTAAAGGAACAACAGGTTGCGTAAACTGTTGCTAGAGCAGCAGGTTTTGCTACATTAACCGCGTTTTCCAAACAACGGATAACATGTTTTGTTCTGCACGTTTTTTTTATTGAAAGCGCGACATATGGCGCCGAGCGGTGTATAACGACGCCCATGGACATACGGCAGGGGTTGCGAATGCCATGCCGGCCTGACAGGTGCCTATTCATGCCACTTTTGAAGCAACCGAAACGGTACTTGGGGGGAATATATTAGCAGGGAGAGCATTCCAGAGTTTACCGGTTCTGTAGAGGAAAGATCTGCAGAACCGATTGGTACGCATACGCGAAGTCCAACGTGTAGGGATGCAATCCTTGCCCAGTGCGCGTGGTGCGGAGGTGGAAGGGGGACGGCGTTAAACAGCTCCTCCGAGTACTCCGAGTATTTTTTCTCTTCATTTTCGGTTTTACATCTATGTTATGAAGAAATGATATATTAAACTGGTCTCAGCATGTCCTGTTTCCCATCTGACTCTGCAACTAATACCGGATTGCATAAAATACCTGTTGTTTAGTTTTTAAACAGAAATTCTTGCACGAAATAGGTTGTCCGTTATATGACCCAGTGCTAGTGTTTAGGGGAAGCCAACCGTCACTAATGAGCTCCTGACAGTATCATTAATCATACGCTGGCGTGAGATGCGACGGGTGCTTTTTTGGTCCTGTGCGTGCAATTATTCTCGAGTTTTTCGAGTTATCTCAGTAGCTTTGGAGGAGTGTACGCGAAATTATTAAGCTCACACACCTAGCGAGCAAACTTCATATTAAATTTAAATTAATTTGTTTGTGTACAATTAAAATAAAGAGCGGCTGGCGCGGCCGCGGCCGGAGCGGAAAGCCTCAAACGCAAAAAATATTCAAATATAATTCAAGATTTCGAATTTGTTGCGTTTGCGGTTGAAACCCTCGGTCCGTGGAGCTGTGAAGCCAAAAGCTTCTTGAAGAGGCTTGGGCCTCTGCTGGTGGACGCAACTGGCGTCCCGCAATCAAGGGCCTACTTCATTCAAAGGGTAAGCCTTGCCATCCAGCGGGGTAATGCAGCAAGTGTTCTAAGAACATTTGAAAATTCCCCTTTTGATAGTTATTTTAATGTTTGTTAGGTAGGTTTATTTCTTTAGTTATTAGTATTACTTTTTTATATTTTATGTTATTTGTGTATTTCACTTCACTGCTAACCTCATAAGCCATTTAGCGTGATAGTAAGTAGCCTATAGTTGATGGGAAGAATCAAGCTATCCGTAGAATTTTATTTTATTAAAATCGGTTCAGTGGTTCTCGAGTTATAAGCGGACAGACATACATACACTCAGACACTCAGACACTCAGACAGAAAGCAGACGTTGGATTTTATTATAGGTAAGGAAGGATAAGGATTTACAATTAAATAACAACAAACATTGAAATGTAAATACAACGATTATAAACAACATATAGGGTAAATGACGGCATTTTGTCAGCCTCGATAGCTCAGTGGTGCAGACAGTCGACTGTTGCTATTGATTGTTAAGCAACGCTGGGCGCGGTCAGTACTTGGATGGGTGACCGCTCGACCGTTGGAGGCTGACCGTGATTCGAATTCCACGTAAAACTGTAGGTCCCTTCCCTTCTTACCTTACTTGTTACCACCGCACTGAATGAAACGTCGGTCGAAACAGCTGTGTAAGTAGTTTGTGTTTTCCGTCCAGTTCAGTGTAGCCGGCACGACCGAAGGGAAGCACTGACATGGCAACTAGTTCACCCGGTGTTATAGGGCTGACATCACGGATGTTGATGTTGATTTTGCCAACCGTGTCAGTTTCCATAAAAAAATACATACTGAACGTGAATGTCCCTTCCCTTGCCCCTTACCAGGTGGTAGGCCCAAATTGTTGCCGACTGGGTTGGTACCACCGTTACATCTAATATGGCCGCATAGCAGCCTGGGCTGTGTTCTCCTCGAGTTCAGTATAGCCAGCAATCCAAAGGAGAGTCTTTTATATTTATAAAAGGCGGACTTATTACGTAAGGCAATCTCTGCCAGTCAACTTGACTTAATTATGAACACACTATACAGTGGTAGGTGGTAGACTCAAATTGTAGCCGACTGGGTTGCTACCACCATACTGGATGTAATATGGCCGCTAGCAGCCTCGGTTGTGTTCTCCTCTAGTCCAGTAATAGCCGGCAATCTCAAGGTAAGTCTCCGGTGTGGCACCTACCTTCTCGGAGGTGATTTTGGCTGGTCGGAGCATGTACCCTTCCGACTCAGCCATCCATACCGGATTAAATGTTGGTGATTACGTATAGATAGGGGTGCGTTTGTCTAAATCAAACCAGATGCGGGATACTTTGTACCTTGCGGGGCCGGTACTGTAAAAGAATAGCCCCACTGCATCTCTGCCCGTGTATGTCGTAAAAGGCGACTAAGGCCTTTTAAGGCCGTTAAGACTCCCTTCTTATATTACTAGGTGGTAGGGTTTAACCCGCCCGGGTTGGTACCACCACACTGAATGAAAGGTCGGTCGAAACGGCTATGTAAATAGTTTGTGTTTTCCGTCTAGTTCAGTGTAGCCGGCACAACCGAAGGGAAGCACTGATGTGGCACCAAGTTCATCCGGTGTTATGGGCTGACATCACGGATGTTGTAGGTGATGTAGCCAACGGTGCCAGCTTCTATAAAAAAAATATTTAAAAAAAAGTGATTATAAATGAAACGCACGTAGAAAAGCGTACAGTTTTAGACACAACTTGAGGTCACCTCCAGCTGAAGCATTACTTTATTATGAAAGGCTAATCCTCTTAGTGTCTTTTAAATTATATCATTTGCTCAACTAGTTGGGATTAGGGCACTCAAATATCTTATTTAAGAGGATAATGAGGTCAGGGGGCCCGTTATATTTCAATATTGAGGATTTTGTTCTCTCTCTCTCTCTCTCTCTCTCTCTCTCTCCCTCTAACTTCGCTGTGTCTCTAAATCGTGCAAAAGGGACAGAGGCTTAATTACTTATAATTTAGGAACGAAGTTGGCGTTACAGGCATGCCCGATTACACCCCTCCAACCAAATGTAAAGAAAATGTGTTTTAAATTTTCTTTTTAGTATTAGGTTTGCACGTTTGAATTTTTTCCAAATTATGCAATGCCGAGACTATACTTAGTATAGTCTCGGGTACTTCAAGAGAGGCGTGAATGTGCACCTGTCAGCCCGGCATGGCATTCGCAGCCCCCTCATGCGACCGAACGTCCAGGGGCGTCGCTAGACACCTTATGACTGGCTCGGCGCCACATGTCTCGCTTACTATAAAAAAAATGGATACGGAACCCTAAAAAGCATCAACAGAAGTTCGGAGCACTTTGGAAAACAAACAGACTGCTAGTACTGCAACTTGGGAAGACACTCCCAAACTCTACGGCGAACAGCGTTGCAAACATATTTGCATACGGTCTGCTATATCGAACAGTACTGGACTAGGTCGATTTCAAGTGTGAAGCTTCTGCGTACACACTCACGCTGCTGTATTCCGACAATTGGGGTAACAGAGCAATCGGTACTGTGCTGCAAGAACTATCTCACAACATCTGTCTATTTTTAGGGTCCCGTCGCAAAATGCGAAAAGGGACCCTTATGGGGATCGCTCTGGTGTCTATCTGTCTGTCTGTCCGTCTGTCGGTCACACGCAGATATCTCCGGACCTACTGAACCGGTTTCGATAAAACTTACGCCTAATTACGTGTAATTTTTGCCGCTAGATATATTATAGATAAGTTTGTCTAATAGTCCTATGGAAAGTACAGGGTACCCCAAAATGTAAACCAAAAATATTTTTTGTTTTTTTAAATAAATCAAATGCCATGTCTTTCTATAGGTATTATTAAGGCAATCCCAAAAATATATAACTTTGTTAAAATCAATCAGGTTGCTTTAACAAATATTTCGTTTAAAAGTTGACAAAAAACTGCACTTTTGTCGCCGAACTTTGATCTATTAAGGGTTGTTTGAAAATTAAAAAAAAAAAAACAATATAGGTACTCTTATGTAGTTGTGCACAAAACTTTAATTTTCATCAAATTGTCATAGATTTGGAGATAAAGTTAAATGTCTGAACAGCCAAAATTTCTATTTTTCGCGTGACTTTTTGGTGACAGCTCAAGCCACCGATAACCTAGCGTTGTGAGTGATAGCTCAAAATCATCCTGAGAAGTAACGAAATGTAGCAAAGAAAACCGCATGTAAATCGATAAAGTGGTTCTCGAGTTAAAAGAATATTTTCATATATATTACGTACGAGTACGTTACACGGTGGGTCGCCCGTAGAAATTTATTTATTGTCAGCCTCGGTAGCTCAGTGGTTTTTTTATGTAATCCGGTATGAGTGGCTGAGTCGGAGGGGCCAAAGCACATGCTCCGACCAGCCAATATCACCTCCGAGAAGGTAGGTGCCATACCGGAGACTTCCCTGGATTGCGGTTAAACAGCTCCTCCGAGTACTCCCCCAGGAATTAGCGATGGAACACACTTAGAGAGCCGACATCCCCACAGAGTTGCAGTGGTTCTAGATCGCGGGACACTTCGAGGTCACCCACTAGTCGCACGGCTGGACGCAAGTCCAGAGGCGCAGGCTGGTATTTGGCAGAGCCATCCCAAGCGAAATCATGGGCGTCGTTAGACACTCCGTCGCTTCAGTTCGGTAGTTGTCTAAGTGCCACAGAGCAAATTTTACAGGAGAGCTGTTTAAAGTTTTTAGTTTGGTTTTCACTGTGTGATTGCGTTACTGTTAAGCATATGTTTGGAAACTGACTAACTGTATTAGAATCGCTATAAAAAAAAACAATACATTCCTTATAATTAATGAAATAAATAACACAAAAACACTATTTTTGTTTGGTGGAATCCGTGTATACAAGTGGAATCCGAACCACAGCCAGCCGAACCATGGTCGTACGGCTATCCATCCAAAGTCCGACCGCACCCTGGTAGAAAATATAATTAGATGAAAGCGAAGCAGTGCGTTTACGGGACCCTCGGCACGTGAACACGGTTCACTTGACCACTTTTTTTTTATGGAAACTGACACGTTTGGCTACATCACCTACATTATCCGTGATGTCAGCCCATAACACCGGGTGAACTAGGTGCCGTGTCACTAGTTCAGTGTATCCGACCTGAAATGAAGGGAAGCACCCCTTCATTTCAGGTCGGATACACTGAACTGGACGGAAAACACGAACTATTTACATAGCCGTTTCGGCCGATGTTTCGCTCAGTGTGTGAATGTTCTGTGAAAACGGCTACTATTACGGTGAAGGACGAACAGACGGCGTGGGCTTAGTAATAGGCTTCCGCACTCGTAGGGTGTGGAACCCTAAAAAGTACCAAACACGTAATTTTTTTTATCATTTGCAAACCAAACACATCATCACACTTGGAATATACTTTACTTTGCGCTGCCAGTTGCCACTGAGTGGCTCAGGCTCAAAGCGTATGCTCTCTTCCGAAGCCTCGTCCACACTGTAGCCTAACCGAACACGCCGTAGAATAATATAGAGTAGTATTTTGTTTAGCGATGTTGTTGCGTTTATCTACATTAAACCAGTTTATTTTTTAACCCCCAACGAAAAAAACGGAGGGGTGTTATAAGTTTGACGTGTGTGTGTATGTGTGTGTGTCTGTCTGTCTGTGGCATCGTAGCTCCCAAACGGATGGACCGATTTGGATGCCGTTTTTTTTATTAAGTAGGAAGCTTGTTTAATCGGGATGGTTCTTAGCTATGTTTGTAATCAAGTAATTAAGTAATAAAAAAAAAAATATTATCTTAAAAAGTGGGCCGATTTGCATGCGGTTTTTTTTTTAAACTTGTTGATTAGTAACATTTTAGCTCTCGCTATGGGCAGTAGTTTAGTGAATGAAGCGGAAATGCGTTAAGGAAGTGTCGTAATTTTGTTAGTGAAGTATATTATGTATGATTCATTGGTGCGACCTACAGTTAGCGCATGTTGACAGCTGTCAGGTTTTTGAAACTTTCGAAAAGTTTCAAAAACCTTTCGAAAATCTTTCGAAAACTGTTTAAGACTTTAATCGCTTGGCCACGAGCCGCTTACATATGAAGAAATTATGTTTTCTGGGAGTGATTTTTTTTTCAATAAGAGCTGACCAAAAAAAGCCCTGGATTTTTTTTGGTTCAAAAATATCAGCAAAAGAATAATAAAATTGTTTTTGAAACTCTCTCTACATACTTGGACAACTTACCCTTTTTGAATGACGGCTTTAAATGTATTTATTTCAGCAAAATTGTGCTCGCTTGTATCCTTCATTCCCATTGTTATTTATTTGGATTATAACAAAATATAATATTACTTTTTCCATTTATAGAAACACATTATTTCGTTCTTATAATCGGATTCCGGGTTTTCCTTCGGGCGGTTTTTTTTCTCGATTCATCGAATTCCGAAGAGCATAGGAAAGAAGGGTGACAAGTACATTTTTTTCAAATAAAAGAAAAGCAATATCCTTTAGCTTTTGATAGTTATTTTAATGTTTGTTAGGTAGGTTTGAATTCTTTAGTTATTTGTATAATTTTTTCATAATGTATTAATTATACTGTCTTTTGTACGCAAAAAAATCTTTAGCTTTTTGAAATGTTATGTTGAGAATTTTTAAAGTTCTAAAATGATAATGCAAAATGGTTTGTACTAATCAAAATTAAAATAAAACACTACATTATTTCGTCAATTTCTTTCCCTATGCCCTACATACTAAAAATGCATCTACCGGGCGTTTGTATGCTCGCTTAGAACTCGCGAACGGCTCAGACGATTTTTGATATTTATTTGATATTAGACGCGGTTTTCATCAGATAAATACAGGAATGCCTTTTGTATGTTTGATAAATTTTCAATAAAATATCTAGATAGCCTGAAATTGCAAAGAGTAATATAACATATTATATATATTTTATGTTAGGAACTGACGTTTCGATTTAAGTAAATAATTTTATTTTCAATTACAAACTTTGTTCACACCGAAGACCATGCAAACATTAAAATAACAATTAAGTTAAATTAAATTATTAAAAGTAAAAAATGAATCTATCGACTTTTCTCTCCGCACTCTCCAACTCATATAAACCCCCCTCCGCCCCTATGCGCTCCCGCGCGTCCGAAAAAACTCGAAAACAACAAACAAGTATAATTCCCAACTAGGCGAAATGCGAACTCCCGAGTAACGAAGCCGATATCTTCCGAGAGATGACAGTGCCCGTCGAAGACTTAAAACGCGAAAAAACCGGTCAAGTAAGATCTTAACTCGCTAGGGCTCCGTTGAAAACGGACTTTAATTCATAACTAAAATATAGTTTTTATGCCGAAAATTCTAGTGTTTTGACGTAAATAATGTATTTGCATACATATCACACACGCTGAATCCCGATAATCGGGGTAAGCAGAGTAATCGGTCTTGTGCTGCAAGTACTCTGGTCAATTACAGCACAACAGCGACCACCACGTTTCTTTTAAATTATATCTTGTTCGAATACTTTGCGAAACGTGGTGGACGTTTCGCAAAGTATTCGAACAAGATTAAATCGATCAAGCAGCAAGTAAGGCACGAAGACCCTACTGCTGCATGACTCGGTGGAAGTATACCGTGCCAAGGTGAGAGGTGGCGAGCCTGTCGCCCTTTAGCAAGGCATCTTGTCCTTATCCCTTAGTCGCCTTTTACGACATGCATGGGGAGAGATGCAGTGGGGATATTCTTTTTAAGTACCGGCCCCACACGGTTAATGTTAAATGTATTTGTTTATCTTTATTTATATTATTTATATATTTTTATTATATAAGTAGGTACATTATATGTATTAAAAATTAAAAATAAATTAATTTATAAATTATTTTAGAAGAACTCAATCTACAGGAAAATTTTATTATGATGAAACAATTTCTTTATTTCAATGGTTACATCTCTGGTAGCAAAACTTATTTACTTTTGTAATAAGTCGAGATCTATTGAATAACTTATAAATTTTAACCTAGAAACAAAACAATTTATTAAGAAGAGGCATACATCACCACACATCTATCCCCTCTCCGGAGATGCACTTGGGCGGGGACTGATGTTAACCCAGTGCTTCTATGTGCTGAGAGTCTCAAGAGAACGGACGAAGAATGTATACAGGATGTTGTAACGGTCAGTACATTAATTTCGCCAACCCAATCCTCATGTTTTTCCGAGACAAAAAAGTAAATAAAGTTTTTCGCTAAAGTGTCTAGTTTTGGAGATATAAATTTTTGAAATTTATGTTTTCGTCCGAGGTAGTTTGACGCGCGCGGGGGGAGGGTGCTGGCGCGGGAACGGTCGGGATCGAAAAATTTACACCGCGCCTCCATCGCGCATCTCCTCTGTCCCTGCTCGACTACTCACCGCGCGCCTATCATTCCCACGTTCGTGCGGAACATTAGATCCTTTTACACTAAATAAATCAATTAGTTTGTATGAAAACCTGTAACTTTTTTTTAAAGGGAATTCAGAAAAAAGTTATTAGAGTTTTTTGTTACTATTGATCTTAATAATCATTTCCTAAATTTAATGTAGTGGCCGTTACAACACCCTGTATATTAGGCGAGACGCGAGAGGGCATATGAATGACGGACGTAATGTTGAAATTTCAATTCGAATTTTGAGACTGTGTTAAAAAAAAATCACAGTTTTAGTAATTACAAGACTATGACACGCACATTACGTATTTAATCACTGCACAACATCATAAATGTTTCTGATTCACCTACGGAACCCTAAAAATGACCGAAAGCACGAAACAAGCAGGCGGCCCTAAGGGAAATTGTCGCTGGAATTGGCCCTTCAACTACTTTCCTGTTTCCCGACCGGCGCGCGGCGGCGGCGGCGCGAGTCCCGGGCGGGTACCACCGCACGCATATCTTGTCGGCGCGCTGATAGCGAGTCTGATAACATGAAGATTTCGCTTCGTTGGGAGTCTGAGAGAAAATATTCGTACATTTAAAGCTACTAGGTAATTTTGTAAAATTCAGATGGAGCAGAAACATTTCAGGGGAATTTTCTTACTTTCAAATTCTTTTCCCTGTTATAAAATGTATATTTTATTTCTATACAGGGTGTCCCAGAAACCGACGATAATCCTTTAACAGGAGATAGGGCTGCTAATTACCTCTCAGAATATCTAATTTTAGGTTTAGTAAAAATGGCTTAGTTTTTGAGATATTGTCATTTTTGTAAAAATCCAAAATTTTCTCCCTCAGCTCATTTTTATAAATGCCACAAGTACCAATGTAAGATTTTCTTAAATCTAGTTTTTGTCAAATATTTCTGAAAAGTAAGGCTTTCACACGGTATAATTTATTTTTTCATATTTAATCCTCTTTAGCTGAAAAACGACTTAAGAGCCACGTGTTAACATTTTTTCAGCCTCATCCCTTGAGTTTGGCCCTTCGCGGTGAAAAAAAAAATTACTACATGAAAGTGGCATTATGCAACAAAAATATGTCCATCTAATGTAGTTTTTAAAATGGTACATCACTTACCGATTTGCCCAATAATTTATGAGATATTGTTATTTAACTGCAAAAGGACCTCGGAATTTGATAACTGTTCTACCAAGTACGAATAGGAATAAAATAAACACTTGAAGTAATTGGTCTTTATTAACCTGTTAAAGTAGATGTTCAAATTGTTTACCACCTGCACAAATGCTAGCTCGACATCTTCTCACAAATGCCCGGTTGATGCGTCGAGCAAGTACTCGATGCAAGTGCAGATACGTCCACCTATGCTATGTAGTTTGTTACCAAGTTCACCCGGTGTTATGGGCTGACATCGCGGATGTTGTAGGTGATGTAGCCAACCATGTCAGTTTACATAAAAAAAAACCTGAGCTACTGCCGTAATTCTTTCTTTGAGCTCTATCAAGTTTTCCACCGGTTTCCCGTAAACTTTTTCTTTTAAATAGCCCCAATAATAAAAATCGAACGGATTTAAATCCGGTGATCTAGACGTCCGGTCTATCCGTGGGGATGCAAGTGGCTAGGAGGTCACAAGACGTCCGTTGAATTGTAGAGACTTTAAACTAAGGCGACTAAGGGATATGCCTCCCTTCTTATATTACTAGGTGGTAGGGTTTAACCCGCCCGGGTTGGTACCACCGCACTGAATGAAAGGTCGGTCGAAACGGCTATGTAAATAGTTTGTGTTTTCCATCCAGTTCAGTGTAGCCGGCACGGCCGAAGGGAAGTACTGACGTGGCACCAAGCTCACCCGGTGTTATGGGCTGACATCACGGACGTTGTAGGTGATGTAGCCAACCGTGTCAGTTTCCATAAAAAAAAAAAACGGGCGAATTATCTTGAGTTTACCACGCATAGACCGGACGTCTAGATCACCGGGTTTAAATCCGTTAGATTTTTATTATTGGGGCTATTTAAAAGAAAAAGTTTACGGGAAACCGGTGGAAAACTTGATAGAGCTCAAAGAAAGATTTACGGCAGTAGCTCAGTTTTTTTTTTATGTAAACTGACATGGTTGGCTACATCACCTACAACATCCGCGATGTCAGCCCATAACACCGGGTGAACTTGGTAACAAACTACATAGCATAGGTGGACGTATCTGCACTTGCATCGAGTACTTGCTCGACGCATCAACCGGGCATTTGTGAGAAGATGTCGAGCTAGCATTTGTGCAGGTGGTAAACAATTTGAACATCTACTTTAACAGGTTAATAAAGACCAATTACTTCAAGTGTTTATTTTATTCCTATTCGTACTTGGTAGAACAGTTATCAAATTCCGAGGTCCTTTTGCAGTTAAATAACAATATCTCATAAATTATTGGGCAAATCGGTAAGTGATGTACCATTTTAAAAACTACATTAGATGGACATATTTTTGTTGCATAATGCCGCTTTCGTGTAGTATTTTTTTTTTTACCGCGAAGGGCCAAACTCAAGGGATGAGGCTCAAAAAATGTTAACATGTGGCTCTTAAGTCGTTTTTCAGCTAAACAGGATTAAATATGAAAAAATAAATTACACCGTGTGAAAGCCTTACTTTTCAGGAATATTTGACAAAAACTAGGTTTAAGAAAATCTTACATTTGTACTTGTGGCATTTAAAAAAATGAGCTGAGGGAGAAAATTTTGGATTTTTACAAAAACGACAATATCTCAAAAACTAAGCCATTTTTACTAAACCTAAAATTAGATATTCTGAGAGGTAATTAGCAGCCCTATCTCCTGTTATAGGATTATCGTCGGTTTCTGGGACACCCTGTATATTATATTTTCTTAATTTATTATTATATTTAAACAATAATATAAATTCACTATACATAACTATACAATATTATCGGTTTAAAAAATTTACTAATTAAAATAAGCCTTATAATATTTTCTTTTGTGAGATATTTAACAGATTCTAACATCTAAATACTTAAATGTAAGCTCGTCAGTTTAATTAATGTTGAAATTTAGATAGATTTATATTAAAACTAAACTATCTTAAGAAAATAATTATAATAAAGCTATAAATTATATATTATTATATTTTATTTACGAGTATATTCAACAACGCGCCATTCGCCTCATTAAGACTCTGTACTCACAAAGAAGTGATCTCACTCTCTCACATCACTTTTTTTTTATGTAAGCTGACACGGTTGGCTACATCACCTACAACGTCCGTGATGTCAGCCCATAACACCGGGTGAACTAGGTGCCATGTCAGTGCTTCCCCCTTTGATCGTGCCGATCACTATAGAAGATGCAACTGTTCGAAATTTGAACAAAACGCGTCATAGACCCGGTGGCGAAATTGGTTTATCTCTTTATTTTCAGCTTCGCATCCATCTATTGAAAATTCTAGCGTAATCTATGGAAAATTTAATTGTAAGTCAAACTTCCCCTTTGCTCTTACGTTTGAGGAAGTCCTACATACAAATTGAATTCAAACGGGCCTTGCAAACCCCATGCGAGGGAGCGAATTTCGCTTTGATATTATGTTTCGCTCTAATCCCCTTAATATTAAGGCGGATTTCCGTTTAATCTGTGTACAATGTACATTCCTCCTGTCGTATTAATTTTTCGTCCTGCCGGAAGAACGCTGAGCTGCTAATTAATAATGATTTAAACTTTGACCATTTAATCCGAAATACATTTTTTAGGGCTTTGTAACTTAGAGAGGGATGTTTCATTGTCATCTGTTTATCTGTACATTTTTTTTTATGGAAACTGGCACGGTTGGCTACATCACCTACAACATCCGTGTGGTCAGCCCATAACACCGGGTGAACTTGGTGCTACGTCAGTGCTTCCCTTCGGTCGTGCCGGCTACACTGAACTGGACGGAAAACTATTTACATACCCGTTTCGACCGACATTTCATTCATAGTTCAATACTTAGTTAATTCATTCATCTATACGCGGTGACGACGGCGTTAAGATTACGGTGACGTGATCTTTTTTCTGAATTGGCTCCCCATTTGTAAAGCACCTAAAGAAGTTCTATTTATTTCATAACGTGCGTAAAGAAGTATTTTTTTAAATGTAATCCGGTATGTGTGGCAGAGGAGCCAAAGCACATGTTCCGACTAGCCAATATCACCTCCGAGAAGGTAGGTGCCATACTGGAGACTTCCCTGGATTGCTGTCTATACTGGACTAGAGGAGAACACAACCGAGGCTGCTATCCAGTACGGTGGTACCAATCCAGGCGACTACAATTTGAGCTTACCACCTAGTAAGGGGCAAGGGAAGGGACCTAAAGTTTTACACCGGTTTCGAACGGCGAAGCAGCAGGTGTAGGTATGCACGTAATTTTTTTCGACAGAAAAAACTCATTGGTATACGCCGACCGAATTCGAACCTCGGGCCTCCCACATGAGAATCCGATGCCCAAACCACTCGGCCACCCGCCGCTCAAAGTATAACTTCCAAAACGTGCAACTCACCTTTCTTATGATGCCTCGTGAAATTCCCAAACACACTGCCCAGCCTCTGAGTGTTGCTATTGGTGCAGAGCTCCAAAGACTTTAGGTCTTCAGCGTCCTGCGCCAATCGAGAGTCCGTCGCTTGCGTGTCCCATTGGATCTCCATCAGAACGACCAGAGCGTAGAGCAGCTTCAATTCCACGCGAGGCATTGTCCTGATGCTCCACGGATTTCGCTCTCCGTAGTCAAGGGTCCTTAGGCATTGTGGCTTTTCATAGGTCCTCGTGAACACTGCTTGTGTCGTTTGTGCATTTTGAATTTATTTTTCAGTCTTATGTGCGTTGTTGAAAACGAAGTTCACTGTTTAGGGGCGTTCGTTGAAAACTAATTTCACAGCTTTATGTGCGTTCTTGAAAATCAATTTCACTATTTGATGAGAGATGTTGAAAACCAATTTCACGATTTGGGGTGAGGGGTTGAAAATGAATTTGTATTAATGTTTATCACACAATTCACTGTTTTAGAATTTAAAAAAAATTACAATGCTTGAAACGTTGTGAAAACAAATTTCACTGCACTCTCGATTTCTGTTTTAAGGGATTAAAATTTGTTATTGTAAAGGGATTTTTCACACTACAACACTATCACAATTTTTTTTAAGAATGTTTAAATAAAATTCACTGTTTATCAAAGGTTAAAAACATCGTGTCTTATATTTCACTCTCTTCAGTCATTAGAAGCTAACATCACGACGGACGCAAAGGGCGATAGGCAGGGCAAATAATTGGTGTTTCTTGCATGACTTTTGCTCATGTTGATCGTCATGGTATGTAAGGAATTGCCGTCATTATGATTTTGTCAGGTCGGTCTTCTGGCATTTTATTCTGCATTCTGTAACAAAGAAATGAATATGATTAATTTTGAGTGAAAGAGATAACATAACATCAATGTTTGAAGCAAAGCTTTTAAAGCACGTTTGAGATGGGGACCTAACTCAGAAAAAGTGAAACGTTACGAAAATACGAACGGAAGTTGCAACGCTTCTCATTGGCTGGGCAGCCCTACGTGCTGCCCAGCCAATGAGGAGCGTTGACTGCGCTATCAAGCGCCATCTGTGAGAGTATTTTGAAGTCGAACCATTGTATAAGTTGAAAGGAATGTCGCAAGTCGCATAGATGGTGCTATCCCGATAGAAATTAAATTAATAATTGGATTTTCAATACAAAGCATAAGAAGCTTCACCTAGTCTGTCAGGCCGGCAGGCATCCCACCCAAAGATGTATTATGTACTAGCGTACTAGAGAACTCACTCGGCCAACTAATATGTTCCAACGAGTTGCGGTTCACGGTCCTCAAGTCTCTAAGTCGAGCGCGAGAGGCTGCAGCGCGCAGTCGTGTCGCCTGCCTGCTGCGATCGCGCCTCGCCTACTTTAAACCAATACATTTACACATCCGTCCGTGCGCTCACGCAAACGTTAATGATATGTAGCTACTAGCTAGTCGAAGGTGCGATGGCGAATCTGGAGATGAAGTGTTAGAATGAAAAGACAATATGCACACCGATGCACGAGTGCGATCGTTCTCCCTACCCCTTGCTTCTCTCCCGCACGCTTCCCGCCCCGCGCGAGCCCCCCACACCGGTCGCCAGACCGTCTCCCGCACGCTTCCTGATCCGCACGCGCCCCCCTCTTCCGCTCGACTCTGCGATTCGCCTCCCCGCTACCTTACCTCATACCTCAGCCGCTGGGACACCGCTTCTCTGTATATTTCTTCGGAGCGATAACTCTAGTATAATACCTCCCACCTAACTTTTTTTTAAAAGAGCTTGCACAGTGAGCCATCCCCGAAAGTCCCTCCGAAGATCAGGCACAGCCAATAACACCACTTTGTCAGCTTCGGTAGCTCAGTGTTGTGGTCACTCGACTGTCGGGCGGATCATAAGCACACCTGGGCGCGGTCAGTGGATGGATGGGTGACCACTCGACGTTGGAGGCTGACCGTGGTTCGGATTCCACGTAAAACTGTAGTTCCTTCCCTTCTTACCTTACTAGGGGTGGTAGAATTTAACCTGCCCGGATTGGAACCACCGCACTGAATAAAATGTCGCTTGAAACGACTATTTAAATAGTTCGTGTTTTCCTTCCAGTTCAGTGTAGCCGGCAGGACCAAAGGGAAGCACTGACATGGCACCTAGGTCACCAAGGTGTTATGGGCTGACATCACGGATGTAGTAAGTGATTTAGCAAACGGTGTCAGTTTCCATAAAAAAAAAATATTGACACGCCTCTTGATTTTGAATGTATTTATAGTTAAAATATAATCCTTAGGTAAAGCAAAATTTGAACGGTACGTACATGCACAAATAAAACATTATTAAAATTATCTGAAAATTTTGAATTATACATACATACTCTGCCAAAATCATAAACCCTATTTTAGCCTGGTAAAAAGTCTTAGCAAACAATTTATCCTATTTTGTTTCTGAAGTGTTCCATTTCCAGAAATGTGACTAACCTAAGAACATTATTTATACATGGTGGGTTATTTTGTATCTGAATTGTCTCATTTCAAGAAATGTAACTTACTTATAGTTTTAGAAAATTAATAATAAACTCTTTTACTTTTACTTTACTTACTTATTTAACATTCTATTTATACATGGTGGGTATTTTGTTTCTGAAGTGTTCCATTTCCAGAAATGTGACTAACCTAAGAACATTATTTATACATGGTGGGTTATTTTGTATCTGAATTGTCTCATTTCAAGAAATGTAACTTACTTATAGTTTTAGAAAATTAATAATAAACTCTTTTACTTTTACTTTACTTACTTATTTAACATTCTATTTATACATGGTGGGCTATTTTGTTTCTGAAGTGTTCCATTTCCAGAAATGTGACTAACCTAAGAACATTATTTATACATGGTGGGTTATTTTGTATCTGAATTGTCTCATTTCAAGAAATGTAACTTACTTATAGTTTTAGAAAATTAATAATAAACTCTTTTACTTTTACTTTACTTATTTATTTAACATTCTATTTATACATGGTGGGCTATTTTGTTTCTGAAGTGTTCCATTTCCAGAAATGTGACTAACCCAAGAACGTCTATTTATACATGGTGGGTTATTTTGATTCTGAAGTGTTCCATTTCCTGAAATGTGACTAATCCAAGAACACCTATTTATACATGGTGGATTATTTTGTTTCTGAATTGTCCCGTTTCAAGTAACACGACTTACTCAATAACATATATTTTTACATGGTGGTTTATTTTGTTTCTAAAGTGTTCCATTTCCAGAAAATGTGACTAACCCAAGAACGCCTATTTATACATGGTGGGTTTTTTGTGTATAGGTCGCTCATTTTATTCGTGATCAGGTGTCTATTCGCGGAATATTCAATGGTGGCACGTACCAACAGTGCATTTGACAAATGACGACAGGATAAAAGCGAGGTCGTCCCACTTTGCGGTTTAGCCGAGTCATCCAATTAGCGATTTAAAAGCTTCTCTAAGCTTAAAATACGCGCGAAGTTGGCTATTCTGTTTGTAGGGTTTCGTCAAAATTGTTTCGCCTGTCCGTCTCGAACGTAGCAAAAAAAGAAATAATTTTGAGAAATCTGTACACAACCTTCCCTTGTTGTAGGATTATCCAAATGGGTTTGGTGTTCGTTGATTACCACCGCTCTAAATTGAGCTAAGTCGAAACAGCTATGAAATAGATAATGTTTTCCGTCCGGTTCAGTGTAGCCAACGCGACCAAATGGAAGAACTGAATGTACGATGGCCGTATAGCAGCCTCGGTTGTGTCCTCCTCTAGTCCAGTATAGCCAGCAATACAGGGAAGTCTCCGGTATGGCGCCTACCTTCTCGGAGGTGCTATTGGCTGGTAAGAGCATGTGCTTTGGCCCGTCCGACTCAGTCACCCATACCGGATTACACAAAAAAAAAACTGACATGGCACCTAACCAAGGCGTTATAGGCTGACATCACGGGTGAGAAATTTATGGAGCGAATGTGAGTGGAAGAGTCGGGAAGGGTCGCCCTAGACGCACGTACCTAGACCAGATCGGGCATGTGCTCAAAAATGGTCAAGTGCGTAGTACCCGTAACCGACGAGCATGCATGAAGAACATTGGAGAGTGGAAGAGGCGGCAGATGTGTGTCAGGATCGTGGCACGTGGAGATCCGTTGTCTCTGCCTACCCCACCGGGAAAAATCGTTTCTTTGTCGCACCGCTAGAGTGTGGAACTGTCTTCCGGCGAGTGTATTTCGTGAATCCTTTAACCTGGGTGTCTTCAAGCGTCGTATTAACGGGCTAGACAGCCTAGCAACAGTCCGCAAATCTGCTGGCATGGCACCTAACTGAGCGTGGTTTCGCGAGGAGAGGTGATTTTGGCTCTGTCGACTGCATCATTGGTCTCTCGGCACAGCCCCCCATTCTGGTTTACATTAAAAAAACAGGCGTGACGTTATGTAGTATCGGTGATGCAGCCAACCGTGTCAGTTTCCATAAAAAACATATCGTCACCACCAGTGGTTGAAGGATTATCGATCCCTATCTAATATCAGTCCAGTGGCTTTATGGCAAACTGTTAAAGCAGTTATTAGAGTTATATAACAGGCGTGACCATCCATCATGCGATATTAGGAGTGGCAAACTGCGCTGTAAATGTGAACCCACACACTTAGTGCCTTTTCACACGTCCCGGTTGCCGGATAGTCGGCGCCGGATACCCGGTGTGAAATGAGCTTGCCTGCCGGATAAATTACGCCGGTGCGTGTGAAAGCTACGTACCATTCCCATACACTTCACCGCCGGGTACCCGGCGCCGACTATCCGGCAACTGGGACGTGTGAAAAGGCACTTTCGGACCCACATCCTCCCGGTTATGACGTACGGGTGTGAAACGTGGACTCTGACGGTCGCTGTTGTCCAAAGGTTGAAAGTTGCCCAACGAGCAATGGAGCGAGCCATGCTGGGAATATCGCTACGTGATATGGTGCGTAACGAGGCAATCCGCCGACGCACCAAAGTAGTCGATATTGGACACCGGGTGGCTAAGCTCAAGTGGCAGTGGGCTGGGCACGTTAGCCGAAGAGACGATGACCGCTGGAGTAACCGCGTCCTACACTGGCGGCCGTGGACAGGAAAACGGAGTGTGGGAAGACCACCCGCCAGGTGGGACGACGACATCAAGTACGTCGGCGGAAAGCAGTGGTTCCGTATCGCTGAAGGCCGGGAGGACTGGACGAAAATTGGAGAGGCGTATGTCCAGCAGTGGACGCTTACACGCTGACTGACTGACTGACTACCTACTGTGTATTAGGAGCTAAGCGCTTATTGGCTAGGCTTAAAAACAGCACCAATGTGTCCCTAGGCACTTGTGTACCGTGTGGGGCCGGTACTTTAAAAGAATAGCCCTTAAGGAACCTTATCACAAGTGCCTTTCATACACACATGCATACACACCCTCACCCGCTCACACACACACACACACACCCTATGCCTACGTCGTCGTCTGTTGGTCTGTCCGTCCGGCCGTTCAAGGTCTGTATTTTTCGAACCGTGATAGGTAACCGATTGGAATTTTCACAGAATGTGTGTTATTTTTGGCGAATATGCTAAAAAATACTAAAACAAGCGAAAAGTAAATAATCAATCGACCCCCACACAAGAAACGTGTTAAGAATCGATTAGTACTTATTCACACTATTAAATAATAGATGGCGCCACAGGTTTTGTACCGTGTGGGGTCGGTACTTAAAAAGAAAAGCCCCACTGCATCTCTCCCCGTCGCATGTCGTAAAAGTCGACTAAGGGATAAGAAAATTCGTCAGCCTCAGTAGCTCAGTGGCGCGGTTGGTTAGTCAACTGTTATTAAGCAACGCTGAGCGCGGGCAGTGATTGGATGGGTGACCGCTCGACCGTTGGAGGCTGACCGTGGTTCGGATTCCACGTTAAACTGTAGGTCCCTTCCCTTCTTACCTTACTAGGTGGTAGGGTTTATCCCGGCCGGGTTGGTACCACCGCACTGGACGAAACGTCGGTCGAAACGGCTATGTAAATAGGTCGTGTTTTCCGTCCAGTTTAGTGTAGCCGACATGAAATGAAGGGAAGCACTGACATGGCACCTAGTTCACCCTGTGTTATGGGCTGACATCACGGATGTTGTAGGTGATGTAGCCAACCGTGTCAGGTTCCATAAAAAAAAAAAAAAGGTGAATTTGGGATCTCCAATAAGACGAACGGCTCGACGCTGTCCAAGGAACCCAACAGATAATGGAGACAGTCTCCCCAGATGTAGCCACAGTACTCCATCACCTGTTTAATTAAGCGGCGGGTGACCGAGTGGCTTGGGCATCGGCTTCTCGTGCGAGAGGTCGAGGTGCGAAGCCGGTCGGCGTGTACCAACGAGTTTTTTCTGACGAAAAAATTTACGTCAACACCTACACCTGCTGCTTCACCGTTCAGAACCGGTGTTAAACTTTAAGTCCCTTCCCTTGCCCCTTACTAGGTGGTAGGCTCAAATTGCAGCCGATTGGGTTGGTACCACCGTACTGGATGTAAGATGGCCGCATAGCAGTCTCAGTTGTGTTCTCCTCTAGTCCAGTATAGCCAGCAATCCAGGGAAGTCTCCGGTTAGGCACCTACCTTCTCGGAGGTGATATTGGCTGGTCGGAGCATGCGCTTTGGCCCCTCCGACTCAACCACCCATACCGGATTACATAAAAAAAGTCTGCGAATTGTACAACTTCAGTACAGGTGTACTATGATCTAGTTATAGCTACGTTTATTCGAAACTAACTCAAGGTCCATCGATACCTATTTCAAGTATTTCTCAAACGAAATCGTTACATTACCCTCTGCGTTTACAATCATCTCACTCGGTGATCTCACCCGTCGTGTTCGCATCAAAATATATTTCACTCACGACAAATCACATTTGGAGTGGGTTAGTCACGGTAGATTTGCCGCCGCCACTCGTAGTGCCCTTCACATGTAGGGCTGTCGGCTCTAAATGCAGGAAATACCGAAATGAATATTTTTAGGTTTCCGTATCCCGTACGGAAGCCTATTACTAAGCCTACGCCGCGACGTCTGTCTGTCTGTCTGTCCGTCCGTCCGTCTGTCTGTCCGAGGGCTGTATCTCTTGAAACGTAATAGGAAGCCCGTTGAAATTTTCACAGAATATGTCTTATTATGGCGGATATAACAACAAATAATAAAAAATAGAAAAAGTAAAAAATTAAGGGGGGTTCCCATACAAGAAACGTGTTTTTTTTTCAATGTTTTTTTTTGTGGTGCGAAAACCTCGGTGCGCGATTCCGACTCGCACTGGCCGGTTTTTTTTATTGAAACTGACACGGTTGTCTACTACACGTTTTTAGCGGCTACTTTCGATAAATTATCCGATAAAAACTGCTGTTTTACAACTGTAGTCTTTCTTCATCTATGTCAGCTATGTCTGTGGTTTGGTGTGACGGCTACATTGAACTGGACGCAAAACACTAACTATTTTCATAGCCGTTTCGACCGATCTTCATCCAGTGCGTGATACCAATTCGGACGGGTTAAGCTACGCTTTGATAAGCTACATTAGTAAGGTAAGGGGAGGAACGTACAGTTTCAAGTGGAATCTGAAATTTGGCCAACTTCAACGGTCTGACGCCCACCTGTCCAAAGTCTGACCGAGACCTCGCAGAAACTATAATTACATAAGAGCAATTCTTCTCACGGTTCATTTCACTGGTTTTTTTATGGAAACCGACACTGTTGGCTACATCACCTACAACATTCTTGATGTCAGTCCATAACACCTTGTTGAACTAGATGCAATTTGTCTTACGAACAATTGACGTTTAAAACCGTACATCTAAAGAAATACCGAGCAGGTCGGTTAAAAACCGAACAGTTGGCAGCCCTAGCTTGATGTAAGTATGATTGCTCTAGCCGAGATTTGCCTATAGAACCCTTTCATACTAATCTTACTCTACGTGCTTCAATGAACGTTCCAAAAACCGAGCCAGCCTTTATGTGACAGAGTTCTTCAAATATATTTGCACTTTTAAAATCTTCCATACAATGGACTCAACAGCTAAGGCACAGTTTGTACCTTGCCGTACTAGCTACTTTGGTACTGCGCTCTTTGAATCAATACTAATAATAAATATGTAAGGGATAATCATGGAGTAAGTTACTTTGTTTTATGATATACTGCCTTTTGCCCGCGGCTTCGCTCGCGTGAAATTCGTATTTAACAAGAAGAAAGTAAGTAAGCCTGCTACCATACCTTTATTTCGGCAAGCGGAACAATTCGGTTTGTGTGAGAGCCAAATCTTAGCGTAAGCGGAACTGAATTTTATTTAGCCTATCCTGTGTCCCGTATAGTTAAATGTATTACTAAGTTTCATCGAACTAGGATGATCGGTTTAAGAGTTATAGAGGAACATACATAAAAACCGGCCAAGTGCGAGCCGGACTCGCGCACCGAGGTTTCCGCACCACAAAAAAAAAACATTGAAAAAAAACACGTTTCTTGTATGGGAACCCCCCTAATTTTTTTCCTTTTCTATTTTTTATTATTTGTTGTTATATCCGCCATAATAACACATATTCTGTGAAAATTTCAACGGGCTACCTATTACGGTTCAAGAGATACAGCCCTCGGACAGACAGACAGACGGACGGAAAGACGGACGGACAGACAGACGGACGGGCGGACAGACAGACAGACAGACAGCGGAGGCTTAGTCATAGGCTTCCGTACGGAATACGGGAATCTAAAAATTAGGTAATAACATGTTTCAATTTAAATGTTTCAAGTAAAACAGTAAACATTAAAATAAATAAATGAAATACATTTTAATTTTAATTAGTTTTTTTTTTTTTATTCATTTATGTATTTCAATATATCTATATCACTGACTGACTGACACGAAACCCTAAATAAGGTTCACTTCCAACTTGGCCGCTATTTTGTCCAAGAGTGGTCTTCAAGTAGGGTTGAGTAGGTCTTATAATGACCTCGAGTGCACAGTTACCTCCGTTAAATGTACGAACCACAAAAAGTGAAACGTATTGTAACACTGAGGGATTTGAGCCAACTTGGTGAAGTACAGCGTTTATATAACATAGAATTGAAAAAGATGGAAGAGTCATTCTAATACTATGAAAATCTATTACTCAACATAAAATAAATATTAATAAGAATTAGATTGAAAAATTTTAATAAAAAGGTTATAAAACTCGACTGATCTAAAATTCACAGATCTCATGCATTACATGACTAACATGACCCTTGGTTACATTGAAAATGACTTTTAGCGCGTACCTATTCAAAATATATAGCGTACAGTGAATTAAAAAATAACTCAAATTTAAAAATTTAAATTCTTAATTTTCAAGTTAAGCATACACCGTAATACACCGTAATAAATCCACCGAGTTGACTTGACGAAATGGCTTAAGGCAATAAGTCCGCTCTTGCCACGCGACGGAATGTTTATATCGGCCCAAAAACGACGCATAATGTGATGCAATCACTGCGGAATCATATCCAATTCCATATACAGTCAGGGGTTCTCAAACTTTTTTTTCAGATACCACTAAAACCAATATGTTTGGCGGCGTACCTACAAGAAGCTAATAATAATACTTATCTTCTACATAATATTTAATACTTATCCCTACATAGGTACCTACAAAACCATAGATAGGAGCAAGGTGTAATTATTTAAAACATTTCTTAACTCGTTATCAATACCTAATTTTTTAATTTCCACAATATTTTTTATAGTGACCATTCAGTACATATAGTAGTTACATAAACTCATAACCCTTCATTTTGGCTTAAAAAATCAACATTTATTTTGATTCGGTACTTATTTTTTTAAATATATTAAAGCGAAAAAACCACTTTCACACAATTATGTGGCTGCGAAAGAAAACTAAAATCTTATCGCTTATCTTGGCAGAGACTGTATTCATTGTTTATTCCGAGGAAAAATTAGCACAGTTCGACATTCTTAAATTATCTGTGGAGGTTAGCATCACACCAAAGTTCAATTAATTCTCTTTCCTCGAATGAAAGTGATCTCGTAATCGAATGGAATCGAATCGAATACAAGCGGCGGGTGGCCGAGTGGTTTGGGCATCGGCTCGCAGAGGTCCGCGGTTCGAATCCCGTCGGCGTGTACCAATGAGTTTTTTCTGACGAAAAAATTTACGTGCATACCTACACCTGCTGCTTTACCGTTCGGAACCGGTGTAAAACTGTAGGTCCGTTCCCTTGCCCCTTACTAGGTGGTTGGCTCAAATTGTAGCCGACTGGGTTGGTATCACCGTCCTGGATGTAAGATGGCCGCATAGCAGCCTCGGTTGTGTTCTCCTCTAGTCCAGTATAGCCAGCAATCCAGGGAAGTCTCCGGTATGGCACCTACCTTCTCGGAGGTGATATTGGCTGGTCGGAGCATGCGCTTTGGCCCCTCCAACGCGGCCACCCATAACGGATTACATAAAAAAAAAGAATCTAAAAATCGTTTACTTAGGTACCTATCTGAAAATTCTTGTTTAAAATATTCTTCGGAACTCACAGTGGGTTTTATGTCGCTAAGAACATCAGAATTCAAATTTTATTTATGTTCATCAACAAAAATTTCTAAATTAGGATTATGGCACTTTTTTATTGCCGCTTACTACATTTTCTAGAACATAACGTCTCATTCTTTCGCGAACCACCTCGAAGCATTCCGCGTACTACCGGTGGTACGCGTAACATAGATTGAGAACCGCTGCCATAGTCTATTGGTTTGACAGATGATATTTGGTTCCTGTCGTAGCGGTTAAGGAATATTCGGGCTGTGAACAGGCGGGCAATTTGAAATTGTCGAGGCGTAAACGAAGCGCGCAAGTCCCCACCGAAATCAATCGCAACGCAACGACATCTAGCGGCGGCGCGCGGAGTCTTAGCATGATTAATGGCCCCTTAAGCGCCAGAGTGACGCCTTCGCCGGCATCAAGAGCGGCGGGCGTCGTCGTCGGCGTGAAAATGCGAAATTGTCTCAGTGAAAAATACGCCCAGATTTATTTATTTATTTATTTATTTAAGGTTCACCAACAGGTCGGACACATTTACATTCAATTATGTATAAGTACAACGTATTTAAAGTTATAGTGTGGACGCAATGACGGGCAAACACCTCTTTCAATATTTGCTGGCATCACATAATATATAAAGATCATTTCTTCTACCCACATAACTTATAACAGTTATATAACAAAACTAAAAAAAAAACTCGTGCTAAAAAATGACTGCCGAGTAACTGCTCGCATGAAAGTACCAGGAGCCCATAGGAGCCAAACGATGCTGCTGCTGTGGCGAAACGCAACGCAGCACGGGCACGGCACGACCCATCCAGCAGAGCAGTATCGTTTACTCTGTTGCACTCACATCACGACGCTACGTCCGTTTCGTCGTCGTCGATCGGCTCACGCATTCCGTATGAATGTAGGTACAACTTCCACTAACATTTCAGCAATCAGCATCGTAAAATTATATCTATAATAACTACTATGCTATATTACACCATAAACACTATGATGACGAAAAAACTATTTCAAAGGATTAACTATTAACAGATACCTAAACAATAATAATAATAAGTTACTTTCACAAATATCTACGTCTACGTAAATACAGGAAAAAAAACTCGAAAATACATAAAGGCACACCTCAACATATGTAGGTATGTCTGCAAGAAAAAAAACAATTAACAAGTCACAATAAGCAAATAACAACTCGTCTCGAGAACTATAAAATACTATGTACATAATTAGCACAAAGTATTATATTCTTCATGCAATAATCATCAATCATACAACACACCACTCGCCCTTACACACACGCACACGCCCTCACACACACACACACACCCTCCCTCGTGCCTTCCTATTTACATAGCTTGGTAGATTGCTTTGAGATGCTCCTTATATTTGCGAATTTTAGTGGAAAACATGTCCAAATCATGTTTCTTAGTCAACTCATTGTATTCACGCGAAATGTTAGCTATAGGACTGTAATGACCGAGTGATGTTCTGTACCTACGAACACTCAAAGGATTAAAGTTCCTCAACCGTGTCGATGGTCGTGGGATCTGAAAGGTAATTGATTGCAATATTTCGGCACATTCTGTGTAGTTATTTAGTATTTTATACAGAAACATTTGCCCTGCTATTTTTCGTCTGGAAGATAATGATAATAGTTTGTAATAATGAAGCCTATCATTGTAGTTCTTAAGAACCGATCGGTTGTTGTGTTTTACTGTTAAATAATATAAGAAACGTTTTTGTATACGTTCTATGCGTTGACTGTGAATGTCGAAAAACGGATTCCAGACAACCGAGCAGTACTCCAAATTGCTACGGACTAATGAGTTGAAGAGTGTGATTTTGGTCTTAGTGTGCAAAAAAGATTTTGAATTCCTAGATATGAAACCGAGCATTTTAGAGGATTTATTTATAATGTTGTCGTAATGATTTCTAAATGAGAGTTTACTGTCTAAAATAATACCTAAGTCTCTGATTTGTTGCAGTTCTTCCAGAGGCACTCCTTGTATGCTATAGCTTGTGCGTATAAGTATCTTCTTCTTGGTGAATTTAATATGTTTACATTTACTTAAGTTTAAAGAAAGTCTGTTAGCTAAACACCAAACAGATATGCTCTCGATATCCTCTTGAAGCTTCGTAGCGTCCGATTCATTGTCGATTGTCACGTATATTTTTAAGTCATCCGCAAACATCAGAAATTTGCAATGTTTGATAACTGTGTGTATGTCATTAACGAAGGCCAGGAAGAGGATAGGGCCCAAATGAGATCCCTGGGGAACGCCGGAAGTAGCCTCAAAACACCGAGAACCGTATCCACTAGTTACCACTTTTTGTGACCTGCCACCCAAATATGACGAAAACCAGCTTAAGAATTGTCCATGTATTCCATACCAGTTTAGCTTTTGGAGTAGGATACAGTGATCAACTTTGTCGAATGCCTTGCTGAGATCAGTATATATAGAGTCTACTTGTTCAGAGTGATCTAGTGCTAGAGTAAGGTCATTGACTAAACATGTAAGATTTGACAAAGTCGACAAATTGCTGCGGAACCCGTGTTGTTGAGGTATCAAGATTATTTTAAGGTGCTGAGTTAAAAAAGGACAGACCACTGCCTCGAATATTTTTGAAAAGATGGATAGCATGGAAATAGGCCTGTAGTTTTGTATATCGCAAGGATCCCCACCTTTGGGTATCGGTATGACATTTGCTTGCTTCCATTCTGATGGGAAAATACCACTGGATAGGGACCTATTGAATATGACCGTGAGTGGGTAGCTAAGGCTCTTCGAACATCGGGAAACAAAGAAGGACGGAATTCCGTCAGGCCCAGCTCCCTTGTTGGCGTCTAGAGACTTAATTTTCTTTTCAACAGTTGTCTGGTTAATTTTAAGAGTACTAAGTAAAGATGAGTATTCGCTCTCTGTGTTTGTAATGTTGTCAATATCCCTAGGTTTGCTGTTACTTTGGTAAACAGATGAAAAATGGTCAGCAAATAAGTTACATATCGAATTTGGCGTGTTAGCTGTACGGTCATGTAAAATCATTTCACTGGGAATGTTGCTCTTCCCTTTGCGTTTCGATTTTAGAAAAGACCAAAACAATTTTATGTTCTTTTTATCGGATAAAGATTCTTCGACCATTTTTAAATAATTTGAGTAACACACCTTAATTAACGAATGACAGCGATTCCTACAAATGTCGAAACTAATTTTATCTAAAGGGTTTTTAAATTTTATATACTTTTTACGGTGTTTATCTTTTTCCTTTATTAGATTAATAAGGTCGGTTGAGTACCAGGGAGGGTAACGACCACGTGAATGTTTAACTTTAGGAACAAGTCTTTCAATAATGTCGCGAAGGTGTGAATAAAGTATTTTAACCATTTCGTCTACTGAATGACATTCTAACCAGTGTGAGTCCCAATCTAAACATCCGATTTCATCATTAATGAGTGTATAATCTGCCTTACGGAAATTAAATTTGTCAATAACATTATTAGTCAGAAACCTCATTAGGGACTGGTCATAGGTGATTTCGATGGGGGGGTGGTAATTGTCTATTTTGCTTAATGCAAAGCTGCACATGTTAATATGAAGTAATGACCCGTTAAAAAATACTAAATCTAAAATTTTATCTTCATGATTTTTAACGTAATTAAATTGACTAAGGTTATTTAACGCCATAAAATCTATAAGACTATGACCCATATTAAAGTTATAATTACCAGGTGATGTGATACTACATTTAGAGTCAGAGTTAATTTGAGGGTTAAGAGACCACGTGATCTGACGAAGATCACCGATAACGAGTACGTCGTCGTTTATACCTATACCTAGTAACGCGCGTGTGACGCTATCAAGCTGCGATTCCAAGCGGGACAGACAGAGCGGCGGAGCAATGTAGACAGCGCATATAAACAGTTTTTTTTTTGACGAATTTGCATTAAATGAAATACTCACCCATAAATCTTCATTTTCGCTTCAGATTCGGGCGCAATGGAAGTTGTTTTACTATGATTAAAATCGATTTTGAATTTTTATACGGACGATTATAACGGCTATTTCTTTAAAAGCTTCTTTAAGCCGGGTTCGTTTTAAGGCAATACCATTAATTGATACTGATGTTTTATCTCACGAGCGCGGGTGAGCCATACTTGTAGTTGTAATGCGTATAGACACGCGCTCCTGTGTGTTTGCTAACGCTACCTGTACTTACGCACACAGGAGCGCGTGTCTATACGCATTACAACTACAAGTATGCTCACCCGCGCTCGTGAGATAAAACATCTGTATAGGTACGTTGTGTAATTCTATACATAATATCGACGATTTCTTCAAACTTTCGAAGGCCCCGTTTTGTTATTAAGAATTTAAAAATAGACTACCTTGAAAATTCGTAGCATTAAATAGAGAATTAAATCTTTGACTTAATTGCTCAAATTTTTCGAATTGCGGTGTTAATAAGGATAAAAAAAATCGTAAAGTTCCACCTAATTTTGAAGTTTTATTAGCTTTACTACTTACACAAGCATTATTTGTCACGAATTTGTCGCAACTATTGTTATCATCATAAGAAAGAACTGAGCTGAGCGAGACGAAGTATCGCTCTAAACAAAAAATAATAATTATTTGAGTAAGGCCCAAGGCCAAGCTGCGCGATAGACAAATTATTTAATCACTAAAAGGCGGGGCCGATGCAAATTGAAAATTCATGCATACGATTTCCTCGCCAGAATGATGTAAAGCAACCAACAGTGTAGCAGTATTGAGCTGCGTTTAGCCGAAAGAGATACACACTCAAAATTAGTTAAGTCGCTAGAGTGAGGCCGAAGGCTGAGCTGCGTTTAGTTGAACTTTATTCTTTATTCATAATTCCCAGTACACTGCACGCTCGTCAAATTTTAACATTTAGCATTTTGCCAGTTCGATTATCACAGCGAAAATGAACTGGCAAGAAACTTCGCTGGATACTTTTTTTTTACGTCCACTTAGTCTACATTTACAAAAGCGTTTGCCACTGCCTAAACAATGTTCTTGGCCTAAAATCATTATTTTCACTCATTGCAAGTAAGTATGTATACATGCAGTTCCTTGTACGATAAATATGATTCATCATAAATGCAAAAACATATCACAAACACATTTCTGTTCCATAAGCATAAATCATTTATATAACATGTTGGAGCGAATTGGAGCTGACCAGTCTCCACAAACAGCACCCGTTCACGAGCATCACGCCAGGGCCAGCCATCTCCAAATATCAAACTATGAAGGCAGTATGCCGATCACTATATGAGGCCGGAGACAGGCGTACAGTGGACGACCGCACCTATCTGCAATATCCACGATCCATGGTGTCAGCCCATATGTCAGTGCCTCCCTTCATTTCATGTCTGCTAACACTGAACTGGACGGAAAACACGAACTATTGACATAGTCGTTTCGATTCGACCGGTGGTATCATCAGTGCGGTGGTACTAACCCGGGCGGGATAAACCCTAAACCCTACCACTTAGTAAGGTAAGAAGGGAAGGGACCTACAGTTTTACGTGAAATCCGAATCACGGTCAGCCTCCAACGGTCGAGCGGTCACCCATCCAAGTACTGACCGCGCTCAGGTGTGCTTAACAACAGTCGGCCGACCGCACCACTGAGCTACCGAGGCTGATAATGACAATCTTATGAGTGTACTGTGCAGTATAGTAAAATATTGATCAAATGTTGACTGGCTCCACAGTACCTAGCGGAATCGGGTAACTGAGCTAGAATTTGTAACTACAGTCAATTTGATCCCCGAGGTGGTAGGTGCCAACCCGGATTAATTACAACACAGATACGGGACCACCGGAAGCGGTTAGACGCATGAGCAATTGATAGGTAGCGTGGCGTGGTAATATCTCCATACACTTAAACATACCACACACCGCATCCCGACAATCGGAGTAAGCAGAGTAATCGGTGTTGTGCAGCAAGTACTTTTGTAAATTACAGCACAACACCGACCACCACGTTTTTTTATTGTTTTATAGAACGCGCGACATGTGGCGCCGAGCCATCCATTAGGGGTCAACGACGCCCATGGACATTCGGTCGTACGTGGGGGTTGCGAACGCCATGCCTGGACCGGGACGGGCCTGGACTATACTTGATGGGAAATATGTGGGCAGGGAGAGCGTTCCAGAGTTTACCAGTTCTGTGGAGGAAAGATTTGCAGAACCGATTGGTACGCATCCGTGGTAAGTCCAGCGTATATATTTAGCAATGTATTAGGACAAGATCAAGGATCAAGCGGCAAGTAAGGCACCCACCTGCTGCACGAATCGAACCTCGGACCTCTCGCAAGAGTAGCCGACGCGCAGACCACTCAGCCAACCGCCGCTTAGCGGTCAGGTGTGTGGCAAGCCGATGTCAAGTTCGATAAAACAATTGACACAACAGACCACAAAACCGGTAAACTCTGGAATGCTCTCCCTGCCCATATATTTCCCCCCAAGTACAGTCTCGGGTCCTTCAAGAGGGGCGTGAATAGGCGCCTGACAGGCCGGCATGGCATTCGCAGCACACGCATACGACCGAATGTCCATGGACGTCTTTAGACACCTTATGGGTGGCTCAGAGCGCCGCATGTCGCGATTTCTATAAAAAAAAATTCAATGTAAGTATCATATAACGCAATTTTCTCTCAAAGAAAAGTACAGCTTTGAACTGGAGAGAATACAAGGAAAAATCATTCGATAAATATAAAAGTTGGACAAGTGCGAGTAGGACTCGCGCCCTGAGGGTTCCGTACCAATATTATATTTTTGTTTTTGTACGTTTAGCGACTTAGATCTCGAAAACTATAAGAGTTCGGAAAGGTGAGGCATATAGTCCTCTAGACTTAGATCTACTGGATATTATTCAGATATATCGAAAAGGTATCCGCGTAAGGCCGCGAGGACTGGATGGAATATTAGAGAAGCGTATGTCCAACCAGGCCTCACGCACTCTATGTACTTGCGCGCGCTAACTACCTACCGCCCGAACGGGCCGCCGCCGCGCCGCCGGCGGTCTATTTCAGTGGAAATTCGTCAGCCGCGCGAAGTTTACATAGACGCTCGCCCACGCAACTGCGCGCAGCTGCAAAGCAATAACCACTTTACACTCGATTGTTAAGGTACATTTTCGCACGCAGCGAATGGCGACGTGAAACAGTAGGCTATTAAAGCCCGAAGGTAGGAACATTTTCTATGGAGTGATTTATCTGTTACGAAGTACCTAACTATTAAGTAATCTGTGGCCCAACAGTGCGGACGCATGCACGCTGACTGGTTTACTGACTGAAGAAAAGGTATACGGAATCCTAAAAAAGTCGCCTTCCGCACGACCTGCGCCGGATGGGCCAGTCGAAGTCGATCGGAAGGCAGTGACAGCGGGCGGCGAGACGTTGGGCTCGCAATGATTTATGGAGCCTTAAGTGCAGACAGTCGACGCCCCGCGCTGCGTATTTCCTTTTACTTGTTCAATAGGAAGCGGTATTGCCTTGAAACGCGCACTCCCTTTTCAAACTCGTGTTCAATTCAAGGCGTACTTCCGAAAATATTTGTTTTTCAAGTGGTTATAAAAAAAAACAATAACCTATTTTTAATACCCTAACAAGGTTTAACATAAAACAGTTAAAAACATACTTCCTATTGTTTTATGTGGGTATAAAAAAAACCATAACCTATTTTTATTAGGTACTTACCTTAAAGCTATGAGCTTTGGTAGTTCGTTGGTAGAGTGTAGAGTGGACAGTGTACACCTTTTTCGATCTCATTGGATGTGGGTTCGAGTCCCCCTCCTGCAAGTATTTTTGAAGTGAAAACTTCTTTAGCGGCGCTTGGCACTTTTTTAGGTGGGTAAAAAATGTTAAACTCGCGTCAGATCTCGAGAAGCGACAGATTTATTTTTATTATTTAAAATGTAACCTTAAGTGATTGCATTAAGGGTTAAGTTGTGAGTGGCTCGGGATCAATTCTGTTCGTCTCTCAGTGACAGTAAAGCCGAAAGCGAATCAAGGGAATCCCATATTCGTTTGGTCGTTTATGTGATTTCGTGGCTTATTGGTAAGAATGTAGGATTTGTATTTTTTGACCATAGCTTCGAATCCCTCAATTTTTTTTTTGTTTTTTTTCTTTTGTTTTCTTTTTTAAGCAATTTTACGGTGTTTAAATTGTTTAGGGTGTTTAGTTTTTTTTATAACCACCTAAGAATTAAGGTAATAAAAATAGGTTATGGTTATTTTTTTATAAACGCATAAAAAATATATTTTTGGAAGTACGCCTTGAATTGAACACGAGTTTGAAAAGGGAGTTCGCTCAACAAACCCGTGCGCGGTTCAAGGCTGCCTCCTATTAAACACGGAAAAGCAAATACGCGTCCCGGCTCGTACATAGACGCCATTTTGTACACGCCCAAAGCACGATATAGGTCGTGATCATTGATTATCATCTATAAGAGTGGAAAGTTTTTATGAACCGTGTGGGGCCAGTAATTAAAAATAATAGCCCCACAGCACCACACCCGTGCATGTCGGTCCTGCAGATGATTCCTCTACAGAACCGGAAAACTCTGGAACGTTCTCCCGCCCATATATTTCCCCACAAGTGCAGTCTCGGGTCCTTCGAGAGGGCCGTGAATGGGCATCTGTCAGGTCGGCATGGCATTCGCAGCCCCCACGTACGAGTGAATGTCGATGGGCGTCGGTAGATATCTTATGGACGGCTCGGCACCACAGGTCGCGCCGTCTATAAAAAAAAATTGAAGTACTTCGTAGGCCGTAGCATACATGTAGGTACTTATATAATAATAATACAATTTGTGCTACTTAATGCGAGGCAACGGCGGGCTTATTGCCTTAGGCAATTTCCTCCAGTCAACCCGGTAGAACTACATTTTTACATGGAATCCGAAACACGGAGCAGTGTGTGAAGGTATGCACGTAATATTTTTTTTTCAAATCAATCCTCAGAGTAATCGGAGTTGTGCTGCAGGTACTCTTTCAAATTACAGCACAAGACATGCACGGGGAGAGATGTAGTGGGGCTATTCTTTTTAAGTACCGACCCCCTCATCCCTTAGTCGCCTTTTACGACATGCACGGGGAGAGATGCAGTGGGGCTATTCTTTTTAAGTACCGACCCCACACACACAAAGCACGGAAAATTAAAGAAAAAATCTGTCAAGTGCGAGTTTTACTCGCGCACAGAAGTTTCCGTATCTATCCGCTATCAATAATATCCGCCTATCTTTTGTCTTTCAACAATGCAATGTATAAAAGCCTGTGGCGCCATCTATTATTCAGTAGCGTGACTAATCGATTTTTCGCACGTTTGTTGTATGGGAGCCCCCCTTAATTTTTAACATTTTCTATTCTTTATTATTTGTTCTTATATCCGCCATAGTAACACATATTCTGTGAAAATTTCAACGGGCTACCTATTACGGTTCAATAGATACAGCCCTCGGACAGACAGACAGACGGACGGACGGACGGACGGACAGACAGACAGCGGAGGCTTAGTAATAGGCTTCCGTACGGGATACGGAAACCTAATAAAGAAAAATCTGAACAATCGAACCTACATACCTGCTCCCTAAATAGATACGCAGTTAATAACTAAGCTAATGTAATAACGTTTTACTGTACGCATTAATTAGATGTCCCGGAATCAGGTCGAGGGATGTACAGCGATATCAGTATCCGCATCCGCGGATAACTTTCCCGCGCTCGAATCCGCATGTTGATACATAATCGCTTACTGAATATGATATGTTTTAAAAATAAAACTATCTCATGAATTACTATATATAATAAGATGACGTGCTGAAATGCGATAGGCTAGCCACCTCTCACCTTGGCGCGGTCCTTCCGCCAAGTCACGCAGCAGCTCACCTATTGTGCCTATTTTGTATAAATTGGTGTTCAATAAAGAATATACAGGGCTGTTTCAGGATAGGCTTGAGAAACTTCAGGAATAGAAAGTACTCATTATAAGAGGAAAAAAATCCTTATCACTCTAATTGAAATTCCGTATTTTTTTCATACAAAAATTGAAAATTGTAATAAAAACTCGATGGCAGGGAGATTTGGCAACAGTGCCGTCTAGGTCTAGGGAGTGCAATGACCTAGTCCAGTCCTCTTTTTATTTAGATGTCATTCAACTTTAAGTGTTTGGAATTTACCTACATAGAGTACAATTCTACTAGTTAAGCATGTAAGTTGTCATTTTATTGTTATTTAATAAAGTTGGATGTTAACCGTCCACCAAAGCTCGATGAAACGATTTTCACCAAAAATAACTATCATCATCATCATCATCATCATCAGCCTGTATCGGTCCACTGCTGGACATAGGCCTCTCCCAAGGCACGCCGCCACACGCGGTCTTCCGCTCTTCTCATCCATCCACTCCCGGCTACCTTTTTTAGGTCATCTGTCCACCTAGCTAAATAACTATAAAATGACCGAATCTGGGAAAAAGTTTCAGAACTTTTCGTCTTCAAATATGGACCCCTTTCGAACCAGGAAGTTACGAAACCCTATCCTGAAACACCCTGTATACATATACATATACCCAAAAATAGAAAAAGTATTTTCAGGCCCATGTCATGTCACGTGGAGATTCGTTATCGATGCGTATTAAAGGAAGTATCCGCATCCGCACCCGTATCCGCGGATACAAAACGACACGATCGATTACATCCCTATCAAGAAGGTGGCAATTTGATCGGCTCTCTCCTTAGAAGAGCTCCCTATAATGGCGGAGCCAACATTTGTCGACTTTTGCTGCGTTTGACGTGTTTTAATATTGAAAGCGTCATCGGCCGAAGCGAAGTTGGTCCGGCAGTTTATTAATTTAGTAATTAGCAACGGCATTGGGAATTTGTTGGTAGTATAGGATATTCGGTTATGGATTTTGTATATAGAGGCTGAATATTATTGAAGAAATATTACCTTAGTACTTGTTTTGTTGTGAAATAAGATAATTATTATGTATGTATCTTATGTAGGTAATTTACATATTGTATACCGCTTATTTGTACTGATATGTATGTGTTTACGAGTATGTACCTATGGTTTGTTAGGTACCTTTATAGATAGTTTAGGATCAATAATTATTAATTTACAATTAGTGCCGAACAAATTAATTCTATGTCAGCCTCGGTAGCTCAGTGGTGCGGTCGGTCGACTGTTGTTAACCAACCCTGAGCGTGGTCAGTACTTGGATGGGTGACCGCTCGACCGTTGGAGGCTGACCGTGGTTCGGATTCCACGTAAAACTGTAGGTCCCTTCCCTTCTTACCATACTAGGTGGTAGGGGTTATCCCGCCCGGGTTGGTACCACCGCACTGAATGAAACGTCGTCGGTCGAAACCGCTGTGTAGATAGTTCTTGTTTTCCGTCCAGTTCAGTGTAGCCGACATAAAATGAAGGGAAGCACAGACATGGCAGCTAGTTCACCCGGTGTTATGGGCGGACATCACCGAGGTTGTGGATGATGTAGCCAACCGTGTAAGTTAAAAAAAAATACATAATTACAATAATATTATTAAAAACATAAGAAAAACGACAGAGTATAAACAAACTTTTTGGTCGCCTACGGCAACCAGCCTCATATCATATCATATCAGCCGCACCGGCTCACACGGGTGCCTGAGCTTTGTTACGGCGGGCAAGTCCCGGGCGGTACCTTGTCACATTAAGTAGTAGTAAGTAAGCGTATGTGTACAGCAAGCGAGTGAGTGTGACAAAGTCGCATGAACAAAAAAAAAGTTTCTTTATAATTTTTTTTCTCAGAAACTACTAATTTCCGCAGAATAAAAATTACAACTTTAGAATCGTAAAAGCCTAAACTACACGCCTATCATACCAGCCAGTTGAAAGAAAGGTGTAAGTATTGGAAACCCCAGCCCAAAGCAGAACTCGGTGGCTAGAATTTTTAAAAGAAAGTGGACTGTATCAATGAATGAAATGACAATGAGGTGAGTGAATTTTATGGATGAGATGCGACCGAACGAAAGAGGGCCACGTACCTGATTCTCGGGGCGGGCGGACGCAGGATGAGTGCGGCACAGCTTTTCACCAGGATCCTGGGCTGACACTAATGAAGACCGACACGCACTTGATTAACCGATGGAGAAGCGGTGATGACCGGCTCGACGGCGGCGGTAGCGGCAGCGAGATCATAAATAATAGGTTCGAAATAAAAAGATGAATGTGTAACTGACGAACTGACAAATGACAATACGCTCTGCCTCGAGCGCGTAGAAAACCGCACCAACGGATTGCGGGTAGCCACCACTAATTCGTCGGTCGCAGAAAACTAGTTTAAAATCTTTGAGGAAATATTATATTGAGTTATCGCTCCGAAGAAATATACAGAGAAGCGGTGTTCCAGCAGCTGAGGTATGGGGTGAGGTAGCGGGGAGGCGGAGCGCAGAGTCGAGCGGAAGAGGGGAGCGCGCGCGGGGCGGGAAGCGTGCGGGAGACGGTCTGGCGGTGGTGTGGGGGCTCGCGCGGGGCAGGAAGCGTGCGGGAGAGAGGCAAGGGGTAGGAAGATCGATCGCACTCGTGCGTCGGTGTGCTTATTGTCTTTTCATTCTAACACTTCATCTCCAGATTCGCCATCGCACCTTCGCATCGACGAAGATGTGTAAATATGTTAGTTTAAAGTAGGCGAGGCGCGATCGCCGCAGGCAGGCGACGACTACGCGCTGTGGTCTCTCGCGCTCGACTAAGAGACTTGAGGATCGTGAACCGCAACTCGGTGGAACATGTTAGTTGGCCGAGTGAGCTATCTAGTACGCTAGTACATAATACATCATTGCTTAAAATTAGAAAGATAATGGCGGTGTGCACTACGCATTTCTGAACAGTAGTTACAGGCATGTACGCAAGCAAAGTCGAGACCTCGCAACATTTTTAAAGCCACGAATAATGATACTAAGCCGAGAGTGTTCACACCAAAGGAACTCCCCTAACAAGTTGATCGTCTAAGTATCCTCTCTCATTGTGTTTCGGCTACACTGAACAAAAGATGGCGGATTATAAAGTCATCTTAATTCTATAGCGTTGTCGCCAAACATCGAGTCATCTAGCTATTGTCGTGAAGATTTCGTCGCTGTAATGTTTTTAGGTTTCCGAAGAAGAAGACTTTATTAGGGAGCTTGTTTTTGTCTCAGCCAATTTGAAGGAGCATTTTTTTCTGTGATCAATTACGATCGTACTGTATTAAGGCCGTGACAAACGCCAACGACCATGAGCATTCGGGAATTTCAAATTCAAAATTATTTTAATGCCGTCTGTCTGTCTGTCTGTCTGTGTCTGTCTGTCTGTCCGAGGGCTGTATCTATTGAACCGTAATAGGTAGCCCGTTGAAATTTTCACAGAATATGTGTTATTGTGGCCGATATAACAACAAGTAATAAAAATAAGAAAAAGTAAAAAATTCACGGGGTGCCCATACTGTGTATGCGCGCCATCTACTGAAAAGATTATGAAGAATGTTAACTAATACATAGATGGCGCGAGTGGCGCTGACCATGACATGGCGATACGGAACCCTCGGTGCGCGAGTTCGACTCGCAGTTGGCCGGTTTTTTCTATGAAACCTGATGTGGCTGGCTATAGCAGCGCTTCCCCTTGCCCGTGCCGGCAACACTGAACGGAAAATACGAACTATTTTCAATTTAGTCGCTTCGATTGTCCTTCATTCGGTGCGTTAGAATCACAGAGCATCGAATGCGCGCGCCTGCGCGCGCGGTCGGTATTCGATGCTCTGTGGTTAGAATCAATCCGTGCGATTAAAACCTAGCACCAACTAAGGGAAGGACCCACAGTTTTACATGGAATCTGAACCACGGTCAGCTTCAACGGACAACGACGCCCGCGCCGCTGCCGACGCCCGCGCCGCTGCCGACGCCCGTGCCGCGGATGCAATCTGCGCCCACTCTACGCGCACCTGATCCACCGCGTCAGCAGACTAATATGACGCATACGGGTCTCTATTGGGACCCGTACAGACACAAGTGGAGAAAAAGTAATTTTAGTTCTTAGGTTAAGACATTTAATATGCATTTTCAATATGGCCCTAGTTGGCTGAAATAAAGAGATAAATAAAATAAAAAAAAAAATTTTTAAAGACAGTTTTTTTTTAACCTCCGACGCAATAAGAGGGTTGTTATAAGTTAAACGCGTGTATCTGTGTGGCATCCAAGCTCCGAAACGAATGGACTGATTCGGTTGCGGTTTTTTTATTGGAAAGCTCGTTTAACCGGGATGGTTCTTAACTATGTTAGTAGTAAAGTAATACATTAATTTATGAAGTAATAAAACAATTTCGTCTCACCACGGATGAACCGATTTGGATGAGGGTTTTTTTTAAAAAGCTTGAAATAAAAGTTGTATTACAAATTTTTTTTTTTTTATTTGTACACATTTATTGTTTGAAATTAATTTAGGTACATTTTATATATTTTAAGTTATATTTAAACATGAACAGGAAAATATACACAATACACAAACTATAACTAGGTACCTATCAAATTAAATAGACAAATATAACTAATTAAAAAAGAAAAAAAAAACTATAACTAAAAACCACTAAAAACTAAAAACTAACTTATAAATTATATATTTCCTCAAGGGGCGTCGTCCCCGGGATGGTTCCCAGGATGGCGGCCGCGTTGCCCCTCTGTATCCCCAGACTAACTCGTTGCCGGAGATACGAGAGGCAACACGGGTTTCCAGTTGTGGTCACCATCCTGGAACCCACCTCAAGGACGAAGGCCTTGGCCTCCTCCGACCACGTACCAAATGTCTCGACGGCGAAGGCCACGAACCAGTAGTTGCACCTAATATCTTCGTATTTTTTGTGCTTCCTACTGGCCGCGGCTTCCGCCGCCGCACCCGCACGCGAGCAGGACAGCTTTATGTTGCTCGCATAGACGGTGTCCACACACGTTGCGTCCCACACCAGAGCGCGTTAGATGTTACAAATTAAACAAAAACCCCCGACCCTTTAAAAGTAAAAAATAATTTCCGTTTACTTCCTTAAAGGAGTCGGCCCCCTGACTCCTTTAAGTAAGTAAACGGAAATTATTTTTTACTTTTGAAGGGTCGGGGTTTTTTCTTATTTATAATTAAACTTTTCCAATTGTACGAAGTGTACAAAGTATATAATAGGTCTACCAATATATTTTACCCAGACTCCACCTCCATTAACATTATAACATTCCGCACGACTGGCAACCCCGAAAATGATCAAAGTCATAATGTGTTTACCTCTCGATCGGCGTAGCGGCGAGGCGAGCCCTTCACGCACGTGAAGTTTCACTCCAAATGAATATTTACCTCCAGCGACCGAATAAATATCAGACGAGAGCCGAGGGATCAAGAATGCTTACTGGCTTACCTTGTGGCTTAGTTGTGAGAGCTTGGTTCTGGAGCGAGAGCCGATGGGTTCGATGAGGGATCAAGATTGGTTACTGGCTTACCTTGTGGCTTAGTGGTGAGAGCCTTGGTTCTGAAGCGAGAGCGAATGGGTTCGATGAGGGATCAAGAATGGTTACTGGCTTACCTTGTGGCTTAGTGGTGAAAGCCTTGGTCCTGGAGCGAAAGCCAATGGGTTCGATGAGGGATCAAGAATGGTTACTGGTTTATCTTGTGGCTTAGTGGTGAAAGCCTTGATTCTGGAGCGAGAGTCAATGGGTTTGAGGAGGGATCAAGAATGGTTACTAGTGGCCTAGCGACAAAACCCCTGGTTCTGAAAGGAAAGTATATTGCTTCCATTTTCGAGCATGTTTTACTAGATAAAGATCCTAATAGACAGATCCCTTACCTTAAGTACTCCGTACTGATACCACCGCATTCAATGAAGGCCGGTCGAAACAAAATCATAGTTTGTGTTCTTCGACTAATTCAGACATGGCAAATTCTTCCTTCGCTCTACTCTCTCCCGTCCTTCTGACTACAAGCTATGTAAATATAGAACACAATATGGTTGACTTCATCACCTGCCATTCCGTGCGGAGGATCCCGTTGATACGACCTTTGAAGGAATCCAGGTGGAACAAATCGGGAGATATACTCGTCAGCAGACAATTCCACACCCTTGCGTTGCCCAGAGAAACGGGGCGTTGAAAAGCGATGCGTTCTCAAAAGCGAACAGTCTGAAACTAATGGTTGCTCAGGTTTTCTGCGAGGAGTGCTGAGTATATAGATTGGACGGCGAGGAATAGGGGATGCATGTTCGTCAGAGAAGCGTCAGAACAGTTTTTACATACATACATATCACACACGCTGAATCCCGACAATCGGGGTAAGCAGGGTAATCGGTGTTGTGCTGCAAGAACTTTGGTAAATTACAGCACAACACCGACCACCACGTTTCGCAAAGTAATCGAACAAGATTCAATCGATCAAGCAGCAAGTAAAGCACGAAGACCCACCTGCTGCATGACTCGGTGGAATTACCGTGCCAAGGTGAGAGGTGGCGAGCCTGTAGCCCTTTAGAACGGCATCTGGTCCTTATCCCTTAGTCGCCTGTTACGGCATGCATGGGGAGAGATGCAGTGGGGCTATTCTTTTTAAGTACCGGCCCCACACGGTTCAGGTACAGTTTTTACATGGAATCAAAACCATACCACAGTCTCGAGTGTTGATTAACCTATGCATCGCTCGCTGATAATACCATCCCAGACCGTACCGATAGATTCTGTCTTTTTTTTATTGAATCTGACACCGTTGGCTACATCACCTACAACATCCGTGATGTCAGCCCATAACACCGGGTGAACTTGGTGCCACGTCAGTGCTTCCCTTCGGTCGTGCCGGCAACACTGAACTGGACGGAAAACAAACCATTTGCATAGCCGTTTCGTTCACCTTTCATTCAGTGCGGGGGTACCAACCCGGGCGGGTTAAACCCTACCACCTAGTAATATAAGAAGGGAGTCATATCCCTTAGTTGCCTTTTACGACGTACACGGGGAGAGATGCAGTGGGGCTATTCTTTTAAAGTACCGGCCCCACACGGTACAAAGGGGCTCAGGGTTTCTCTGAGGAGTGTTGAGGATATAGATTGGACGACGAGGAATAGGGGATGCATGTTCGTCAGAGAAGCGTCAGAACAGTTTTACATGGAATCAAAACCATACCACAGTCTTGAGTGTTGATTACCCTATGCATCGCTCGCTGATAATACCATCCCAGACGGTACCGATAGATTCTGTGTTTACTTTCAAAAACAAACGTTCCCACCCCTTCAAACCTCAGGTACGCCCCAGAAAGAGATTGTCGAGTCTCAAGTGTAGCCCTTGTCCTCTCTTCAACTCGTTATATCTCGCTGTGGCGGCGGCGAATTGCTTTAGGATTTTTCTTTTCGTGAAAACTCACGTGTACTTTTATACGTAATCTTCAAACGGTTATTTCTTCTACCATTGCTAGTCGGTGGGCGGTGGTTTTTATTTTAACGATTCTGTACCTTGGAACAAAAAATATACTTACAAGACGATTTACTTAGGTGTTTTGGCTCAATGAGAGCCAGGTGGGTTGGTTCCACCGTACTGGACGTATTCGCGGCCGAAAAACAGCTGCGTGTGGGACCGGTACGTACCGTGTGGGACCGCGGTACTTTAAAAGAATAGCCCAACTTCATCTCTCCCCGTATATGTCGTAATAGGCGACTAAGGGATATGACTCCCTTCTTATATTACTAGGTGGTGGGGTTTAACCCGCCCGGGTTGATATCACCGCACTGAATGAAAGGTCAGTCGAAACGGCACCATCTCGACGATGATATTGGCTCGTCGGAGATATGCTGTGGATTCTCTGACTCACTCATTAATCCATACTAATGAAAAATGTAACTGAGGAGAATACCACAATTACAAGTCAATCAGGGCGGGTTTTATTCTACTACTAATACCATCCCGAATTCTGGTCCTTCCGAAAGGTCCATACCATACCCAATTACCTTGCAATTACCCATGTAAACAGCGCCGCCCATTTCCCTCACCTGTAGTAAACCCCTACCTACTTACGTTTTCCCCACAATTGCCTAATTTATCGTACTTAGTAGGAGCATTCTGCATGGAATGTCAGCACCCCAGCAATTTCGGACGGCACGGGCGGTATGCGGCAGGACCAAGGGTCACAGGTGCACACCCGTGAATAAATAAGAATCAAGGACAAAGAAAGGTCATATAGTTTTTAAATTCAATCTGAACCGGCAACTCAACGAGCTAAAGGCGGAAATGCACTTTCAGGAAAAAGATAAAAAGACAAAGAGAAGTGAAACGAAATTGATGCATTCCTACTCCGCTCAGTGTAATTCGGCCTTAACGCTATTTCCGTCTCAAGTGTTGCTAACAAATTCCTTCAAAGACAATAGCAGACAGAAGCGGACAGACCTTCCAGCTCAATTTAATTGGGTAAACTTAAAAGTTTTTACTCATCTTGACTTCCAGCGCGGCCACACATTTTCCGTTTGACATATTTGAAGTGTTGCGATTTTGGCAGATTTGAGAGGATCGTTACAACGAATGACAAAAATTACTACTGACTATTCCGATGTCGTTGTGAATTACCTAATGTCATTTTAATGGTACAACGTTTTTTTTATTTATTTAAAATTAGTATGACAATTACATCAATTATAAATAGTGTAAATAGGCATGCCGTTAAGTTATGTGTGCATGAAAATATAATAACATTGTTTTCTGTGACCGTTTCTTATTCATTGATAAAGTCAACTACATAACTTATGAACCCGAAATTTTGCATAAAAGTATTTATTTGTATATTATAATTTTTTGTATTCTTTACTCCATAATTAGAAAATTCAGATTTTTTTTTTATGGAAACTGACACGGTTGGCTACATCACCTACAACATCCGTGATGTCAGCCCATAACAACGGGTGAACTTGGTGCCGCGTCAGTGCTTCCCTTCAGATTACGTTGTCGTTACGAATTTTTAAATTGGCCGAAAAAATGTATGTGACCGAAGGCCCAGGCCAACTAAGCAAATGCCGTGAACAATGAACAAAGCATTACAAGTACTTGTAAAATTTGGAAAATTCATCGCGACTTCATCCTCGTGGACTTATCACGACGCCATCTACCGGGATCAATTGTATTTTCAAACCATCCAGGGACCCACTCAAATATACACACAAAATTTCATCCAAATCGGTTCAGCCGTTTAGGAGGAGTTAGGTGACAAACACACGTACAGAAGATCAATAGTAGGTAACGATACGATAAGGGGTGTATGTGTATCACATACTGATCACATTCCCATAGCAATTTTTTTACGATATAAAAAATCTACTTATTAAGGTGAAATACGCGCACTTCACGTATTAAATTTGAGGAGTGAGTAGGTTTTTTATATCGTAAAAAAAAATTGGTATGGGAACGTGATCAGTATCGGATACATATACACCCCTTAGCGTAAAGTTACCTACTAATGAAATACCTTATTTAAGGAGGATAGATGCACGATTTTTCACAGTGTTTTTCTTCACCGATATGTCTACTCCACGTCTGCCAAACTCCACGTCTGCCAAACACCACACTAGTCTGCCGCCCTCGCAGCACTGTCGCCGCCGAACTGAAGGCTCCGCGCTCGTTACGACTGGGGCGTGTCCGACCGAGTTTGGTTTATGTGTCAAGTTTGCGAATAAATTAGAGGCAGTCATAAACGTCTGTAATGGAAGAACGGCGCACACTGAGCGAATAAACTGCACATTAACCGGCAGTAAATAATGTATATCCAGCTTTAGAAAGAGACAATCTGGTTGTAGAGCGTCGTCCTTGTCGCACGAGCTCGCACGTCGCTGTGCGACAGGGACGACGCTCTACTGTTTGGTGGTTGTACTGCAAGAACTCTGTAGAGTTTTAATCTAAGACTTTGATTGTTAATTATTTTAATTATTTACTTAAATACTTACTTTTGTGTCTGAATAAAGTAACTCTATGTTTCTACCTATCTAAAATGTGTGGAATATTTTATTTACTTTAAATTGTGACAATTAGAAAATTAATTTTATGAAAGAGAAATCAAATATATAAATTAGACTAATTTTAAATATATCTCCAAGATTCCAACCGAGTTCCTTGTCGTGATTGGGCTCTGATTGAGTGGAATATTATGACTAGTTCTCGTACTGTGTGGGGCCGGTACTTTAAAAGAATAGCCCCACTGCATCTCTCCCCGTGGATGTCGTAAAAGGCAATTAAGGGATTTATGACTCCCCTCTTATATTACTAGGTGGTAAGACATAACCCGCCCGGGTTGATACCACCGCACTGAATTATCCCGCATAATTATATACCGCATAATTAGTTAGCGCATGACTAGGTACTATTTGTACCCAAATTTATTTACTAACCGATTGACAACTTTTTTTTTTATAATTTGACAATACTACGTTGTAGTATGTATACTTATTACTAACATTATTGAGTTGATACAAAATGACGTATCAAAAATTTGACAAAGGCTCTTTACACCTGATACACTAAATTAAGTCCTTCCAGTCAGAACTTCAAAAACAAAACAAAAATCTTTTTTTGATCTTACTCTCAAGCTGTATTTTCAATCGACTGTAGGCGGTGTTATTATGTGGATGGTCACTAAATGCTTGTAAAAATGATTATGAAAAAAAAAGCCCTGCGAAGTTTCTTACCGGTTCTTCTTCGTGGGTGTAATCGAATCGGATAGAACAAATTGTAACAAATTCGAGTACAGTCATGCTGTCTAATGAATGTTTAATAAACAATACAACAACAATACAACAATGAAAGGTCGGGTGAAACGGCTATGTAAATAGTTCGTGGTTTCCGTCCAGTTCAGTGCAGCTAGCACAACCGAAGGGAAGCACTGACGTGGCACCTAGTTCGCCAACGTGTTATGGGCTGACATCACGGATGTAGTAGGTGATGTAGCTGACCGTGTCAGTTTCCATTAAAAAAAATTGGTTGTCTGTAAAGGCGGTTTACGGACGATAGTTTTACGTGATGACGCGGAATAATCGTAGTACATAGAGCAAAGATCAGTAATTATATTTCCAGTAGAAAGATTAATCATCTTGTGACTGGCCATCAATAAACTTCTGTTTGATCTTGACAGTTTTACTTCTTAAGACGTTTCCATGGTAACTTTGACTATACCGATTGTGCCTCTCTATCGCTTGTTACGCGCTCTCGCTTGCACACACAGGTTCAGATGGAACGTGACACTTTTTCGTGTGTGCAGCCGGTGTTCATCAATTTATAAGACGTGACGTCATCACGTCAAAAAAACATTTCATTTCATTGCAACTACGCGCCAGTCTTTATAAATACAGCAGATAAATATTGCCAATTCCGTGCAAAAACATATTTACTCCTCATTATGGGCCATTGGAGACTATAATGTTAGCCGAAGAAATCGAAACGATAGACGGGCGCATAGACTCTTCGAGCAGGCGAAAAGCAAATATTGTTTTCACAGAAACCAAAAAATTTCTTCATTAGATTTTTTTTATGTAATCCGGTATGGGTGGCTGAGTCGGAGGGGCCAAAGCACATGCTCCGACTGGCCAATATCACCTCCGAGAAGGTAGGTGCCATACCAGAGACTTCCCTGGATTGCTGGCTATAGTGGACTAGAGGAGAACACAACCGAGACTGCTATGCGGCCATCTTACATCCAGTACGGTTGTACCAACCCAGTCGGCTACAATTGGAGCCTAGCAACTAGTAAGGGGCAAGGGAAAGGACCTACAATTTTACACCGGTTCCGAACGGTTAAGCAGCAGGTACAGGTATGTATGTATGTATGTATGTAAAGTAGATTGCGCCAATGTGTGGAAGTGGCAGTTCTTTAATTTTGAATTCTCTGGGCCATTGGAGACTATTAATGTTATCTACTATCGAGTCATTTTTTTTATCAGACTGCGTGTTCCTCAGTGAACATCTTAGAACATCATTAAGAACACGGACGATCGTCAATCATATTCCCGCAGAAATAAAATCAAACCCCATATAATTGTTTAAATGCGAAATTAAAATGTTCTTAACGAAACATTATATTTACAAGATAAATTAATTCTTTAATTTATCGCTTTTACTGCCAGACTCAATAGTTTTATTTATTGTGAAATTTTTAAACTTTTCTCTTTTGTACTGTATCCAAGTATTGTAACATGTCGACCTATTTTGTTTTTCAAATTTTATGGGGAAACTCTGTTAATTAATGTTTCAACAATATTATAATGGAATATGTGCTTAATCTGACCTGTAAAAAAAAATTGGCGATTTCTATAGCATACAGATACATTGTATCCAAATTGATGCTCGTTGAAATAAATATATTTGACTATTGACAAGTACAACCGCACTTATGTATGATAGAGTACCTATTGAATTCACGACGAACCACAATGAATATGCATTTGTATCAATTAATATTTTTAACATTGTGTGTTCCGTCGAAATAAATATCGGAATCTTTTTTTTTTTTTTTTTTTATGGAAACTGACACGGTTGGCTACATCACCTACAACGTCCGTGATGTCAGCCCATAACACCGGGTGAACTAGGTGCCATGCCAGTGCTTCCCCCTTTGATCGTTCCGGCTACACTGAACTGGTCGGAAAACACAAACTATTTACATAGCCGTTTAGACCGACGTTTCATTCAGTGCGGTGGTACCAACCCGGGCGGGTTAAACCCTACCACCAAGTAAGATTAGGAGGGAAGGGACCTACAGTTTTACGAGGAATCCGAACCTCGGTCAGCCTCCAACGGTCAGCGGTCACCCATCCAAGCACTGACCGCACCCAGCGTTGCTTAACATTCAATAGCGACAGTTGACTGTCTGCACCACTGAGCTAACGAGGCTGACGAAAATCATACTGAAAATATACAACTTGTTAAAACGCAAGTAATTATTAAGAAAATGGTACACGTTCTATGGCTGGTTTTACTGAGTGTGTTCCCTAACTGCATGCCTGTTACCTGGCAGCCTTCAACAGGCGTGTCAATATTGTTGAATATTTATTTATAATTCATACTTTATTTATTGATAATCAATATTGTTTAATATTTATTGATAGTTATTTTTTGTTGTACTTTAACAGCTATGTCAGCCTCAGTAGCTCAGTGGTGCGGTCGGTCGACTGTTATTTATTAAGCAACCCTGGGTGCGGTCAGTACTTGGATGGGTGACCTCTCGACCGTTGGAGGCTGTCCGTGGTTCGGATTCCACCTTAAATACAGTTTCCCTTCTTACCTTACTAGGTGGTAGGGTTTATTCCGGCCTGGTTGGTACCACCGCACTGGACGAAACGTCAGTCGAAACGGCTATGTAAATAGTTCGTGTTTTCCGTCCAGTTCAGTGTAGCCGACATGGAATGCAGGAAAGCGCTGACATGGCACCTAGTTCACCCGGTATTATGGGCTGACATCACGGATGTTGTAGGTGATGTAGCCAAACGTGTCAGATTCCATAAAAAAAAAAACTAAAAAAAAAACGTAATAAAATTTTATTAACACATATATTGCCTACAACGAAAAGTTCAATTTGCGGCCCATTATACTTACTTACGAAAAAAAAAACATTATGTCCACCACACCTTCTATAAATAGTAATCTATAAATAGTAATTTATACGTTTAATTAACTAGTATGTACCGTGTGGGGTCGGTACTTAAAAAGAATAGCCCCACTGCATCTCTCCCCGTCGCATGTCGTAAAAGTCGACTAAGGGATCGTCAGCCTCGGCAGCTTAATGGTGCGGTCAGTTATTGGATGGATGACCGCCCGAATGTTGGAGGCTGACCGTGGTTCGGATTCCACGTTAAACTGTAGGTCCCTTCCCTTCTTACCTTACTAGGTGGTAGGGTTTATCCCGGCCGGGTTGGTACCACCGCACTGAGCGAAACGTCGGTCGAAACGGCTATGTAAATAGTTCGTGTTTTCCGTCCAGTTCAGTGTAGCCGGCGCAAAATGAAGGGAAGCACTGACATGGCACCTAGTTCACCCGGTGTTATGGGCTGACATCACGGATGTTGTAGGTGATGTAGCCAACCGTGTCAAGTTTCCATAAAAAAAAAAAAAAAAAAAAAAAAAAGTATGTACTTATATGTAGTGTATATTATAGTATATTATAGTTATTTTCCTTATATTATATTTTACATTCCCACACTCAAGTCTTTTGCTACTACCTACTTATATCTCGCAACATACGACTCTCAAACATCCAAAGGTTGACTGGGAGAAATCCCTGTAAGGGATAAGTCCGCCTTTGCCCCTCATGTAAATTTCTTATTGTGTGTTTATGTTAAATGTTTTTTGGAGCAATAAAGTATTTCTATCTATCTATCTAACCTTCAAAGTCACCCTATAAATTTCAGTTTATCTTTTTCAAAGAATAAAAAAAAACATAGAACTGCTATCGGGAACGGGCAGGTGAATAACCCAAGGAAGGACACAAAATTGTTAGATATAAATAGATAATAGAATAGAAGAATAATAACTGTAAAGATGATAATTGTTTGTAAAATAAAATTGCTTTCGTGGGGTCCATCTACCAATTTTCAGGTGTGCTTTTGTACCGCCTTCAACTCAAGAAGGGTGCGAATAAGAATCAAAATATGATTTAACACTTATAAGTTCTTTCTTTTTAGTTATAACACTTATCAATTTCTGCATAAAATTGGGCGTTAAAACGACCCGACCACGTATTTTCCAGTGATTGGTACATAACTTAACAGTCCATATCTTAAAAACTACTGAACCGATTTTAATTGTAAGCCAATATAAAAAATAATGGTCGCAATCCGATTAATAGTTTCGGAGAAATGCGTGACAAACATACAAACATACATACATACACTTATGAAATTTATCACACCTGTTTAGAAGCCCACATAGACTTACATATACGAATATTGTGCAATTCCAACGATATTACATACATGCGTGTCGAATTGATAACCTCCTTTTTTAAAAGAAGTCGGTTAAAAATAAAAACTAAATTAATTGTGTTATACATCAATAGCAGTTCTAACCTTATGAGTTGTTTCGAAACGCGTGAGCGACGCGTTCGATGTGACCTTACAAAGCACCATTCCTCCAATAGTCGCGCCGCCGGGGCATAAGCCGGCAAGCTCGAACCGGCACGAATTAAATTATGTTAAGTTATACCTTACTTCCGCTGCATATTAAAATAATATGTAATGAACGTCCGCGGCGTATAAAATGTAAATGAGAACGGACAAAGAATGTTGCGGACTGCGGTAGGGTGTACAGAGCAGCGACGCGGCCGCGGGCGCGACTAGCGATTTAAGAATAAGAATTTTTATACTCTTTAAACCAATTTTTTTCTCTCATTTAATTTTCCGCACTACCCATCTACCCTACTCACAATCCCAGGCATGACTGGCAGATAATGCCTTTAGGCTTTAAATCCGCCTTTTCTCACTTTTTGTGCAAATAAAGTATATTTTCATTTTCATTTAATGTTCATTTCATTTCAATAAAATGTATTGTCAGCCTCGGTAGCTCAGTGGTGCGGTCGGTCGACTATTGTTAATCAACCCAAAGCGCGCTTAGTACTTGGATGGGGGACCGCTCGGCCGTTGGAGCCTGACCGTGGTACGGATTCCACGTAAAACTGTAGATCCCCCTTCCCTTCTTAGCTTACTAGGTGGTAGGGTTTATCGCGCCCGGGTTGGTACCAGCGCACTGAATGAAACGTGGCTCGAAACGGCAATGTAAATAGTTCGCGTTTTCTGTCCAGTTCAGTGTAGCCGATATTGAATGAAGGGAAACAGTGACATGGCACCTAGTTCACCCGGTGTTATGGGCTGACCTTGCGGATGTTGTAGGTGATGTAGCCAACCGTGCCAGTTTCCATTTAAAAAAAGCGAGCGATGGGTGGTGGTACTAATCACGTAGACCACCACCACCCCCATCTCGGAGGGCTCCGTATCTGTCGAACTGAACGGCGATGTCGTCGCGCAGCCTTTCACACGATATGCATTATTATTACTGTGTGTGGTCGGTACTTAATAAGAATAGTCCCACTGCATCTCTCCCCGTGCATATCGCAAAAGGCGACTAATGGATAAAGACAAGATGCCGTGCGTAAGGGCGATAGGCTAGCCACCTCTCACCTTGGCACGGTCTTTCCACCGAGTCATGCAGCAGGTGGGTCTTCGTGCCTTACTTACTGCCAGATAGTTATCTTGTCAGAATACTTTGCTAAACGTGGTGGTTGCTGTTGTGCTGTAATTTACCAGAGTACTTGCAGCACAACACCGATTACTCGGCTTTCCCCGATTGTCGGGATACGGCGTGTGGAGTGTATTTGTTGTATTATTATTAAATGATGTCATAATAGCGAACAAAAAATATACCTAGAACGTGCGCGCGAATCGATATTCTCTGGTTTATTACTTCGGTAAAAACGTACGTCGCGTGATGACAGTATCTACAATCGCAAGGGATGTGCAGGTAAAAATTAAAAAATACATAATGAAAGCTAAGCTTAATATGCAAATGAGCACGTGGACAAGGGCTGAGGGAGCGAGAGTGTTGTGAATTCTGACAATAGGTTACACTGACGAGCGATGCGACAGCGAAGTTAGTAACGATTTACTCACTTGCAGGAATATACGATAGGTGTATGTTTGCTCCAAATTAAAAAAAAACTTTAAAAAAGGAAATATGACAAAGAATATAATTTAATATACATAAACTCAGTTCGAGTAAAGTGTAATGTAGTCGAAAAATATGTACCGTAATAGGCTGTACCGTCTTTGCTCCCAAGTTTGCTATTTTTTAAATGTTGTACATAGATACATACATACCACCTCGATGCACACCACACGCTTTATCCCGACAATAGGGGTAAGTACAGTAACCGGTGTTGCGCTGCAAGAACGCAAAGTATTCGGATAAGATAAATATCGTGTAAATAAGTACCGTGTGGGGCCGGTACTTAAAAATAATATCCCCACTGCATATCTCCCCGTGCATGTCGTAAAAGGCGACTAAGGGATAAGGGCAAGATGTCGCGCTAAAGGGCGAAAGGATAGCCACCTCTCACCTTGGCGTGGTCTTTCCACCTTGTCATGCAGCAGGTGGGTCTTCGTGCCTCGCTTGCTGCTTGATAGTTATCTTGTCCGTATACTGTGCTGAACGTGGTGGTCGGTGTTGTGCTTTAATTTACCAGAGTACTTATGGGAGTGAAAGTTGGTTATGGCAGGCGAAGCATGAGAGCAGGATAAATGATGTCGAAATGCGCGCGTTGAGAGGAGTATGTGTGGAATAGGAGGAGTATGTGTGTCTGTAGAATGGATGATAGGAGACTAATGAAAGAAATCTATGGAGCGAATTTTAGTGGAAGAGTCGGGAAGGGCCGCCCTAGACGCACGTACCTGGACCAGATCGGGCATGTGCTCAAAAAGGGTCAGGTGCGTCGTACCCGTAACCGACGAGCATGTATGAAGAACATTATGAGAGTGGAAGAGGCGGCAAAAGTGTGTCAGCATCGTGGTGCGTGGGGGTTGGGTTGTTTGCGTGGGTTGGGTCCGTTGTCTTTGCCTGCCCCACTGGGAGGCAGGCAGGCGTGACGTTATGTATGTGTATGTATGTATGAACTTATAGCACAACACCGATTACTCTGATTACCCTGATTGTCGGGATACAAAAGCGTGAGTTATGTATGTATGTATGTATAAATATCAAGCGGCAAGTAAGGCACAAAGATTCACCTGATGCATGACTCGGTTGAAGGACCGTGTGTGAGGTGTTTAGCCTTTTGTCCTTTAGCACGGCATATTCTCCTTATCCCGTAGTCGCTTTTAACGACATGCACGGGGAGAGAAGCAATGGGGATATTTTTTTTAAGTACCGGTCCTACGGGTCACACAGTATTTATTATTTTGTGTAACCCGGTCTAGGTGGCTAAGTCAGAAGGGCTATATCACATGCTGCAAGCAGCCCGTATCATCTTCGAGAAGGTAGGTGTCATACCGAAGACCTCTCACTGAATTGCTGGCTTTATTGAACTAGAGTGGAACACAGCCGAGGCTCCTATGCGGCTGTCTTTCGTCCAGTACGATAGTACCAACCCAGTCGGTAAAAATTTGAGCTTACCACCTAGTAAAGGGCCAGAGAAAGGTCGGTCGGGCATTCGCAAGCAATCTCCGTGCGTCACCAAATATCCACAGTTATTGTTAACCAACGACAAATAGGTGGAAACTGATGATAGAAAAGTATCACATGTCACACTTCTTAAAAAACTTTTTTCTGTTGTCCTTCTCTTTTTTTAATATGTAATCCGGTATGGGTGGCTGACTTGGAGGGGCCAAAGCACATGCTCCGACCAGCTAATATCACCGCCGAGAATGTAGGTGCTATACCGGAGACTTCCCTGGAATGCTGGCTATACTGGACTAGAGGAGAATACAACCGAAAGTATTATGCGGTCATCTTACATCCAGTACGGTGATATCAAACCAGTTGGCTTCAATTTGAGCCTACCGCCTAGTAAGGGGCTAGGGAAGGGACCTACAGTTTTACACAGGCTCCGAACGGTGAAGAAGCAGGTGTAGGTATGCACGTAAATTTTTTCGTCAGAAAAAACTCATTGGTACACGCCAACTGGATTCGAACCTCGGACCTCTCGCATGAGAAGCCGATGCCTAAACCACTCGGCCACCCGCCGCTTGTTTTTTTTTATGGAAACTGACACGGTTGGCTACATCACCTAAAACATCCGTGATGAACCAGGTGAACTTGGTGCCACGTCAGCGCTTCCCTTCGGTCGTGCTGGCTACAATGAACTGGACGGAAAACACAAACTATTTACATAGCCGTTTCGACCGACCTTTCGTTCAGTGGGGTGGTACCAACCCGGGCGGGTTAAATCCTACCACCTTATATAGTAATATAAGAAGGGAGTCTTATCCCTTAGTCGCCTTTTACGACATACACGGTGAGAGATGCAGTGGGGCTATTCTTTTAAAGTACCGGCCCCACACGGTACAAGGATGCCGCGTTTTGACGCGCCTTTTTTCTGTATCGCCAGTCGTATCGCTGATCTCTTCGCTTGCATTTATAACCCGCCGCCCGTCTACTTTCCTAATTAAAACATCTGGAAACGGCTTTATTTCTTCGTAAGCTGTAGCGTTGCACGCAGGGAGCTTGAAGCGCTTTCAAGCGAGTCTCGGTGTGATTTTTAAAATGGTATAGCTCGATTCAAAGCCCGTATTTCTGCGGTCAAATTTGTTTAGATGTAAAAGGCACTATAGTGTTTAAGACGATACCCATAGCTGGCTGCTTTGCATAGTAAAAGGTCGTAAGTCGGTGTCGTTTTTTAATTTTAAAAAATTTATGGTAATCAAATTTAAAAATCTACAACAATAGCGTTCTGTGTTTGTGGTTTAGTTATTTATCAGTGCAATAAAAATGTATTCATTCACTTTTGCGTCCACAGACGACTTAACCTTAAACCTTAACCTTAAGGTTAAGTAGTCTATGTTTGCGTCAGATGAAAAAATGATTTAATTTAGATTTTTTTCATCTGACGCAAAAGTGAATGAATAAAACGAAATTTTTATTTTCTAAATGAATTTACATTTTTCTTGTTATAGCAACCTAAGCAATCTGAAAAAAGACCATTGTTTGTAGATATCCTATGAGCTGCCCGCCCGTATAATTCGATTCGCAGTATTTTAAATTCGGCCCAACTCTAACCCGAATTCACAAATAAAATCTCGTCCCATTAAACATACCTTGGCCTTGTTTACAACATAGTCATCTATCTAGTCGGTCTAAACGGCTATGTAAATAGTTTGTGTTTTCCGACCAGTTCAGTGTAGCCGGCACGATCAAAGGGGGAAACACTGACATGGCACCTAGTTCACCCGGTGTTATGGGCTGACATCACGGACGTTGTAGGTGATGTAGCCAACCGTGTCAGTTTCCATAAAAAAAAATGTTGTAAACAAGAAAGCTGTCGCGTCTGTGACTCATACGTAATCGGTAACTTAAATTTCCCTAAAAATTGTACCGTGTGGGGCCGGTACTTTAAAAGAATAGCCCCACTGCATCTCTCCCCGTGTATGTCGTAAAAGGCGACTAAGTGTTATGACTCCCTTCTTATATTACTAGGTGGTAGGGTTTAACCCGCCCGGGTTGGTACAACCGCACTGAATGAAAGGTCGGTCGAAACGGCTATGTAAATAGTTTGTGTTTTCCGTCCAGTTCAGTGTAGCCGGCACGATCGAAGGGAAGCGCTGACGTGGCACCAAGTTCACCCGGTGTTATGGGCTGACATCACGGATGTTGTAGGTGATGCTGGCATGGCACCTAACTGAGCGTGGTTTTGCGAGGAGAGGTGATTTTGGCTCTGTCGACTGCACCATTGGTCTCTCGGCACACCCACCAATGCTGGTTTACATAAAAAAAAACCGTGTCAGATTCCATAAAAAAAAATTCAATCTTCCCTCCCGAATAATTAATAACTTATTATTTCATCCATTTATTTCCACATTTCTTTTTATACAAATTTTACATTTATACAACTTATAATTATTAACAAGCGTAGGTTACCTACCTATGGATGAAATTATATAATAAACAATAATGATGCTATAGGCCGAAAGGACTGAATGATTGGAGGTCTATTGGGATACAAAACGCTGACTGGCTCATATTACATAGCCGCTTCGACCGACCTTTCATTCAGTGCGGTGGTACCAACCCGGGCGGGATAAACCCTACCACCTAGTAAGGTAAGAAGGAAAGAGACCTACAGTTTTACGTGGAATCCGAACCACGGTCAGGCTCCAACGGTTGTGAGTGGTCACCCGTCCAAGCACTGGCCGCGCTCAGGGTTGCTTAACAACAGTCGACCGACCGCACCACTGAGGTAACGAGGCTGACGTATGACGACGAGATGAATGTGATGCCCACATCCTTAGTTCCTTACACTTTCTTCTGTTGAATAAAACGTGCAAATATGATTAAGAGAGAAAGAGATAGAGATTGAGAGAGAGAGCAGTGTAGAGAGGGCCTGAAGAAAGTGATTACCATCTGTCTGCACTTTGTGTTAATGAGAGATGAGGGAGCTGTTCTAACAAGACAATGGCTCAGTGTTTTGAATCATCTGTCAAAACGAATTCTCTGACTAAATAATTTGTACATGTCAGTCAGTCAGTCAGCGTGTAAGCGTCCACTGCTGGACATACGCCTCTCCAATTTTCCTTCAGTCCTCCCGGCCTTCAGCGATAAGGTACCACTGCTTTTCGCCGACGTGCTTGATGTCGTCGTCCCACCTGGCGGGTGGTCTTCCCACACACCGTTTTCCTGTCCACGGTCGCCAGTGTAGGCCACGGTTACTCCAACGGTCATCGTCTCCTTGGCTAACGTGCTTACTCTACTGTCACTTGAGCTTAGCCACCCGGTGTCCAATATCGACTACTTTGGTGCGTCGGCGGATTGCCTCGTTTGTACATACATATGAGTATTAAGGTTCAAAAGATACAGCGCAAGGCGGACGGACGGACATACAGAAATACAGACAGACAGACGGCGCAGGCTTCCGTATGGGTACTTTTTTATGAATAGCGCGACATGTGGCATCGGTTCACCTACGAGAACTGTCTAACGATGCCCATTGATATTCTGTGATGCACGGGGATTGCGAATGCGAATGCGAATGACAGGAGCCTTTTCATGCCCCTTTTGAAAAACCCCAGGCTGTATGTACTTGGGAGGAAATAGGTGGGCAGGGCGTGCGTTCAACATTTTCCCGGTTCTGTGAATAAAATACCTACAGAACCGGTTGGATCGTGGTAGGTCGATTGTGTAGGGGTGCAAGCCTGCCCAGTACGCGTAGTGCGGAGGTGCAATGGGGACGGCGGTAGTGCGTTAAACAGCTTCTCCGAACACTCCCCAGTAAATAGACAATATAACACACTTCGGGAGCCTAGGAGACCTAAATCGCAAAACGCTTCGATGAAAGAAACCGTCATGAAGAAACCTGTTCATTATCAATGTTCTCCTAAACACAATGTCGACTGCGTGAAATTGCATTCAGCCTTAAGTCTTTAGCACCCTATCTATCGTTTTTATTATGTAATCCGATATGTGTTACTGAGACAGTGGGGCCAGAGCACATGCGTTTTCCGTCCAGTTCAGTGTAGCCGGAACGACCGAAGGGAAGCACTGACATCGCATCTAGTTCACCCTGTGTTATGGGCTGACATCACGGATGTTGTAGGTGGTGTACCCAACTGTGTCAGTTTCCATAAAAAAAAACACCGGGTGAATTAGGTGCCATGTCAGTGCTTCCCTTCATTAAGTCGCAAAGGTTAGTTAGAATAGAATGCCTAGCGGCATTAAGCTCGCCTGTTGTGCCTTATTTGTATTAATTTGGTGTGCAATAAAGAATATACACATACATACAAGCATTTTTTATAGCGCGGGTTTCTCAACCGTTCACTTCGAAAGAATGCGGGGCGCTCCCTCCGCTCTTCGCCTCCTCCGTACTGACGGGAAATTGCGGTGGCGGCGGAGAGCGGAGGGAGCGCCCCGCATTCTTTCGAAGTGAACGGTTGAGAAAACCGCGCTATACATACAAACAGTTCTACACCGAACGTACTAAAGTTCCCACAACTGGCGTACTTGTAATCGAGCCGTGGTACTCCGAGCGTAATACTTTTCAGGCATGTAATAAGCTGTTCAGGAACACCGGAGGCGGAATCCTACGCGGGGGAGTTAGGAAAAGCGACCGTTGTCTTTGGCGTGGAGCGCTGCTTGTACATTGGGCGGCTTACGGGCGGAACATTTGCGGGGAGAAACGCTACGTGGAACGCTAATTCATTGCGATGCATTTTTGAAGCGAAGCTTTTTGAAGCACGTTTGGGATGGGGACCTAACTCAGAAAAAGTGAAACGTCACGAAAGTACGAAAGGTACTTTTTGTGGTGCCGAAACCTCGGTGCGCGAGTCCGACTCGCCCTTGGCCGGTTTTTAGGGTGCCGTATCCGGTACGGGACCCTATTACTAAGCTTACGCCGTCTGTCTGTCCGTCCGTCCGTCCGTCTGTCTGTGCGAGGGCTGTATCTCTTGAACCGTAATAGGTAGCCCGTTGAAATTTTCACAGAATATGTGTTGTTATGGCCGATATAAGAAAAAATAATAAAAATAAGAAAACGTAAAAAAATCACGGAGGTTCCCATAGAAGAAACCGAAAAGTGTATGCGCGCGCGCCATCTACCGAATAGATTATGAAGCATGGCATTAACTAATATGAAGCATTTCATAACACGCCATAGATGGCGTGAGTGGCGCTAACCATGGCATGGCTATGAGGAACCCTCGGTGCGCGAGTTCGACTTGCACTTGGCCGGTTTTTTATATAATGCTGTACAATAAAGTGTATTTTCATTCATTCAAAATATTATAAAAACGGCCGGAAAACCGGATTCACAGCGTGCAGTGTGAAAGCGTCGCGTTACGAATGCCGTTGCGACGCTCCCACCTCTGACTCAGTCGTCGTCAGTGACGCAAGCCTGTCAGCCTCGATAGCTCAGTGGTGCAGACAGTCAACTGTTGCTATTGATTGTTAAGCAACGCTGGGCGCGGTCTGTACTTGGATGGGTGACCGCTCGACCGTTGGGAGGCTGACCGTGGTCCGGATGCCACGTAAAACTGTAGGTCACTTCCCTTCTTACCTTACTAGGTGGTAGGGTTCAACCCGCCCGGGTTGGTACCACCGCACTGAATACATCACGGATATTTTAGGTGATGTAGCTAACCGTGTCAGTTTCCATAAAAAAAATTCTAAATATTATAAAAACGACCGGAAAAACAATATTCACAGCGTGCAGTGTGAAAGCGTCGCGTTACGAATGCCGTCGCCACGCGCCCACCTCTGACGCGGTCGTCGTCGGTGACGCAATAGCCCAGTGGATCTAGGTTTGAGCTTTCAAAAATTCATAATAATATTTTCTTTTTCTCGTTCGCTAGTGTATCCTTATATGAATTAGATTTTCAAAAATCTTACAGAAATTTACAGTGCATTTTTTTAAATACATTTTGTACCTTCTCCTTCTCATAAAAATATTAACGAAATATTTTTATGTCAAAAGGTTGCTAATATTTGTATCGATTCTGTAAAAAAAAAATTTATGATTTACAATAAGAAAAATATGACTCTTAGACTTAAGTTAATAATCAATAACGCACCATGCGTTGTATTGTAGTATATGAAAAAAGTAATGTTGTTTCTATTGGAAATACTTAATTCTTTTTTTTACAGCCTAGATACAAATATCGCCAATATTTTGATACAAAAATCTTCCTCTAATATTCTTCCGTTGAGAAGAAGTACTTAAAAACAGATTTAAAAAAAAACACTGTAAATTTCTGCAAGATCTTTGAAAATCTAATTCATATAAGGATACACTAGCTAACGAGAAAATAAAAACTTTATTATGAATTAATGCAAGCTTGACCCCTTTTTTAAGCTTGAACCGCGGGCCTACGAGCCGGAACAAACTCCTCGGTCCTATGTCACTAGAAAACTCAGCTGAAGAACTTCAGTAATATCCTCAACATGTGCTGGTCCGTTAATTAATTATTATGATAAAGAGCCCCGGGGGTGCGCGCTGTCTTTTAGCTTAAATTACTCTTGTAGTTTTTACCCGACTACCGAAAGGAAGACTCAAGAAGCTCAAGTGGCATTGGGCTGGGCACTTCAGACAAAGAGACGACGACTGTTGAATTAACCGTGTCCTACACTGGCGGCCGTGGACAGGAAAATGGGGGGTGTGAAGACCACCCGCCAGGTGGGAAGAACACTCAAGAATGTCGGCAAAAAAATCGCATTCCCCGTGCATCACAGAATGTCCATGGACATCGTTAGACACCTACTTGTAGGTGAAACGATGCCAGATGTCGCGCAATTTATAAAAAAAACATATAAAAAAAAACGGCCAAGTGCGAGTCGGACTCGCGTACCGAGGTTTCCGTACTACCACGTACATAATTGGCCGGTTTTCATTATTTGTTTTACATTAGAGTTTGCACTGTAATCACACAAAGTTTGACGCTTTTATGTATTACCGTTTTTACGATAGAGTAAAAACAAAAAACCTAAAAAACCGGTTTTCTTGAAAACGTAAAAAAACACCATCAATTTTCACTTTTATTTTTATTATCTTTGGATATCCGCCATAATAACACATATTCTATGAAAATATCAACCCAATACCTATTACGATTCAGAAGATACAGCCCTTTAATTGTCGGACGGACGGACGGACAGACGGACGTAGTAGCCTTAGTAATAGGGTCCAGTACGCAGGTTTTTCCTAAAAAAAATTAGATTTTGTACTCTCAGAACCGCTTTACCGCTTGATCGGACTTTTCTCCAGCGCAACTCTCCACGCCCGCGCCCGCGGCGAACGGGACGAGACAAGACGCTTGCGAAGGGCTGAGAGCTTGCCCGAAGTTTCCGCACCCCTCCGTCCGAGGTCGCGGATTCGAGATGTGTGGGGACGTTGTGATAGGTCGAACAGATTGTTTTTTATGGAAACTGGCACGGTTGGCTATATCACCTACAACACCCGTGATGTCAGCCCATAACACCGGATGAACTGCCATGTAAGTGCTTCCCTTCATTTCATGTCGGCTACACTGAACTGGACGGAAAACACGAACTATTTACACAGCCGTTTCGACGATACAGCCCTCGGACGGACGGACAGACAGACGGACGGACGGACAGACAGACGGCGTAGGCTTAGTAATAGGGTCCCGTACCGGATACGGAACCCTAAAGACAAGCCGAGTACGTGGTGGTAGGGAACCCTCGGTGCGCGAGTCCGACTCGTACTTGGCCCGTTTTTAGGGTTCCGTATCCGGTACGGGACCCTATTACTAAGCCTACGTCGTTTGTCTGTCTGTTCGTCCGTCCGTCCGTCTGTCTGTCCGAGGGCTGTATCTCTTGAACCGTAATTGGTAGCCCGTTGAAATTTTCACAGAATATATGTTATTATGGCCGAGATAACAACAAATAATAAAAATAAGAAAAAGTAAAACATTCACAGGGGTTCCCATAGAAGAAACCAAAAAGTGTATGCGCGCGCGCCATCTACCGCATAGAGTGTGAAGCATTTTAACTAATCATGACATTTAACTAATATGAAGTATTTCATAACACGCCATAGATGGCGTGAGTGGCGCTAACCATGACATGGCGACAAGGAACCCTCGGCGTGCGAGTTCGAATCGCACTTGACCGGTTTTTTAATATTAAATGTCGATTTGTTAAATCGACTGTTGACCTTCCCAAAGTCGTTGCGTCGACCTTTCGCAAGCATTGTGGAGGCCTCATGCAAATTCGTTTTTTCAGTCACGGAACTCACGGAAGTTGCCCAACCATGCCTTTTTTATTTATTTATTTATACTCGCATTACTCTATCAAGGCTTTTGTTGAACTTGCTATTTGTAAGTTTTTTTTATTGAGGTTCCATTGTGCGGTGTTACCTTTTAGCGAGTTTAAACAATGGGGGGTTTTTCGGGCTAATTTACATTTGAGAAATGTGTATTTTGTTTTTATTCTTCTTAGTAACAAATGGAACATCTAACCTTGTTATGAGTTTAATGTTATTTCCTTTTATAGTTAGACTGCCTGTACACGTGGCTCCGCTGGCTTTAAAATCGGACCAGCAAAATATGTGACTCTGACTTTTGACTGCCTGAGACTTGACCATGTGCGAGTTCGTCCCTATGACCTTACAAGGTGGTAGGGTTTATCCCGCCAGGGTTGGTACCACCGCACTGAATGAAACGTCGGTCGAAACGGCTATATAAATAGTTCGTGTTTACCGTCCAGTTCAGTGTAGCCGACATGAAATGAAGGGAAGCACTGGCATCTAGTTCACCCGGTGTTATGGGCTGAGATCACGGACGTTGTAGGTGCTGTAGCTAATCGTGTCAGATTAAAAAAAAATGTGCAATGTACCCGCACCGGGCTCAGTATTTCAGTCACTGCATACTACTCCGAGTAGGCAGCAGCGTAATAGTTTATGCAAAGAGTTTGTATTACGTCGCTGCGAAAGGAGCGCAGCGACGACGCAATACAAACTCTATGAGTTTATGTACGAAAATTATCTGAAAGACTTGATTAATCGATTGGAGTACCTAATATGATATTAAGAAAATGAGATGTGCAGTCTTCGACACTATTGCGAGTATAAATCTGCAGAACGACTTTCCAGAAAACATTCTAAAGATAGTCTAATACAGACAGAAATCCCGTTTTAAGAATAAGAAAAAAAAACATCATTTATTTTATTTCATCGTACGATTCATGCGATATAGTACGTAACTAAAATTTAATTTTCTTTAAACTAGTTTTATATCGTAGCGTTATCATTTATAGCCTAAAACCATATTGAGAAGTGACAGAATGTAACGGTGAAAGCCGTATGTAAATCGATGAAGTGGTTTTTTTTATGGAATCTGACACGGTTGACTACATCACCTACAACATTCGTGATGTCAGCCCATAACACCGGGTGAACTTGGTGCCACTTCAGCGCTCCCCTTCGGTCGTGCCGGCTACACTAAACTGGACGGAAAACAAACTATTTACATAGCCGTTTCGACCGACCTTTCATTCAGTGCGTTGGTACCAACCCGGGCGGGTTAAACCCTACCACCTAGTAATATAAGAAGGGAGTCATATCCCTTAGTCACCTTTTACGACATACACGGGGGGAGTTGCAGTGGGGCTATTCTTTTAAAGTACCGGCCCCACACGGTACTCGGTGGTTCTCGAGTTATAATGATATTCATATATTGTTGTACGTTACTGCATCTCTCCCCGTGCATGTCGTAAAAGGCGACTAAGGGATAAGGACAAGATGCCGCGCTAAAGGGCGACGGGTTCGCCACCTCTCACCTTGGCACGGTACTTCCACCGAGTCATGCAGCAGGTGGGTCTTAGTGCCTTACTTCCTGCTTGATCGATTGAATCTTGTTCGAATACTCTGCGAAACGTGGTGGTCGGTGTTGTGATGTAATTTATCAGAGTTCTTGCATCACAACACCGATTACTCTGCTTACCCCGATTGTCGGGATTCAGCGTGTATGATATGTATGTATGATGTTTGATGTACGTTAAACGGTCGCCGGTCGCCCGCGGACGGACGATCGGCGGTCGCTTTATTTATTAGGATACGCAACCTAACTGTAACATCGTGTAATAATAATAAGTATAATTAATATTTTAGTAGGTGATTAAAAGGCACCGCCTGGGGCCGGTACTTAAAAAGAATAGCCCCACTGCATCTCTCCTCATGCATGTCGTAAAAGGCGACTAAGGGATATGGACAAGATGCCGCGCTAAAGGGCGACAGGCTCGCCACCTCTCACCTTCGCACGGTACTTCCACTGAGTCAGCAGCCTTACTTGCTGCTTGATCGATTGAATCTTGTTCGAATACTCTGCGAAAGGTGGTGGTCGGCGTAGTGCTGTAATTTACGAGAGTTCTTGCAGCACAACACCGATTACTCTGCTTACCCCGATTGTCGGGATTCAGCGTGTATGATATGTATGTATGATGTACGTTAAACGGTCGCCGGTCGCCCGCGGACGGACGATCGGCGGTCGCTTTATTTATTAGGATACGCAACCTAACTGTAACATCGTGTAATAATAATAATAATAAAAAATATAATATATAATATATAATATATAATATATATATATATTATATATATATGTATAATATATATAAAATTAATGTAAAAGTTTCAATATGTGAAATAAAGGATATAAAATAATAATAACGTGAAATAAAGAATAATAATAATAATAATAAAAGAAGAAAAGCTGTCAAGATGACATGTTTTGCAAAATCTGCCCTTAACAAGAAAATAATTTAAAAGGCAGCTGAAGGCGCCTTACCGGGCCCGCACAAAGCGCGGAACAATCACCAACGGCGCACGGCCCCGCAGTGCTGGAGTAAGCATGCGAGCCAGCACAGGAGTCGAAGCCCGGCGGCGCCTCAATAGCACAGCACATGTCAATGCATGACAGCGGCGGCAACCGGCGTACGGCGACACGGTCGGCGCCTCAGCGGGCAGGTACAGCTGCAAGCGGCGCTGCAGGCCGTGGTCAGAACACCCAACTAGGACACCGTGCACGAAACACCACACGCCGCCCCCGACGCGTGTCTGTGCACCGGCCCAGCAGCGCATCAGACACCTCGCCCTCCCCACCCGCGCCCGCATCACCGTGCCGCCGCCGCCTGCGCCCACGAGTCGCCACTTTGATACCATCCACCGCACACCCTCCACCGACGCCCGCCGTGACGTCGTCAGAATCATCTGGCGACGACGACGACGGGCCGACGACGCCGCTCCCGTCAGAAGAACTACGACGAGGACGACGTCCATCACCGGCCGGCTTGGGGCCATCGGGGCTTCATGCTCCGCCTATAGTCCCCGCTACCGATGGTGTAGTGCGCCGTATGCGCTGGCCCTATGACCTTAATATGAAAGTCATGACGGCGTACTACAGGGCCACAGAGGGAGAAACCAACCGGACCATGTTTCGAGCAAGACTGCTTACTGAGTTTCAGGCTCTTGAACCGACAATGTCTTTTTCAGCCCAGCGTCTATCAGACCAGGTACGCGTCATCCGGACACGGAAGTTCTTGGATGACGCCGTGCTGGAACGACTGCGCCTAGATGCGCTCCCTACTACCATAGCTCCCGCTTCTTCGCAGCCGCGCGCAGACGCTGTCTGCGCCTTGTCGGACGCGCTCCGCTCACCACACGCCCCTGTATGTGAAGTGGCGAATATAAGTGAGCTGCTGTCACAGCCACCACCTTCAGCGGAGGACGGGGGTGAGGTAGTAGTGGGAGACGTAAGTACCCAGGATGATGAGCAAATGAGAAGCGCCCTGGAGCGGGCGATTTTGGAGTTTCGATCGGTAAGCTTTGTAACTAGGCCGCGAATACCGCGCTTGCCCACAAATAGAAAAAATATGAGCATTGTGGGGACCATGAATTCCCATTTAAAACCATATATGGAATCTAGCGAGAGCCTAGTCGATACCCACTCACTCCTCTGTTGTGCGGCGATCGCCGCATGTCGAATGGCCGGTGTCAAATTCGAAAACAACAACCGCGCGAGACACACAGGCCCAACGTTGGCGGTCCCCGCTTGGCAGAGGAGAATACAGAAACGTATCGACGAGGCACGGGTCCTCATAGGGAAGCTTTGCTGCTTCAGGTCAGGAAATATGCGACCAAAAATTATGCGGTTCGTGACTAAAGTTCTAAAAGGGGTTGTAATAAGGCCCTCCCATCCCAACTTCAAGTCAGTGGTCACGGAGCGCATAGACGACCTGAAGCAGCGGATCAGCGCGTGGGCAAAGCGTATCCGCCGCTATTGAGAGCGTGTCGATCGATATCAACTGAATCGCCAGTTCCAGAGTGACCAAAGGCGGGTGTATAGAAACTGGGAGCAGCCTAAACAGCTAGTGGCAGATGAGGCTAAACCTACCAAAGCAGAAAATTATCAATTCTGGAGTAAAATATGGTCAGAGCCCGTCTGCCACGTCGAAGGTGAATGGATGAGGACTGTCGAGCGAGCATGTCAAGACATAGAGCCGATGGAGCCAGTGAACTTGACAGAGCTTGATGTTAGTTCGGCAATCCGTCGTGCCCACAATTGGAAGTCTCCCGGGGCCGACGGACTGCACAACTTCTGGCTCAAATGGCTTACTTGCTGCCATGCTCGCTTGGCAATTCAATACCAAGAAGCCATAGACCAACGAGCGCTACCAGAGTTCATGACCACAGGAATCACCCACCTGCTCCATAAAACCGGTAGTACCGCGGATCCAAAAAATTACAGACCAATTACATGTTTGCCTACTATCTATAAACTACTGACATCCATTCTGACAAACAAAATAAATGTTCACGACCGCCAAAATAACATCATGTCGGCTACTCAGAATGGATGTCGGGCTGGATCCCGCGGTACTAAGGAGCTTCTTCTCATAGATGCGACTATTTTCCAGCAGGTTCGCCGCAGCAGAAAGAATCTGTCCGCCACCTGGATTGATTATAAAAAGGCATTTGATTCTGTACCCCACACATGGCTCAAGAAAGTTTTACTAATATACAAAGTTGATGAAAACATCTGTCAATTCCTGAGTGCATGTATGGAACAATGGAAAACAGTTCTCAGCCTTCCAGGTGAAAGACAGCTTTCTGATGTGGACGACTGCATTCATATACGGCGGGGCATCTTCCAGGGTGACAGCCTGAGCCCGCTTTGGTTCTGCTTAGCTCTGAACCCTCTCAGTTCGCTTCTGGAGGATTCGGGACTGGGCTACTTTCTGCGGAGAGGGAGCCACTCGATTTCTCACTTGTTCTATATGGATGACCTAAAAATACTGGCTAGTTCGGACTCTGAGCTGATGTCGATGCTGAAGACAACTGAAAATTTCAGCACGGACATTGGAATGGAGTTCGGAATAGACAAGTGTGCGAGCATCCATATAAAACGAGGGAGGGTCATGGCCTCCGACGGGATTCAACTCTCGGAGTCGGTGAACATTCGAGCCCTCTCTGACGAAGAAACCTACAAATATTTGGGTATGCAGGAGTGCCTTGGTATCAAGGATACGGTCATGAAACAACATGCAAAGGCTAAATTCTATCACCGTCTCACAATAGTACTGAAAAGTCTATTGTCGGGCGGTAATAAAATCAGAGCCTACAACGGTTGGGTCATGCCCGTTCTTATATACACCTTTGGCATACTCAAATGGTCTCAGACTGAGCTGGACGCCCTGGACAGAAAGGTCAGAACGCTGATGACGACGTCCCGGATGCATCACCCACGATCGTCGGTCATGAGATTGTATATCCCGCGGAAGTGTGGGGGTAGAGGTATGCTAAATGCCAAAAACCTACACAACCGCGAGGTATGCAATCTCCGTCAGTATTTTATGGAAAAGACTGATGTTTGTGAGATGCACCGCGATGTCGTCGTCAGTGATAAAGGCCTTACCCCGTTGGACATGGGAAAAGAGGACTGGCGGAAGCCACTTGTACTGAGCACCGAGGACCGCCTGGAAGTATGGAAAGGCAAGGCGATGCACGGTAGGTACTTCCGGTCTCTCACGGGGCCGGATGTAGATCAACTCGCCTCCGTGCACTGGCTACGCTTCGGGGACCTCTTTGGGGAAACCGAGGGTTTTGTCTGTGCAATACAAGACGAAGTTGTCAAGACCAACAATTACAGGAGATTCATTATGAAGGATGGCACCATTGACATCTGCCGCGCCTGCCACAAACCTGGCGAATCCCTCAGACATGTAATCTCCGGTTGTTCGCAACTTGCCAACTCCGAGTATTTGCACAGGCACAACCTAGTAGCCAGGATCATCCATCAGCAACTTGCTTTGAAGTTCAACCTTGTCGGCTCGGAGGTGCCTTACTACAAGTATAACCCACAGCCAGTTCTCGAAAATGCTCACATCACGCTCTACTGGGACCGGTCGATTATCACTGATAGGACTATTATGGCTAATAGACCTGACATAGTAATCATCGACCGGGAGGCGCGGCGCGCAGCGCTCGTCGACATCACGGTGCCGCATGACGAGAACCTTGTGAAGGCAGGAAAAGACAAGATGTTAAAATACATCGATCTGTCTCATGAGGTTACCGACCCGTGGACTCGACGATCGTTGTGCCCATAGTCGTGTCTGCGCATGGGCTGATAGCGAAGAGCCTCGACCATCATCTCAAGAGGCTCTCACTAGAGCCACTTGCTTGGATCAAGGGTCAGATGCAGAAGGCGGTCTTGCTCGACACCGCTCGAATTGTCCGAAGGTTTCTCTCTCTCGGGTCCGACCATCGGTAGCCTGGGTTCGCCCCGCCGCCGGTGGTGGAAATTCCATTTTGTTATTTTATATTAATTTTAGATTTAAGTTTTTTATGTAAAATTAATATAAAAAAGAAATGTGTCAATAAACGAATAAATAATAATAATAATAATAACCATCTGCTGAGGATGGTGGCGATGTGGTAGGGAGCACCGTAAGTACCCAGGATAATGAGTTTATGAGGAGGACTCTGGAAGAGGCGATTCTGAGGTACCGCTCGGCACCTACTAATGACAGGCCGCGGATACCGCGGTTGCCCACTAATAAACAAAACCTTATTATGGTGAGGATCCTGGATTCATATCTTAAACAATATATTGAATCTAGTACAGATCTTGCCGATACTCATTCGATCTTGTATTGTGGGGCGGTGGCTGCCTGTCGCATGGCGCGTCTAAAATTCGAAAATAATTCGCGAGACACACGCGCCATGACAGCCACCGCTCCCGCATGGCAGTTACGGATCGAACGACGTATCGGCGAGGCCAGGATCCTCATCGGAAAGCTATGCTGCTTCAGGTCTGGGAATACAAGACCAAAAATTATGCGTTTCGTGACTAAGGCTTTTAATGGAGCTATAATAAGCCGATCACAGCCAAACTTCCACTCGCTAGTCACGGAACGCATTGATGACCTGAAGCAGCAAATTAGCGCGTGGGCCCAACGTATCCGTCGCTATAGGAAGCGTGTCGACCGTTTTCATCAGAACCGTCGATTCCAGAGTGACCAAAGGTGGGTATACCGGAACTGGGAGCACCCGAACCAACGACCAACAGACACGATCCGACCAACTGATCAAGAAAATGCTTCATTTTGGAAAAACATCTGGTCGGATCCTGTCTGTCACGTCGAGGGTGAATGGATGAGAGTTGTCCAGCGGGAGTGTCAGTCGATAGAACCAATGTCAGCCATAAATATCAGCGAAGAGGATGTAGGTTCTGCAATCCGCCAGGCACTGAACTGGAAATCTCCAGGGCCGGACGGATTGCAGAACTTCTGGCTGAAATGGTTCAGAAGCTGCCACTCCCGCTTGGCTGTTCAATTCCAGGATGCCCTCGAACGTCGGGTTCTCCCGGAATTCATGACCACTGGTGTCACCCACCTGCTCCATAAATCTGGTAGTACTGCGGAACCCAAAAATTACAGACCAATCACTTGCTTGCCTACCATCTACAAGCTCCTGACATCCATTCTGACACACAAAATATCAATTCACATAAAGGACAATAACATCTTGTCCGTTGCTCAGAATGGATGTCGGGCTGGTTCCCGCGGTACTAAGGAGCTGCTCCTCATAGACATGACCGTTTGTCAGCAGGTCCGACGCAATCGAAAGAACCTGTCTGCTGCCTGGATAGACTACAGGAAGGCTTTTGACTCCGTGCCCCATACGTGGTTGCTAAGGATACTAGAACTATACAAAACTGACACGAATATCTGTCAATTCCTTGGCGCATGTATGGGACAATGGAGTACTATCCTTCGTGTGCCAGGTGGCGAACGGACTTCGGTTGCAGACGACCGGATTCCCATACGGCGGGGGATCTTCCAGGGAGACAGTCTGAGTCCGCTTTGGTTTTGTCTGGCTCTGAACCCTCTTAGCACTCTGCTTGAGGACTCAGAGCTGGGCTACTGTCTTCGAAGAGGAGGCTCTCGAATATCGCACTTATTTTATATGGATGACCTCAAACTGTTTGCCAAGTCAGACACCGAACTAATGTCGATGATGAAGATAACTGAAGGCTTCAGCAACGACATTGGAATGGAGTTCGGCTTGGAAAAATGTGGGACCATCCATGTGGAACGAGGTGTGATCGTGAACTCCGGCGGCATACAGTTGTCGGAGTCCATGAATGTTCGAGCTCTCTCCGAAGACGAAACCTATAAATATATGGGAATATCGGAGGCTCTCAACATACAGGATACGGACATGAAACAATCAGTTAAGGAAAAGTTTTTTCACCGTCTTACAAAAGTGCTAAATAGCCTTTTGTCAGGCGGCAATAAAATTCGTGCCTATAACGGTTGGGTCATGCCTGTGCTCGTATATACCTTCGGTATTCTCAGATGGACTCAGACCGAATTGGACTCGCTGGACAGAAAGGTCAGGACGCTGATGACGAAATCCCGTATGCACCACCCACGATCATCGGTCATGAGGTTGTATATCCCGCGGAAGTGTGGGGGTCGAGGTATGTTAAGTGCCAAGAACCTGCACAACCGCGAGGTATGCAATCTCCGTCAGTACTTTTTGGAAAAGACTGATGTTTGTGAGATGCATCGGGATGTGGTCACCAGCGATAAAGGTCTTACCCCGCTGAGCATGGGAAAAGAGAACTGGCGGAAGCCGGTTGTACTGAGCACTGAGGACCGCATGGAAGTATGGAAAAGCAAGGAGCTGCACGGTAGGTACTTCCGGTCTCTCACGGGACCGGATGTAGACCAACTTGCTTCCGTGCACTGGCTACGCTTCGGGGACCTCTTCGGGGAAACCGAGGGTTTTGTCTTTGCAATACAAGATGAGGTTGTCAAGACGAACAACTATAGGAAACACATAATGAAGGACGGCACCATTGACATCTGCCGCGCCTGCCACCAACCTGGCGAGTCCCTCAGACATGTGATTTCCGGTTGTTCGCAGATTGCCAACACCGAGTATCTGCATAGACACAACCTAGTAGCCAGGATTATCCACCAGCAACTTGCCTTAAAGTACAACCTTGTGGGTACCGAGGTGCCTTACTATAAGTACAATCCACCGCCAGTTCTCGAGAACGGTAATGTCACACTCTACTGGGACCGTTCCATTATCACAGACAGGACTATTCTCGCGAACAGGCCTGATATTGTGATAGTAGACCGGGAGGCAAGGCGCGCAACGCTCGTCGATATCGCCGTGCCGCACGATGGTAACCTCGTTAGTAAGGAAGCAGAGAAGATGTTAAAATATCTGGATCTGCAGCACGAGGTTACCAAAATGTGGCCCGTCGACTCGACGATCGTTGTGCCCATAGTCGTTTCGGCGCATGGGCTGATAGCGAAGAGCCTCGACGATCACCTTGAGAGGCTCTCGCTGAGTGGTTGGGTCAAGGGCCAGATCCAGAAGGCAGCCCTGCTCGACACTGCACGCATCGTCCGGAGGTTCCTCTCTTTGGGGCCCGACCATCGGTAGCCTGGGTTCGCCCCGCCGCCGGTGGTGGAAATTCCATTTTTTTTAAGGTTAATTTTGTATATGTTTTTAATGTTAGGTTTTTAATATGTACAAAATTAGTTTTAAGATAATGTGTTAATAAAGAAATAATAATAATAAGTATAATTAATATTTTAGTAGGTAATTAAAAGGCACCGCCTGGGGCCAGTACTTAAAAAGAATAGCCCCACTGCATCTCTCCCCGTGCATGTCGTAAAAGGCGACTAAGGGATAAGGACAAGATGCCGCGCTAAAGGGCGACAGGCTCGCCACCTCTCACCTTCGCACGGTACTTCCACTGAGTCAGCAGCCTTACTTGCTGCTTGATCGATTGAATCTTGTTCGAATACTTTGCGAAAGGTGGTGGTCGGCGTAGTGCTGTAATTTACCAGAGTTCTTGCAGCACAACACCGATTACTCTGCTTACCCCGATTGTCGGGATTCAGCGTGTATGATATGTATGTAATTAAAAACCGTTCTGGTGCAGTCGAGCTGGGAACTGGATGCTGAGAACAACTAACAACGCGACGGAAAATCTAATCCATAGGCACGTAAATAGACAGACACGGCGGAAAGGCTCTCAAAAATCTGTTAGGTGCGAGTTTTACTCGCACACAGAGGTTTTCGTATCTATCCGCTATCAATTACCGCTCAATCGGAGAGAAGCCTCAATGAGGTCGATCGCAATTTACGGTGCGGTGGGGAAATGACAGCACCTCACATTGCAATGTATAAAAGCCTGTGGCGCCATCTATTATTCAATAGTGTGACTAATCTATTTTATTTTACTTCTCTTGTTTGGGAGCCCCCCTTAATTTTTAACGTTTTCTTATTTTTCTTATTTGTTGTTGTATCCGCCATAGTAAAGCATATTCTGTGAAAGTTTCAACGGGCTACATATTACGGTTCAAGAGATACAGCCCTCGGACAGACGGACGGACGGATAGACGGCGGAGGCTTAGTAATAGGCTTCCGTACGGGATACGGAAACCTAAAAAGCACGCTGTGTTCCGCCTCTGCACGGCCAGACCGACGACGCGCTGTAGGAGGAATCATCTGGCTCGGCTGTCCCCAGACGATTCGCGAAGCCTCTTGCCCGGCTCCCTCAACTATTACTCATTTCCAGCTGCGCAAACGGAACTTAAAGTTACGATTAGTACATTATTATCTTCATTTTATCAGCCCCGGTAGCGCAGTGCCGGCCAAGTACTAGTCAAGTGCGAGTCGAACTCGCGCACCGAGGGTCCCTTATAGCCATGTCACGGCTAGCGCTACTCACGCCATCTATATAGCATGTTATTAGTTAATGCCATGCTTCATAATCTATTCGGTAGATGGCGCGCGCGCATACACTTTTTGGTTTCTTCTATGGGAGCCCCGGTGAATTTTTTACTTTTTCTTATTTTTATTATTTGTTGTTATATCGGCCATAATAACACATTTTTTGTGAAAATTTCAACGGGCTACCTATTACGGTTCAAGAGATACAGCAATACTTCTCTGATCTGTGGATACAGCCCTCGGACAGACGGACGGGCGGACAGACAGACGGACGGACGGACGGACAGACAGACAGACAGACAGACCGACGGCGTAGGCTTAGTAATCTTAAATATAGTCACACTGGTGTGGCATTTTGGTGTGACTATGGTTGGGTGGGGATCGGTCGACTGTCTGTCGTAATCGTAAGCACACTTGGGCGCGGTCAGTACTTGGATGGTTGGCCGCTTACCGAGGTTCGTATTTCACGTAAAACTGTAGGTGCCTTCCCTTCTTACCTTACTAGGTGATAGGGTTTAAACCGCCCGGTTTGGTACCACCGCACTGAATGAAAGGTCGGTTGAAACGGCTTGTAAATAGTTTGTGTTTTCCGTCCAGTTCAATGTAGCCGCCACGACCGAAGGGAAGCACTGACGTGGCACCAAGTTCACTCGATGTTATGGGCTGACATCACGGATGTTGTAGGTGATGTAGCCAACCGTGTCAGTTTCCATAAAAAAAACTTGGATGGGTGACCGCTCGACCGTTGGAGGCTGACTTGACTCTAAGGACCTCTTTGCAGCCGGTCCCGAAGGGAACCAAGGGACACGGTCACTTAGCAGGGACTGAAAATGGTTATACCGGTATTTCACGGTTATTTTTTTACTTCATGTACTTTTTATTCATATATTTAAATTTTTTATTTTTGACAATACAATTATACTACATTGTAGTTTAATACACTAACATAATTATGTTGATACAAATTACGTATCAAAGTTTGACAAAGGCTCTTTACACCTGATTCACTTAATTAATAAGTCTTTGTAGTCAGAACTCTCAGCAAAATTGTTAATCTTGCTCTCAAGCTGTGTTTTATATGGACTATGGGCGGTGTTATTATGTGGCTAGTCACTAAATACTTGTAAAAATATGTTTAAAAAAAAATACCCTGCGAAGTTTCTTGTCGGTTCTTCTTCGTGGGTGTAATCGAACCGGATAGAACAAATTGTGACAAGTTCGAGCGCAGTCTAACTGCCATAAGAATGATCAATAAACAATACAATACAATACAATACCCATATGCTGGAAATCATAATTTTCTTGTGAGCGGTGGTATGGGTAAATTATTTGTAATTAACTCTTGTAACGTACTCTATACTATAATATTTATTACGTAATAATTTTAGATTTTAAGTTTGTAAATATTATGTAAAATTAATATAAAAAAAATGTGTAAATAAATGGATAATAATAATATAAAAATTGTGACTTGCAAAGTTCGTTTGCCAGTTAATCTTCGCATTGAAATATAACTGGCGGAATTTTCGATGTATCTAAGTATTAAACAGTTATCAATAAATAAACAATAAACATACGAAGATCGTTTATTCAAGAATAATACAATATTTGCCAAACATTTATAATTTGACCTAAAACTAAGCAATTAATTAAAATAAATAAGAAGTAAAAATAAATAAATAAATAAATTAACAATAAACTATATTTTCACAGGTGCCTACGTAACCACCGCATAGAATTAAGGTCGCTCGGAACAGCTATGAAAAATAGTACGTGTATTCCAGTCACTTCAGTGTAGCCGATACGAATAAAGGAAAGCGCTGACATGGTCAATAGTGCACTGATTCCATTGTTCAATGTTATGAAAACATATTAGAGTCTAATAAAAGGTTATAGCCGTTAAAATTGAAATAAGGCAGTTAAACCGGTACCGTTATTGCAAGATATTTCAGCCCCTGCTTTGTAGCCGTCGTCGTCCCCGAGTGCCTCAAGGGACGAAGATCCATTCCGATGAAACGAACTTTGGGACAAAGTAAAAGTTATATTCCTAATCTCATGTGAAACTATTCATGCCCGAAAATGTTATCAAAATAACAATACATATTTTTGCACGCTTTTGGGTTGGAAATATCCAGCCCAACGGTGTTGGTTTACGTAATGTGAGAAAATCGGTCAAACGTGAGTTTTACCTGTGGTTTGTTCGTTTAGGCTTTTACCGCTGTTACACATCATAGAATGATTTTTCGGTTATAATTAAAGCGACTAACTTTTGTTTGTCGACGTTAGTTGTCAGACAAGGTTGTCGGAACACATCAGGGCGATGAAGAACAACGAGTTCTTTAAGTCAGCCATCTGTGAGCATGCTCTGGATAGTGGCACAAATAATTGCATTCGATGCGACCAAACCAGGACGATATCAGTAGAAAAACACTCTGTACCACGTATGGTTCGGGAATCCATTGAAATTTCCAGACATGCCAATTTCAACAGGGAAGGCAGCATGGTACTCTCTTCGTCGTGGACTCTTCTGCTGGCGAAGTATGGCTCGGGTGGTAACGAGCATCAGGCTCTGGCAGCCAAAGACACAGTGAGCTACGTGTGCACCGACCTTTTCCAGCAAGAGAGGTCGAACCTACCCGCATCGGCCGAAGTACCCTCGCATCGCTACAATCTTCGTCAGTGGCGACCGGGTCCAGGTAGGGTTATGGACCGACCGCACCGCTGAGCTACCGAGGTGCGGAAACCTCAGTGCGCGAGTCCGATTTGCACTTGGCCGAGTTTTTCATTTCAACCAGAAAATGCTTTATTCGTGATAAAAATGGTCGCTCCCTTTTCATTACAGTATTTTCCGAACTCAGCCGAGTGGAGCTGAAAAAATCAGCGAACCGTGTCCACTGGCGTCCGCGGAGTGAACTCAAATAGACCTCGTCGCATTTTTACCCGACTACAGTGAACGTAAAAGAAAGGAAAATAGACAAAAAAAAATTTTTTTTTATGGAAACTGACACGTTTGCCTACATCACCTACATCATCCGTGATGTCAGCCAATAACACCGGGTGAACTAGGTGCCATGTCAGTGCTTCCCTTCGATCGTGCCGGCTGCACTGAACTGGACGGAAAACACAAACTATTTACATGGCCGTTTCGACCGACGTTTCATTCAGTGCGGTGGCACCAACCCGGGCGGGTTGAACCCTACCACCGAGTAAGGTAGGAAGGGAAGGGGCCCACAGTTTCACGTGGCATCCGAACCACGGCTTATAACCGAAATTATATAACAGCTATTGTCGTATTTACATGCATAAATTTACAGTTGAAATATATATAAAGTATATAAATACATAATATCTTATTTACCTTTCATTTATTGTTGTGGTATCAACCCGGCCAGGTTAAACCCTACCGCCTAGTAAGGTAACAAGGTCGTTTGAGACGGCTCTGTAAATATTTCCTTTCTTCCGTCCAGTTCAGTGTAGACAGCACGACCGAAAGGAAGCACCGACATTGCACCTAGTTCACCAATGTGTTATGGACTGATATCACGGATGTAGTAGGTGATGTAGCCAACCGACCGTGTCAGTTTCCATAAAAAAAATCTGTTAAGTGCGAGTTTTATTCCGTATCTATCCGCTATTATCCGCCTATCTTTTGTCTTTCAACATTGCAATGTATAAAAGCCTGTGGCTTTTATATGTGTCGATTTTATTGTACGTTTGTTGTATGGGATGGGAGCCCCCTTTCATTTTTAACTTTTTCTTATTTGTTGTTATATCCGCCATAGTAACACATATTCTGTGAAAATTTCAACCGGCTACCTATTACGGTTCAAGAGATACAGCCCTCGGACAGACAGACGGACGGACAGACGGCGTAGGCTTAGTAATAGGCTTCCGTACGGGATACGGAAACCTAAAAAAGGCTCTGTGATAAATACCTATAGGCGATTGGGCCCAGGATTTGAACATCCGACCAGTTACGACTGATTATCACGAAAGGCTGGTGTTTTAAACTGGGAGACTACGAGTCATTGAATACGCTCTTGGGGTAGTCAGAAGCAACAATGTTGCAGAAACAACCCTTAGAGAGCAATTTTATTCACACGCGCAAATTACACTTTATTACACCGTGACACGACAGCGAATTTCGCAGTAACTCGAGAGCGACTGGCCGACTTCTAAAGGCACTTCCGACTGCGGCGTTTCCGAGTTTTGATTGAGTTTTTCCAGCGGATGGAAAATTATACGCTGCCGCGGTATTACTAGTTATTTATAGCTGAAAATGATGTGCGGTAGCGTGGCAGGACCATTGTGGTTTTTTGTGGAAATACGAGTACATTTTCGGGTCCTGCGAGAGGGGCGTGAATAGACCCCTGCCAGGCCAGCAATGTCATTTGAAATCCCCGCCTACGACCAAATGGTCATGGGCGTCGTCAGACACGTAATGAGTGGCTCTGCTCAATAAAAAAAGTAAATATTTCAATAAAAGAAAAAAAAAATTCTTATGATACTACCTACGTATTATACTTTATATAATAAGCGTCTCAAACATTCAGAGGTTGACTGTAAGAAATCTCTTTAAGGAATAAGCCTGCCTTTGCACATCATTTGGCTGTAACTACGTACTGTGTTTTTCTTTGTGAACAATTTTGTGGAGCAATAAAGAATTTAGTTTTATTTTGTTAGATAGGTATATGGGTAAGTTTTGTTTTACGTTAGTCTTTGTTAAGTTCTTTCTGATATTTAATTGTTATATTTTCTTTGTATAAATTGGTTTTCAATAAAGTCCTAGTAAGGAAAAAATTAAACATAACAATTTAGAATTCTTCATCATCTTTCATCATCATCATCATAATCATCATCATTCATCTTTTTTTCTATCTGACTTGAAGTGTGATATTTTTCAAATATGCTAAACTGAACCCTATCGTAGTAGACATAAGGCGAGTTATGCCGACTCAACACGCCCGGACTGGCGCTGAATGGCTGCGTTCAATCGACGCCGCGCAATATCATGGTCCTGCCGGGATCACGCTCGCCGAACTGACAGTTTTATTGCACTGGTTGTGTTGGTGGAAATCGGAAGTTATTACGAGAGGATTGGAAGAGGGGGTGCGGGGGGTTATAAGTTTTAATATTAATGATATGTTTACGATAATGGTGTTATTATTCGTACCTGTGTGATGTTTGAAAAATAGGTTTTCATTTTTGTAATTTCGGAAACGACTACTTACGATTAGGTGACGGTGCTAAGTAATTCGCTATATAGCTAGCAATTTTTATTATGTACTAGATTGGGGTTTTAGGGAAAACCATGGCATTAGCAACCCCCTCGTACGACCCAATGTCCATGGGCGTCGTTAGACACCTTATGGGCGGCGCCACATGTCGCGCTTTCTATGAAAACCTTTTCAGATCTAATGCGACTTTCCCCGCTTCGTGTTCGGCCTCGAATCCTACCTTCTGTAGGAACTGCTCGATGTAAAATGACCACTCTATTCTTCTCTAGTCCAGTATAGCCAGCAATCCAAAAGGAAGGCCGATTACTCAATCAATGCTGGTGTTCCACAAGGATCCGTGCTGTCGCCTACGCTGTTTCTATTATTTATTAACGACATGCTCTCGCTCGGCGAAATACATTGCTACGCGGACGACAGCACGGTGCACGAAGGGTTCATCAAAGACTGGAAGGGTAGAGAGACGTCAGCAGCAAACGCGAGACGCGAAACTGTTGCTCGGGTTGACCTGGTTCTCGATAAAGTATCCTCATGGGGGAAGGAGAACTTGGTCAACTTCAACGTAGCTAAGACGCAAGCCTGTGCCTTCTCTACTAAGGCTGATCCGTTTCCACTCCAAGCAACTTTCCAGGGCAGCCAAGTCCCCAATGATGGTAGTCTGGGCGTCCTGGGTATGGAGGTGTCCAGGGACGTTGGATTTCGATCGTTCATAGAATCCAAGGCGAAACTAGCATCTCGAAAATTAGGGATACTCTACCGATGTCGGCGATTTTTCACGCCGGTCCAATTGCTTACACTCTATAAAGCACAAGTAAGACCGGTGATGGAATATTGCAGTCATCTTTGGGAGGGTTCTCCTGAGTACCTTCTTTCAGCCTTGGATTCTATCCAACGACGAGCCATTCGCCTCATTGGCGACTCTGTACTCACAAAGGACCTTCAACCTCTAAAGCACAGAGGTATCGTTGGGTCATTGAGCCTGTTTTATCGGTACTACTATGGCCGCTGCTCTGACGAAATTGCTTCCCTTATCCCTCCTCCTCCTGTTCGCCTTCGCCAAACCCGCCATACTCTCGCGGAACACCCCTTTGTAGTGGACAGACGAGTACTTCGAACGGCACGATTCTCTAAATCGTTCTTGTGCCGCACTGCAAAGGTGTGGAACGGGCTTCCGGGGAATATCTTTCCCGACTCCTACAATCCACGGATCTTCAAATCGCGGGTAAATAGCCTTTCCCCAGCGACATTAGTCCACCTCCAAGCCGGACTGGCACCTCCTCGGGGGTGATATTGGCTGCGCCTGAGGCTTCGACCTCGGACACAGCCAGCTGGTTCGGAAACAATAAAAAAAAGCCTCCGGTATGGCATCTACACCTAACAAACAAATTGGTGCTAACGGCAGGTTGTTTTAGATCTTAAAGTAGTATATTGGATTAATATAACTCAAGGTTTAAGCGTCACTACTGTAGAGCTCTTGTCCCACTTATAGCACTTACTAACGCTATTGTAAAGCCACTAAAGAACATTAAGCTGTATAAGAATGAGCCTCTTTCGGTGTTACAAGACAGCTAGAGCACGCTATAACACGAAATTGTTAACACCAATATACCACTTCAGCCTCTCAAAATAACTATTAAACAGCTCTCTTATCGCCTGTCTTAACAGCATAATGTTAGTTGGGCATCCACAGTAACATAGAAGTTGAGTCGGATATCCTCTTCTTTGCAACATAAGTAAGTCAGAACGTCTACGTCAGGGTTACCAGATGGTTTAGTAAAAAAAAAAACCGGACATTTTTCATCGAAGGGCCTTAGGTTTTTCAGGTACAAACGTTTAATAAAATATTACGTTTATTATCAAAGAGGGGGGCTCTTTGATTTCACGTTAAACTCATTTAAAAAAAGCAAAAAATTATTGCAGCGCCCCCTGGCGAAACAGAAAACCGTATCTAAATCGGTCAAACCGTTTTGGAGATAAATGGGAACATTCGTTTGCGCACACAAACAACCTCTCACCCTAAACGCATATACATTCTGCGTTCGGTCGTGGGTAATAAAAGATTTGAATTTATTGAACTGTTTGTAAAATCGAAGAACACAGTAAGATTAGTATTAAAATGTTCTGAAAAAAGTTAATATTTGCGTTGTATGAAGAAAAATCCAAACGTACGGCTATTCGCAGCCCCCGTAAATATCTGAATGCCCGTGGGTGCCGTCGTCGGACTACACCTCTGCGTTAGTCTGGCGCGCGCCATATGTCGTAATTCCCATAAAAAAAAAATTAAAGAAAAAGTCTTCATGCCCGGTTTTTCATTATTTTGGAGACCGGACAGTAGCCTCAAACACCGGACTGTCCAGTCCAAAACCGGTCATCTGACAACCCTGAAGTCTACGCCAATATCCCACCCTCTGAACTCCTTAGCATATATACGATGCCGGACAAAAGCTAGTAAGTAGTGTGTCAAACTAATTAGAAAATGTTTTGCATTTTGAATTAACGATTTTGCTTGCTATTCCACTCTACTTCCGCTAAACTAACAAAACTTTCCCACTCCTAGTTTCAAGCCCATTATTTGATCCTCGATTAGCGAGTGTTTTGTTAAACGCTTCTGTAAATAGGAAGAGCGTACTGACGACCCCTAATGCGTCGGAGTTGGGTAAATTTACAACCTAAATTACCAAAACTTACTCTAATAGAACCTTGTCGGACTGATCTTACTCTACACCACGTGTAGTGTTTTATTATTATCATGGGTGAAGTGATGAGTATGCCAGGGTTGTAAGTATGTGTTTTCATTGCTGACCTCACCCCGTTGCCGACCCGCTCACTTGGCAATAGAGGAATGATTTAGAGGGCCGTTAGATAAACTGTATACTTCAGTGAATCACCCATTATCATCACGTAGGACGAATAGGGGTCGCTGGGTAATATAGACATATGAACTGGTCAGAGGTCAAGGTTGTAATATGTTTTTAAGGTTTTGGATGTGCATGGTATATTTTATGTGTTGTTATCTTTTAGAAGGGTTAATTTTTTTTTACGAAAAGGGGATTCGGTTTTTTCTTTTAATTTTTGTATGTCATCCGCTATGGGTGGCTATGCTGGGGGGGGGGGGGGGGGGGGGGGGGCCAAGAGACCCAATCAAATTTATCTCACGAAGATTAACCTTATCAAAGAAAGTAAGTAAGCAAGGGCGTGGAAGAAGGCCGAGCAGAGTTCAGGGAGAAGATAAACCTTCTCGAAGAAAGTAACTAACTAAGGCGAGGCCGAAGGCCGAGATGTATTCTTAAAGACGATAAATCTTCTCGAATAAAGTTATGAACCAAGAGCGAGGCCGAAGGCCGAGCTCCGTTCAGGTAAACGACGAAACTAAGTAACTAATGGCGACGGCGAAGGCGGAGTTGCGTTAAGGTAAATTATATACTTTCTCAAAGAAAATAACTAAGAGCTAGGCCGAAGGCCGAGCTGCGTTCAAGTAAACAATAAACCTTCTCGTAGAAAGTAAGCAACTAAGCGGCTTTTTTTTTAAAGTCTATCTTACCTAAATGTTCACTTTGGTAAGTTGCACGTAATCAACATATTATTATTATTATGGCGAAACAAAACTGCGGCTAAGCTCTAGACTAGAACATGAATATTAACACAGACTGTATGCCTGCGAACTTGGTACTTAAAGCAAACATTACATTTAATTGTGGTGAATACAGGCTTCATGATTACATTATTATATCTGCTGTAACTATAACATTACCCTTAAGTGTTAGAGTTCATGCTTAGCTTCTCGAGTTGCGGGTAATTAAGCGGCATTAGAGAAATATGGATGCAGGTGGTTCGAATTTCTGTGTATATGTTTTTCTTCTGGCAGTGCAGGAGGCGAACTTATTGTTGAATTTTAACTTTTTTATTGTAATAATAATATTTACACATCGGCGCTACTGGACCAGAAGAGAACGCTGCCATGCGGCCGCCTTACATTCAGTACGATGGTATCAACCCAGTCGGCTACAATTTGAGCCTACCACATAGTAAGGGGCAAGGGAAGGAACATATATGTAGTTTTACACCGGTTCCGTACGGTGAAGCAGCAGGTGTATGAAGGTATTATATTCATATTCATATTCATATTCATATTTTTATTGATTCCTTTGGTACCACGGTACACTTGAATAAGTCAGTCATAACATTTACACACACATTGAATAGAACACATATAAATTATTATTAGCTAGGTAATTATAAGTAAAATGTTTGGGTTCGAGCAAAAAATAGCCTTCGTCAATACTTTAAAACTTAATAATAAATAACACAATACCATTTGAATAAAAAGGCATAGGAAAAAAATCACAACATAAAAATATATAATCAAGATTTTTAGGTTACATCTGAAATGTCACGAATACAATAAAAGAAGGTACTTACAATAAATTAGAAAAGACTTGCTTGAAAAAAAAATCCACAGTAAAATTTCATTTGTCAAAAATAAAAACATAAAAAAATCATGTCAAATAATAAAATGATAAAAACATGTTAAAAATAAAATTCAATATGAATTTGTCAATTGATATAAAAGGATAAAAGAGATTAGTAAAAAAAGACTTGCTTGAAAAAAAAAATCCACAGTAAAATTTCATTTGTCAAAAATAAAAACATAAAAAAATCATGTCAAATATGTCAATATGATAAAAACACGATAAAAATAAAATTCAATATGAATTTGTCAGTTGATATAAAAGGATAAAAGAAATTATTAAAAAAATATTAGTAAAATATCCTGATAGGTAACACACAACAAAAATTAAAATTAAAATTAAAATCTATATTAAAATTTAATGGTCAACAGAAAAATCAATTATTTGCAATAAGTGAAATAAAACAAAAATATACTAAATCTAAGATCTAAGATTAAATGTAAAAATGACTAGAATAATGACTAGATTAATTAGAAATTGTCGCTTAGAGCCTCGCTCACGTCATAATAACTTTTATTTATTAACATTATTTTAATTGTTTTCCTGAATTCCTCTAATCCTAGCGCTCTTACTTCTGGAGTTAGTTTGTTATAAAATTTTACACTATTTATTATAAAACTCTTCGAGACTTTTGTTAACCTATGCTGGTTAATACGAATAAGTTCACAGTGTCTCGTATTATAGTCATGGATCTGTGAGTTAGATGGGGTGTTATTTAAGTTTTTCCTAGCATAAATAATATTTTGGTACACATATTCTGCAGTAAAGGTCATAATACCAAGCTCTCTAAAGACACTTCGGCAGGAGTCTCTAGGTTTCATACCCATTATGTATCTGACAGCACGTTTCTGCAGGATAAATATTCTTTTCGCTTGGGCAGCCGTACCCCAGAACATAAGGCCATATGTCATTATACTATGAAAGTAGGCAAAATATACAGTCTTGGCTGTTTGTTTTCCGCATAATTCAAACACTTTTTTAATTGCGTAGCACGCTGAACTTAACCTTTTTGCCACCTTGTCGATTTGGAGTTCCCAATTTAATTTTTGGTCCATTTTTATACCCAGAAAGTCAACTTCACTGACGGTTTTGAGTTCCAGATCAGAGAGAATATTCATGACCGGAGAGTTCATGTCAGTTGTTCTTACTCTCAAAGCAAAATGTACGACACTCGTTTTGCTTACGTTTAACAGGAGATTATTTGCTTCAAACCACAATGCTAGTTTGCTGACAGTTTCATTGATTCTTTGCCCCAATACCTCATCTTGCCTGTGATGGAACAAGCAAGAGGTGTCATCCGCGAACATGATCATGTCACTCTCTTCACATAAGCAAACACTTAGGTCATTTACGTATACCAGAAATAATATTGGGCCCAATATAGAACCTTGCGGTACTCCAAACTGTATACATGATGGGTCAGAGATGACTCCATCTACATCACATACTTGTTTTCTCTTTGATAAGTATGACCTGAATAATTCTAGCTCTGTGCCTCTTATACCGTAATGGTTAAGTTTTTTTAGTATGATGTCGTGTTGGACACAGTCAAAAGCCTTGGAAAGATCACAGAACAATCCAAATGTTTGCTGAGATCCCTCCAATGCAAGTAGAATTGATTTTAACATTTCGGCTATAGCATCACATGTAGATTTATTTTTTTGAAATCCAAATTGCTTAGAACTTAAAATCTTATGTTTGCTTAGAAAATCTATAAGCCTACTCGACATAATTTTTTCAAAGACCTTACTAAATATTGGGAGCAGTGAAATTGGCCTATAATTCTGTGCATCTTTGACGCATCCTTTTTTATGAAGAGGGATGACCTTAGCTAGTTTTAGTTCATCTGGGAATGTGCCGGTTTTAATGGATTCATTTAGTAATTGCACTAAAGGATTTATTATCTCATTACCCACCAATTTCAAGATTTTTGGAGATAAGTGCCATAGATCTAGGGAAGATTTCGATTTTATTTGCTTTAAAATTCGCCTTACCTCGAACGAAGTTGTTAGATTAAAATCGGCACTATCTTTATTTCTCGTAATGAAATTTTCAAGAAATTCCATTGATTTTATTTTACTAGATTTGAGTTTTTCCGTTACTAATTCTGCGATGGTGCAAAAAAAATTATTGAAATGATTAGACACATCTTTTCCATCTCTGATAATTTGGCCACTACTTGTTTTTAGTTCTACAGTTTCTTTCCTATCACAAGAAAGTTGCCTACCCGTTTCTTCCTTAATTATCGCCCAGGTAGTTTTAATTTTATTGTCTGAATTCAATATTCTCTGCTTTAATTGATTCTGTTTTGCTTGCAATGAAACCATTTTAAATATTTTACTATATTTTTTAACATATGATTTTAATTTATTATTATTATAAACTTTTAGTAAATCATACAGTGCAAAAAGTTTATTACGTGATATTATTATTCCAGGAGTCGCCCAATCATTAAAACATCTTTTACCTTTACTTTTAACACATTTTACTGGAATATGCGTGTTCATGTACCTAATGAATGTGCTAAAGAAGGATTTAAAATTCTTAATATCGTCACAGTTTTTAAATTCATTTTCTAATGATAATTTTAATTCGTGCATACGGTCATTACTTAAAATCCTACGTTTGGTATTTACATGTTTAGTTGGTTTATTTTCTATCATTTCAGTTTGAATAATTTGACCATAGTGATCTGACTTTAAAGTCTTAAAAATTGTAGCAGCATTGACTACACAGTTTGTGAATATATTATCTATACATGTTTTGGAGGATTCTGTGGTTCTGGTGTAATCAAAAATTTGCTGTTTCATTAAAAAGCTGTCTAATATGTCAGAGAGTTCATGAGAATCAACGTCGTTTAGCGGAAAGCTGTCTCAAAAATATTTCTCAATGTTGTGGGTTTGTCATGGTTAACTATTGATGAGTAGTGTCCAATGAGGAATATGACGACGTCGTTTTCACCAAAACATTTTGTATGACTTTTTAAGTTTTTTAAAATGTCATAGCTTTTGGCACCAGGCTTACATATTGTGGTTGTTGTGTAGTCTCCGGACATTTGTCTGTGAAGTAATTCTGACATGCCGATTCCGCAAGAGTCTGTATATATGAGAGCTTTGTTTCTTGTAATGTCACCCTTATTTATGTAGGCATCGGGTTCCTCATTGTTGTTTATATTCGTGATGCGACCAACAAATGCTGGGTTGTCGAAAGTCTTTTGCTTAATTTTTTCTGACTCCTTATCTTCTACTTTTGTACTAGTTTTTCCTTTTTTTGTGTTCTTGGTAGCGTTACTATTTTTAGTTTTATTTTTTAGTTGTTTCTTTATTTTTGTAGATTTTTTCACAGGTATCACATTAGTCGCAGCTTCGGTTTCAGAATCGTTGCCGTCAGTGGTACCTGCCGTTAGAGTCATGGCGCCACGGGCAGCATCACCAGCAGATAAGCCGGTAGTGGCGCCCACCTGGTCGCTCGTGATGGCGACTCGGGCTGCATCACCAGCCGACAAGCCGGTAGTGGCACCCGCCTGAGCACTTGCGACAACTCGGACTGCCTCACCAGCAGATAGGCTGGTAGCGACGCCCTCCCGGGCGATCCCGACGATTCGGGCAGCATCACCAGCAGACAAGCCGGTAGTGGCGCCCACCTGGTCGCTCGCGGCGGCGATTCGGGCTGCAACACCGGCCGAAAAGCTGGTAGTGGCACCCGCCTGGGCACTCGCGGCGACACGGACTGCCTTACCAGCAGATAGGCCGGTAGTGACGCCCTCCCGAGCGCTCACGGAGATTCGGGCAGCATCACCAGCAGACAAGCCGGTAGTGGCACCCGCCTGGACACTCCCGGCGACTCGGACTGCCTCACCAGCAGATAGGCCGGTAGTGACGCCCTCCCGGGCGCTCGCGGCGATTTGGGCAGCATCACCAGCAGACAAGCCGGTAGTGGCGCCCACTTGGTCACTCGCGGCGGCGACTCGGGTTGCAACACGGACCGACAAGCCGGTAGTGGCACCGGTCCGGGCACTCGCGGCGACACGGGTTGCCTCACCAGCAGATAAGCCGGTAGTGACGCCTTCCCTCGCGGCGGCGACTCGAGCTGCATCACCGGCCGAAAAGCCGGTAGTGGCAGCCGCCTGGGCACTCGCGGCGACTCGAAGTGCATTACCGGTGAAAAGTTCGGTAGTGGCGCCTGCCTGGGCGCTCGCTGCGACTTGGGCTGCATCACTGGACTGGGTATCCGCGGGGAGTCGAGCTGCTCTTCTTTCTCGTTTTCTTAATAAAAGTCTTTTTTGTATTAGATGTCGTAATCGCACCAAGCGAGTCAGTTCTGAAGACCTTGATGAAATAAACTGACGTATTTGCTTGTGACGCTTGGATTTATTTGAAGGTGAGTACTCATATTTAGCATTATTCATCTTACGCAGTAGTGTGATAGTCTTCTCCAGCTCTTTTATTAAACAAAGCGCGTCTTCATAGGATTCGTTTGCTAGACGAAGTTTTTTTACTTCTTTCATGAGATCGTCACGCTCAGCCATGGCGTCATACATTGCAATTTCTTGCTCAGCCAACTCAGACTTTATTACAGTGTTTTTATTTAATAACGACTTATACTCTGTGGCACATAGTTCTATTTCTTGTAAGAGCCCTTCGTTGGTTCTATTAGCTTTTTCTAAGTCCATTCGTAGTGATTTCATTGTATCAATTTTTTCTTTCTTTTTTTTATGAACATCTGAATTTCCTTGTTCCGTGGTCTTCACGATTCTAGTACTTCTACGCATCATAGTATCGTTCAATAGATGTAAGTTACTTGAAAATCCTCCTAAGAGGGCCAGAGGGCGATACCAGTTAGCTACTGGGTTTTTCTATTATAATTATTATATATATATTTTTAGTTATTTTTATTTTACAATACTAAGATTTTGTTTTAAAATAATTTTGACGGCCGGATAGTAATTGTTCTTAAAAAAATTTGCAATTTTATAAATGTCGATGTGCGTAGTTTTATACTAGTTGTCACGTCTTTAAATCAATGGAACGCCATCTTCTGGCGTCGGTCTGCATTAAGTATTGAACTGATCTTCGTTGGTTCTCTTGAGTGGACGTGTTCAAACTTCTGAATGGATGGATGTTCGTTTGTTCAGTGGATGTGTTCACTCACTTCTGGTGAGCGATCAAGTTTGCAGTTATTCTGGTTTGATAATAGATGGCGCTGTAGTATATTTATAGATGTTATAGTGGGTAGTTTTTTTTTTAAGTTATTACTATTCTTAAATTATTTAAAGTTTTATGAAAATGTATAGTTAAAAAATAAAGTCAAATTGAGTATTTAGACTGTCTTTCAGTTATTTTTGTTTTCTATGGTGTTTAGGTGGATTTTGTTGAATGTGCTGTTTTACTTACTTATTTTATTTTTCACTCCTTGTATTCTTATCACTGCAATTTAAGTTATAATAACACTCACACAGTTTGTTCAGACACTGACTAACTAATACGCAATAACTTAATTGTCGTTTAATTTGTTTCTTTAATGTTTAATAAGATTTTATTTTAGAGGTCTTCTGTGATAGTGTTTACAAGGTGAGCGCCGTATACGTAATTTTTTTCGTCAGACAAACATATTGGTACACACCGACCAGATTCGAACCTCGGATCTCGCGCACGAGAAGACGACACGCCCAGGCCACTCGGTCACCCACCACTTAGTATTGGACACTGCTCGATGAGTTGATGGCACAGGTTCCGGAGTTGGGAAATTTTTGTCTCCTCAGTTCGGGAGTTTGCAAATACCTGTATGAAGCATCTGAACCGGTAATTCCTATTATGATGTACCTATTGAGGGTTTTGGTCACCTTCTCAATCATGCAATAACTTAGTAACTAAACAAACGTATCTGTCACAATATTAACTCACATACACGTTCCATCGTCTCTGTCGTGTTATATAAAGGATGTTGTAACGGCCAGTATATTAAATTTAGGAAACAATTATTGGGATCAATAGTAACAAAAAAGTAACTTTTTTCCGAATTCCCTTTAAACAAAAGTTACAGTTTTCATACAAACCAATGGATTAATATATTGTAAAAAGGATCTAATGCTCCGCACGACGGCGAGGCGGCGGGAGAGGGGTGAGCCGCCGAGCGCGCCGCGGATGTTGGTGTTGGCGGGAGGGGCGGGACCTAGCCTAATGTGAATGGCACGGCGGCGCCTCCGGGGGAGCGGCGCACGGCGGCGCCTCCGGGGGAGCGGCGCACGGCGGCGCAGGCGGAGGCGGGTGCGGAGCGACAACAAAGCATCAAATTACGCTTGACGAAAACATAAATTTAAAAAATTTATGTCTCGATATTTTTGTCTCGGAAATATTAAGGATTGTGCTGGTGAAATTAATGTACTGGCCGTTACAACACCCTGTATAATTCCCACTTAACCTCCAATAATATACTCTTCCTCCAGGAATACTCTCGTCGTGTCACGCGCGCGTCTTTCCTTGTCTCCGGGCCAATCGCGACTACCCGCGAGAGTTTTTCCATTCGCCCACGTTTCCACTATCTGACCTACCCGCAAGGATTGTGAGCTGAAGGTTTGTAGAAAGGCAAAAGGCGGGAAATATGTGTTCTGGGTAGCACCGTTATACCGTAACCGACATTTTTTTTATGGATACTGACACGGTTGGCTACATCACCTACAATATCCGTGATGTCAGCCCATAACACCGGGTGAGCTAGGTGCCATGTCAGTACTTCCCTTCGGTTGGGCCGGCTCCACTGAACTGGACGGAAAACACAAACTATTTACATAGCCGTTTCGACCGAGGTTTCATTCAGTGCGGTGGTACCAACCCGGGCGGGTTGAACCCTACCACCTAGTAAGGTAAGAAGGGAAGGGACCTACAGTTTAACGTGGAATCCGAACCACGGTCAGCCTCCAACGGTCGAGCGGACATCCATCCAAGTACTGACCGGCCCAGCGTTGCTTAACAATCAATGGCGACAGTCAACTGTCTGCACCACTGAGCTATCGAGGCATGCATGAAGAACATTATGGGAGTGGAAGAGGCGGCCGAGGTGTGTCAGCATCGTGGCACGTGGAGATCCGTTGTCTCTGCCTACCCCACTGGGAAATAGGCGTGACGCTATGTATGTATGTACAACACCTCAATCGTGATATCCTGCTGTCATCGTGTCGGCTACACTGAACTAGACGGACACTCCAATTATACGCGTATTGGCTACGTTTCTCCACTTTTATTTGACCCCTTAATCACTGGACTATCTTACCAAAGGTCGAACACATAAATTTAATCGTATCTGTTTGGGTTGTCTCTGCCCGGACATCTAGGGGGTATTTATTTATTCAAAATGTCTTGAAGATAACAGTTATAAAATAAATTAACCTTTTTTTTTTACAGAAAGTTAATTACTTTTATGGCCCCATTTTTTATGTAATCCGATTTGGGTGGCTGAGTCGGAGGGAGGGGCCAAAGCACATGCTCCGAGCAGCCAATATCACCTCCGAGAAGGTAGGCGCCATACCGGAGACTTCCCTGAATTGCAGGCTTTACTGAACTACAGGAGAACACAACCGAGGCTGCTATGCGACCGTCTTACATATCCAGTGCGGTGGTAGCAACTCAGTCGGCTACAATTTGAGCCTGCCACCTAGTAAGTAATAAATAAGGGATGCAAAGCGCTGCTAATTCCGCGGACGCAAGCAGGATAACGAGTCACCGCTATATTGCGGGTTCGAGTAGGATGCAACATTTGGAATTGTTTGCGTATTTTTTTATTAATATTGTAGCGTGTCCCGAAGTGTCCCGCGATCTAGAACCACTGCAACTCCGTAGGGATGTCGGCTGCCTGTGTGTATACTATCGCTTATTCCACGGGGAGTGCTCGGAGGAGCTGTTTAACGCGATCCCGCCGTCCCCTTTCCACCTCCGCACAGCGCGCACTGCGCATGGATTGCATCCCTGCACGCTGGGCTTACCGCGGATGCGTAAGAATCGGTTCTGCAGATCTTTCCTCTTTAGAACCGGTAAACTTGGCGTGACCTGTCAGGCAGCGCCGGCATGGCAGTCGCAACCCCCTCATACGACCAAATGTCCATGGGCGCCGTTAGACACCTTACGGGAGGCTCGAGGCCATATGTCGCGATTTCAATAAAAAAATGCTATTATTTATTTCATAGCGACAAAATTTGTTGTGAAAAAAAAATATTTTCTAGAAAATTCTTCGGAGCTTTTAAGTTTAATTCTTTACACCTTGGTACGAAACAGTTCTATAGCTGAGTTTCCACTTTCCTAGCCGACTGCACCGCGCCTCGGACCTCTTAATCACTGGACTATCTACGAAATAATCCAGATAACTCATAAATTATTAGGTATCTAGAACTTTGTAGGCCGTTCTACCTAGACAATATTCTCAAACGATCTATGTCAGGGGTGACCAAAGTGCGGCTCTGTTATAGCCCCCATTCGAGGATGTATTTCAGATAATTCACTTTAGTACCTAATTCGTTTAGAATTACACACACAAACAAATAAAACAATTATAAAACCCGACTGCTAAAAAAATTTGGGAAACAAGGAAAGACCAGTAGAGAAGCTGTAATCTATTCGAAACCTTCTATACGCCGGACTACAGCATTTTCTACTTTCCCTAATTTTTTAGCAGTCGGTTTTTATAATTTTTTTATTTAATTCAATTAATTTTAGTTCCAAACCAATAAAAGTGGTAGTTACATTTTTCAAATCGCCTTTTCTATCAGCTTTGAATCTATACAATTATATCCTAATACCTGCAATGTACCCTTGTTTTGCGGGTTATCATGTCACTTACTCTCATCACAAAAAGGTTGACTGAAAAAAATCACTCGTAGTGATAAGTCCGCCTTTGCACTCTATTGTTTTTTTGTTGATGTATTATCGTATATTTCTATCGTTCTTCTGTATGTTTAACTTTACTTATCATTTATTGTTCAATAATGCAAACAGTGTGAAAAGTGGGCTGGGCAGGTCAGCCGAAGAGACGACGACCGTTGGAGTAACCGTGTCCTACGCTGGCTTGCCGTGGACAGGAACGCGTAGTGTGGGAAGACCACCCGCCAGGTGGGACGACGACGTCAAGTAAGTCATGTGGGATTACTCAGCCAAATATCAGCTCGCTCCTTTGCACTCGATCCACCGTCGAGCCGTGCCACTAGTGGATGACCCCGACGTGTCCCGCGATCTATAACCACTGCAACTTCGGAGGGATTTCGGCGCCCTAAGTGTGTTCTATCGCTTGTTCCACGGGGAGTACTCGGAGGAGCTGTTTAACAAGATTACGCCGTCCCCTTTCCACCTCCGTACAACGCGCACTGGGCAGGAATTGCATCCCTATACGCTGGACTTACCGCGGATGCGTACCAATCGGTTCTGCAGATCCTTCCTCCACAGAATTGCTAAACTCTGGAACGCTCTCCCTGCCCACATATTCCGCCCAAGTACAGTCTCGGGTCCTTCAAGAGAGGCTTGAATGGGCACCGGTCGGCCGGCATGGCATTCGCAGCCTCCGCATGCGACCGAATGTCCATGGGCTACGCTAGACACCTTATGGGTGGCTCGGAGCCACATGTCGCGATTCTGTACGGCCTGAAGGCTGGGATGACTGCAGGAAAATTGGAGAGGCGTATGTTCAGAAGCGTACGCATACACGCTGACTACTGAAAAGTGCGCAATAAAAATGTCTATCTATGTATGTTTCTTACATTGCCCATCGATACAATGGCTTAAATCCTATGGGCTCCTGGTACTTTTCATGTGAGCAGTTATCTCGGCATCAGTCATTTAGTTTGTTATGTAAGCGGGTAGAAGAAATTATAAGCAATGTAGAAAATGATGCCAGCAAATAGTGAAGGAGGTGTTTGCCCGTCATTGGGTCCACACTATAGCTCTAAACACGTTGTAGTTATACATACTTGAATGTAAATGTGTCCGACTTGTTGGTGAACCTTAAATAAATAAATAAATGTTGGTTACCCCTGGTCTAAACTGTTCTATAACAACAGTTAGGCTCGTTAAAGGCATATGTTGTTTTACCCACGGCGGCGGTGGAGGGGATTAGATAGTTAACCCTTAGCTGATATATGTTGGCAGACATTTATCACTGGCCAATACAAGTAGTTTCAGCCAAGGAAATAAATTTCCAGAAACGGCCAAAGGGACATTGATATGTCACCTAGCTGCCATCGCGGATGTAATAGTATAGAATAGAGTTAGTTAGTACCGTGTGAGGCCGGTACTTAAAAATAATAGCCCCGCTGCATCTCTCCCCGTGCATGTCGTAAGAGGCGACTAAGGGATAAGGACAAGATACTGCGCATAAGGGCGACAGGCTAGCCACTTCTCACCTTGGCGCAGTCCTTCCACCTAGTCATGCAGCAGGTGGGTTCTTCGTGCCTTACTTGCTGCTTGATAGTTGTCTTGTCCGTATACTGTGCTAAACGTGGTGGTCGGTGTTGTGCTGTAATTTGCCAGAGTCCTTATAGCACAACACCGATTACTCCGCTTACTCTGATTGTTGGGATACAGCGTGTGTTATGTATGTATGTATGTATGTATGTTATTTTATGGAAACTGACACGGTTGGCTACATAACCTACGCAACATCCGTGATGTTAGCTCATACATAACACCTTGGTAAACTAGGTGCCATGTCAGTGCTTCCCTACACTGAACTGGACGGAAACACGAACTGTTTTTCATAGCGATTTCGATCGACTTTTCATTCAGTGCTGTGGTACCAACCTGGGCGCGTTAAACCCTACCACCTGGTAAGGTAAGAATGGAGTAAACGAAAAGAAGAACAGCACACGAAACGAAACAAGAAATATAAGCAAAGGCGGACTTAACACTTCAAGTGATTTCTTCCAGTCAACCCTTGGGTGATGAGAAATACAATTCTAGATACAGATTTAGATATTTTTTTCACCATAAAGAACACACAACATTAATTTTATTATTGTTTTTGACAGCAGCAACTAAACTAGCCGACAAGTGGCAGAAGCCTTACTCACACATCGTGGGATGGTTGAAAAAACGGGCCAAGTGCGAGTCGAACTCGCGCACCGAGGGTTTCGTATTGCTATGTCATGGTCAGCGCCACTCACGCCATCTATGTACTTGTTAAAATGCTTCATACTCTTTTCGGTAGATGGCGCGCATTTTTTTTTTTATGGATACTGACTGATAAAAAAATCACAGATTACATGACCTTCGGTTACATTGAAAATGACTTTTTTTTTTTTTATGGAAACTGACACGGTTGGCTACATCACCTACAACGTCCGTGATGTCAGCCCATAACACCGGGTGAACTAGGTACCATGTCAGTGCTTCCCCCTTTGATCGTGCCGTCTACACTGAACTGGTCGGAAAACACAAACTATTTACATAGCCGTTTGGACCGACGTTTCATTCAGTGCGGTGGTATCAACCCGGGCGGGTTAAACACTCCCACAAAGTAAGATTAGGAGGGAAGGGACCTACAGTTTTACGAGGAATCCGAACCTCGGTCAGCCTCCAACGGTCAGCGGTCACCCATCCAAGTACTGACCGCACCCAGCGTTGCTTAACATTCAATAGCGACAGTTGACTGTCTGCACCACTGAGCTATCGAGGCTGACTAAACAAATTATTAGTTTCTTGTATCCCCATACAAGTGAATTTACCACCGTGAATTTTTTACTTTTTCTTATTTTTATTATTTGTCGTTATATCAGCCATAATAATAACACATATTCTGTGAAAATTTCAACGGGCTACCTATTACGATTCAAGCGATACAGCCCTCGAACAGACGGACAGACAGACAGACAGATAAACGGCGTAGGCTTAGTAATAGGGTCCCGTACGATGGATACGGAACCCTAATAAACAGATGGGTGGGGCTAGAAGACGGGCGCCGGCTTGTTTTCTACCGAAGAATAAGACTTGTAAAAGTAAATGTTGTAAAATTTGAATTCCAGAATCACCCCTTAAAATTTTTGCAGTCTGTTTAATCACCTGTATTGACTATTCCAATATATAAAATTATACTTCCTTCTATTATATATAATACTAGATTTTGCCCGCGACTTCGTCCGCGTGGATTTAAAAAAAAGAACAGAATTCGAAATTGAAATTTTTATGTTACGTTGATAGGCTTTTGTTTTTCTTATATGGGTTTTTAAGCACTGATGCCTCACGAAAAGACATATCAACCCGTGCAACGCGCCGACAGACAGAGAGCATTTTTACCGTACGTCCGTGGACTGACGGATAAAATAGGGAGGAGACTGAAGAAACTCAGCATTGGCACTGTGTTTACTCCCTACAAAAAAGTATCCCAGATGCTACGTTCGGTAAAGGATAAGTTGCCTCTCCAGTCTGCCGGCGTGTACCAAATCCCATGTAGCTGTGGAAAGTCATACATCGGGCAGACGAAGAGGAGCGTAGCGACGCGGGTCTCGGAGCACATACGAGCGGCGAGACAACTGGACTCCAACAAATCGGCAGTGTGCGATCACATGGACTCCGGAACGAACCACTGGATTAGGTTCGATCAGGTCAAAATTCTTGCGACCGAAACACGACACGTCCCACGTCTCGTCCGAGAGTCCATCGAAATCAAGAAGCACGACAACTTCAACCGGGAGGACGCCTTCAAGTTGTCGCCGATGTGGAACCCAGTCATAGCGCCGCTCAAGAGAAGAAGACACGACGGACACGACCAGCCGGAAGTGGACACCGTCAGCGCCTTCTGTCTCTCCGCCGAGATCCGGAACGCACCTGAACCCTCGTCTACGGAAACTACCCGCACTGGCCACGGCTACAATCTTCGTCAACGACGGACGAAGATGTGACAGTTCTCTGCCAACCGTCGCACAAGGCAGAGTGCTCCATGAAGATGGGCCATACGCTTGGCCCGAAACGTCGAGCCACATAGCTCGGAGTGAAACCGTGAGTAAAGCTGATTGATTTAAAATAATGTTTTGTTTTTCTTGTCTTTTATATTCTCTATCTCCCGTCCATACTATAGTTTATTTGATACTGCTGAGCCCTAAGGCTATTTAGCGTGATTGTATATAGCCTATATGTTATTTTGATGTATAAGCTATAGTACTGTAAAGGCTCATCAAAATCCGTTGAGTAGTTTTTGCGTGACAGAGGAACAAAAATCCATACATCCATACATCCTCACAAACTTTCGCGTTTATAATATTAGTAGGATTATACTTCCTTCTATTATAATATTAGAGAAAGAAGTATGGGTACAAGAAAGGAGGAATACATGTTTTATTTTATAAATAAAATATACCCTTCTACTCGTGTGTATTTATTTGTTTGAGTTTTACGCTATTCCATTTATATAGGCCAAACGCTTTCCTTGAATAATATATGTATCTTCACAAAGAACTGTTTTTGCTAACGACACTCGAGAAATGTATGAACGATAAAAGAACTGCCCTGCGAGAGAAAATTGTTCGATTTAAGGCCCCCGTACAAGGTGGAATTTGAGAGATGTAGACCGTCAAAATTGTTCATCAAAGTCCCTGTCAGACTGTATTCACCCGTACTCCTCTTTCAATGCGCCGCTTTTTCTGGTTGGAATAGGATGGAACACAATCAATCAGTAAAAAATTAGGTTTTTATTTTTTTATTCCAAAACTACGAATCGAAACAACAATCGAGTTATCTTGTGCGAATACTTTCCGATACGTAGTAGTCGGTGCTGTGCTGTGCTTGCAATATACCAGAGTCCTTGCAGCACAACACTGATTACTCTTATCACGACGATTGTCGTGATACAGCTTGTTGTATGTACATGTGTATGTGTGTATGTACAACTTATAGATTACGTCCAAATGTTTCCTTTGATGTTGATATTATCTTTCTCCAACACATACCTATCGGATCCATTATCAAAATTACGCACCCAACGACTTTTCTCACATTCGAGAACGAAAGATTCGATTTCTAATTCGATACATCTTTAGGGTTTCGTAGTCAGCTGGTATGACACTTACAAAATCTGTCAACTTTCTGTCGCTCCATTCGTTGTGATTACTCCGGCACGTAAACATTGACTTATATAATCATACATACATACATACATAACACACGCTGTATCCCGACAATCAGGGTAAGCAGAGTAATCGGTGTTGTGCTATAAGGACTTTGGCAAATTACAGCACAACACCGACCACCACGTTTAGCACAGTATACGGACAAGACAACTATCAAGCAGCAAGTAAGGCACGAAGAACCCACCTGCTGCATGACTAGGTGGAAGGACTGCGCCAAGGTGAGAAGTGGCTAACCTATCGCCCTTTAGCGCAGTATCTTGTCCTTATCCCTTAGTCGCCTCTTACGACATGCACGGCACATATAATCACTGCACGTAAAGCTTGATAAATTAAGGTTTAATCCCACCTACACCCTTTCCTTCAATGCGCAGTTTGGGGTCATCCGAACACAATGTGAAGAAGGCACACCTACTAGGTGTTGCAAAGGAATAAAATAATGTTCGCTGGCTTAGGTGTGCCTAATTATATATACATATATATATATTTTTATGGAAACTGACACGGTTGGCTACATCACCTACAACATCCGTGTTGTCAGCCCATAACACCAGGTGAACTTGGTGCCACGTCAGCGCTCCCCTTCGGTCGTGCCGGCTACACTGAACTGGACGGAAAACACAAACTATTCACATAGCCGTTTCGACCGACCTTTCATTCAGTGCGGTGGTATCAACTCGGGCGGGTTAAACCCTACCACCTATAGTAATATAAGAAGGAAGTCATATCCCTTAGTCGCCTTTTACGGCATACACGGGGAGAAATGCAGTGGGGCTTGTGGTACCGGCCCCACACGGTACATTCTGAATAACTAAAGAGAATTATATAATAGCTTTAACTTTCATTAAATCTGACAGGTTCAAAAATTAAATTGCTACGAAGCCCTCCGTGTGGTAACAAAGTTCGCGCTCAACTGCTTTTTGCTTTCAATAATATGTCGAAGAAATTGCGTTTCGCAGATGAACAGAGATGATATCGTGTATTGTCAGAGCGAAACAAAGAAACAAATCTGTTGAGTGAGATAGCAAGTGAAAGGACGATACATATGCCGATGTCAGCCTCGGTAGCTCAGTGGTGCGGTCGGTCGACTGTTGTTAAGCAACGCTTAGCGCGATCAGTACTTGGATGGGTGACCGCTCGACCGTTGGAGACTGACCGCGGTTCGGATTTCACGTTAAACTGTAGGCCCCTTCCCTTCTTACCTTACTAGGTGGTAGGGTTTATCCCGACCGGGTTGGTACCATCGCACTGAGCGAAACGTCGGTCGAAACGGCTATGTAAATAGTTCGTGTTTTCCGTCCATTTCAGTGTAGCCGACATGAAATGAAGGGAAGCACTGACATGGCACCTATAGTTCACCCGGTGTTACCGTGTCAGTTTCCATAAAAAAAAATACATACCGCACGCAGCGTGCGGCACGCTATATCCCGATAATCGGGATAAGCAGAGTAGTCGGTGTTGTGCCGCAAGTACTCTTGTAAATTACAACACCGACCACCACGTTTAGCAAAGTATAAGGGCAAGATAATTATCAAACAGCAAGTAAGGCACGAAGATCCACCTGCTGCAATACTCGTTGGGAGAACCGTGCCAAGGTGAGAGGTGGCCATCCTGTCGCCCTTTACCACGGAATCTCATCCTTATCCCTTAGTCGCCTTTTAAGACATGCACGGGGGGAGATGCAGTGGGGTTATTCTTTTTAAGTACAGGCCTCACACGGTACTGAAAGTAGAACATGTAGAATATAACATAATATCCTCTCACCTTGGCACGGTCCTTCCACCACCGAGTCGTGCAGCGGGTGGGTCTCCTTCTTCGCCTTATTTGTTGCTTGATAGTTATCTTGTCCAAATACTTTGCTAAACGCGGTGGTCGGTGTTGTGCTGTAATTTATAAGAGTGCCTGCAGCACAGCTCAGATTACTTTGCTTATCCCGATTGTCGGGATACAGCGTGTGGTATGTATGTATATATGTGTATTTAAGATGTCTCTTTAGAAAACCTACGCAGCGAAATGTTACGGAACTAGCAGATAAAACAGCACTGATAATATTCGTTAGTGCATGCTAGGTCTAAGAGTTTCTTCAAAATAGGGGGAAAAAAACATCACTCCCCCATACAAAATGTAAATGAGAATTCATAAGAAGTGAAAAACTTTGTAGGCTTTCAACGATGTCGTAGAACAAAAACTTCTTCAATATCTGCCGCCTACAGAAATACCTCTGTTCAGTTCTTGCCTGAATCACCCTGTATTTCTTAAACTTATATAATTTGCAGAGAAGTGCCGAGTGAGTTGCTTATAAAATTAGCAAGCTAAAGTGGCAGTGGACTGGGCACATCTGTCGCAGACCCGATAACCGCTGGTATAAACGGGTACTCGAATGGCAAACGTAGCATGGGACCCGACGGTCCATGATTCCATGTAAAATGTACGTCCGTCGGGTTGACTGGAGGAAATGGCCTAAGGCAATAAGCGTGTGACAAGGGCCGTGCCACACATTAAGTGGCATAAATTGTATTATAATTTTTTTTATGTAATAAAAAAAGATACCTATTGCAGTCAAAAAAAAAATTGCATTTTCTATGAATACTTCATCTTCCTATTTATCCTAAAATATACACGGTGTTGCAACCCCAACCGTAAAACCCGAAAGAGGGTGATTCTGTACGTACGTGAAGTAGAACTACTTTTGTTATAGGACTTTTTAATTTGAAAAAAAAAAAAAGTTTTTTTCTCCTTACATTTTGAAAATAGGTATTTAAAATTTGTATGGAAAAAATCTGTTTTTTTTTTTTTATTTTTTTTTCGCCACAGAAGTTGTTTAGTTTCACATATAGAATAACCCCCTTTATGTCAGTTGAAAATATTACGGGGGCATCTGCAACACCGTGTATATTTTTTATATGAAAATAATAAAAACTTCAAGGCAACATATTACACGTTTTTACAGTGGCGATCTCCAGTCAATATGATATTGAAATCACTACATGTGCCATCGTTTCATCTTAGGCGCCCAACGATGCCCATGGGCATTCTGCGATGCACGGGGATTGCGAGTGCGATGCCGGCCCAACAGGAGCCTTTTCACGTCCCTTTTGAAAAAAAAAACGCCAGGATGTACTTGGGAGTTAATAGATGGGCAGGGAGTGCGTTCCACATTTTTCCGGTTCTGTGAATAAAAGACCAACAGAATCGTTATACGGTTATATACGGACAGATACCTAAAAATCCCCCGAGGTGACATAGCGTGACATTCTACCGAAAGGGTTTCCACCTGCCAAGACGTTCCTACTTCCTACATAAAAACTCATGGAATAAAAATATTTCTGTGTAGGAAAGTGGCCCGTGAGTTCAGGGTTAATAAGTTGTATGTAATGTAATCCGGTATGGTTGGCTGAGTCAGAGGGGCCAAAGCACATGCTCCTGGAATGCACTTCCTCCCGATGTGTTTCCTTCAGTATATGACTTAGGATCTTTCAAGAGAAGCGTAAAAAGGCATCTGTCACGCTGCTGGCACGGCATTCGCAGCCCACGTTCTAAACCGAATGCTTTTGGGCGTCGTCGGCTCAACAATCCATGCTGACGGCGCCAAGTGCCTCGCGTATCAATAAAAAAAAAAAGAAAGCCATTATCACCTCCGAGAAGGTAGGTGCCATACCGGAGACTTCCCTGGATTGCTGGCTATACTGGACTAGAGGAGAACACAACGGAGGCTGCTATGCGGGCATCTTACATCCAGTACGGTGGTATCAACCTAGTCGGCTACAATTTGAGCCTACCACCTAGTAAGGGGCAAGGGAAGGGACCTACAGTTTTACACCGGTTCCGAACGGTGAAGCAGCGGGTGTAGGTATGCACGTAAATTATTTCGTCAGAAAAAACTCATTGGTACACGGCGACCGGATTCGAAGCTCGGACCTCTCGCATGAGAAGCCGATGCCCAAACCACTCGGCCACCAGCCGCTTACTCTGCAGCACAACACCGATTACTCTGTTTGTCGGCATACAGCGCGTGATATGTATGTATGTATCATCTTCCATTCACCCAAGCCACTTCTAGCGGAGTGTACAAAGTTCTGTGGGCAGAAAGAATGTTTAATATTTCACGGTCTCGTCGCGGCGCGGGTCGCAGCGGTGGCGTCGGGCAAGTGACGGGGAAAAGGACCTTCGAACCTATTTACGAGCCGAGAATAAGAAGAAAATTCTAAATAATAGAGGAAATTCCTCCGCACTTCCCGACTCGCGGAGAAAAGGGCTGGGTATAATTTTTGTTTGCCCGGGATCTAGACTCGGCTGTCTAGAAGCCGGACTAAGTTATAGGTTAATGGTTATATTTTTTCGTTTTACGTTTGTAGGTATATAAGGTGTTTCCATATTATAGTCCGGCCGCTGAGAGAATGCGTTCCTGACGTCTGTCAGTTGGTCATTTCATCACTCATTTTACAAGTTTTAATTACTCACTCCTGCGTGCATGTTGTCAGCCTCGATAGCTCAGTGGTGCAGACAGTCGACTGTCGCCATTGATTGTTAAGCAACGCTGGGCCGGTCAGTACTTGGATGGGTGACCGCTCGACCGTTGGAAGCTGACCGTGGTTCGGATTCCACGTTAAACCGTAGGTCCCTTCCCTTCTTAACTTACTAGGTGGTAGGGTTCAACCCGCCCTGGTTGGTACCACCGCACTGAATGAAACGTCGGTCGAAACGGCTATGTAAATAGTTTGTGTTTTCCGTCCAGTTTAGTGTAGCTGGCACGACCGAAGGGAAGCACTGACATGGCATCATCATGGATGTTGTAGGTGATGTAGCCAACCGTGTCAGTTTCCATAAAAACAATCTCGAATCTAAGTTCTAATCTAAGTTTAGTATCTAAGTAAAGCCCCAGTTGCACTCCGGGAGTGCCGGCAGAAGTGAAAACTTTTTGTATTTCCAAAAATAATTCTTAGGTGGTTATAAAAAAAAGTAAACACCCTAAAAAAATTTAAACACCGTAACATTGCTTAAAAAAGAAAACAAAAGAAAAAAAAAACAAAAAAAATTTTGAGGGATTCGAACCCATGGTCAAAAAATACAAATCCTACACTCTTACCATTGAGCCACGAAATCACATAAACGACCAAACGAATATCGGATTTCCTTGCTTCGCTTTCGGCTTTACTGTCACTGAGAGACGAATAGAATTGATCCCGAGCCACTCGTAACTTAACCCTTAATGCAATGACTTAAGGTTACATTTTAAATAATAAAAATAAATCTGTCGCTTTTCGAGATCTGACGCGAGTTTAACATTTTTTACCCACCTAAAAAAGTGCCAAGCGCCGCTAAAGAAGTTTTCACTCCAAAAAATCTCGAATCTAAGTTCTGAATCTGGGGGCACGGCCGTGCCCCCGCCAAGTCGAGTTATATTTATATCCTGATCTAGCAAACGGAAGAAAGCATTCCTCACTATCCGCTTGAGTAACCGCCTTCTAGAATATTTATATACTCTGACCCTGTCTGACATATCTCCGTTTGATTTTCGTATTTTTCCTGGCCTTGTGTGGTTAGGCTAGCGGCCCGCAGCTGAAATACGTTAGGGAGGGTACGTGAGAGGGGTCTTAGATAAATCTAAAGTACTTGTATTGTTAAGATGTTTCAAGGTACGATTAGAATATAACGTACAAGATGGCTATATACATACATACATACATTTTGACGTGATGACGTCACGTCTTATAAATTGATGAGCACCGGCTGCACGCACGAAAGCGTGTCACGTTGATATTCAAAGTTACCATGGAAACGTCTTAAGAAGTAAAACTGTCAAGATCAGACAACAGAAGTTTTGATGGCCAGTCACAAGATGATTAATCTTTCTACTGGAAATAGAAATTACTGATCTTTGATCTATGTACTACGATTATTCCACGTCATCACGTAAAACTATCGTCCGTAAACCGACTTTACTGACAACCAATTTTTTTATGGACAACCGACACGGGAGACTTTGCTCAAAAGTTCAAAGGAATATTAGACACAGCCACAGGACACAGCCAATATCACCACTCCACGCGTAACCACGCTCAGAGAGGCGCCATCTAAGGCCCACTTGCACCAACACAAATTTAATATATAAACCAGTTTAACTCGCTAAACCAGTTTAGGCTAGCACCCTTTGACTGTGGGAACCGCGTTTAAATCCATAACTCGCTACTTAACTTTAAACTCGTGTTGGTGCAAGTGGGCCTAAGAGGTCTTTGTCTAATTTATTAACACGCCTTTATAGGTTACTAGCTTTTGACCGCGACTAAGTCAGCGTGGATTTAAAAAAAAGAACACAATTCGAAATTTAAGTATTTATGTCGATAGGCTTTTGTTTTTCTTATCTTTTATATTCTCTCTCTCCTGTCCTATACTTTATTTGATACTGCTGAGCCCTAAGGCTATTTAGCGTGATGGTATATAGCCTATATGTTATTCTGATGCATAAGCTATAGTACTGTAAAGTCTCATCAAAATCCGTTCAGTAGTTTTTGCGTGAAAGAGGAACAAAGATCCATACATCCATAAATTATTATTTTTTTTTATATGGAAACTGACACGGTTGGCTACATCACCTACAACATCCGTGATGTCAGCGAATAACACCGGGTGTACTTGGTGCCACGTCAGTGCTTCCCTTCGGTCGTGCCGGCTACACTGAACTGGACGGAATCTATCCTCACAAACTTTCGCGTTTAGTGGTGGGGAACCGGAAAAAACCGGAAACCGGAACTCACCGGAAAAAATTTCCATATTTTCGCCGTAGGAAATAGGAAGGATTTCGAAAAGCGATACACATACTTAACCGTACGACACACATAGCGTCACGCCTGTTTCCCGGTGGGGTAGGCAGAGATAACGGATCTCCACGTGCCACGATCCTGACTCACATCTGCCGCCTCTTCCACTCTCATAATGTTCTTCATACGTCATGCTCGTCGGTTGCGGGTACTACGCACTTGACCACATTTTTTAGCACATGCCCGACCTGGTCTAGGTACGTGCGTCTAGAGTCTAGAGCGACCCTTTCCGACTCTTTCGCTCACATTACATGAGTATAGCTAAATAAAAGAAATAATATAATTTTTTTTTATAAAATCGAACTTAGCACACCTGATGTTAGCCCATAACACCTTGGTGAACTAAGTGCCATGCCGGTGCCTTATTTGGTCGACCCGGCTACACTGAACTGGACGAAGATCACTAACTATTACCTTTTTGTAACGTATTTGATTGTAAAATGGTGTAAAATAAAAAATCAATACAAATACAGCTACAAACTATTTTCGTAGCCCCTTCGACATACCTCCATTCAATCCTGTGGTATCAATTCGGACGAGCTAATTAAATAAATTAAAAAAAAAGTAAGAGAATGGACTTACATACATGGGAGAACTATAAACGCTGAACATTATATTAACCTGTTTGTTTACTTCCAAGGTTTATAGTTATAATAATGCTTGCAAGGTTATAACCCTCCCCCCCCCCGTCCCCCGCCCCACCTTGACCTCCATCCAGGTGTTTTCTGCGCGCCGCGGCTCGGTCTCATAAACTCAAATATTTTATAAAAGAATGAAGCTAGACTAATGTACGGTTTTGCACCTTATGAAATTACCTAAAAAAAAAACGGCTAAGTGCGAGTCAAACTCGACCTCGCACCGAGGGTTCCGTATCGCCCTGTCATGGTCAGCGCCACTCACGCCATCTATGTATTAGTTAAAATGCTTCATACTCTTTTCGGTAGATGGCGCGCATACAGTTTAGTTTCTTGTATGGGGACCCCGTAAATTTGTTACTTTTCTTATTTTTTTATTATTTGTTGTTATATCGGCCATAATAACAGATATTCTGTGAAAATTTCAACGGGCAACCTATTCAAGAGATAGGTACACCCCTCGGACAGACGGACAGACAGACAGACGGCGTCGGCGTAGGCTTAGCAATAGGGTCCCGTACGACGGATACGGAACCCTAAAAAACACCTGTTAAACACGTGAGAGTTTTTCACTTGTTTAGAAGTACAGATATACGAAAGAAAATAAAAAAAAATTCGAAGTTTTTTTTTTCGGGGCCCGCGCGGGCCGAATTTAAGCAAGAGGTGTAAAAAGAATCGGGAACCTTCTGAACGGTCAGATATGAACGTTCGCAGATCGTCGTGTCAACTTAAGTTTCGTTAAGTGACATTTCTCAGAACGAGCGAAATTTTAGCCCAAGGGTGAAATCGACCGTATATATGAATTCAAAGGGTTAATAATTAATTTACAAGTTGAAACATAAACACATGAAAGCACATTTCCTTCCGAGCTTTGCTTCATAAATACTGCTTTCAGACTGAAACGGCGCGCAAATACGCTGTAATGTTGTTTACAACTTTCCGCGTAGTAACTCGTGTGCGAAATTAAGTTTAATTACAGTTCAACTATAGTCACAGATTACTTAATAGTCACTTCGTAACAGATAATTCACTCCATAGAAAAAGTTCCATACCTTCGGCTTTAATAGCCTACTGCTCCACGTCGCCAATCGCTGCGTGCGAAAAAGTACCTAAACGATCGAGTGTAAAGTGCATTATTGCTTTGCAGCTTCGTGCAGTTGCGTCGGCGAGCGTGTAGGTATGTTTCGCGCGGCTGACGAATCTTTACTGAAATAGACCGCCGCGCGCCGGCGGCGGCCCGCCAGGCGGTAGGTAGTTAGCGCGCGGCCAGTACATAGAGTGCGTGAGGCCTGCTATAATACGTTGAGATGATAGATACATACGTAACATCACGCTTGCCTCCCAATGGACTGAGCAGAGACATCGGACCGACCGTGGACGCGCGAGTTTGTGGCGATCGCGGGATGAGGTCTATGCAGGATGTTTCAGGATAGGGTTTCGTAACTTCTGGGTTCGAAAGGGGTCCATATTTGAAGACGAAAAACTCTGCAACTTTTTCCTAAACTCGGTCATTTTGTAGTACATAGTACATTTTGGTAAAAATGAGGTAAAAGTGATTTTAAAGTTAAAATTCGCCCTGAGGTCTGACCTTCCGCAAAATTTAAAGACCGGTATATATGACCAGTGTGTCCTCACGGTTATGACGTACGGGTGTGAAACGTGGACTCTGACGGTCGGTGTTATCCAAAGGTTGAAAGTTGACCAGCGAGCATTGATTTTATAACCCTGTCGGGACAGATAGACCACTCCATATAACAAATTTGGTAACGTTGTAAATCGTAAAACCAACAGAGGGCGTTAATAATTTTTCTTGATGTTGTCGTAAAACAAACAGGTGGCGTTAATGTTTGTTAATACTTCTATACTAAGGGCGCTATCTAGTTGAAATACAACATGTATCTAGGTACCTTTAATTGTCACTAGGCTGTAGAATTACTGCTACTAGACAAAAGATGGCGCTTTCATTTATATTTATAAAGAACATTATTTATGTAAATTCCAAAATTTTTAATTATATTTGAATAATAAAATTATGACAATTTACAATTAAACTAACACAAGAAGTGTTAGTTTAATTGTCATAATCAAATTAAATAAAATAAAAAAATGTTTTGAAAATTATTTGGTATACGGAACAAAATATTATTATGATTGTAATTTCCTGTTTGTGCGCTTTTAATAGATAGATCCACACAGAGCACGGAATACCCCCGCGCGCGCGCGCGCGGTATTCCGTGCTCTGTGGATAGAACGTATTTATTTAGTTGAACAGTTAAACAAATACTCGTCACTCTTCATTCTAATAATGTCAGCATTGTATGTAAAAAAAAATATGAAAACTGCCTTAAAAAATTTATGAAATTAAAAAAATCGAACCCTAGAGTTGAAGGCGGTGCTAAAGAAGGCTACACAAATCACAAAGGATATCATCCACGCATGTTTTCTTTCATGTATCATTTTTGCTTGCTTTAGCACCGCCTTCAACTCTAGGGTTCGATTTTTTTTATTTCATACATTTTTGAAGGCGGTTTTTATATATTTTTTTAAATAGTTTTTTATTTCACAGTTTTTTTTTGAATTTTTTGCTATTAATGTACTCGGCGGAATCGCTCGACCTTCGGCCTCGCGATTCCGCCTCGCTTTCCAATCTGATCTCGACCAAATTAAAATGGAACCACGTCATGGTTATCCCCTTTCAAACAAAAAAAAAGAATTTTCAAAATCGGCCCACAATAATTGACGGAGTAATCGCGTAACAAACATCCAAAAAAAGAAAACATACCGTCGAATTGAGAATCTCCTAGGTCTAAAGTAAATTGCTCGTGATGACAAATTCAACGAGCCCAAACACGATGGGTTTATCATGTGTAGTTTAGGAGTTCCTATGGCCACCTTCCGTCTCCATCATCAGACCAGCTCGATGGTACTCGTACTCGTATTATAATATATTAAACGCATCTGGCCGGTCGGAAAAGATTTCAAATTTAGAATATTCATGAAACAAGGGTCCGAATATGAATGACAATATCGATTCATGTATTTCAATACAATGACAGAGAAAATTTCAAAATATTAGGTACCTATTCTACCTATTTAATACTTTTTAGTTCTAGTTTATTTTTTTTAAGTCGGTTTTATATTTTTAAAACAATATTACATAAAAAACAATAATCGAAATCGAATAATCGAAATCGGTTGAAGTGGTACAGAATTATTCGCCATGTGTCAAACTGCAAATTGCTGAAAAAGCCCACATCACAAAAGTTTTGCTGAAGGTAACCACACACCAATAGTATTTTGTTGCTTTTTCATAAACCGCTCAATCAATTTCAATAAAATTTCAATGGGAGCACCTCTGAAGTATGACCTACCAAACAAAAAAAGAATTTTCAAAATCAGCCCACAATTAACACGTTGAACGCCATACGACCCACCGGTGGGCCTAGCGTACTTTTCGGTTCGGGCCAAGCCAAACTCATTATATCCGTAATTTTCATCAACTTGAGATTTTCATCACAAAGTTTATAAAATGCGGTAATTTGTAAGGAAAATAAAAATTTGCGACTTTTACCGTCTAATTTTCGAGATATAGCAGAAGGCTCACGGGTGGATCGTGTGGCCTCCTATGAAGGATTTGTATTTTTCTGTTGGCTGGAGCCGCGGGGTCACGCCGCGGCCCACCCGTTACGCGCGCGCCGCGGACGCAGCGATCAATCCCGGTCCGGCTGCGTCGACAATTGAGGATGTTTTACGCTTTTCTCGCCAAAAATGATTATTTTGAAGATTTCGAGTTAACACAAGAAGCGCTAACGCAGTTAGAAAACATCGAGATAGATCTTCTGAACCGTAGTTTCGGAATAGATTCTATGAAGACGTAGTTCAACCAACGAAAAGAAGATGCTGTCGAATTCTTTTGTCGGAGAGTGAGGATAGCGACTATGAAATGCATATAGAAAGGCGGAAGAGAATGAAACACACTCTGGAAAGGAAAGAGGGATTGGCCAGAAAAGTGAGAAGAACATGTCACCAATGTTATGCAAAGAACGTACCAATAATGGGTAGCAAACAGGCTAAAACCAAGTCGAAAAAAGTATCCACTTATTGCCAAAGCAGCCCAACTAAACCATTCCTTTGTTTGCCTTGTTTTAACATGACTCACGGATAATTCTTTATTGTTTATGGTTAAACCCTTTGAAGAAGTGTGATAATGTTGTGATTGTTCAATTTCATAAATATTTTGTTTTGTTCAATTTCATAAATTATTTTCGTAATAAATAATGTCTTCTTATTTGGCAATGAAGAAAATTTTATGTTCATTTTTATTTTGACGAATATTTTCTTATTATTTTCTGGTTTTATTAATTCTATTAATACAAATATTATTTTCTACCTTATCGTTAAGAGCAGCCCTAGCATCGTTACAATTAACTTAATAAAAAACTACAAGTTTCTATTGGATTTGAAAACCACGCCGTCCGCTTCGACTACAAGGCCATGCGGCTCACTTCCATATTGGCTTTGTAGCTGCGCTCTGTGGCTTGTAGGAAGCGTTTACGTAGGCCCTCTCACGCGGCTCACCGGTGACCCCCATGCCCTGAATGGTTCAGTAAGGAAAGGCTCACCGGTGAGCGGTGAGCCCCGTGGCCCAAACGGAAATACTGGATTTTTCATGTGGCGTTGAACGTGTAAGATTGTAATTTCCTGTTTGCGGTTTTACTCCGGTCCAAAGAATTTACAAACTCTTTGGTTGTACTTGGGTTGTACCTAGCTCCGCTTATTTGTTGTTATATCCGCTATAGTAACACATATTCTGTGAAAATTTCAACGGGCTTCCTATTACGGTTCAAGAGATACAGCCCTCGGATAGACAAACGGACGGACGGACAGACAGACTGCGGAGGCTTAGTAATAGGCTTCCGTACAGGGATACGGAAACCTAAAAATAAGGGGTGAAATAGGGGTGAAAGTTTTTGTATGGGGAATCCATGATTTCTCTAGGTAAGGATATGAAAATTTATTATCTAGGCTTTTGGCACAGATTACTCAATAGTTACTGCTTTTGGTAAGAAATAATGAATAATGGTCAGGAAGAGGAAGGGGGAGAGAAAAGAAGGGGGAGTGGGTGGGAGGTACGTTTGTCAGCCTGGGTAGCTCAGTGGTGCAGGCAACCCTGGGCGCGGTCAACACTTGGATGGGTGACCGCTCGACCATTTGAGGCTGACCGTGGTTCGGATTCCACGTAAAACTGTAGCACCCTTCCCTTCTTACCTTACTAGGGTTGGTACCACCGCACTGAATAAAACGTACGTCGAAACGGCTATGTAAATCAAAGAGATTTGATGTAAATAGTTTTTTCGTTTTTTTTCGTCCAGTTCAGTATAGCCGGCACGACATGTCCGACATCACGGATGTTGTAGGTGATGTATCCAACCATGTCAGTTTCCATAAAAAAAAGAAGAAGAGGAGGAGAGGTATGGAGGGAGGAAGGGTTAGTGAATGAGGGTAGGTGTGGGGGAGGGAGGTAGTAGAGGGAACGAGGAGGAATGGATATCGAGGGAGTGAGAGGTTGAAAGGGGGAAGGGGCGGGGTAAGAGGGGGTTGCGGACAGGATGAGGGGTAGTAGGGGAGGAATGGAATGCGAGGGTGATGGGAAGGAGGGGCGACATGAGGGGAGGAAGGGAAGTAGGGAGAGAGGGAGGGAATGGGCGAAAGGGAAGGTGGCAAAGAGGGGGTCCGTGAAGGGTGAGGGGAAGGAGGGGAGGAAGGCGGGATCGAGGAGAGAAGACCGGGAGAGAGGTGAGTGAGAGATGGGCGAGGAAGGAATCCCTTCCTTCCTCCCGAAAAAGATAGAGAATATAAGAGAAGCGATGGTTTATTATCAATTTTGCATTTAAATCAGATTTACTATTTTTTTATTTTATTCGTTGTCGTGTCGTCGTCGGTAAAATCTACAATTTTACAATTTTATATAAAATATCATTGACTTATATATTCTGTAAAGCTTATCACAAATACATTAAACCCACCCTCTTTTAATCTCTTTGGTATAACACCACCAGCAGCATCGTAGATGGAAAAAATAGCCCTGGACTCAACTTTTTTTAATTCGGTGCCCGGACTTCATACTCAAAGACATTTTGTTCATACTTCAACTATTACTAAAACGAGACACCGCGATTATGGTAGTGTGCGTATCGCGTGAATACAGAACCGACCGTCTCAAGAGATCGCATCGATATTGTGTCATCCTTTTTCCACGCGCAGTAACCCGTATCGCTTGCCTGCACGCTCCACGCAAACATTTGCGTGTTCCAAAACAAGCGAACGTCGCGCGTCGATCGATAAATTACCGCAACGGCTAAAAACTATGGAGGTGGCTTTTTACTTTCGAGCGACTGTAAGGAGAAAGGAAGTATTGTGATCGTCCAAAATGTCGAAGTTGAGAATGCGACTGATTTTTTTTTTTTTTATTGAAACTGACACGGTTGGCTACATCCCCTACAACATCCGTGATGTCAGCCCATAACACCGGGTGAACTTGGTGCCACGTCAGTGCTTCCCTTCGGTCGTGCCGACTACACTGAACTGGACGGAAAACACAAACTATTTACATAGCCGTTTGGACCGACCTTTCATTCAGTGCGGTGGTACCAACCCGGGCGGGTTAAACCCTACCACCTAGTAATATAAGAAGGGGGTCATATCCCTTAGTCGCCTTTTACGACATACACGGGGAGAGATGCAGTGGGGCTATTCTTTTAAAGTACCGGCCCCACACAGTACAGATTTGGGCTATATATCTGTCAACGATCCCAAAAAAGTGGTTTTGAGAAACATGTATGTGTGTGTGTGTGTGTGTGTGTGTCCGTCCAGCGACCTTGTGCCTAAACTGCTCAACCGATTTCGTTCAAAATTCGTATTTAGTAGTTTGAAATGATAATCTAGGGGTACCTTTTTTAGTTTTTTTTAATTAAAAAAAATAAGGGTAGCTGTTATACAAATTATTTCGTTGAGGTCGATTTTCATAAAAATGGCTAACGATTTTTATTATTATTATTATATTTAATCCATCGTGTTTGTTTCCGTTTTCAAAGGTGGTGAGGTAAAAAAATATAATTTTAAAGAAGGTATCTCCACTTTATCCTAACCGCACGCGCGTATTTGAATTGCACGCAGGTTTGGTTGGTGGGTATTTGGCAAAGACATTAAACTCACCCTCTTGGTATTTGGCAACTAAAAATATAATAAGAAATAGGCATGCCATCTATAGACAAATAGGACAACTTAACTTTGGTCTGACATCTATGATGCAGAAGCGGCGAAATTATACATTTTATCCGCCAAGCTCACGGACTGACAAAACATGAAAATATTTATTGGAAAAATTATGAAAACCTTAAAATACACTATTTTGAAATTTCTACTTAATATAAAATAATCTTTAAATTTAACTATGCTGTTCCCACTTAGCATCGTTCTATAATTAGCAGATTTAAAAATATAATAATTATTTAATTCAAATTCGATACTCCTGGCGCCATCTTAGGACATAATTGAAGACTAATTTCATGTTACCTTTAAAACATCGCTGACGGTACATCTGACTCCCCCTATAAAATCAATGCCAGCGAGCAATGAAGCGAGCCATGCTGGGAATATCGCTACGTGATATGGTGCGTAACGAGGCAATACGCCGACGCGCAAAAGTAGTCGATATTGGGCACCGGCTGGCTAAGATCAAGTGGCAGTGGGCTGGGCACGTTAGCCGAAGAGGCGACGATCGTTGAGTAACCGTGTCCAATACTGGCGGCCGTGGGGTGTATTCAAACGTCGTATCAATAGGCTAGACGGCCTAGCAATAGTCCGCAAATCTGCTGGCATGGCATCTAACTGAGCGTGATTTCGCGAGCAGAGGTGAATTTGGGATTGTCGACTGCACCATAGGTCCCTCGGCACTGCCACCCATGTTGGCTTTAATAAAATATAAATAAAACAACAATTTATGTATTTGCCCTATATTCTCCCGTCTATTTTCCACCACACATACCACCCTGACTACATATCATCCTGAGTTATAAGTGCCATATCAGCCACTATTCAGCGACTTCTACATTTTACCGGCTACATACACACACGTACACTGTCTACATAAGTAAACCGCAGCGTCTGTACGTTACCAAGTGCGGTGGTGCCACCCCGACTAGATTGACTAAGACACTTGACTAGTTGATTTTGGCTTGGAGTATTCTCTCCTTGCGGATTACGGAGACAGGGCTGCATTTAGAATTTATGAAATGAAATTAGAAATGTTTTTATGCAGCGTCATTCAGCATATCTATCAACATTTTAAGGGATGTTTCTGGAGTACAAACACGAGATTTTTTCGAATTTATCGCAATTAAAAATTACAATATTAATATCGTGAATTTTTCCATGGTTCCAGCTTTACTCCTTTTATTTAACACCCGAAGACGGGTGTTATATATAAGTTTAACGTGTTTAGTATGTGTATGGGTGTGTCTGTCTGTAGCGTTGTAGCTCCCAAACGGATGGTCCGATTTGGATGCGGTTTTTTTTATTAGAAAGCTGGTTTAATCGAGATGTTTTTTTGCTAGGCTGGTAATCAAATAATCAAGTAATTAAGTAATCAAAAAATTCATTATCTTAAAATGTGGACCAAATTTGCATGCGTTTTTTTTTAAAAAGCTTGAAATAAAAGTTAAATTATAAATTTAAAAAACCCCGAACCTTAAAAAGTCAAAACTAATTCCTATTTACTTACTTAAAGGAGTCGGGGGACAAAAACTCAAGAGCTGCTCGGGAATTTTAATTTTGTAATTTGAATAGTTATTGTTGAATTCATCTTCATAAGATAAACATATTTTTTTTGTGTCCGAAATTAGTATTGGGGGAAATTCGCTGTACCCAAATCGGGTACTGACGACAAAGCTAACTTATAGCGGAAAAATAAAAATTCCCAGCGAAGTGACATGCCATTTGCGAATTATTACAAGCCTTCCCGGTCTGTTAGAACGACCCTTGACCACAGATTACTTAATAGTTACTTCGTAACAGATAAATCACTCCATAGAAAATGTTCCTACCTTCCGGTTTTAATAGCCTACTGTTTCACGTCGCCAATCGCTGCGTGCGAAAATGTACCTTAACGATCGAGTGTAAAGTGGTTATTGTTTTGCAGCTGCGCGCACTTGCGTGGGCGAGTGTCTATATATACTTCGCGCGGCTGACGAATTTCCACTGAAATTGACCGCCGGCGGCCCGTCGGGCGGTAGGTAGTTAGCGCGCGCAAGTACATAGAGTGCGTGAGGCCTGCCTTGACAACCGTCACGTTTAAAATACGAGAAAAGCACTCCTCGGTAGACAGTTCCCCACTATCCCCACCCCAGCGATGCGGCAATGAAAATAATTCCTGAGACTATGCGATCTCGAAAGTTAAATGTCGACAAAAAGCTGTCAAGTGCGAATCATACTCACCCATTCTCCGAACCCGTCGTGATATTTCAAACACGCAAATAAGTTCATACCATCTTTAGGCGGTCTAATAGAACTTTTTCACAGTAAACAACTTCCCTTGGAGCCTATCATCTAGCAAAGGGCAATGGCAGTGCCATTGCCCTTTGCTAGAGGCTCAAATGGTAGCCAAATGCGTTGGTACGACACCACCACCGTACTGGGCGAAATATGGCCGAATATCAGCCTTGGCTGTGTTCTGCTCACACTGCTCCACCCAGTACAATAATAATAATTATATGATACTTAATGTGCGGCAAGGTTGGGCTTATTGCCTTAGGCAATTTCGTCAGGACAACCCGGTGGACCTACATTTTTACATGGAATCCGAACCATGGAGCAGTAGGTGAAGTGTATCTTTGCTAGATGATAGGCTCAAATGGTAGCCAACTGCGTTGGTACGACACCACCACCGTACTGGGCGAAATATGGCCGAATATCAGCCTTGGCTGTGTTCTGCTCGCACTGCTCCACCCAGTATAATAATAATAATTATATGATACTTAATGTGTGGCAAGGTTGGGCTTATTGCCTTAGGCAATTTCGTCAGGACAACCCGGTGGACCTACATTTTTACATGGAATCCGAACCATGGAGCAGTAGGTGAAGTGTATCTTTGCTAGATGATAGGCTCAAATGGTAGCCAACTGCGTTGGTACGACACCACCACCGTACTGGGCGAAATATGGCCGAATATCAGCCTTGGCTGTGTTCTGCTCACACTGCTCCACCCAGTACAATAATAATAATTATATGATACTTAATGTGCGGCAAGGTTGGGCTTATTGCCTTAGGCAATTTCGTCAGGACAACCCGGTGGACCTACATTTTTACATGGAATCCGAACCATGGAGCAGTAGGTGAAGTGTATCTTTGCTAGATGATAGGCTCAAATGGTAGCCAACTGCGTTGGTACGACACCACCACCGTACTGGGCGAAATATGGCCGAATATCAGCCTTGGCTGTGTTCTGCTCGCACTGCTCCACCCAGTATAATAATAATAATTATATGATACTTAATGTGTGGCAAGGTTGGGCTTATTGCCTTGGGCAATTTCGTCAGGACAACCCGGTGGACCTACATTTTTACATGGAATCCGAACCATGGAGCAGTAGGTGAAGTGAATACTGTGAATACACGTAAATTTTTTCCAATAAAAAATAGGCATTGCTACACGCCGGTTGGGTTCGAATCTTGGACCTCTCGCAAGAGAAGCCAACGCCCAGACCATTCGACCACCCGCCGCTTATAGTCCGTGTAGTCAGTACTCCAAAGAGAATAAGTCTCCGATACGGCACCTTCTCGAGGGTGATATTGACTGGTCGGAGCACAATGTTCTGATTCCTCTTCAAATCAATCACCCATTTCGGATTGCTTAATAAAATTTGTTCCGAATAGCTTAAAAAATAATATACTCATTAGTTCTGCAAACAGACTAAAAAGTTTGCTTAAAAGAAATCGTCGGCAAATATTGATTCACAATTTATTACAATTCCTAAATACGGCCCTGTCTATGCAATCCAGTCCATCAAGAGGCGGCGTGTCTTCTCCGGATTAGATAAGATTAGAGTGGAGTAGCGCGGTGCAGACGCAGCGCGGCTTGCTCCCTAATGAACTCACTTCCCAATCTCAATTCCAAGTTGTACACGAACACTTTGCGCGAATCTCGTCTACTCGGCTCTACTAGAGCTAACGCTACGCACAAATCGACGACGCATCAAGTAGTCGATACTGGACACCGGGTGGCACTGCTCAAATGGCAGTGGGCTGGGCACGTCATCAGTTGAGACGGCGGTCGTCGGAGTAAAACTTGCGGCCGTGGGGAGATGGTACCAACCAATGGTACCAATACTGTGCCCGCAAGATCGTGTATTTATTAAACACTATCGCCTAAACTGACTCTAAGGCTGTTTCATAGGCGAGGAAAACGGAGTGTGAGAAGACCACCAGGTCAAGTACGTGGGCGGAAAGCAGTGATACCGTACCGCTGAAGGCCGGGAGGACTGAAGGAAAATTAAATAGGGTTATATCCACCAGTAGACGCATACACGATGACTGACTGACTAACATTCTGTGAAACGGTTAATATGAAAACAAATTCTCTAAGTGGGCACAAATAACTTTTTTTTTTTTTTTTATTGACATCGCGACATATGGCGCCGAGCCACCCATAAGGTGTCTAACGACGCCCATGGACATTCGGTCGTATGCGGGGGTTCCGAATGCCATGGCCGGCCCGACAGGTGCTCATTCACGCCCCTCTTGAAGGACCCGAGACTGTACTTGGGGGGAAATATATGGGCAGGGAGAGCGTTCCAGAGTTCACTGGTTCTGTAAAGGAATGATCTGCAGAATCGATTGGTACGCATCCGCGGTAAGTCCAGCGTGTAGGGATTCAATCCCTGCCTAGTGCGCGTGGTGTGAAGGTGGAAAGGGGACGCCGGGATCGCATTAAACATTTTCTCCGAGGACTCCCCATGACATAAGCGATAGAACACACTTAGAGAGCCGACATCCCTACGGTGTTGCAGTGGTTCTAGATCGCAGGACACTTCGGGGTCACACACTAGTCGCACGGCTCGTCGCTGGATTGAGTCCAGAGGCGCAAGCTGGTATTTAGCAGAGCCATCCCACAGGTGCGAGCAGTACTCCAAGCAAGACCTGATCTGCGATTTATACAAAAGCAGCTTTTGGTCCGGCGTGAAGAACCGTCGCACCTTATTGAGTACGCCCAGCTTTTTAGAAGCCAGCTTGGCCTTCCCCTCGATATGGCGACGAAAGTTCAGGTCGTGCGACAGTTCGACTCCTCGACTCCGAGGACCCCGAGGTGTTCGCTTAATTTAAGCGACGTGCCTTGGAATGAAGGAGCCGGTGTGAACGCCGCTCTCTTTGCACTGAACGCGCTAACTTGTGTCTTGGAAGCGTTGAACTCGACCAAATTATTACGGCCCCATTCGGAAATAGAGCCGAGTGTGTGTTCGAGCTCAGACACAAGTCTTCGCCTCTTCTCATCCACAACATCCCGACTGGCTGAGGGGTGACTGATGTAGGATTCGTGTGCCGTACTGTCATCTGCATAACAATGTATGTTGCCCACAGACAGCATATCATTGATATGCAGAAGAAACAGCGTGGGTGACAACACAGATCCTTGTGGTACGCCGGCGTTCACTGACATGGCGTCCGAAGAGCAACCGTCCACTAGGACCTGAATGCTACGCCCATGTAGAAAGTCGGCGACCCAGTCACAGAGGCCAGAAGGAAGTCCGTAAGCCGGCAATTTGCCCAAGAGCGACTTGTACCAAACCCGGTCAAATGCCTTGGCAATATCAAGGCCAATTGCCAAGGATTCACCATGACTTTCAACTGTGTTCTGTTTCAAAACATGCCCGAAAGGAGCCTTTTGACGCCCCTTTTGAAAAACCCCAGGCTTTACTTGGGAGGAAACATATGGGCTGGGAGTGCGTTCCACAATTTCCCGGTTAGTGTGCAAACAATGTTTTTGTATCGGGGGGAGTTGTATGAACCGCCGAACCGTTCAAACAATTATCGGGGGGGGGGGGGGGGGGGGGGGGCGTTGAACCCCCCCCCACCCCCCCACTCGACACGCCCATGCCAATCGTTGTGGTTGGCGTCTCGTCGCTGCGCTGCATAAGTTGGAATGCGTAATGCTGAATCCGAACTTAGGATTTGCTCACAAGAGCGTAATGAGCAGCCACTACTCGCAGACTTGTGCTTCGAGTATATTATGAGGACGGGGAAGTAGATTTACCTGAGTGAAGTTTATTGCCAGCTTCAAATTGTGTATGTCAGCATTTATGTATTATGACGAATTCAGATCTGAATGCATGTAGTTAATTCACAAATTTTAAGAAACTGTAATTGTTTTTTATACATGGCTTTTCAGGATAGGGTTTCGTAACTTCAGGGTTCGAAAGGGGTTCATATTTGGAGATGAAAAGCTCTGAAACTTTTTCCCAGAATCGGTCATTTCATAGTACTTTTTGGTGAAAATCGTTTCATTCAGCTTTGGTGGACGGTTAACGTTCGCCTTTATTTAATAAAAGTAAAATGACTACTTACATACATGCTTAACTAGTAGAATTGAACTGCATGTAGCTAAACTCCAAACACTTAAATTTTAACGACATCGAAAGAAAAAGTCCGTATTTTTTTGTATGAAAAAAAAAATACGGAATTTCGATTTGAGTGATAGAATAGAATAGAATATGTTCGTTTAGGCTTTTACCGCTGTTACACATTATAGAATGTTTTTTCGGTTATACGAGTCCTGAAGATGTCCCCGGAGTGTGGGACGAAACGTCGACAAACAAAAGTGAGTCACTTTAATTATACCGCATAACCGAAAAAAAACATTCTATAATAGAATAGAATAGTTAAGGATTTTTTTCTTCTAATAATATTAGTACTTTCTATTCCTGAAGTTTCTTAAGCCTATCCTGAAACATCCCTTATGCCCTTACATTCAATAAAATTCCTTCACCCTTTCTTTAATTTCAAAAGCACAGAATGGAGGCTTATTCGAAACCAAAGTTTTTTGAAGGAGAGTAGATATGCAAAGGAGGCGTGCTCGCGACACGGTAATATGGGCAGATTTCCCCATATTAACGATTGATGTGTGCGCGAGCGCACTTGGATGCAACGCTTTGGATTGACCAAAAAAATCTGGCAAGTGCGAGTTTCACTCGCGCACGGAGGTTTCCGTATCTATCCGCTATCAATAATATCCGCCTATCCGCTCAGGTGGCATGGTCTTCGAATTTCAATTTCGAAGATCTGATGGCAATTGACGGTGGGAAAATGACAGCACCTCAATGAGGCAGTTGGCAATTGAGCGGCTATCTTTTGTCTTTCAACAATGCAATGTATAAAAGCCTGTGGCGCCATTTATTATTCAGTAGCGTTACTAATCGATTTTTCGTACGTTTGTTGAATGTAACACATATTCTGTGAAAATTTCAACGGGCTACCTATTACGGTTCAAGAGATACAGCCCTCGGACAGACGGACGGACGGACAGACAGACGACGGAGGCTTAGTAATAGGCTTCCGTACGGGATACGGAAACCTAAAAATCGCAGGTGCGAATGTTTTCGTGCGTTCGTATGTGTGAATTGTGATTGTGTGCGATCGGAAACTGGCGACAGCGGTTCCGATACGAGTGGGCGTTATGGCTCATCTTCTCTCCTTCCAACATCTTTGTTCTAAACCGTAGTAAGATCAATATTATATGTAGACATATGCTAATAGAACTTCGTCGCATCACCTCGCTTCCTTCCCAGCCCTATTGACACTTCTACACGGCGAGATGATATACGTTTGACAGGGTTCTAACTGACAATATTCAATGTGTTACCCCGACTGTTCAAGAGGCTGATCCTAGCACACCTGAAAGAAGATCCTGAAGGGTTCCAGGAAAAACAAATTGTCTATAAAATCTTCTTTACGACGATTCCGCCTCGCTACCCGCGCTAGACAAGGGACACGCGACATAGACCGGGAGACTGTAAGCGATATGTTGGGTTGAGAAACAGTTCGTGGGAAAATTCGTTCTTTAATTTATGATAGACTTGCTTTTGCCCGCGGCTTCGCTCGCGTGAAATTCGTATTTATAAAGAAGAAATTAAGTAAGCCCGCTACCGTAACTTTATTTCGGCGCGCGGAAAAATTCGGTTTGTATGAGAGCCACATTTTAGCCGAACCGGAACTGAAGTTTATACTGTGTCTCGTATAGGTAAATATGCGCGTACTAAGTTTCATCAAATTCGGCTGATCGGTTAAGAGTTAAGGAGGAGCATACATAGATACAGAAAATATTTCTAAAAATCATCAATTTAGTTTTAGTACATAGAGTCTACAAACTCAGTATCCCATAAAACAAACTAACTTTTTTGTTTTTTTGACGTGATGACGTCACGTCTTATAAATTGATGAATACCGGCTACACACACGAAAAAGTGTCACGTTCCATCTGAGCCTGTGTGTGCAAGCGAGAGCGCTGAACAAGCGATAGAGAGGCGCAATCGGTATAGTCAAAGTTACCATGGAAACGTCTGAAGTAAAACTGTCAAGATCAGACAACAGAAGTTTATTGATGGCCAGTCACAAGATGATTAATCTTTCTACTGGAAATATAATTACTGATCTTTGTTCTATGTACTACGATTATTCCACGTCATCGCGTAAAACTATCGTCCGTAAACCGACTTTACAGACAACCAATTTTTTGTTTTTTTATGTAATCCGGTATGGGTGACTGAGTAGGGGGGGCCAAAGCACATGCTCCGACCAGCCAATATCACCTCCGAGAAGGTAGGTGCCATACCGGAGACTTCCCTGGATTGCTGGCTATACTGGACTAGAGAACAACACAACCGAGGTTGCTATGCGGCCATCTTACATCCAGTACGGTGGTACCAACCCAGTCGGCTACAATTTGAGCCTACCACCTAGTAAGGGGTAAGGGAAGGGACCTACAGTTTTACACCGGTTCCGATCGGTGAAGCTGCAGGTGTAGGTATGCACGTAAATTTTAGGTGGTAGGCTCAAATTGTAGCCGACTGGGTTGGTACCACCGTACTGGATGGAAGATGGCTACATAGCAGCCTCGGTTGTGTTCTCGACCTCTAGTTTAGTATAGCCAGCAATTCAGGGAAGTCTCCGGTATAGCACCTACCTTTTCGGAGGTGATATTGGCTGGTCGGAGCATGTGCTTTGGCCCCTCCGACTCAGCCACCCATACGGGATTACATAATGCACGTAAAACCTTTTGTACAACCTAAATAGTGACATACTAGACAGTGAATAGTGACATACATACTCGTACATAACGTCACATCTATTTTACAATTCGGTAGACTGAGACAATGGATCTTCACGTGAGACTATCCTGACACACCTCAGCCGCCTCTTTCACTTTCCTATTGTTATTCAAACATTAACTGTCGCTCCACAAATCTCTTACACTAATAGGGTTTCTGGTCTTACGTGATCATCCTTCCTTCCTTATCCTTCCTTACCTCTATTAAAATCCAACGTCTGCTTTCTGTCTGAGTGTCTGAGTGTCTGAGTGTATGTCTGTCTGTCCGCTTATAACTCGAGAACCACTGAACCGATTTTAATAAAACAAAATTCTACGGATAGCTTGATTCTTCCCATCAACTATAGGCTACTTACTATCACGCTAAATGGCTTATGAGGTTAGCAGTGAAGTGAAATATGAGAGCGGGCGGAGCCGCGGGCACAGCTTGTAATACAGGGTGACCCAGTTATAGTAGTCCAAAAATTTTTTTTAGATGGAGGACATCATGTTGACTCATTTAAAAACAACATTAGTTCCGCGTAAATCAATAGTTTAGAAGTTATGATTTTTTTTAACTTTTTTTGAAATTTCTCTATTTTAGTCACATTAACCGCTCTAGTTGGATATCTATTCCACAAAATGGAATGAAAATTGGTATGGAAGTAGAGGAGACATGTAGCTAGTAGGTAATGAATAGTTTTAAGGTTACTCCTAGACTGTACTGTTTCTATAGCCCTTTCAGTGAATTTTTGTTCAGATTACATTAAAACTGAGGAATTTTTTAAAAATCACTGTGAAAAAAAAGTACTACCGGAGATTTGCCCATGCCCTTAAAAACTACCTATACATATCACAATTCTCCAGACCAAAAATTGTAGTGGTGTAATAATTGTAACATATTCAAAATTAACATCATTTGTACAAAGTCACTGCAATAAAAAGTGACGATTACCTTAATTTTTAAAATCTTATTTTTTTCACAACGTTAGTTCAACTACAATTTCACATTATTCACAAACCTGTCTCTAACAGCGCTAGTCTACACATAAAAACTATTTATTAATGTTAAAAAACCTTCACAAATCTCTTTCGTTAGTAACACTATAGGGTTTCTTGTCTTACATGATCATAATGAACTCTAAACACGGTAGAAAATTTCTTTGTTACTATCCTGAATTTCATAATTTTTCCTTTATCTTAGTTTACTCGAAGTGCGAAAATGTGTTTGATCCAATTTAGTGAAAAGTGAATATTCACTCAAGTGAAAGCGAAACATAATATGAGAAAATCTGCCCACTTTTGTTCGCAGCCTTAAAGAAGATAATTAGGTAAACACTGAAATTTTGCACGGGATTTGCTTTAGAAGGGATAAAACCGAGGGTCGTTCCCCGGAGGGCTACCCTAAACCAGAGCAAGTTACGTCCAATTATGTTGAGGAGATATGGTGCTCAGTTCAAGTAGTTTTTAACCCCCGACGAAAAAAACGGAGGGGTGTTATAAGTTTGACGTGTGTGTGTGTGTGTGTGTGTGTGTGTGTCTGTCTGTGGCATCGTAGCTCCCAAACGGATGGACCGATTTGGATGCGGTTTTTTTTATTAGGAAGCCTGTTTAATCGGGATGGTTCTTAGCTATGTTTGTAATCAAGTAATAAAGTAATTATGTAATAAAAAAAAAAAATTATCTTAAAAAGTGGACCGATTTGCATGCGGTTTTTTTTAAAAAGCTTGAAATAAAAGTTAAATTACAAATTTAAAAAACCCCCGACTCTTAAAAAGTCAAAAATAATTTCCGTTTACTTACTTAAAGGAGTCGGGGGACCGCTAAGTAAATTAAATATAAAGACTCAAAAGTTGCGCGGGAATTTACTTAGCGGTCTACCGACTCCTTTAAGTAAGTAAACGGAAATTATTTTTGACTTTTTAAGAGTCGGGGGTTTTTTATGCTATATTAATAATGTGGAATATGTGATAATTAAAAGGTCTGGCCAGAGGAGCGTGCAAAATAATTAAATTGTTGATTTCATATTAAATTTCAACTCATACATTATGTTATTATTTTCCTTAATATTGTGGAAATATTTAACTCTTGTTTCACACTAATAAATTATTTAGAAATTGTGGGAAAATTAACTCAGTAAAATTCTGCGGTTTGGTTACAAGTTCTGCATAATGATATCGATAGAGAAATTCAACTGGGTTGGGCTGCTTTCGGAAATTTGAAGTTCCTCCAGAGGTTTGACCTGCCTCAGAATTTCAAGACCAGACCAGTGCGTCCTCCCGTTAATGACGGGGTGTAAAACGCGGATCCTGACTGTCAAAAAGCTGGAAGTGTTCAGCGAGCAATGGAGCGAGCCATGCTGGGAATATCGCTACGTGATATGGCGCGTGACGAGGCAATCCACCGACGCACCAAAGTAGTCGATCAAGTGGCTAATCTCAATCGAAGCGTGCTGGACACGACGACATGGGGAACGTGAAGGCAATCAGTGAGTGGTTCCGTACTGCTGAAGACCTGGAGGACTAAAGAAAAATTGGAGAGCGGTATACCTGGCAGTGGACCATAAACTCTGAATGACTACTTACGGTGATCATAAAGATACGTGTATGGCTGTTTTAGGAGCAGGGAATGTTCATGATTTCTTTCAAATTACTAAATTTCAATTTATAAATTCGACGGGAACGACGACATCAAGTACGTCGGCGGAAAGCAGTCTAGTATTGCTGAAGGCCGGGAGTACTGGAGGAAAATTGGAGAGGCGTATATCCAGCAGTCGACGACTGCAGTGACACAAAATGACTATGTACTGAATTCAGATTATGTACTTATGTATATATCTTGCCTTCAACTCATCTGCTACTTAACTTAAGCCATGATAACTTTTTCTCATAATGACACACATTCGTTATTGTGGTACCAATTTTCTAATTAGCGGATGGGTTAAAAATTTAACCCGTGGAAAGCCGGAAAGCTAGTGAAGACTTCAATTAATGTAATACTTAATTTAAGATTTTTGGTATTTGACGTTGGCCGACGTTTTGGACTGGCGCGTGCAGTCCATCATCAGGGCGAGTGCCTGGCTGCGATCGGGCCAGCGGTTGACAGAACGAGTTCCAACCATGGTGAGACAAATACCAACAACATTAATTTACATGGTAGACTAAACGTATTTAATACGTAAGTTAAGTTCTATTTAATGTTAAGTAAACTTGAGAAAACGTTAACAAAAACTCACCGATTGAATTAGATGTTAAGATCTTTCTGCCACTATTGATGTCACGGTGCGATGCTCATTTCTGAAAATAAATATAAAGTGTTTTTAGAGCTATGAATCAGGACAATGACGTTATTTAAACCAAACCTGAGCAGCAGTGGCGTAGAAAGTGAACGCAGCTCGAGGAACTGGAAGTAACTTTTGCTATTAATCTGAATGGATCTGCAGACACAGCTTCTCTATCTCTATCTCTTCTCTACTTTTTATAAAAGGGAACGTCTGTCTGTATGTTTAAGATAAACTCCGGTACCACTGAACAGCTTTTGATGCGGTTTGCACCAATATAAAGAGTAGTTCTTGAGGCTCACTAACTAGGCTATACACCGTCACGCTAAATAGCCTTGGGGCTGAGCAGTATACATTTTTTTAGTATGGACGGAAGAGAAAGAGAGTGATAATATAATAGAAGCGATCGTTTATTATCATATTTGCGTTTAAATTGAATTTGTTATTAAACCGAGTCTTCCGCGACTGAAGCCGCGGGCAAAAACTATTAGGATATTATATTTGAATACATTGTGTCACGTCTTCCATCACTGGCTTACATTTATGTCTGTCTTGTACTACCCACTTGTCACTCGCAAATAAACGTCAGCTAAAAGAAGTCGTCTTTTCAATCTAATTCTAATACATCGCTACACAAGAACGCAACACTTTTATTGTTTATTGTATAATTTCATCCATAGGTAGGTAACGAACGCTTGGATATGTTGAAAATTCCGCCGGTTCTAAATTCAATGCGAAGAAGAACTGACAAACAAACTTCGCAAGTCGCAATGTTTTGTTTAGTACCTTATAAGTATTATATTATAGTAACTTACAAATAATTAACCCATACTACCGCTCACAAGAGCATTAATATTTACAGCACAAACATGAATACTGAAGAATCTGACCACTGTTCATTGGACTGTTTTGCTGTGCAGAAGGAGGCCCTGCATTGCTTGCAACACGCAATTCCTTGCAATAAATCACACAATAGTTAATTTTTTTCTTCAAAATGTACGGAGATGATGAATTTTGTCTTCAAAATGTCACCATTATTTTACTATATGTATTGTGAATCGAGCCCCCGGTCTAAGCACTTCGCATCCAATAGAAATGCTCGTGAATCGTGGAGTTAGTTCATACGATCCACTCTTCTTTATAGACTCATCTTGAACCGCTGCTCCGTGTGCTTTCCTGTCCCGCATAGGTGGACTGTCTTTTCAATTTACAACACCAACAAACAGTTGTGTACCTACACGAGAATCTGCGAGAAATGTTTTTGATACATTCTCATCTCAACGGTATCCGGTACAGTTAATATCCCCGGGGAATATCTTTCCCCACTCCTACACGGATCTTCAAATCACGGGTTAATAGCCTTTCCAATGATATTATATGTTAAAAAGGAGGTAGATAGGTATACGAGCTCCCAAAGCGGCACATTAAATACAAGACCACAGTCCTGTTTGAAGTTAGTCGCGCACCAACTACGCACGCGTTCAGACGTGCGTCGTCCTTCCTAAGTAGTGATCAGTTATACCAACCGCCATATAACTTGAATTCCCTCCCATAATAATTGGAATAAGACTATTCGAGTCGGAGCATCACTTTTAGTTCTTCCTCTCTCAACTCTTCAAGGATGTGCCGTGTGTGAACACTGAATGTCATATTGTCACCTATCTTTACTAAAATATCATTGCTTTCCCCAGCGACATAAGTTCGCCTCCAAGCCGGACTGGCACATTATCGGTGGTGAAATTGGCTCCGCCTGAGTCTTCGACCTCGGGCAGAGAAACCCAGATCGGAAGCAATAAAAAAAAGTTCCCGGCAGCAAATAATGCGTGTCGAGCTTTAGAAAGAGACAATCCGGTTGTAGAGCGCCGTCCCTGTCGCACGAACTCGCACGTGTTTGTGCGACAGGAACAACGCTCTGCAACACCGAATTGTCTCTTTCTAAATAAAGCACGACGCGTAAAATTAATTGAGAAATGAGAAATGGAAAGCGCGACTTGTGGCGCCCAGCCACCCATAAGGTGTCTTATGACGCCCATCGACATTCGGTCTTATGCGGGGGTTGCGAGTGCCATGCCGACCTCACTGGTGCCTATTCACGGGCAGTTGAAGGACCCGAGATTGTACTTGGGGGAAATACATGGTCAGAGAGAGTGTTCCAAAGTTTACCGGTTCTGCAGACAAAAGATCTTTAGAAATAGTTGGTATGCATTCGAGGTAAGTCCAGCGTGTAGGGATGCAAACCCTGCCCGATGCGCGTGGTGCGGAGGTGGTAAAGGGGCGGCAGGATCGCGTTAATCAGCTCCTCCGAGCGCGCTATGGAATAAGCCAAGAACGATAAAAAAGGTATGGACCCAGAACCCTATCCTCGCCAGCGTAACACGATATAAGTAAAAGCATACTTGTTTCATTGGACGGTCGCGCGCTGGCCCGTCAGTCTGTCATCGGCTGCGTTCGCAAAAACCGGTTTAAAATGCCCGCATGCTCTGTGTTTACGTGTAAAAACACTACAGCCAAGTTTAGTGTGCACAATAGTGGAATATCTTATCATCGGTAAGTACACTCCGCTCACCGCAACTCGGCGACGCTAGTTCTCATACAAGCATTTGACAGTCCGGCGTCCATAGCTTTTTTTATCGTTCTAGGAATAAGCGATAGAACACACTTCGGAGCCGACATCCCTGCGGAGCTGCAGTGGTTCTAGATCGCGGGACACTTCGTGGTCACTAGTCGCACGGTTCGACGCTGGATCGAGTCTAGAGGCGCAAGCTGGTATTTGGCAGAGGGTGCGAGCAGCAAGCATAACCTGATCATCTCATCTTCTGATCATCATATTCATCATCTTCCATAAGATTGCATATTTTTTGTTTTTATAAAATTACCACAATATTATGCTCCATTTCACCAAACGCACAAACGGCGAAGTATTTATTCGCGCAAGTCTTTTATCACACAATTTCGCCCTCCAGATTCGCACTCGGGCCCAGGAGATAGTCGTTTCGACGCCGATAACTCAGTGGTAAGCCGGATGTGGCCCGGATAGCTTGGTATCCGGGCCGGGCTAATAGATTGCTTGTCAACTAGCTGCAGGAATAGCGTTAAAGATACATCAGTGTTGATTACGCTATAATCTGTGCTAAGCCTTGGCTCTTTAGGTAGAATAGAATAGAATGGAATAGAATAGAATGGAATGGAATGGAACGGAACGGAATGGAATGGATTGGAATGGATTGGAATGGAATGGAATGGAATGGAATGGAATGGAATGGAATGGAATGGAATGGAATCATACGGAGAAAGAAGTATAGGTAATGCAAGAAAAAGGGAGGGGGAATACGTGTTTTATTTTTAAGAATATACCTACATGCATACATACAAATGCATAAAATTATACAAACAGCATATACATGCTATACTCTAGAACAAGGATACTGTATACAAATAATACCTACATTCTATATATATTTTAGAGCGGTGGGTAGCCGAGTGCTTTGGGCATCGGCTTCTCATGCCAGAGGTTCGAGGTTCGAATCCGGTCGGCGTGTTCTAATGAGTTTTTTTTTGACGAAACAATTTACGTGCATACTTATACCTGCTGCTTCACCGCTCGAAACCGGTGTAAAACTGTAGGTTGGTATCTCTGGACGTCTATAAACAAAACGTAAATCAATAAATGATAGTAAGAAGGTTGTGGTCCCTTCCCTTACCTCTTACTAGGTGGTAGGCTCAAATTATTGTAGCCGACTGGTACGACCGTACTGGATGTAAGATGGCCGCATAGCAGCCTCGGTTGTGTTCTCCTCTAGTCCAGTATAACCAGCAACCCAGGGAAGTCTCCGGTATGGCACCTACCTTCTTGGAGGTAATATTGGCTGGTCGGAGCATGTGCTTTGGGCCCTCCGACTCAGTCATCCATACCGGATTACATATAAAAAAAACTATAGGTGCTATACTAATCCACGAGTGAATAAAACAAAACCGGCCAAGTGCGAGTCGAACTCGCGCACCGAGGGTTCCGTATCGCCATGTCATGGTAAGCGCCACTCACGCCTTCTATGTATTAGTTAAAATGCTTCATACTCTTTTCGGTAGATGGCGCGCATACAATTTTGAGTTTTCCTATGGGGACCCCCGTGAATGTTTTAATTTTTCTTATTTTTATTATTTGTTGTTATATCGGGCATAATAACACATATTCCGTGAAAATTTCAACGGGCTACCTATTTTCATTTATAATTTTTTTTTTATAGACGACCGGCACGGGTGGCTGTGCCTAAAAGTTCAAAGAACGATTAACACACAGCCAATAACCCCACTCCTCGCGAAACCACGCTCAGAGAGGCGCCATGCCAGCTACAAGGCGGACAAAGAGGTTGTTGTGTAATTTATTGACACGCCTTTTGAAGATTCCCAGGTTATAGGTGGTGAGGAACACACTCGCCGGAAGACCGTTCCATATTTTCGCCGTACGATATAGGAACGATTTCGAAAAGCGATGCGTTCTCAAAAGTTGTGTCAACAACTTTTTTTTTTTTTTATGGAACCTGACACGGTTGGCTACATCACCTACAACATCCGTGATGTCAGCCCATAACACAGGGTGAACTAGGTGCCATGTCAGTGCTTCCCTTCATTTCATGTCGGCTACACTAAACTGGACGGAAAACACGAACTATTTACATAGTCGTTTCGACCGACGTTTCGTTCAGTGCGGTGGTACCAACCCGGCCGGGATAAACCCTACCACCTAGTAAGGTAAGAAGGGAAGGGACCTACAATTTAACGTGGAATCCGAACCACGGTCAGCCTCCAACGGTCGAGCGGTCACCCATCCAATCACTGAACGCGCTCAGCATTGCTTAATAACAGTTGACTAACCAACCACGCCACTGAGCTACCGAGGCTGACGAATTTTCTTATCCCTTAGTCGACTTTTACGACATGCGACGGGGAGAGATGCAGTGGGGCTATTATTTTTAAGTACCGGCCCCACACGGTACAGTACCGGCCCCACACGGTACCATACCACGGTACCACGGTACCAACAACATGTGGATGTTCCGAGCGGGTCCGGCGGGTGTGACGAATACGGATCGGGGCAGGAGGGATGAGGGAAGCCAGTTCTTCGGAACATCGGCAATGGTAGTACCTATAAAACAGGCTAAGGGAACCAATTGTTCGCCTGTGTTGCAATGATTCAAGTCCCTCCGTGAGCTTGGGATCACCAATTAGGCGGACGGCGCGGCGCTGGGTAGAGTCCAAGGAGGCCAACAGGTAAAGGGGGGATCCTTCCCACAGATGACTGCAATACTCCATCACCGGGCGAACTTGCGCTTTGTGTAACATAAGAAGTTGCACCGGTGAGAAGAATCGCATGCTGCGGTAGAGGACGCCCAATTTCCTGGAGACAAGGGTAGCTTTGGACTCTATAAAGCTCCTATGTAAATCCTACATCTTTGGTCAGTTCCACCCCCAGCAGGTCCAATTTGTCATTATTAGGTACAGCCGTATCCTGAAACGTGGCTTGGGAGGAAAACCGGTGGGCCTTGGTAGAGAAGGCACAAGCACAGATTACTTAATAGTTACTTCTTAACAGATAAATCACTCCATAGAAAATGTTCCTACCTTCGGGCTTTAATAGCCTACTGTTTCACGTCGCCAATCGCTGCGTACGAAAATGTACCTTAACGATCGAGTGTTAAGTGGTTATTGCTTTGCAGCTGCGGGCAGTTGCGTGGGCGAGCGTCTATGTATACTTCACGCGGCTGACGAATTTCCACTGAAATAGACCGCCGGCGGCCCGTCGGGCGGTAGGTAGTTAGCGCGCGCAAGTACATAGAGTGCGTTAGGTCTGGCACAAGCTTGTGTTTTGCTGACGTTGAAATCTACAAGGCTCTCGCGGCCCCAGTAGGCTACCTTATGTAGAGCACCGTCTACTCTTTCAACCGTCAGACTCCTAGCAGTCCGGTCCTTGATGGAACCCTCGTGTGCGGTGCTGTCGTTTGCATAACTGTGAATGTTACCTGTTACGGTTCAAAAGATACAGCCCTCGGACAGACGGACGGACAGACAGAGAGACGGCGTAGGCTTAGTAATAGGGTTCCGTACGACGGATACGGAACACTAAAAATAGGGACAATTGTAAAATTTCTTCAACGACTTGACTGTAATTTTTTTTTTAGGTAGTTTTTTGAAGAAAAAAAACCGCCAAGTGCGTGTCGGGCCACGCGCAGTGTAGGGTTCCGTAGTTGCGGAACCCTATCAAAATAAATTATTTGATTATTTGTATAATTTAGTACGGGAAATAAATGAATGTTAATTTGATAAAGTTCTTCAACAGTGAATTAATGATGGCTGTCGTCCGTACATTTTATAAGTTGGTCGACTATTACTCGTCAACCTCGTCGTCAACCTGTACAGCCTACTTAGCTGTGATAGTTTTACTTTTAATTTCGATATATATACTACTGCTGTGAATTTTTTCACATATCTAATAACAACCAAAATATCTAACAACATTAGCTGGCAGGGAGTGGGGACACTTGACTCTAACAAAAATTAGCACTTAAAAGCTTAATAATTCGCAAACGGATCCCTAAATCGAAAATACTTTTCGCAAACCCGCAATATTTTCAAAAGACCTATCCAACGACATCCCACACGATGGGGTAGACGTGAAAAATAAATTCATCCCCACTTTACGTGTAGGCATTGATTTTATAACCCTGTCGATGGTGTAGGGGAGGTACTTAGGGTTTTTAGGGTACCTCACCCTAAAAAAAATATTTCAAAATTTTTATCTTACCACTTTGTCGGCGTTATTAATATGTATACCCATACCAACTTACAACTTTCTAGTACTAAGGGTCCCTGAACTAAGCCGCGGACATGGCGAAACTATAAGTGTTTCTTGTTGACTACGGAACCCTATAAAATGGAATATTTCTGTTTTCGCAAACCTAAGATATAATTAGGCACTCCTAAGCCAGCGAGCATTCTTTTGTGTTTGTCGTTATTTGTTCCTTTGCAACAGAATGCCATTAGGAGGCGCTCCCAGCCTATTAGCTTCTTTTCAGCCGACACAGCTTGTCTGAAAATATTCCGTTGGAAAACATAAATAGCAGAAGAAAATTAAATGTACATACCTACAGGTGGACTGATGGATCTAGGTTTAGCCAGAAAGCCTAAGTGTCTAAATTTGTTTTGTGGTGTTTTTTGTTGTAGTATAAACTGTAAAACTTCCTTCATTTCCTTTTTTAGGGTTCCGTATCCTTACGAAAGCCTATTACTAAGCCTATTTACACTGATATTTACCTATATTGGAACTTAAATTTGGTGATTTTTTGACGCTCTTAATTGTATAGGTTGTTATAAATTTTTAGAATTTAATATATTTTCTTTTTTTATGGAAACTGACACGGTTGGCTACATCACCTACAACATCCGTGATGTCAGCCCATAACACCGGGTGAACTTGGTACCACGTCAGTGCTTCCCTTCGGTCGTGCCGGCTACACTGAACTGGACGGAAAACAAAACTATTTACATAGCCGTTTCGACTGACCTTTCATTCAGTACGGTGGTACCAACCCGGGCGGGTTAAACCCTACCACCTAGTAATATAAGAAGGGAGTCATATCCCTTAGTCGCCTTTTACGACATACACGAGGAGAGATGCAGTGGGGCTATTCTTTTAAAGTACCGGTACAAAATTCCGTATCCTTACGAAAGCCCATTACTAAGCCAATTTACACTGATATTTAACTATATTGGAACTTAAATTTAGTGATTTTTTGACGCTCTTAATTTTATAGGTTTTTATAAATTTTTAGAATTTAATTATTTTTACAAATTTATAATTTATACTACATAATTGTTATAAAATGTGCACGGCTCGTTAGGGCTATTAATGCTAAATAAATGAAATATAAATACGTCTTCTGTCTGTCCGTCCGTCATAGTGCAGTATCTGTTGAACCGTAGCCGGTTGAAATGTTCACAGAATATGTGTTATTATGGCGAATATGCCAACAAATAATTTAAAAAACAAAAAGTAAAAAAAATAAGGGGTGTCACCATACAAAATTTCGTAACGTGTGGGGCCGGTACTTTAAAAGAATAGCCCCACTGCATCTCTCCCCGTGTATGTCGTAAAAGGCGACTAAGGGATATGACTCCCTTCTTATATTACTAGGTGGTAGGGTTTAACCCGCCCGGGTTGGCACCACCGCACTGAATGAAAGGTCGGTCGAAACGGCTATGTAAATAGTTTGTGTTTTCCGTCCAGTTCAGTGTAGCCGGCACGACCGAAGGGAAGCACTGACGTGGCACCAAGTTCACCCGGTGTTATGGGCTGACATCACGGATGTTGTAGGTGATGGTAGCCAATCGTGTCAGTTTCCATAAAAAAAAAAAAAGTGCTAAGAATCGATAACTACATATTCACACTACTAAATAATAGATGGCGCCACAGACACGTTGTCTCCATTTATATCAGAGAGCAATACGTATCCTAGGAGGAGCACCCTACCGTGCCTCTTTCCGACTGTTATTTGGATCTCTAGGAATCCTGACTGTACCTTCCTTGTATAAATACGAAGTTGTTTGTATGTTCGTGAAAATATCCACACATTCGAACAAAATAATATGAATCACAGCTACAAGACTAGACAAGGAATGGAGACAAATTAAAGTCAGTGACACACCGGCTCACCTTAGCCGAGAGGGACCCGAACATTATCGGTCCAAAATTTTATGAGAAACTTCCGATAGAAATAAAAGACGAAACGAAAGTAGTGACAGAATGTTCCAGTGAGGCAAATGCTGTTGGATAAATGTACGAGTATTTATGATGTAAACCAATAAAATCTAGACTAAAAGTGAACATTTATTTGGAGATTTAAAAAAAATTGCTAAACAAGCTATTACTCAAGTTTTGTTTACGCTAACAATTGCTGATATGACGTTGCTCAAAAGGTTGACTAAAGTCGATCGTAATCAGCAATAATCTCACATTACGTAACGCAGCAGAGTACGAGCGCACACAGCAGAACACAAAACTGCTTATCTCGTTTCCCCTAAAGGTTATGTTTACTAACGAACGAGCCGGGCATGAGTTTATTTTCCGCTCAAGTTTTGGGACACCCTGCATCCTGAACAAACTCTTTATACAGGATGTGAGCTGGATAATGTTAAACCAATAGTATCGCCTTTTAGGGCTCAGTATCTTAGAATGAAAAAGCGGAACCCTTATAGGATCACTTTCTTTTCCGTCTGTCCATCTGTCTGTCTGTCTAGCTCTAGACTATTTTTGTCAACTATTGGGATTCATATGAAATCCTAAGATCTAGAAACCCAAAAAATGCATGCTTCAAAATTCGAGACCAAAAATATTTATTATCTCATCAAAACCTTCAGGGTGCTTCGCGCTGACCTAGGATTTTGGAATTCGGTACGAAAGAAAGAAGGTCTTATAGCATATCGGACCGGATAGAAAAAAATTTGACAAGTTCGAGCGCACTTTAACTGCCATAAGAATGCTCAATTAACAATAAACAATAGTACTAGTAAAGGAAAAAAAAGAGAGATGTGTCAGTCACGACCGTAAAAACGAGAATACGTCAAGCCGAGGCGCTCCTGTGAGGTGTCAAAAGAAACGAAAATGTCGTCCCGCCTCCGTGGCCGTAAGCATAATCTATTATGCCTTAATTTTGCTATACTCCTTTTATTTCATACCTCTTTTCCATTTCTGGCATTTCGAGTATGCCACCCGACATACTTCATACAAGCCAAAATCTAAGAACTAAGAATTCTACACAAAAATCCGAAAATAATCAGTTTTTAATTATAGTCGTATTTTTTTTTATGTAATCCGTTATGAGTGGCTTAGTCGGAGGGGCCAAAGCACATGCTCCGACCAGCCAATATCATCTCCGAGAAGGTAGGTGCCATACCGGAGCCTTCCCTGGATTGCTGGCTATACTGGACTAGAGGAGAACACAACCGAGGCTGCTATGCGGCCATCTTACATCCAGTACGCTGGTATCAATCCAGTCGGCTACAATTGAACCTACCGCCTAGTAAGGGGCAAGGGCACCTTCAAGGCACCCTCCCTTCGGTAGGGAGTGTACCGTGTGAATCGTGTGGGACCGGTACTTTAAAAGAATAGCCCCACTGCATCTCTTCCCGTGTATGTCGTAAAAGGCGACTAAATGATATGACTCCCTTCTGATATTACTTGGTGGTAGGGTTTAACCCGCCCGGGTTGGTCGGTCGAAACGGCTATTTAAATAGTTTGTGTTTTCCATCCAGTTCAGTGTAGCCGGCACGACCGAATGGAAGCACTAACGTAGCACCAAGTTCACCCGGTGTTATAGGCTGACATCACGGATGTTGTAGGTGATGTAGCCAACCGTGTCAGTTTCCATAAAAAAAAGGGGGATATACCCCTACGGAACCCTCAGGGCGCGGATCCTGCTCGCACTTGACCTTATTTTACCTCTCACTCTGCCCCCTTTCTCTCTCTTCTTTTTATAGCTCTCTCTGTACCGAGCGCCTCATGAATATGTAGGTTGGAAGTGAATATTGGAATACAAACAAATAGAGAGGAAGTTTCCGGGTCACCCCATACGTCTGAATTGTTTGGACTTAATTGAGTGTAAATGATAGAAAAAGTTTGAATGGAAAAGGAAGAGAAAGGTTATTCTTTGTGGAATGTTTTTTTCATTTGGATTTATTAAGGACAGTTTCCGAGTTTAATTTTACGCTAGAGAAGAACAGAGTTCGTTTTTATTTGATTATCTTTCATCCGTTGTATTATCAATATAAATTAGTTTTAAGAAACGAAATGGAAAGAAAATAAAACTTTTTTTTGCACAAAACCTTGGTTTTTAAATACATAAAAATTTGAATTGATAATAAATTATATTATTGCTTTATCTCACTTCTCACTTATATATGATGATATCATAAATGTGAAAGTATATTTGTTTGTTTGTTTGTTTGTTCCTCTTTCACGCATGAATGGCTGGACGGATTTTGACGAAACTTCGTATAGGGGTAGTGTATATCCCGGAGTAACATATTTTTTGATAACATGATAAGATAATTTAAAAAAAAGTGGTCAAGTTCGAGTCAAGCTCGCGCAAAGAGGGTAAATTTTATTTTTATTTTCCCTAGATATCAGTGGTTGGGGAAGGAGTTGGAAGGAAAGGAGGGTTGGGCGGAAGTAAGGGAGCGGGAGAGGGTGAGGGAGAGGGAGAGGGAGAGGGAGAAGGAGAGGTAGAGGGAGAAGGAGAGGGAGAAGGAGAGGGAGAGGGAGAGGAGGGAGGGGGAGGGGCAGAGAGGAAGAGGGAGAGGGAGAGAGAATATAAGAGAAATGATCGTTTACTTTTAATTATTTCGCTCGATTTGATTATTGCTACAATTTATTATTTGAATCAAAGGGTAAGCCTTGCCATCCAGCGGGGTAATGCCGCAAGTATTCTAGGAACATTTGAAAACGCCCCTTTTGTTAGTTATTTTAATGTTTGTTAGGTAGGTTTATTAATTCTTTAGTTATTAGTATTACTTTTTTAAATTTTATGAAAATAAAAATGCATATACAAATGAAAAAATTGAATCATTAAATGTTCAGAACATTCTATGCAGGACATTGCACAAACGTGGTGGTCGGTGTTGTGCTGTAATTTACCAGAGTTATTGCAGCACAACACCGATTACTCTGCTTACCCCGACTGTTGGGATTCAGCGTGTGTGATATACAATATACTCGTAACAGATTCCAATATTTAGAAGCGATAATGCTTCAACAACATAAATGTAACAAAATCGTACGAACTGAAAATTGAAAAACAACAAAACTGAGTGAGCCTGTAGGGGCTGAAGAATAAAGCCCGGGTAGCTTTATTGGCTTGGGTTGGGATAGCGATGCGTGATAAGAGATTACATTCATATCATCACGCTCACGTTTCCCGTAGGGGTTTTCTTCTATGGAAACTGACACCGTTGGCTACATCACCTGAAATTAAGGGAAGCACTTACATGGCACCTAGTTCACCCGGTGTTATGGGCTGACATTGCAGATGTTGTAGGTGATGTAGCCAAAAACCGTGTCAGTTTCCATAAAAAAAAATAGTAATTGGCATTACATCTAGTTCCCACAGGAAAAATATAACAATATCCGCTCCATCTTTTTGAACCTGTCTAGGAAATACGAGTAGAAAAGGGAAGATCCCCGCTAGGTGGTAGGGCTTCTCGCTAAGTTATTTTCATAGCAACACAAGTCCCTAGAGTAAAAATTGGTGTTCTGCCCTCGGACTGTGTGGATGTAGTAAACTTACAGAATTTTATCTCTTGTATTGGACCTTAAAATACAAGTGTAATCAGTGGCGGAGTAAGGTACAAGAAGCAGGGGGCCTATTTTGAAATTCATTTTCTACTAGTTTCGCGTGACTTTTAGCTCATAGCTCAAACTCCCTAAAAACCTTATTAGGACTATTAAAACATTATGCGCCATTTTGGGCCGTTACAGTCCCTCCTCCGGCGGTGCAGCCAAATCGGCCCAGCCGTTCTCAAATTATGCACTTACTAATGAACACCATTTCATTTTTAGGTTTCCGTATCCCGTACGGAAGCCTATTACTAAGCCTGCGCCGCCTGTCTGTCTGTTCGTCCGTCCGTCTGTCTGTCTGTCCGAGGGCTGTATATCTTGAACCGTAATAGGTAGCCCGTTGAAATTTTCACAGAATATTATGTGCTAATATGGCCGATATAACAACAAATGATAAAAAATAAGAAAAAGTAAAAAATTCATGGGGTTCCCATAGACGAAACCAAAAAGTGTATGCGCGCGCACCATCTACCGAATAGACTATGAAGCATTTTAACTAATCATGACATTTTAACTAATATGAACCATTCCACACGCCATATATGGCGTGAGTGGTGCTAACCATGACATGGCGATACGGAACCCTCGGTGCGCGAGTTCGACTCGCACTTGTTATTATATAATATACTTATTAGCTTTTACATCAATATACTTATTAGCTTTTGTACGTGCTAGTTAATCAAAAGTATACATGAATACAACATAAATTACAGTTTATGTATTATATAATTCCTAAATATATACATACATACTTGTGCATTCGGGCCTAAAGGATTATATTTTAATATGTTTGTTATAGTGTTTATTATGATTGTGTTTTATTGAAATTATATTAAATAACCAAACAACTAATAAAAGCGGGATTTCAAATGTAACTTTTCCCAGGGCTTCAAGAACTCTTAGACCGCCATTGAGTGTACCTTCGCAGAATCCGCAAGTCACGGCAATAAATTCCCTTTTTCGCGCAGGGTGCGCGTTATCGCAGCGCTCCGCAAACAGATATGTACAGGATGTTCTCAAACACGACTGTTTGAAGAAACAACTCTGTTGGGCACGCAAGGCGAATTTCCTTTCGAATTTATTCGCCGGCAGAGCGATCGCGTGAAGCATGTGCGCGCGACGGGAGAAAAGGTCAAATAACAACTTGTTGCTGTCATTTTGACACAAAAACTGTGTAATAAAAAACTATTTAAAAAAATATAAAAACCGCCTTCAAAAATGTATGAAATAAAAAAAATCGAACCCTTAGTAATCTGTGCCCTAGAGTTGAAGGCGGTCGGTGATTTTTGCTTGCTTTCGCACCGCCTTCAACTCTAGGGTTCGATTTTTTTTTATTTCATACATTTTTGAAGGCGGTTTTTATATTTTTTAAATAGTTTTTTATTTCACAGTTTTTTTAGTAATTTTTTGCTGTTAATGTACTCGGCGGAATCGTTCGGCCTTCGGCCTCGAAATTCCGCCTCGCTTTCCCATCCGATTTTGACCAAATTCAAATGGGACTACACGGGAAGCACCAGCTTTCAAATAAAAAAAGAATCATCAAAACCGGTTCACCCAGTCGAAAGTTCTGAGGGGACAAACATAAAAAAAAATACAGTCGAATTGAGAACCTCCTCCTTTTTTTGAAGTCGGTTAAAAACACACCTAGTTTGTCTGTTTGTACAACTGTCTCTATGTTTGTCATTTTTGTTATGAAATTTTAAAGTATATTTTGACGTGATGATGTCACGTCTTATAAATTGATGAACACCGGCTGCATGCACGAAGAAGTGTAACGTTCCATCTAAACCTGTGTGTGCAAGCGAGAGTGCGATAGAGACCTGTGTGTGCAAGCGAGAGCGCAATAGAGAGGCATATACAATAGTAGGAAATACTAAATATTTGTCTCCGTCTTTTGCGAGCCTCGAACCCGCGGTCCCTGCCACCATCACTGACCAGACGTGTTATACACGCGGGCTATCGACCGTCTACTTATCGCTGCAAATTTTCTCAACAGTATGTGACAACAGTATGTGAATTTCATGAAGCGACATCTAGCGTCCACATCTAGCGTCGATATTAAATTAAATACTTCAGCCAGCGGTATAATTGATTTAGCAGTTAGGTAATTGTTGCAACGTCGAACATGTAGATGGCGTTATGTAGGTTTTTTAAATTTAATTAATAGTTGTTATTTTCTCATATTTTTTATTAGTTATTATCACATCTTTATCATGTACTTAAATTAATTTTACATGGTAAATATCCGCCGGAACTGATTTACTTTATGACATCATCACGTAAAACTATCGTCCGTAAACCAACTTTACAGACAACCAATTTTTTTTTAATTCTGATATTGATAAATTTTTTTTTACAACAATTATTATTTCCACTATTCTTATTTTCAAGATCATTTTTAATTTTTAATTTTACTTGTAGTATTTAAGTGTTATATTTATTATTTTTATTGTAAATTGTTGGATGTTTTGATTTGCTTTTTGCTTGGATCAAAATAGGATTAGAAATATTGTTTATAATATTTGACGTGTCTAAGTGTATTTAATGTACCAAATAACTAATAAAGGGAATTAATTGATACTGATGGAAAGACACGGACAAGGACATACAGACAAAAATACACACACAGAATACATACAGAAGACAGTGAGACAGGCAATGACTCTTATAATTGAATTGATTTCAATACGACCGCGTCTCTATAGTTTTTAACCGACTTCATCAAGAAAAGGAGGTTATCAATTCGGCACGTATAACCCAATTTTTATAACTGTGCACTTCGAGTTGTCAAAGTCGTTAGGTTGGCAGGACTGAATTCACCCCCCGCTTACTTCCTCACCTCTCCGCCGACGCCTATCAGTACACGCCCTTGCTGTGTGTGTGTTTGTACTGATAGGCGTCGGCGGAGAGGTGAGGAAGTAAGCGGGGGGTAAATTCAGTCCTGCCAACCTAACGACTTTGACAGCTCGAAGTGCACAGGTATAAAAATTGGGTTATATGTATGTAATATCGTTGGAATTTCACAATATTCGTATATGTAAGTCTATGTGGGCTTCTAAACAGGTGCGCCAAATTTCATAAGTGTATGTATGAGAAGGAAGAAGGTGTGGAACTAAGCTTGCGATGGCTTCACCGAACATATCCGGGCCCATCGGTAGTAGTGGAGGGTGTTAATCGAGGTCGGAACTAGCGAGTGGCCACTCTACGCATGTCCACGCATTTCTCCGAAACTATTAATCGGATTGTGATCATTCTTTCAAAACAGTTTTTTATACAGCAACCAGTGGTTAAAATGCAGTGTTTTCAGTCGCGCGCAGAATCTTACAAGACAACTCTCCCAGGAGTAAACACGAGTTGAATAAGCGCGACGTTTTCTTTGACGTGTGCGGGTGAAGTTTGAAACGAAAAGGTAATTTTGCGTTAGGTAAATTATTGACGCCTACATTCAGAAGCACGCTTGTAATAGCTTTATTCATTCTACGTGTTTATATTCAAATTCAAATTTATTTTCGCGGCTGTTTCAATTGCTAAATTTAGTTGTAACGTTTTATACTTTGTGAAGTTTAACCAATGTTTATTCTTTTCCCTTTTACATCAATAACTCTTAGGGACAGGGCTATTCGTAGGTATGCCAAACAGAGATTATTAACTAAGAACTCGTAGGTATGCCAAACAGAGATTATTAACTAAGAACTGGGAGTGTCCTATTTGATTCCCTGCGAATAGACCTACTAGGCGGGACAGTGCTATTCGCAGGTATGAGGTTAGAGCGTCTTGTCCTATTTGATTCTATCTATCAAAGTGAATGTTTTGGTGGTTTAAAAAAATAATAACCAGGGTTAATTTACAGAAGATGCGGCGCCCTAATGTTGAGGCGGCGCAGGTCGTTTTTGTACAAAACAGGAGAAACATGCAGGTATAACTACGAAGAGACACTTCCGTACGGACAGGGCTATTCGTAGGTATGCCTGCATTCGTAGGTATACCTACGAATAGACACTTCCAACTCTTAGGGGTACCTACCAATACTTATTTTTGTTGATAAAACTACAAATAAAAATTAAGAATACAGAAAATGATGTTTGTTAGTTAATCCGTTTGGTGGTGGAAATAAAAAAAAGTTTTTTTATTTGACACGTGTTATATTACTGAATAAAAGAGTTCACTTTGAAGATTTTAAAAATATTTACGTTATTTTATGAAAACATGAAAAAAATATAATGTGTGCCTCCTCCCCCCTTAACTCTGAAATTGCTACGTCTAAAATGTTTAAATACATTAGGCGAGAGCCTCAAACGCAACAAATATTCAAATATTATTCAAGATTTCGAATTTGTTGCGTTTGCGGTTGAAACCCTCGGTGCGTGGAGCAGTGAAGCCAAAAGCTTCTTGAAGAGGCTTGGGCCTCTGCTGGTGGACGCTACTGGCGTCCCGCAATCAAGGGCCTACTTCATTCAAAGGGTAAGCCTTGCCATCCAGCGGGGTAATGCAGCAAGTGTTCTAGGAACATTTGAAAATGCCCCTTTTGATAGTTATTTTAATGTTTGTTAGGTAGGTTTATTTCTTTAGTTATTAGTATTACTTTTTTGTTATTTATTAAATAAATATTTTAGGCATATTATTCGACTAATCAAAATGACAAGAAAAATCTGCCGAAATTCATATAAAGATTTTCAACAGAAATTCATAAGTACATAATATAAAAGTTGGTGTAAAATTTTATTTTATTCTTTTTTTTTATGGTATTTGACATCTGTTTCGCCTATCACACCATTTACATAGCCTGGATCGACCTTTCAATCAGTGCGGCTGTATTAATCCGGTCGGGTTAAACCCTACCACCTAGTAAGGTTAGGGAAGGGACCTACGTAAAACTGTAGGTCCCTTTCCTTTCTACCTTACTAGGTGGTAGGGTTTAACCCGCTCGGTCTGGTACCACCGCACTGAATGAATGGTCGATTGAAACGGCTATGTAATTAGTTCGTGTTTTCCGTCCAGTTCAGTGTAGCCGGCACGACCGTAGGGAAGCACTGACATGGCACCTAGTTCTCCAAGGTATTATGGGCTGACATCACGGATGTTGTGGGTGACATATGTAGCTAACCGTGTCAGTATTCATAAAAAAAACCTAGTCCTACCTAAACCTACATGCAATTTTTAGCGTTATTTGTTGATTACAGGTGCGTGGGAGAATTTTCGACAATAGCAAGACTTGTTTTTTTCCCCCAGTTCAACCTATTGTTCAATATGTAACCTTAAAAGTAGGTACTTAATAGAAATATATTTTTTATTTGTTGTCGATATTATGCGTTCACTTGTTTGGCTATCTCTGAAGTACAGACATTTTTTAGGGTTCCATATCTGTCGTACGGGACCCTATTACTAAGCCTACGCTGTCTGTTTGTCTGTCTCTCTGTCCGTCTGTCTGTCTGTCTCTCTGTCCGAGGGCTGTATCTCTTGAACCGTAATAGGTAGCCCGTTGAAATTGTCACAGAATATGTGTTATTATTGCCGATATAACAGCAAATAATAAAAATAAGAAAAAGTAAAAAATTCACAGGGGTCCCCATACAAGAAACTAAAAAGTGTATGCGCGCCATCTACCGAAAACAGTATGAAGCATTTAAACTAATCCATAGATGGCGTGAGTGGCGCTGACCATGACATGGCGATACGGAACCCTCCGTGCGCGAGTGCGACTCGCACTTGGCCTGTTTTTTATTGAAAGCGCGACATGTGGCGCTTCGCCACGCATAAGGTGTCTAACGATCGCCTGGGAAATTCGAACGTATGTAGGAATTGTGAATCCCATGCCGACCTGACAGGTGCCTATTCACCCCCTCTTGAAGGACCCGAGACTGTACTTGGATGGAAATATATGGCCAGGGAGAGCGTTCCAGAGTTTATAGGTTCTGTGAAGGAAAGATTGGTACACAATCCAAAGTAACTTACTCCATGACCATCCCTTACAGGTTTAATTAGTATTGAGAGTGACTGATACTTTTAGTCTACCGTGGATATTTATATTTTTGATATTTGGCTTACCATGGTTGGGATTCGCGGTAACTATATGGCCATGACCATTGGTGATGCAGCCAAACGTCAGTTTCGACAAAAAAAATCTGAGTTATTTTTGATTAATAACCGCGTCTATTCTATTATATCCTATGTCAGTGGTTTCTATTCTGTATCCTATGCAAATACAGAGGTTTCTATCCTATGTAAATACAGCTGAAAATATTTCGAAAAACCCCCGACCATTAAAAGTCAAAAAGAATTTCCGTTTACTTACTCAATGGAGTCGGGGGAGCGCTAAGTAAATACCCGGGGAGCTCTGAGTTTTTATATTTTATTTACTTAGCGGTCCCCCGACTCCTTTAGGTAAGTAAACGGAAATTCTTTTTGACTTTTAATGGTCGGGGTTTTTTTAAATTTATAATTTAACTTTTATTACAAGCTTTTTAAAAAAAAACCATTCAAATCGGTCCACTTTTAAAGATAATTAATTGTATTATTACCTAATTACTTGATTACTTGATTACAAACATAGCTAAGAACCATCCCGATTATACCAGCTTTCTAATAAAAAAAGCGCATCTGAATCGGTCCATCCGTTTGGGAGCTACGATGCCACAGACAGACATACACACACGCCGTTAAATTTATAAGACCCCTCTTTTTGCGTTGGCTGTTAAAATAAAAAAATAAACTTCATGGAGCCAAAAGTAAAGATTTGTTGAAGATTAAACGTAATGTTCGAATGCTTAAGTAATTAAATGTTCTATTTCCATCGCTTCTTAAATATTTAAAACGAACGAAAAGAAACGCAAAATCCGTTAACTTCACAAAACGCCCAAATTATTAAGATAATTTGAACGATTCAGCTTTTTTGCCGGCTCGGACTTTTTTTTCCCATTTACCGTTGAATAACGAACCGAAACCGGTCAAGTGTGCACTGTTGGCAATTACACCTTCCGGTCGCCCTTACAAATGACGAAATGAGGAGCGAAGTTCAATAAGAAACATTCTCTTCGTTCATTGGATTGGAAAAATCGCCGGCACGGTACCTATATCTTACAGCGTATATTCGTTTCGAAAAGGTGAAATTGACAAATGACGAGTGAAAAGTGAAAGCGACAAGTGACAAGTGACGAGTGACAAGTCAAATAAAATTCAAATTGTTCTTTCATTTCAATTCAAAATAATTTTTTTTGTTGGTTCTTAGGGTACATTTTATACACTTAGAAATGTCAAATATTATACAAAAATTATTCTTATTTTATTTCGATGCAAGCAAAAACAGGTAATCGTCAAAACAACATTTTCAAACCAGTGCGGTGGTACCAACCCGGCAGGAATAAACCCTTACCTAGTAAGGTAAGAACGGAAGTGACCTACAATTTAACGTGGAATCCGAACCACGGTCAGCCTTCAGCCAGCGGTCTAGCGGTCACCCATCCAAGTACTGACCGCGCCCAGGGTTGCTCAATAACATTCGACCAACCGCACCACTGAGCTACCGAGACTAACAAAGGTACTCTCTTATGAATAAATTCTGCTGTACAGTTACCCCTCACGTACTACCATGGATGAACTATAGAACTGAAAAGTGTTAAATAATATTTTGATTCATATTGGGACCCTTGAGTTGAAGGCGGTACAAAAGCACAAAAGGGGTCCATCTATCAATTTTCAGGTGTGCTTATGCAACGCCTTCAACTCAAGGGTCCCAATATGAATCAAAATATTATTTAACACTTTTCAGTTCCAGTTATTTTTGAAGACGGTACAATGTTTTCAAAACTGTTTTTTATTTTGTCAAGTAACAAGCATTAACAGTACTGTACCTAGTTAACGCAACAGTTTCTACATAGTCGCGATATATGTTTCGTTAGTCATGTCAATAACTTCGGGAGGGTTACGGAGGGAACGTAAACAAAAAAAAAATACATATGTACATACAAAATACAAAATAAAAAAATACATAGCGTCACGCCTGTTTCCCGGTGGGGTAGGCAGAGACAACGGATCTTCACGTGCCAAGATCCTGACACACCTCTGCCGCCTCTTCCACTCTCATAATATTCTTCATACATGCTCGTCGGTTTCGGGTACTACGCGCTTGACCGTTTTTTGGGGTTCCGTACCGGTACGGGACCCTATTACTAAGCCTACGCTGTCTGTCTGTCTGTATGTCTATCCGTCCGTCCGTCCGTCCGTCTGTCTGTCTGTCTGTATGTCTATCCGTCCGTCCGTCCGTCCGTCTGTCTGTCTGTCCGAGGGCTGTATCTCTTGAACCGTAATAAGCCTCACCGTTCGGAACCGGTGTAAAACTGTAGGTCTCTTCCCTTGCCCCTTACTAGGTGGTAGGCTCAATTTGTAGCCGACTGGGTTGATACCACCGTACTGGATGAAAGATGGCCGCATAGCAACCTCGGTTGTGTTCTCCTCTAGTCCAGTATAGCCAGCAATCCAGGGAAGTCTCCGGTATGGCACCTACCTTCTCGGAGGTGATATTGGCTGGTCGGAGCATGCGCTTTGGCCCCTCCAACTCAGCCACCCATACCGGATTACAAAAAAAAGGTACCCCGTCGAAGTTTTCACAGAATATGACATAGCCGTTTCGACCGACCTTTCATTCAGTGCGGTGGTACCAACCCGGGCGGGTTAAACCCTACCACCTAGTAATATAAGAAGGGAGTCATATCCCTTAGTCGTCTTTTACGACATACACGGGGAGAGATGCAGTGGGGCTATTCTTTTAAAGTACCGGCCCCACACGGTACAACTACGATACTACGGTACAACAACCACTACCGTACTACTACTATCAAACATAGCCATGCCCAGTACTTTTTTTTAAAGGAAAAAGGGGTCCATCTATCAATTTTCAGGTGTGCTTATGCAACTCCTTCAACTCAAGGGTCCCAATATGAATCAAAATATTATTTAACACTTTTCAGTTCCAGTTATTTTTGAAGACGGTACAATGTTTTCAAAACTGTTTTTTATTTTGTCAAGTAACAAGCATTAACAGTACTGTACCTAGTTATCGCAACAGTTTCTACATAGTCGCGATATATGTTTCGTTAGTCATGTCAATAACTTCGGGAGGGTTACATACGCACTCAAACAAACACTTTACGCAAAAAAAAACATATATTTATAGGAGCATTTTTTCTCCTAACAAAAAAATTAAATCAAATAAGTGGCTGTAAAAACCAATCATAGTGACCTTGTGACTCACTTACAACAAACAGCTGTTCTGCGATTGAACATAGTACGGTCATTGACCCTGTACAATGCATGTTACCTACTTTACACACAGGTTAATGTTTAGGTAGCAAAGATGTTTTGTTAAATTTCTCGGCTCAAATTTCGTGTAAGCTTCGAATTGCTTGCACAAATTAAAAACTCCACCTGCGGAACTTCAAACGTGAAACTAACTTGCACTGGTGAGCGTGTGTTTGCTGCTGTAACTTAGTATATAAGATGTCTTGTGTCGTTTCGTTAGTCATGTCAATAACTTCGTTAGTCATGGGAGGGTTACATACACACTCAAATAAACAGGTTACGAAAAAAAAATTATATGTTTTAGCATTACTTTTCGAGAAATTTAACAAAACATCTTTGCTACCTAAACATTAACCTGTGTGTAAAGTAGGTAACATGCATTGTACAGGGTCAATGACCGTACTATGTTCAATCGCAGAACAGCTGTTTGTTGTAAGTGAGTCACAAGGTCACTATGATTGGTTTTTACAGCCACTTATTTGATTTAATTTTTTTGTTAGGAGAAAAAATGCTCCTATAAATATATGTTTTTTTTTGCGTAAAGTGTTTGTTTGAGTGCGTATGTAACCCTCCCGAAGTTATTGACATGACTAACGAAACATATATCGCGACTATGTAGAAACTGTTGCGATAACTAGGTACAGTACTGTTAATGCTTGTTACTTGACAAAATAAAAAACAGTTTTGAAAACATTGTACCGTCTTCAAAAATAACTGGAACTGAAAAGTGTTAAATAATATTTTGATTCATATTGGGACCCTTGAGTTGAAGGCGTTGCATAAGCACACCTGAAAATTGATAGATGGACCCCTTTTTCCTTTAAAAAAAAGTACTGGGCATGGCTATGTTTGATAGTAGTAGTACGGTAGTGGTTGTTGTACCGTAGTATCGTAGTTGTACCGTGTGGGGCCGGTACTTTAAAAGAATAGCCCCACTGCATCTCTCCCCGTGTATGTCGTAAAAGACGACTAAGGGATATGACTCCCTTCTTATATTACTAGGTGGTAGGGTTTAACCCGCCCGGGTTGGTACCACCGCACTGAATGAAAGGTCGGTCGAAACGGCTATGTCATATTCTGTGAAAACTTCGACGGGGTACCTTTTTTTTTGTAATCCGGTATGGGTGGCTGAGTTGGAGGGGCCAAAGCGCATGCTCCGACCAGCCAATATCACCTCCGAGAAGGTAGGTGCCATACCGGAGACTTCCCTGGATTGCTGGCTATACTGGACTAGAGGAGAACACAACCGAGGTTGCTATGCGGCCATCTTTCATCCAGTACGGTGGTATCAACCCAGTCGGCTACAAATTGAGCCTACCACCTAGTAAGGGGCAAGGGAAGAGACCTACAGTTTTACACCGGTTCCGAACGGTGAGGCTTATTACGGTTCAAGAGATACAGCCCTCGGACAGACAGACAGACGGACGGACGGACGGACGGATAGACATACAGACAGACAGACAGACGGACGGACGGACGGACGGATATACATACAGACAGACAGACAGCGTAGGCTTAGTAATAGGGTCCCGTACCGGTACGGAACCCCAAAAAACGGTCAAGCGCGTAGTACCCGAAACCGACGAGCATGTATGAAGAATATTATGACAGTGGAAGAGGCGGCAGAGGTGTGTCAGGATCTTGGCACGTGAAGATCCGTTGTCTCTGCCTACCCCACCGGGAAACAGGCGTGACGCTATGTATTTTTTTATTTTGTATTTTGTATGTACATATGTATTTTTTTTTTGTTTACGTTCACATAAAAAAGTTGCAGAAAGCGAAGTTTTTTTTACTACACAATTTTCAAAGAGATTTAAATACAGTTTTATGCTGACGAGACCTTTATGTTTTTACATCTTATCAAAATTTTTTAAATAAAAAAATACAAATTGTCAAAATAAAAGTGCTAGGAACACAGTTCTTTACAGGAAAAACCAATGTACGAAACAAATTAGAAGACTAGCTACTAAGTTTTAGAAACCAATGAAAAAAAAATCTATATCGGAAAAATATTGTTTATGAGAACAGTTTCTTGAGGGATTTTTTTTTATTAGGGCAATATTTTTAGGGCTTTGTAGTTATGGGACTTAATTAATGGGACGCAGATGTAATTTTAAATACTTTTGATATGTCATTAAAAGTTATTTACATATTTGTCCCTCAAGTATGCAGCACAACATCGATTACTCTGCTTACCCCGTTTTTAGTCCTTGCAGCACAACACCGATTACTCTGAAAACATTATTCATTGTTACCTCTTGATCAGTATTATTTACTTTCAATATTTATGGGATACAAATACTTCTAGGTTCATTTTCTATTGAATATTTAATAATAACAATATTATATTTTACTTCTCTCCTATATAATATCATCCGTAATACCCTCTTTGATAAATTGTGTTTTATCTTCTCTGTGGGAAACGGACCTTGTCTAAAATGTACCTGCGTATGTAATACCTTTGTACCGTAATACATCTATTGTCTGAGATCGCGGTAGCTCCACGCCAAGTTCGAGCGCCGCGCGATTTCGATCCATTCTGGTACAAGGACGTTCATAGAACGACGCTCACAACACCCGTAACACCCCGGCGAACTAGGTGACATTAACGTCAGTGATTCCCTTTGGTCATGGCGGCTACACTGAACTGGACGGAAAACACGAACTATTTACATAGTCGTTTCGACCGATCTATCATTCAGTGCGGCGGTGGTGCCAAATTGGGCGGGTGAAATCACCTAGAAAGGTTTTGTAACCTGGTAGGTAGGGAGGGACCTACGGTTTTACGTGATGTCCGAACCACGGTCAGTCCCTAACGGTCGAGCGGACATACATCCAAGTTCTGACAGCGCCCAGGTGTGCTTATTATCACGAACCACAGTCAGCCGATCTTACCACTGGGCTACCGAGGCTGACTGTTGTATCTACTTAGCCTATGGGGAAAAAGGTAGATTGATAGATAGAAAATTATTTATACATTATAATTATTACTACAAATATTTCACAAAAATAACACAATGAATAGAATAAAGTACATGAGGCACAAAGGCGGACTTATCCCTTGAAGAGATTTCTTACAGCCAACCGAACTGAAAGGTTGGCTGCCTTTAGGTTTGTGAAATGTGTAAATAAAGGAATGTAGGTAGTAGCAAAGGTAAGATGTCACAATATTTTATTTAAAAATATAAGAATTTATGAAAACCTGTGAAAACTATAATTACATTTATTTTATTTCATCTTAAAATAAAATAAAAGTGTTATGTATGCACGTTCGTAGGGATGACAACTCCGTAGGGACGTCGGCTCCCTAAGTGTTTTCTATCGTCTATTTCATGAGGAGTGTTCGGAGGAGCTTTTTAACGCGATTCCGCCGTCCCCATTCCACCTCCGCACTACGCGTTCTGGGCAGGGGATGCACAAACGACCTGCCCACCAACCGGTTCTGCAGATCTTTTATTCACAGAACCGGGAAAATCTGGAACGCACTCCCTGCATCTATTTCCTCCCAAGTACAGCCTGGGGTTCTTCAAAAGGGGCGTAAAAAGGCTCCTGTCAGGCCGGCGTGGCATTCGCAATCCCCGTGCATCACAGAATATCCATGGGCATCCTCAGACAACTACTTGTAGGTGAAACGATGCCACATGTCGCGCTATCCATAAAAAAAATGTTATGTAGCATGTAGAAGATATTTCATCTCCATTGGCTACTTCAGTTCATCGCATAGACACGTACTACCTAGAATTACTACATTTCTCTAACTTCTCGCCTCTGAAAAGAAGTTCCCTAAAAAACACTATTTATCATCTCCAACTTCCTTCAATATCCGGTTGTCGACAGTCCTCCTGTCAACTGTCAGTTTGACAGTGGGGAATCCATCACCGGGACAATGTCTTTGTTCCTGCAGAGATAAGAAAGAATCAATTCGGCTTTGGTGCGTGCTGGGAAGGAGCGGCGAGTAGGATGTCCGCGCGTAACAGTTTTGTAGGACACATACGAGGGGAATTCCCTTTCCTTCCCTTAGTATAGGCACAGAATAGAAAAGAGTACCAGAAGCGACACTCCACAAGGCTACATAAAGGAATAGCTACTCTTGCTGAGACGCAATAAAGTGCAATTCAGCTCGCAAAGCGCTGCATGCCTAACTCGAATAATAACCTACATCACGCTTCTCTTTCTATCGCATAACTCTATCTCTTTTGGCGCGATTCGGATCGTGTTGGGGTTGTCGTCTTGTGTGACGAATAAATTACTGTTAATAATTACTTATCAGTTTTTTTTTGACAAAACTCTGTGGCTTCTCGGAAGTATTATGATGATGACCTGCTAATTTTATTGATTCATTTATTTAATTAGTTTCTTATTTTAATTGCTGTATATTAGATAAGCGCAAAATGCCTATGTATCAGGAACTGACTCGGCGAGACAGACTCTTCTATTGCAGAGCCTCTCTTTGTAAATGCGTACATGAAATAATGAAATAAATAAATTATTTGATATGACATATTATTATTATCATTTCTTTATTTTCACATTTTTACTAAGCATTTATATTAATTTTACATCTTTTATATTATACAAAAACTTATAAAAATACACAAAATTATCATATTATTATTATCATTATTCGTTCATTACCGAGATAGTATTATTAGTATTAGTAGTCATTATTAATTCTTTATTAACACATTTACAATATTTACATTAATTTCACATATACAAAGTATAAAAATACAAATATATACCTAGAATTAATCATTAAATTAAATTAGTCATTATTAGTATTACGATGCTCCAATTGCTCCATTATTATTATATCGAAGAATAGGCACAGAATACTTCATAGGTACTGAATAGAATAGTTCGTTCCATCCAGGCGATCGACTGTATGCGTGCGCTCGCAAGCGCGGGGCTGCCCGGACTGTTTTGTATTCTCCGAATATCGCGCGCTGTAGGTGATTATCGCGGTAGGTATGAAGGAGTGTCTGAGGCCTGGTATAGGTGAGAGGGCTTAACCCGTTCAGAATCAATTCAGAATCACTGTGTTTGAAGGTCGGTCGAAACGGATATATAAATATTTACATACATACATATCACACACGCTGAATAGCGACAATTGGGGTAAGCAGAGTAATCGGTGTTGTGCTGCAAGAACTCTGGTAAATTACAGCACAACACCGAGCACCACGTTTCGCAAAGTATTCGAACAAGATTCAATCGATCAAGCAGCAAGTAAGGCACGAAGACCCACCTGCTGCATTACTCGGTGGAAGTGCCGTGCCAAGGTTAGAGGTGGCGAACCTGTCGCCCTTTAGCACGGTATCTTGTCCTTATCCCTTAGTCGCCTTTTACGTTATTAACGGGGAGAAATGCAGTGGGGATATTCTTTTTAAGTACCGGTCCCACACGGTAGCTTCCATAAAAAAAATTGTCCCAGTGTGTATTTAAAAGGGCTGTCACCCTAATTTCCAATGCGTGAAAATTCAGGCACTGTGTCAACAAAGTGTGTACATCTGTTTTGTTAGGAAACACTCGTAGATCGAATTTATGTAGAGCAATATTGTTTTGGTTCCCTTCTATTGATTCTGCGCTATTGTAGTTGGTTGGATGGTGGGTGGTTGAGTGGATTTCTATTGTCTTAAGCCATAGAAATATTACGTGTAAGAATGGGCATTTCGTATGGCAAAGTGTCACAAGAAAGGTATCTCAAAGGAGTTAGTGTTGTCTTGTGGCCAGTTTCAAAATACTATACAGGCTGTAAAAACGGCGAGTACATTAAATTTAGGAAATGATTAATGGGACCAAGAGTAACAAAAAAGTCTAATAACTTTTTTCTGAATTCCCTTTAAATAAAAAGTTATAGTTTTCATACAAACTAATTGATTATTTTAGTGTAAAAATGATCTAATGACAATAGGGCGGCGCGGAGGGGAGAAGAAAGGGTGAGATGTGAGCGCCTCGGACGGAGGTATCGGCGGGAGGGCCGGGGGTTAGCTGTGTGAGTGGAGGACTGGAGGTCGGCAGGCGGAGGGTGCGGAGCGGCAACCACGCGTTAAATTACACTAGACGAAAGCATACATTTCAAAAATTCATATCTCGAAAACTAGACACTTTAGAGAAAAACTCTACTTACTTTTTTGTCTAGGAAAAACATGAGGATTGCGCTGGCGAAATTAATGTACTCGCCGTTTTAACACCCTGTATTTTGAAGATCGAGAATTGCACTGTTCCATCAGCGGTGAGGGGTGGATGTGGTAGAATTTTTCAATACTGGTCCCACATACACTCCTCGCCGTGTCTGTAATGTTTCTTTGCTTGTTTATTTTTATTATTTTGATTTATTTTTTGACTAATTTTATGTTTTTGATGTTGTTGTGTGTAGTTATGGACAAATTTGTCCGAAATAAAGAAGTTTAATTTTTTTATTATTATTTATTAATACATACATAACATTCACAGAATAATCTGTGTTGTGCTGCAAGAACTCTGGTAAATTCCGCCTTTTGCCGCCACGGTGGCACAACACCGACCACCAGGTTTCGCAAAGTATTCGAATAAGATAACTATCAAGCAGCAAGCAAGGCACGAATACCTATCTGGTGCATGACTCCGTGGAAGGACCGTGCCAAGGTGAGAGGTTAGTGAAAACCAGTATAAAACGCTAGCTCCCTTCCCGCTCGCTTCCCGCCCCGCGCTAGCTCCCCTCTACCGCTCGGCTCAGCGCTCCGCCACCCCGCTACCTTACCTCTTACTTCAGCTGTTCGGACACAATTTCTCTATCTTTCTTCGTAGCGATGCCTCTAGTAGAATACACATTAGCTCACTGCTCGCCAATAGACAATTCCACACTCTCGCGGTGGCCTATTGTTAATAGTATAATCACGTCTGTAATAGGTGGAGCAGAGATAAACAACTAAATCAATTTCTATCTGTCGAGAAAACATCTGCTTCTGAGGGCTGATCCGCTTTTTCAGACCTTCAATATTGTTCGTGTGTGGCAGGAGTGATTACTTAGAGAGGGGATCTTTCAAGGGGCCCAAAGTACCTCCAATTTTGTTTAGGTCTCCGTACCCCGCACGGAAGCCTATTACTAAGCCTGCAACGTCTGTCTGTCCGTCCGTCTGTCTGTCTGTCTGTCCGTCCGTCAGTCTGTCCGTCCTTGCATACTGAAGTTGATTTTTTTTTAATGGTGGCTGTCCCGAGGCTATAGTAGTGCAGTGGACAGAGCCAAAATCAACTCTCCTCGCGAAACCACGCTCAGTTAGGCGCCATGCCGGCAGATTTGCAGATTTTATAAAAAATAAAATATAACATTGTCAGCCTCTGTAGCTCAGTGGCGCGGTCGGTCGACTGTCGGTCGTGATCATAAGCACACCTGGGCTCGACCGTTGGATGCTGACCGTGGTTGGGTTTTCAGGTAAAACTGTATGTCCCTTCTTACTTTACTATGTGGTAGGGGGCATGGTACCTAGTTCACCAAGGTGTTATGGGCTGATATCACGGATGTAGTAGGTGATGTAGACAACCGTATCAGTTTCCATTAAAAAAAAAACGGCCAAGTGCGACTCGAACTCGCGCACCGAGGGTTCCGTATCGCCATGTCATGGTCAGCGCTGCTTCATACTGTTTTCGGTAGATGATGCGCATACACTTTTTAGTTTCTTGTATGGGGACCCCGTGATTTTTTTACTTTTTCTTATTTTTATTATTTGTTGTTATATCGGCCATAATAACACATATTCTGTGAAAATTTCAACGGGCTACCTATTACGGTTCAAGAGATACAGCCCTCGGAATGACAGACAGACAGACGGCGTAGGCTTAGCAATATATCCCTTACGACGGATACGGGACCCAAAAAAAAAACATGAAAACTATTCATTAGATTTATTAAAGTCTGCAACATTTAGATTTTTAAATAAAACCATTAGGTATTAAAAACATTTGTCTTTTTTACATACATACACACCACACGCTGTATCCCGACAATCAGGGTAAGCAGAGTAATTGGTGTTGTTCTGCAAGTACTCTTGCTCATTACAGCACAAAACCGACCACCACGTTTAGAAATGTATTAGGACAAGATAACTATCAAGGAGCAAGCATTGCACGAAAACCCACCTGCTGCATGATTCGGTGGAAGCACCATGCCACGGTGAGACGTGGCTATCGTGTCGTCCTTTAGCACGACACCTTGTCCTTATCCCTTAGTCGCCTTTTATGTAATTTTTTTATTTTTTTTATTGACAGCGGGACATATGGCGCCGAGCCACCCATAAGGTGTCTAGCGACGCCCATGGACATTCGGTCGTATGCGGGGGTTGCGAATTCCATGCCGGCCTGACAGGTGCCCATTCACGCCCCTCTTGAAGGACCCGAGACTGTACTTGGGGGGAAATATATGGGCAGGGAGAGCGTTCCAGAGTTTACCGGTTCTGTAGAGGAAAGATCTGCAGAATCGATTGGTACGCATCCGCGGTAAGTCCAGCGTGTAGGGATGCAATCCCTGCCCAGTGCGCGTGGTGCGAAGGTGGAAAGGGGACGGCGGGATCGCATTAAACAGCTCCTCCGAGCACTCCCCGTGGAATAAGCGATAGAACACACTTAGGCAGCCGACATCCCTACGGTGTTGCAGTGGTTCTAGATCGCAGGACACTTCGGGGTCACCCACTAGTCGCACGGCTCGACGCTGGATTGAGTCCAGAGGCGCAAGCTGGTATTTGGCAGAGCCATCCCACAGGTGCGAGCAGTATTAACGGAGAGAAATGCAGTGGGGCTATTCCGTTTAAGCACCGGCCCCACACACTGTACTTATTTACAATAGGAAAAAAAAGTCATTTGTCTTGTAAAATGTAAATACATACATCACTATAATATATTTGTCATGCAGAGATAATCATGCCCAAAACAAACCCACACTTTTCCACCGGCTAAGCAACGTCCGAAACATCGATTCGTCACAATTATAACCGCACTTTTGTTCTGTCGTAATGACGCGGCTTATCTTTTATCTTTTATCTTTCGGTGAGTTTCCCGCGTTTTTCCGAAGCCAGTGCCGCCGGCAAGCTTATCGATGGATAGCAGACAAAGCGCTGGCGTGGTGGGCCGGATTCTTTCTCCGCGCTTTTCAAAGCCGTCCTCCGTATTGGTTTTTAGGGTTCTCCGCGAGTGAAAGTGGGAACTGTGTCAGTTTTATATGTCTTTCCGTCTGCCCGTCTGTTCGTTTGTGCGTCCACCTTTCTGCCTCGCCGTCTAGTCTGCCTGCGAGTTCTCTTGCCCTTTTTTGTCGCAGAACCAATAGAATGGGCGAATATCAAAATATTCAAATGTATTGAAAACAATAGCTGGTTCAATAAATACAATGAAATTGTCGCGGTACTCCACGAATAGCTCTTTAAAAACGGTACAGCTGGAATAAAAAAAAGTCGTGAATTTATTTGCAAGTAATCTAAAAAAAACTTAATAGGCGAGTATTTCGGGAACTGGATTTGGGATGTTCACGATTGAAATTAAAAATAAAAGCATTGATATTATTAGCCTTGTAATAACACTTATAATATCAATCAATTCTCTCCTTTATTTCTTTCTGTTTGTCTTTGTGTTATTTGTAGGTTTCTGTTTCTTTATTTGTTTTATGTTCATGTCTCATACATACGTTCTTATATGTGAAAAACGTTGTTAGGTTTTTACATACTCAATTTTGTTTTGTATTTACCTTGCTGTTCTATATGTAAATTCTTGTTGGTTTTTCCAAATTCGAAAAATAAAAATAAAGTAAAACTTGATTAAGTTTTGATTTGTTATTGCATGATTCATGCATAAAATTGGAGTATACATAATCCTTATATATGGTTAGTTCTCCAAGGCGTTCTTTATATCTCCACGGAATCTTCCCTGTTCATATGTAGTTCCTACTTAGCCGTTTATTCCCAGCGTTCAAGCACGCCGTATTCGTTTTCCACGCTTTTTACGTCGAATGAAATAGTTTGAATCTCTCTTATGCTTTTAGACCTAGATTTCTGAATGCTAGTCTACTGTAACTATACGTAACTACACGACGTGTGGCATCGTTACACCTACGGTATATAGGTGTCTAACCATGCCCATTGACTATCTCTGATGCACGGGAATTGCGAATTCCATACCGGCCTGACAGGAGAATTTTGAATGTATGCCTTTTTTGAAAAACCCCAGACTGTAATTGGAGGGAAATACTCGTAGATCTGCATTTTCCCGGTTATCTGAACAAATGACCTACAGAACCGCGCTTGATCCGATGTAGTTTGATTGTATAGGGGTGCATTCTCTGCCCAGTACGCGTAGTGTAGAGGACAAAGTGGATAGTGAGTTTCTTCAAAGAGCGAAGTGGAAAATATAGACGTGATTTGTGAAGATTTTTTTTCTAAATTTATGTTATAGTATACGTTTCTCAATATTCTGCAATAAAAAGCAAAAAAAAAATTTATATTATTTTATACACAAGTGATTCATTAATAACTACCAACATTTTGATGCGGTGATTCGGAAGCCCAGCTTGCCGATTAAATTTTTTTTTTTCAAAATGTTGATTTTGATTTTTCAAAATTTCCCAGTTCGGATTCCACGTAAAACTGTAGGTCCCTTCCCTTCTTCCCTTAGTAGGTGGTAGGTTTTAACCCACTCGTGTTGGTACCACAGCACTGAATGAAAGGTTTGTCGAAACGACTATTTAAATAGTTCATGTTTTCCATCTAGTTCAGTGTAGCCGGTACAACCGGCACGGCCGGGAAGCATTGATATGGCACCTAGTTCATCACCTTGATGGGCTATTTATGGGCTAACATCACTGATGCATTAAGTCGGGTTCCATAAAAAGTATACATTTTATTTTAAATTATAAAATGAAAATCGTTTGTAAATCCAATAAATTATTATATTAGCCGGCAACACTGAAACAAAATATACCCAGAATATAGCTTCAATACTCGACCACCCGGAAGGGGCCTTCGTAACCATCTTCGAATTAAATGTTGTTAATTTATTAACATGTGGAATGCGGTCCCCTCCCTAGGCCGGGGATTTTCGCATCGCTTTTTGCCTAAGCGGAAGGAAGGAGATCATTAATCTACCCTACAAAACCGTCCGTTGCATCGTTCGACCAGCAGGCCACTGGGGTAGTTCGTAAACGACTTTTCGATCGAAAACTTGCAAGAGAAGCTCTAGTCGGTTTTAAGTGTTCTTGTTGTTTCTTGGGTGTTTTCGTGGATACGAAGTAGTATAGTTTTGTAATCTGACATGTGGTCTATATCATATGCTAGATCTATGTTTATGTCGTCGTTATGTTCATCTATGTTCATGTCGTCTTCATGTTCATCTATTTTAATGTCGTCGTTATGTTCATCTATGCTCATGTCGTTCTCATGTTCATCTATGTTTATGTCGTCGGTATGTTTATCTATGCTCATGTCTTCGTTATGTTCATCTATGTTCATGTCGTCGTTATGATAATCTATGTTCATGTTGTCCGTTATGTTTATCTATGTTAATGTCGTCGTTATGTTAATCTATGCTCATGTCGTTCTCATGTTCATCTATGTTTATGTCGTCGGTATGTTTATCTATGCTCATGTCGTTCTCATGTTCATCTATGTTTATGTCGTCGGTATGTTTATCTATGCTCATGTCTTCGTTATGTTCATCTATGTTCATGTCGTCGTTATGATAATCTATGTTCATGTTGTCCGTTATGTTTATCTATGTTAATGTCGTCGTTATGTTAATCTATGCTCATGTCGTTCTCATGTTCATCTATGTTTATGTCGTCGGTATGTTTATCTATGCTCATGTCGTTCTCATGTTCATCTATGTTTATGTCGTCGGTATGTTTATCTATGCTCATGTCTTCGTTATGTTCATCGATGTTCATGTCGTCGTTATGATAATCTATGTTCATGTTGTCCGTTATGTTTATCTATGTTAATGTCGTCGTTATGTTAATCTATGCTCATGTCGTTCTCATGTTCATCTATGTTTATGTCGTCGGTATGTTTATCTATGCTCATGTCTTCGTTAAGTTCATCTATGTTCGTGCCGTCGTTATGATAATCAATGTTCATGTTGTCCGTTATGTTTATCTATGTTAATGTCGTCGTTATGTTAATCTATGCTCATGTCGTTCTCATGTTCATCTATGTTTATGTCGTCGGTATGTTTATCTATGCTCATGTCGTTCTCATGTTCATCTATGTTTATGTCGTCGGTATGTTTATCTATGCTCATGTCTTCGTTATGTTCATCTATGTTCATGTCGTCGTTATGATAATCTATGTTCATGTTGTCCGTTATGTTTATCTATGTTAATGTCGTCGTTATGTTAATCTATGCTCATGTCGTTCTCATGTTCATCTATGTTTATGTCGTCGGTATGTTTATCTATGCTCATGTCTTCGTTATGTTCATCTATGTTCATGTCGTCGTTATGATAATCTATGTTCATGTTGTCCGTTATGTTTATTTATGTTAATGTCGTCGTTATGTTAATCTATGCTCATGTCGTTCTCATGTTCATCTATGTTTATATCGTCGGTATGTTTATCTATGCTCATGTCTTCGTTATGTTCATCTATGTTCATGTCGTCGTTATGATAATCTATGTTCATGTTGTCCGTTATGTTTATCTATGTTAATGTCGTCGTTATGTTAATCTATGCTCATGTCGTTCTCATGTTCATCTATGGTTATGTCGTCGGTATATTTATCTATGCTCATGTCTTCGTTATGTTCATCTATGTTCATGTCGTCGTTATGATAATCTATATTCATGTTGTCCGTTATGTTTATCTATGTTAATGTCGTCGTTATGTTAATCTATGCTCATGTCGTTCTCATGTTCATCTATGTTTATGTCGTCGGCATGTTTATCTATGCTCATGTCTTCGTTATGTTCATCTATGTTCATGTCGTCGTTATGATATTCTATGTTCATGTTGTCCGTTATGTTTATCTATGTTAATGTCGTCGTTATGTTAATCTATGCTCATGTCGTTCTCATGTTCATCTATGTTTATGTCGTCGGTATGTTTATCTATGCTCATGTCTTCGTTATGTTCACCTATGTTCATGTCGTCGTTATGATAATCTATGTTCATGTTGTCCGTTATGTTTATCTATGTTAATGTCGTCGTTATGTTAATCTATGCTCATGTCGTTCTCATGTTCATCTATGTTTATGTCGTCGGTATGTTTATCTATGCTCATGTCTTCGTTATGTTCATCTATGTTCATGTCGTCGTTATGATAATCTATGTTCATGTTGTCCGTTATGTTTATCTATGTTAATGTCGTCGTTATGTTAATCTATGCTCATGTCGTTCTCATGTTCATCTATGTTTATGTCGTCGGTATGTTTATCTATGCTCATGTCTTCGTTATGTTCATCTATGTTCATGTCGTCGTTATGATAATCTATGTTCATGTTGTCCGTTATGTTTATCTATGTTAATGTCGTCGTTATGTTAATCTATGCTCATGTCGTTCTCATGTTCATCTATGTTTATGTCGTCGGTATATTTATCTATGCTCATGTCTTCGTTATGTTCATCTATGTTCATGTCGTCGTTATGATAATCTATGTTCATGTTGTCCGTTATGTTTATCTATGTTAATGTCGTCGTTATGTTAATCTATGCTCATATCGTTCTCATGTTCATCTATGTTTATGTCGTCGGCATGTTTATCTATGCTCATGTCTTCGTTATGTTCATCTATGTTCATGTCGTCGTTATGATAATCTATGTTCATGTTGTCCGTTATGTTTATCTATGTTAATGTCGTCGTTATGTTAATCTATGCTCATGTCGTTCTCATGTTCATCTATGTTTATGTCGTCGGTATGTTTATCTATGCTCATGTCTTCGTTATGTTCATCTATGTTCATGTCGTCGTTATGATAATCTATGTTCATGTTGTCCGTTATGTTTATCTATGTTAATGTCGTCGTTATGTTAATCTATGCTCATGTCGTTCTCATGTTCATCTATGTTTATGTCGTCGGTATGTTTATCTATGCTCATGTCGTTCTCATGTTCATCTATGTTTATGTCGTCGTTATGTTAATCTATGCTCATGTCTTCGTTATGCTCATCTATGTTCATGTCGTCGTTATTTTCATCTGTCGTCTTTGGTAACTTTACCAATGCTTGTGTATTATTAAGGTAGCTTCACACATATTGTCAATTTTATACTTATTCGTGTATATATTATTGTGGATATCGCCTATACTTAAGAACTTATGAGTAGTTACATATCGGATTATTACAAATAGTTTGCCTTTATTATACATTTATCTAATTGTTTGTGTTTCCAAAATTAATAAATAAATAAATATATAAATAAATCTACCTTCTCGAAAGAACTAGGTGTCACACCAGTGCGTACCTTGGTCGTTAGCAAATATTACGTCGCTGTGGTGACTCCTAAAATAATGACCACAATAACGAAACGATATCGTTAATTATGTTTCTTCTTCATTACTATTTCTCTGAATGTTATATCGATACGTGTTTATGTTACCCTGGTAGCCCTCCAGACAAGCGAGCCCACCGGAACGAACTGAAGGCCGTATTGTCCAGACTAACGCATGACCGCTCCCAAATTACAAACCCTTTTTTAGAACCTTGCCATCCTCACAGTGTCCCATTTGATGCTCAATATATTGAGCTTAGAGAGCGAATATGATTGAGGCAATGTCCCACAGGTAATTGTCTGCTTTAGGGTGTGACTGTATTTCACAGATGGGAGACACTTTTGGTTGGGTGTGAACATTCTCCCTCAGATATTTAAATTGTAAAGATTTTATTAATTTCTCCGGAATACTTAGATAAATTGTTTTTGACGCTCGCATAAAATTTGTCTTCGGAAGATTGCAATGTAACCATACTTTCATATGTTGATACTAACAAATTCAAATGCGGAGAGTTTACGAATTGAAACAGGATCTCACCGACTACTACCTTCCTACGTGATTTAAATGAATTCTTTTTTGTTAAGTTCCCAATTACGTTCACGTAAAAGCAACATTCTTACATCTTTCGTACCGCGCACAAGATCCTCTCAAAAACTCTTTTAAAAACCTCCATAACGATGCATGTAGAAATTTTCCTTCTTTTATTCCGAAATAAGGAAAAAAAATATACACAAATTTTCTAAAACCCGCCTATGGAAATGAAGAAACAAGACAAGTTCAACTTAAGGTGATTATAATGCAAGAAGCTCCGCCTACTTTACCTCCCGTCTTCTCCACTACCCTTCTCGAACCGTGCGGCTCCCCGCGCCTCGCCCGGCGCGCGGCGCGACGCTGACGCCGCCGCGCCGCGAGCCGACACACACGGGCCGGGCGGGCGCCGGCATCGCGCCGCGCTGCCTCCGCCGCCGTCCGCCGTCGTCGAGTTGAGTCACAGCACAGAGCAGTCAATAAAAGTAGAGAACGTAATGTGTAAGTCTGTAGGTACCACCAGTTATTTTTTAACAACCCAAAGAGGATGACTGTCTATATTATATATGGATAACTATATATTATATATATATATGTTCGTGCACCAGAAAACAGAAGAAAAGAAGAGAGAAGTCAATAACGCAGCAAAATTCATTCCAACAAATCCCAATATCCCGTCTTTCCACATACTCCCATATTGGTTTCAGGCTGAAACATAAGCCGGTCGATTATTTCATTTTCTCACCCATCCTCAAGCGTGTCTTCCTAAAATCCTGAAAAATATACGCACCTCCTGGTGTCTTCGGTCTTACACCGTAAATATTCAAATGCCCGTGGGCGCCGTCGGACTACGCCTCTGCGTTAGTCTGGCACGCGCCATATGTTGAGCTTCCCATAAAAAAAGGTGCTGCAAGTTCAAGTTCTCTTTTACTCTAGAACTTTTGGTTTACCTTGTATCCATTTCTCGGCACAGCGTTTTGGTCAGAAAAAAATTCCATGACCGAGAAATGGCCGAGAATTAATTAATAACCTACCTATTTTCGGCCACTTTTCTAAATTATAAGAGTAGAAAATCGTTCTATATTTCGGCCAAGATCGTAGTAGGTACATATACCGACAACAAGCATATTATTTACCCATCCTTCGGCCACGTGGCCCACAAACGGCAATGAAGGGTCTAGTTTTCGACCAAGACCGTATAGACCAGTCATATCTGACACTAAAAATCGCTAAAATCGCAAACTAACGGCTAGTTCTGATTTTTTAATGTGTTGTTAGGACTACTACCAGTAGTGTATATTCAAGTTTGTAGCTTCGAAAGACCTGTGCTAACTTCGCAGCACTCGAAAAACCGCGAAATTTTCGCACTTTTTTGGTATTTTCAATATAAGTTCTAAACTATGCTTTTTTTCTAAAATATTTTCCATACGTTTTTAAATTAGACTAAAATAGCTACAATTTGAGATCGGAACCAGCTCTGTAGGTTTAATTCTTACCGAGATACAGCTGTCCAAAAATTGATAATTTTTTCCAAAAAAGTGGAATTTTAAGATTTCGTCAATTTTCGACCCCGATATCGGGGAAAATACTCATTTACGGCTAAAATTATAAGAAAAGATGTTGTAGCAAATGTAATTAGCCTTAATTTAAGCAAAAAATGACTTCTGTAGACCATATAGTTTACTCACAAATCTTAAAAGTCCAAAAAATGGAAAAACTGAATTTTTCTCTAATTTGCTCTCTTTAGTTCTCGCAATGGTTTGAAAGGAAAAACCATGTACCTACATCCACAAGAAATATGTACTATACTATTAATATGGATTCAAATTGCTACAATTTCATATCAGAACCAGCTCTGTAGGTTCCATACTTACCGAGATACAGCTCTCCAAAAATTTACAATATTTTCCAAAAAAGTAAAATTTTAATTTCTTGTACATGATTTTTCCTTTCAAACCATTGTGAGAACTATACAGAGCAAATTTTCAAAAAATGCAGTTTTTCCATTTTTTGGATGTTTAAGATTTGCGAGTAAACTATATGGTCTACAGACATCGTTCTTTGCTTAAATTAAAGCTAATTACATTTCCTACAACATCTTCTCTTATAATTTTACCGGTAAAATGAGTATTTTCCCCGATATCGGGGTCGAAAATTTACCAAATCTTAAACTTTCACTTTTTTGGAAAAAATTATCAATTTTTGGACAGCTGTATCTCGGTAAGTATTAAACCTACAGAGCTGGTTCTGATATAAAATTGTAGAAATTTGAATCAATATTAATAGTTTAATATATATTTCTTATGGATGTACATGGTTTTTCCTTTCAAACCATTGTGAGAATTAAACAGAGCAAATTTGCGATAAAGGTAGTTTTCCATTTTTTTATTTTTAAGATTTGTGAGTAAACTATATGGTCTACAGACGTCGTTCTTTGCTTAAATTAAAGCTAATTACATTTGCTACAACATCTTTTCTTATAATTTTACCCGTAAATGAGCATTTTCCCCGATATCGGGGTCGAAAATTCACGAAATCTTAAAATTTCACTTTTTTGGAAAACATTGTCAATCTTTGGAGAGCTGTATTTTGGTAAGTATTGAACCTACAGAGCTTAAGGTTCCTTATTGGAACAAGGCCGTACATATATACCGACGATTTAAATCCTTCCAAAATAATTTCACACTCCATGCCTGTAGAAGGCCCATTATAATTTTTGAAACATTTGTGGTTATTTGGTTCGACTTAATTTTTTTCTGCCCGGCTACAAACGATACAAAACTTATTTTTCACGCCTATATACAACACCTCTCTAAATCTTTTGCCAACTATAGCCGCAGCTCCCGATAAGGCGGAATAATTTTGTTTGTAAGATCTCTTCGACCAACACCCGTCCGCAATAACTTCAATAATTATTGCGTTCCCGAATTTATCAACACCGCCTTCTTTTAAAGCAGCATCGCGTTCTCTTTTTGCAGCCTTTTCCATTTCTTCGACAGCCGTTTCATGCCATTTTAAACAAATATCATTGTGAATTTTCGAATAAAATGGATTCGTCATGAAGGAGACATTCAGTGCTGCCATAAGTTCCTCTAATTGCGAAAAACCACATCCTATTGCCATCGCACCCACAACAGGAGACCTGTTTACGTCTACCGGATTTTCTGTATTTTTTATGCAAGTATCAACTGTGAATTTTTGATTACACATGTTACAGCCTAGCCTAATACAATAATTGAATTTAGCCCTATTTTTCTTTCCGATATTACGCTCATGGACTGTAACCCACAGTTAGCAAGTGCTTTGTGTCCAGATATGATTTTCAAACAATCAATTAGATGTTATAAATCTACCAATCTCCTGCCTTCAAAGTGAAAACTGCTTATGGAACCTCAAAAATAAGTACCACAAAAATAAAAATGTTATACATAAGTATATACTTAATTATTTAATTATTTTTCATTAACTATCAAAGCATAAGATCACACTCACGCCTTTTCCACCGATGGACTAGGTAGAGATTATTATTAGTATTATTTTATTATGTAGGTACCTACTATTATGTTATTAGAGGATATTATTATTGTTATTCATATACACCCAGTGTATAGTGTGACAGTGATGTGATGACCTAGCGTATTACCTATACTTTATACATGTAAAGCTTGTATACCTACTCATATATTTTTATTTTTTATTTATTTATTTTTCATTTATTTATTCATATTTATTTATTTATATATTTATTTACTCATATTTATAAATAGCAGCGGCTGCTACCATCTCCACATTCATTTTTTGGGGCACGAGTTGCGTCTTTCGATGTTGAACACAGACTGAATGACTCGCGGATGTGTGGACGGATCACGTATTTATCTGCGGATACGTCTGCTGATCCACCTGCTGATGCATCTGTCGATGTGTAGAGGAGGCATTAAGGAAGCCAAGCGGAGTTTCGTTACTTGAAAGTATACCATAGAAAAGTGTTGCGCTCGGGTATATTTTTCAAGTGACAAACTTGCTTTGCTACTTCTTGAATGTATACCCGAGCTCAAGACTATGAAGCGTTGGGTAAAGGTATATTTTCCAAATAAGCCGCGCCGCGCGCCGCCACGCGAGCGTATCAAGCGACCTAGGCTAGGACTGACCGCGTTTGTTTATATGTTTTTTACATTACTCTATGCAATATTGAATTTTTCCTAAAAATCAACCTTCTGTCTTTGGTAATACGTTTTTTTTCATTATCTAGTAGTTATTTTGCATTCGAATATTTAGTGGTTATAATCGCTCGTCGCCTAGAGCTTAGATCTAAAGAGGTGCGGGTTCGAGCTTATGTGTGCAGTGTGTACCGCACCGCTTTCTTTCTCTCAGTTTAATAAGTAAGGATAGGGTATTGGAAGGAGTTTGATAATTAGTTAAAACTGTAACGAAACTTATGTATGTAAACAAAAATGACGTATCAAACATTCTACAAAGGCTCTTTACACCTGATCCACTTAATTAAGTCCTTGCAGTCAGAACTTCAAAAACAAAACAAAAATCTGTTTTTGATCTTGCTCTCAAGCTGTATTTTCAATCGACTGTAGGCGGTGTTATTATGTGGATAGTCACTAAATGCTTTTAAAAATGATTATGAAAAAAAAACCCTGCGAAGTTTCTTACCGGTTCTTCTTCGTGGGTGTAATCGAATCGGATAGAACAAATTGTGACAAATTCGAGTAAGTACAGTCATGCTGTCTAATGAATGCTTAATAAACAATATACAATATACAATAAACAATCATGTAGGTAATATCTACTGATTATCAAATAAAATAGTAAGGTATAAAATTAAATTACATGTACATTTTTGTGGTCGGAGGACCACAAAAATGTACATGCGGCGGCGGTGGTGGTGGCGTTGACAGCGATATTGGAGGTGTCATCGAATGCGGCGGCGGCGGAGGAAGCGGGTTCTGAGGTGGTTCTGACCGTGGCAGCAACGGCTGCGGCTCAGCTAACACCGGCGCCGCCGCCGGCGACAGAGGCACCGAGGTATGAGGTGGTTCTGATCGTGGCAGCAACAGCAGCGGCTCAGCAGATCTCGACACTGGCACCGGCGTCGCCGGGGCGGCGCCAACGAAGGTGTTGATTGTAGTAGGGAACGCGCCGGGATCGCCGCCACCGCGCCGGTGGCGAACTTTTCTGTTTCTTGATTTCATTGAGGCGAATTCCTTTATTCCGTAAATATTTCTTCTTCTCGCGTTTCATCATAATGTTTTTATTTTGTTTCCCCATTTCTAGTTAGGTAGCTGCGGCTGCCAGGAGCCGTGCGGCGCGCAGGCGGGCGTGCGGTGGTCAGGAGCCGTGCTGCGGCGGGCTGCGTGCGCTCCGCCGCAGCTAATCCACACGACTGCCGTCCTCTCCTTCCAGTCCCAACACGGAAACAGGACGCAAATATAGTCATAGTTAGGAGAGAGCGTGACGACGCAGGTGTGAGCGCGCAAGCTAATGTTGGGCGTGTCTGATCAAATCTACATGAAAACGTTATTTTTTTTTTTACAAAATCTATTAACTTTACAGAGATATCCATCGACACAAAATTAGATATCGTTCATCCGAACTGGCTAAAAAATTATCAAAATGTTTTGGGGTAAGTTTTGTCGGCAAAATAAAAAATAAGAAAAAATCGAAGGTTTACAAATTATTTTATTGTGTCGTGTTATTTTATTGTTTCACGTTTTCCATCGTCACGTCGTTTAATGAAGAGTTGGAGATTATATTGTTGAAGTTCACAAATACCTTACTTCAGCGGTTTCGCCAGTAAATTAGATCGAAAACTGCATGTTTCTACATCAATATCACCTTAAATAGCAGTATAAGATGCTGTAGTCGGACTGTCTGTTCATTCTAATTCGTTTAAACGCCCGACTACAACATTTTATACTGCTCTTTTTCTTCGTTTGATTTCATTCATAAATTTTTTTTTAATTTAATTTTTAAGCCACAACCATAACGTGTAGTTTTGTTTTAATTGAAATCTGCTACTCCACACGATGGTTTTGGAGAAATAATATTTTTACAGTTTGAAAATATGGCGATTGGCGGCGGCCATTTTTTATTTTCTAAAAAAAATATGGAACCTAGTGTTACCCATTTAATTCTGAAAATCCAATTGAAAACAGAATAATCCAAATCGGAATAGTCGTTTAGGAGTTACAGTCATACACATACACACACATTACATACATACAAACATTCAGTACCCTCTTTTTCCCTTCGTCATAGTCGGATAAACAATACGTCGACATCAATGTCTCGTTGAGTTTCTTCCGAGGAAAAATACGCCACTTTCAACTGAGCACTGCAGTGATCTGCACTGCATATCTCATAAAACGATTTCGGCGCAATGCACACTGGTTATACATTTCGCGCATCGAGCTCCCTTAGAAAATATCTTTGGCCGTCTCACACAGAACCGCGCCGTCCCCAGCAGACCTCCTTGCGGTACGCCCGGCCGCTCCGCTCCTGGAATATAAATTGCGGAGGCGCTCACTGGCTCTCGATGCTAGATTGCTCGGACATGTCCTTAAAGCCCTCTTTACAAGTTATATATTCCTGCTGGAAAACCGCGAACATTGTTTTGGTAGGCCTCCGATGTTCTACTACATCGAAGGCTTATGAAAATGCCAGATCGAGTCCATAATAGTTTGGAAAAGCTATTTTATTAAGCTATTTTCTCCTATATTCAAAACATTAATCTATCTTCTCGCAGGTATATAGTGCTTTCATGGGTCTTCTTTCACAAGTTTCGCATCGTTAATATTCTATAATAGCTTTAGATGATTAATATGCTTTGTGTTAAGTTCAAGAAAATATTAAATTACATGGAGCTATATTTTAGTAATTGGCTGTGGTATGGGTTACTTGCGTAGCCCAACAACTAATTTTCTTATTAATGTAGGCACACTGGCAAGGTACAGGCAAGGTACACTGTTCTAATATTGCATATTGTAAAGTTACATACATACATAGCGTCACGCCTGTTTCCCGCTAGGGTAGGCAGAGACAACGGATCTCCACGGTCACGATCCTGACACACCTCTGCCGCCTCTTCCACTCACATTTGCTTCATAAATTTTGTAAAGTTTTACCCACTTATATGAATTTGAGCGAATTTGCCTCTGTCAATATATATCTATTTGAAATATATCGTGAAGCTGCTGTTACTTCGTGTGTCTATATGTGCATGATTTATAGGTACTACAAACATACATATCACACGCTGTGTCGCCACAATCGGGGTAAGCAGAGTAGTCGGTATTTTGCTGCAAGTACTCTTGTAAATTACAGCACAACACCGACCGCGACATTTAGCAAAGTTATGGACAAGATAACTATCAATCAAGCAAGTAAGGCACGAAGATCCACCTGCTATATGACTCGGTGGAAGGACCGTGCCAAAGTGAGAGGTGGCAAATCTGTCGCCCTTATGCACGGCATCGTGTCCTTATCCCTTAGTCGCCTTTTACGACATGCACGGAAAGAGATACAGTGGGACTATACTTTTAAGTACCGGGCCCACGCGGTACGGGTATGTATGTATTTCGCATTGTGTATTCGCAGCACGAATACACCAGTGCACGTTTATACAATTCTAGATCAAGGGCGTAGTTACGCAAAATCTCTAAATCGCGCAAAAGACTCGGAGCGAGGCAGGATGCTGTCAAAGTCAGATTCGACCCGAAAAGCCAAACCAAAAGTCAATCAACGGGCCACGGATGGCTTTGTTGTTTTTCCCGCCAGCAATTTTCGAGCTCCGTTCGTTTCGATATTTCCGCGATTCGGGACAAAGCGGCTTGTTTCGGTTCGTATTATCGAATCATCGAATTACTATTGCGCTATCTTTAAACGGCTTTTCGTGCCAGTATAATTGCAATGGATTCGCGATATTGTATTTATTTCGCTCAGCAGACCTATACTCAAATGGAATCCTATACTTGGTGTATTTGGATTTTTTAAAATAAAAACAAATATATTTTTTTTTATTGGATCATCGACATGTAGGACATATTTACAATGCATTTTGGCTTAGGTATACTTAAATAACTATATGTCTAAACAATAATAGAAGAACACTACTTTCTTTAAATAAGTGTATGGATCGATCGTGTCGTTCGTCGTCGCATATCCGTCCGCAAGACGGTGAATTATACCAGGAGTCGTACCAGGAGTCGTACCAGGAGTCGAACTATAAAAAATATACCTACTAAACTATTTGAATAAATATAATTTTGTAAGTAAGTACAGGTGTGTACATATTAAATATAAACAACACATATGTCGAGCTAATTACAAAATAAAATATAAAACTATAACCTACAAAACCTAATATCCCTCCTCCAGGTGTGACGATGTGTGCACTGTTCCGAGGACGCTAGCGGCGTTGCCTCGCTGGATGGCCACACTGATACGCTGCAAACTAAACTAAACTCATAATAATGACTTTTATGTGTATAATATGCGTATTTTTTATATATTAATTATTTAATATATACAAAATACGCATCCGCGATCCTGGGACTCATCCCCGTGACGAGGTCCCTAGAGGAAATATTTAATTTATAAGATCGTTTACATTTTAAGTTTTAGTTAATTTTGATAGTTTTAGTTTATTATTTTTAATATTTTAAATATAGTTTCAAAATGTAATATTTTACTTGAAACTGAACCGAATAAATATATTATAATATACAAACTTAACTTTAATGTTTTTCGTTTTTAACCCCCGACGCAAAAAACGGGGGGGTGTTATAAGTTTGACGTTTGTGTGTGTGTGTAACACCGTGTATAAAAAAAAATTGGTTGTCTGTAAAATAGGTTTACGGACGATAGTTTTACGTGATAACGTCATAAAGTGGTAAGAAACCGACGCTTGGGCCGATTGTGCCTCTCTATCGCTTGTTACGCGCTCTCGCTTGCACACACAGGCTCAGATGGAACGTGACACTTTTTCGTGCGTGCAGCCGGTATTCATCAATTTATAAGACGTGACGTTATCACGTCAAAAATATATTAATGAATATTGAATACTACAAAATACATTATGGTAATAACCTTAATTTATATCTTTTAAATATAAACTACACCTAAAATATAATTAACTGACAAAGTAAACCTGCATTTCTGAAACGTACATAAAACTATAAAAGTACCCTAAACGAAAACTAATAACCGCACTCCAGGTGGGACGATGTGGGCACGCTTCCAACAACACTAGCGGCGTATTTTGATTGGTTATTTGTTCACGTAACATTACGCGAACTGCAGCGGGTTGGGCCCGCTTTTTCTTGGTAAAAACTTCGACGGAACACTGGAGTGCATAGCACGGTAATCTAGGTCTGATTAACCGCTCAAAAGGTGAAGATTTAAAAAGTTAAAGAAATGTAAACACTGAGGCCAGCTCATACAAATAAGTACGAGATTGTTCGTTGTTTATTGTATAATTTCATCCATAGATAGGTAGGTAGGTAACCTGCGCTTGGACCTGTCGAAAATTCCGCCAGTTCTAAATTCAAATTCAAATTCAAATCATTTATTGGATACATAATTAGGCATGTACTTACAGCAATACAGTTTTACAAACTTTAGCTTTTGCCTACAACTATCTATATAATGTTCCTCGTCGTCATTCCAACCACATAATGGCTCTAGACTACTATGTTGAAATATTTTAGGTCGTAGAAGGTTTTTTCTGGGAGCCAATTATGTAGTCGGGTGCTAAATTGTGTGTATGTTTTTTCGTCACGGATGTTTTTTGGTAGTTTATTATAAATGTTTGCACTATTAAATTGTAGGCTTTTCTGATATTTTGTAGTGTTGTGTGCAATTTGTTCTATGTTATCTCCAATTAAATGCGAAGAAGAACTGACAAACAAACTTCGCAAGTCACAAGGTTTTGTTAGTACTTTATAAGTATTTTAATATAGTAACTTCCAAATAATTAATCCATATTACCGCTCACAAAACCATTAATACTTACAGCATAAACATGAATACTGAAGAATCTGACCACTCTACCTTATACGTCGACATTATACCTATATCTGGCGTCTAGATCTTGTGTATAGTGCAAGCGTCAATTTGATACTTAAATATATCAAGTCAATTCAACAACAATTTAGTAAAAAAATAAGTACAAAGAGAGAAACGGATAGCTGGATTTTTGTAATTACATTAAATTCTACACGCTCTGTTTTCCGTCCTCAGTGTAGCCGACATGACATGAAGGGGAAACACTGACATGGCGCCTAGTTCACACGGTGTTATGGGCTGACATCACAGATGTTTTAGGTGATGTACTTTGTACCGTGTGGGGTCGGTACTTAAAAAGAATAGCCCCACTGCATCTCTCCCCGTCGCATGTCGTAAAAGTCGACTAAGGGATAAGAAAATTCGTCAGCCTCGGTGGCTCAGTGGCGCGGTTGGTTAGTCAACTGTTTTTAAGCAATGCTGAGCGCGGTCAGTGATTGGATGGGTGACCGCTCGACCGTTGGAGGCTGACCGTGGTTCGGATACCACGTTAAACTGTAGGTCCCTTCCCTTCTTACCTTACTAGGTGGTAGGGTTTATCCCGGCCGGGTTGGTACCACCGCACTGAACGAAACGTCGGTCGAAACGGCTATGTAAATAGTTCGTGTTTTCCGTCCAGTTTAGTGTAGCCGACATGAAATGAAGGGAAGCACTGACATGGCACCTAGTTCACCCTGTGTTATGGGCTGACATCACGGATGTTGTAGGTGATGTAGCCAACCGTGTCAGGTTCCATAAAAAAAAAAAAAAAAAAAAATAATAATGTAGCCAACCGTGTCAGTTTCCATGAAAATAAAATAAAAACAAAAATGTGTACCATAACGTGCTACGTTATCACGGTTCGGCTACCATTTTAGTCGGCACGAAACATAACGTGATATAAAATATTGTGCTTTTTTATGGAAACTAACACGGCTGGCATCATACAGGGTGTAAAAACGGCGAGTACACTAAATTTAGGAAATGATTATTGGGATCAAGAGTAACAAAAAAGTGAAATAACTTTTTCTAAATTCCCTTTAAATAAAAAGTTACACTTTTCATACAAACTAATTGATTATTTTAGTGTAAAAATGATCTAATTACAACAGGGCGGCGCGGAGGGGGGAAGAGCGGGTGAGGCGTGAGCGCCTCCGACGGTGGTGTTGGCGGGAGGGGCGGGGGATAGCTTTGTGAGTGGGGAACTGGAGGTCGGCAGGCGGAGGGTGCAGAGCGGCAACAACACATTAAATTACACTAGACGAAAACATACATTTAAAAAATTCATATCTCGAAAACTAGACACTTTAGAGAAAAACTTTATTTGCTTTTTTGTCCAAGAAAAACATGAGGATTGCGCTGGCGAAATTAATGTACTCGCCGTTTTAACACGCTGTATACATCAGTTACTGCATCCGTAATCTCAGCCCTTATCACCTTGGTGAACTAGGTGCCGTGTTATTGCTCCCCTTCGGTCGTGCCGGCTACACCGAACTGGACGGAAAAACGAATTGACTTAGCCGTTTCAACTGATTCAGTGCGGTGGTAGCAACCCGGGCGGGTTAAACACTAAAAACTAGTGAGGTAAGAAGGGCAGGGTACAGTTTTACGTGGAATCCGAACCACGAGTCACCCATCCAATTGCGCCTAGGTGCGCTTATGATCACGACCGACAGTCGATTGACTGCACCACTGAGTTGTTTTACCTATGCGGTATTGCACACGAAACAAAATATTATCTAACAAGTGGATAGTTACACAGTTGTAGTATATCAAAAATATTTTTTGAGAATTTAACATACTATTAATATTTGTACCGTGTGGGGTCGGTACTTAAAAAGAATAGCCCCACTGCATCTCTCCCCGTCGCATGTCGTAAAAGTCGACTAAGGGATAAGAAAATTCGTCAGCCTCGGTAGCTCAGTGGCGCGGTTGGTTAGTCAACTGTTATTAAGCAACGCTGAGCGCGGTCAGTGATTGGATGGGTGATCGCTCGACCGTTGGAGGCTGACCGTGGTTCGGATTCTACGTTAAACTGTAGGTCCCTTCCCTTCTTACCTTACTAGTTGGTAGGGTTTATCCCGGCCGGGTTGGTACCACCGCACTGAACGAAACGTCGGTCGAAACGGCTATGTAAATAGTTCGTGTTTTCCGTCCAGTTTAGTGTAGCCGACATGAAATGAAGGGAAGCACTGACATGGCACCTAGTTCACCATGTGTTATGGGCTGACATCACGGATGTTGTAGGTGATGTAGCCAACCGTGTCAGGTTCCCTAAAAAAAAATACTATATGTGTTCGAATTAGGTGGATTTAAAATATTCAATGCAGTTTATAAAATTAATACTTCAGAAACTTTATCTTACTAAAATATCCAGTGTCTAGCCCACAAAGGAAAAGCCATTAGTTCTCTCCGTCAGCTCCTTTAAACAGTTTCTATCAACGACATTCTACTTTCTGGACAGGCCCTCGTTATACATTTTACCGGTAGAAAGAGAATCTCTCTCACAGATGCACACTAAGCTAAAATGTTACACACACACGTAACATAGGCTAGAATAAGACGTGCAGATGCAAACTCCGTGAACGGAAAAGGGATAGTGCGATTGGAGTTCTTATAAATATTGCCAATATTTAAAACAGCGTAAGTGCGCGAGAGCCTCATACATTACGTTACGTTTCCGCTCTGTGAACGTCGATAGAGTAAGACAGTTAAATGGCAATTTGATACGTATAAGGGAGACAACGATTGTACATTCCAAATTAGAATCCGTATACTTGAACTTTGTACGTCGCGGCTTGCGCGTGTGCCTTTATATTCATATAAAGACTTGTGCCATGCGTTACAAGATAGGTTTAGAACCCTGCATGTCGCCACTGCATGTTCTCAGTGACTTACACTCGTATGCTCTCGTCTCGAACCGAGTAACGTATAGCTATCCTTTTCACGCTCATATTTTGTGTACGCGAATGCATGATATTCTATCTCTCTCTTTTACGGACGGACGGATACAAAAACGTGACCTGCCTGAGCGGCGCAGTGCGGCGGACTGACTGCTCGCGAAAGAGGGTGCGCTGTATGCTCACAAATAGCGCGCCTCAAGTCGGTGTGTTATACCACTTCCCGATACTTTTTAATTCCTTGGTTTATATAATGTAAAGCTATAATAGGAGCCGTGTATAGCGTCGGCGTAGTGGGATCGGATAACGCCTACTTCATTTACTCAATCCGGAAAATGCCTTCAAACTGTGCTTCCCCACTCGCAACAGCGGAAGGCGGAAACCCGACTCCTGTGTCTTAGATAGGAAATAAATTATACAGATTTACTTCAGCAAATTCTGGAGAGAATTTAATTGTTGTGGTTGTTTTTTGAGATGGCTAGATAGATAGATAGAAAATGCTTTAATGCTCCAGTAAACATTAAACAGTAACAAGTACATTAGAAAATTTACATAAGGTGCAAAGGCGGACTTATCACTTACAGAGATTTCTTCCAGTTAACCTTGGGATGTTTGAGAGCCGATTAATATAGCGAAGAATACTTCTTAACAATACATACATATAAGTACATGCTAGTTAAATACAAGCCATACATGTGTTAATACATATAAATTACTAAACATATAGAATATTATGTACAAATAAATATACATACATACATACTTTTCCATTCAGGTATGAAACAAAACTAGTTTTTTTGTTTTTTAGGTTTTTACTTCACTTTGACGGAGGTAATACACTTTTATGTGTTGTTAGATAATTTACAAGGCAGTAAAACTGCCCTCGAACTTGTCACAATTTGTTCTATCCAGTTCGATTACACCCACGAAGAAGAACCGGCAAGAAACTTCGCAAGGGTATATTATTACAATACAAGTATTTTGATGACTAGCCACATAAATAACATCGGTTGCAGTATATTGAAAACACATCTTGAGAGCAAGATTAACAACTTGTATCAGGTGTAGAAAGCCTTTGTCAAAGTTTGATACGTAATTTATGTCAACATAATTATGTTAGTACATTAAATATACTATAATGTTGTATAATTGTCAAAAAAAGAAAACAAATTATATATACATGTTAAACTCGAATTATCAAGTGGTCGATGGGTGAATAAAATGGAGGTACTAATCGTACCTAGTCAAGCGTTATCTATATATGCAGTCAGGTAAGTAGTATATACATAGGTATACCATTCAGATAACATGCTGCCAATTGGAGCAGGCCAGTCTCCACAAACAGCACCCGTTCACGATCATCAGGGCCAACTATTGCCTTAGATTACGACGATACCCATGGTAAAGGCTCTTTGAATGGTCGATATATTCAATGCAAGAAACGATGAATCATGAAAGTCAATACGGAAGGCGCTGTCATGGCGTCGTCACGCGTCACACTTTCCAGTTACTTTTCCAAATTAGTTGCGTGGGGTAAAATGGGGTAGAGAGAAACAACGGATCTCCATAAGTCCTGAACACATCTGACGCGTTTTTCATACTTACTCATCTTATTCGAACATGCTCGTCGGTTTCACGTAGTTAATCATTTAATTCTTTTGATAAAATCTCTTTTACAAATCTTCAATATTCTCAGATACTTTCAATTCCATTCTTTTCAATTCATTCATTCTCATTAATTGTCACTTGTCTTGTTTCAGGCCATAACGCTCTCGAAATAACTTCTTTCTCAGGATTACCAATTTCGGCTATGAAATTGTATATTCTGTTTATATCAGAAGAGACTATAGCCACCAGCCTAACTATATTTGCAAAGTGTGAAGTCCTTGTCGTGTATTCAAGATTTTCAACCGATTAATTGGGGCTATTACAATTTGCGGCTTCCGAAACCGTCGAATCGGCCTCTCCTAGATTAAGTTTCAACCCTGGAACATCACAAACTTGTGACGAAGCAATTAATGGGAGTCAATATTATCTGAGCTAAGATAACCGGGGACCCGTTGTGGGTCCCGCGACGCTGGGACACCTTAGAATCTAACGCTTCTAAATTGACTAGGTTTGATTATTAGGAGCAGTCAGAGGAAGCATTAAGGTTATTTTTTCTTTAAGTGTTTTGTATGGAATTCAAAATGGGTCGATAAGACAGAGTCAGCACATTCTCCGACCAGCCAATTCCTGATTGATGGCTACACTGGACAAGAACAAGAAACAATTTGAATTATTCATTTATTTTACACTTCGGGAGCAAATTCTACTCGTTGATGGCAGTTTTAATTCTTTAATATGGACAGATTTGATTATGTTTCTTTTTTATGTAAATCAGGCTGTGCCGAGAGACCAATGGTGCAGTCGACAGAGCCAAAATCACCTCTCCTCGCGAAACCACGCTCTGTTAGGTGCCATGGCAGCAGATTTGCGGACTGCTGCTAGGCTGTCTAGTCTGTTAATACGACGTTTAAAGACTCCCAGACTAAAGGATTCGGGAAAATATCTCGCCGGAAGACAGTTCAACATCCTAGCGGTGCGGTGCGACAAAGAAACGATTTAGAGAACGGATGGGTTCTCAAAAGACTAATATCAACAACAAAAGGATATTAAGCCTCTCTGTGACGAGTCATGCTGAGATAGGACGTGGATGTCTTCGCTGAAGATTGTGCTCTTTGGAGGCGAATTTTTCTCGAATTTAGGGGACACTTTTGTCTTAGAAAAAAATGCATATGCTTTGAGTGCATATTTTAGCACGCAGTGAAATTCCCTTATCTTTTGCATCTTCTCCCTTTGCCATTTCTGCATTAGCATTATCCAGATCCACGGTATAATACGTGACCTAAATCCTACTGTACATGCTTACCGAATGCACCGCTCCCTCTATGGGCGGATCGGTAGGGTTTATCTTTGTATCCATCGATTGAGCCGCCCACACGCTCGGATACTCTCTCGTGACCTTTTCCGTCGATATATTTATTTTTGTAATTAACCTGACATGATTGGCTACGTAGAGATATACCGTTACGGCTGTCTCGATGAGGTGGACAGAGATATCGGATTACCAGGTGCCACGGTCCTGAGACAACTCTGACACAAATGAATCTATGAAACTTCTGGTGCCATCTTCTAACGAAGGTTGGCTACCATTAGCCTCGGTAGCTCAGTGGTGCGGTCGGTGGGCTGCCAGTCGGATCATAAGCACACCTGGGCGCGGTCAGTGGATTTAAGGGTGACCGCTCGACCATTGGAGGCTGATCGTGGTTTGGATTCCACGTAAAACTGTAGGCCCCTTCCCTTCTAAAAGGTAAGAAGGGAAGGGGCCTACAGTTTAGGTAACCCAACCACCTTAGTAGGTTGGGTTTAATTTAACCCGCCCGGGTTGGTACCACCGCGCTGAATGAAATGTCGGTTGAAATGGCTATTTAAATAGTTCATGTTTCCCGTCCAGTTCAGTGTGGCCGACATGAAATGAAGGAAAGCAATTACAAGGCACCTAGTTCACCCGGTGTTATGGGCTGACATCACAGATGTAGTAGGTGATGTAGCCAAACGTGTCGAAAAAAAAAGAGCAAATAGTAAACAATTACGGGGGGTCCCCATACAATAAACGTGCTAAGAAACGATTTGTCACGCTACTCAATAATAGATGGCGCCATCGGCTTGTATATTTTGCAACAAACGATAGACGGATATGTTTTTTTTTACAGGTATGGTATAGCGGTTCTACGGTTATCTTTAGTCCTTATTGCTTTTTTTATTGCTTCCGAACTGGGTGTCTGTGCCACCCCCGAGGGGTGCCAGTCCGGCTTGAAGGTATACTTGTATGGCATTAAGCTGACTATATGTTTATTCATGTATTGCCTTCAACGAGGAATTATTTTTCACTAGAGCTATCGCTAAGAAGAAAGATACAGTGAAACGGCGTCCCATCAGCTGACGTATGAGGTAAAGTAGCGGCGAGGCAGATCGCAGAGCCGAGCGGTAGAGGGGAGCTCGCACAGGGCGGGAAGCGACCGGGAGTGGGGCTAGCGGGCGGTGAGAGGGGCTCGCGCGGGGCGGGAAGCGAGCGGGGAGGGTCTAGCAGCGGCCGGTAAGCGAGAAAACCAGCCAAGGTCAACCCATCATGTCATAACAGTGCACAATTTAATTTGATTTAAATTTGATTGTATTTCAATGCACAATTGAAATACAACCGGGCATGCAGCGCGACTTTCTTTCACGTGCGACGAGTTCACCTGCTCGCGATCGACTAGTTCCGATGTGCCCCAATTCGTAAATTGTGCCTCAACTCGGCGGAGCAATGCCCGTTGCCCGAGTAAGATCTCTAGTGAAACATAATTCCTCGTTGATTGCCTTGCGAATATTGTTTAAGGGCTGAACACATTCTGGACTCTCTCGATATCTTTCGAACATAATCCGCTTAGGGTATTGAAGACGTCTCCTATTAACAGCTATTAACAGATTAAGCTATTAACAGATGTTCCGATTTGGTTGGTCCCGACCAAGTCAGAACTGACGTGGGACATTGCTACAGACGTGTCCGACGACACGGTCGGCATTTCAACCGTCAGTTGCTTAAGTCTAGCGAAGTACCAGGGCATAAGAAATTGTTAGGAGGTTCGCTGTTTGAAGTCTCGACAGCATAAGTACTAACGAACGAAGTCGGGCGAAACCTCCAGGCGTCCAAAACCTATCGGTTTTTTTTTTTTTTTTTTTTTTTTTTATTTTTTTTTTTATGGAAACTGACAAGGTTGGCTACATCACCTACAACATCCGTGATGTCAGCCCATAACACCGGGTGAACTAGGTGCTATGTCAGTGCTTCCCTTCATTTCGCGTTCTCAAAATCGTTTATTTGTCGCACCGCTATGATGTGGAACTGTCTCCCGGCGAGTGTGTTTCCCGAATACTTTAACCTGGGTGTCTTCAAATGTCGTATCAACCAGCCTAGCAACAGTCCGCAAATCTGCTGGCATGGCGCCTCACTGAGCGTGGTTTCGCTAGAAGAGGGGTTTCTGGCTCTGTCGACTGTACCATTGGTCCCTCGACACAGCCATCCATGTTGGTTTACATATAAAAAAAAGGCATAAGGACAAGATGCCGTGCATAAGGGCGACAGAATAATCACCTCTCACCTTGGCACGGTCCTTCCACCGAGTCATGCAGCAGGTGGGTCTTCGTGCCTTACTTGCTGCTGGATAGTTACCTTCTCCTAATACTTTTCGGTGTTGTGCTGTAATTTATAAGGGCACTTGCAGCACAACACCGACTAGTCTACTTTCCCTTAATGTATGTATGTATTTTATTTTCTTTATTTATTTTGGCTTTTCTTGCTAGCGGTCCAAGGTTCGAATCCGGTCGGCATGTGCCAGTAGACAAGCATGTCAGCCTTTTCGCCGATTAATTCGCCTTCAAGCCTGACTGGCACCTCCTCGGGGGTGAAATTGGCTGCGCCCGAGGCTCCGAAGTCGAGCACAGATACCCAGTTCGGAAGACATAACAAACACGTTATACATATTATCAAAACATATGTGAATAGAAGCTTCTAGCGAAATATCCATACAAACGTCCTTATGAAAATCCAATTTTTCCGAGATTATTTTCAAAAGATTTGTACGAAGAAACCCGTCAATACCTACTCCTGCCTTATTGGGTGCTCGCCATTTAATCCTAAAGGTTATTACTACGCACAATTCAGTCTAGCAATTTCTTTCAGGTCGCCGGATTGAGCGTAGTACCTAGTGCGAAAAGGTTTTAGCAGCTAAAAGCCTTTTTCCGGCTCTTTGCTGACAAAACAACAATTTCTAAGGCGAAGGCGTATAAGGAGTATTGAGTTGTGTCGCGTAAGTCTCTGCTAACTTATTATAAAGGGGAACGCTTCACTGTCGCTTTTCTATATTGACGTGGAATCAGTGGCGGCTGGTGACCTATGGGACTGGGTGTGCGGCGCACAGCACACCCAGTCCCATAGGTACCTAGCGCACGATGTAACTTACTCGTAGTACTAAACCCAAACGTGAATCTAATGGATACCGAGACGTGATTTTTTATTTTATTTTCATGTCTGAGTTAATTGCCCAAATTATGTACGACCGAAGGGAAGCACTGACGTGGCACAAAGTTCATCCGGTGTTATGGGCTGACATCACGGATGTTGTAGGTGATGTAGGCAACCGTGCCAGTATCCATAAAAAAAAATAAATTTACAAGTATTCTCACTCAACAGATACATAGTTGAAAGACAAAATAAGGTAAGGATATAAGTGATAAAATTATTAAAATATATTTAATAAAAATGTACTCACTTTTAGATTGAAATATGTAGGTATGGTGTTTTGAAGAACACGCCAGCGAATTTATGAAAATTATGAAGAAATCAGTCACACACACACCACACACACTACAGTTTGATTGGGTAGGTCTAATATTGTTCTATTTATAATGTAAGTCTATTCGTCGGGTTTTATCTTGCGCAAATATTTCTATCACTTTTTTGTCACGCACTAGAAACACAACCAGAGTCCTAATTGCTCGAAGAACCAAAGCGACGCTTCACTGCGCAGTGGCCGGCCGCCGGGGCGCCGCCGCGCGCGAGGCGTGGCCGGCGCGCGCGCCCCCGCCCGCCGGCCAGCCTTGCCGCGCCGGGCAATGAAGAAAACTTCACAATGTACTGTTAACTGACGAAAAGTCGTTCAAACTGCTAAAAAACTGATTTGCAAAACATCCCGGCGCGGCAAAGATATATTACGTTCAATATTTCATCTATATTACGTACAATATTTCATCTAAGCGGCGCCGCGGCGCGGAGCGGCCATTATCGGTCGACGCGACGACGACGGGCCTCGCCCCGAACTGAGAGAGATGGCGCGGCGCGACGAGACGCAGAGTTTAGATCGCTCCCGCCGCGCCCGCGCCCCCCGCCCGCGCGTGCCTGCGGTCGGGTTTACGATCTCGGCTTACATCGGCTCATCGTCGGCTGGCTCGGTCGCGACGTGTCGCACGCGCGTCTATCCACAATATACTGTCCTTCTTTTTCCGTCGTGTGTCACACGCAGAATGCATCCTTGTTCCACACATAATCGTATGAAGAGTGTTTTGTTTCACACGGCGGGGCAGCGGCGTTTAAAATTTTTTCATAGTAACACGTTCGCGGTGTTTTGTGATGCACACGGCGGCGAGCTCGGCGGCGATACGTAGTAAGTAGTACGTATTACGTACAGCAAAATCGTGCCTTGTTGTCTAGGAAATAGGAACGAATTCAGTTTGATATTTTTACTTCGATCGGCGAGATTCATGGAGAATGTTTAATATTTTAATTTATTTATTTCTTTCGGGTGAAGGCGCTGTTTGGTGGTAGTGCGGCGCACGAACGCACTTAAGGGCCAGCCGCCACTGCGTGGAATCAAGTCTTACTCATATGGTACGAGGTGGGATGCATGTAAGCTAAAATATGACGTCACCGACAAGAAACATGTTTTTTTAATTTGTTTTATGTAAACCAGCCTGGGTGGCTGTGCTGAGAGACCAATGGTGCAGTCGACAGAGCCAAAATCACCTCTCCTCGCGAAACCACGCTCATTTTGGTGCCATGCCAGCAGATTTGCGGACTGTTGCTAGGCTGTCTAGCCCGTTAATACGACGCTTGAAGACAGCCAGGTTAAAGGATTCAGGAAATACACTCGCCGGAAGACAGTTCCACACTCCAGCGGTGCGACAAAGAAACGATTTAGAGAACCGATGGGTTCTCAAAAGCCCAATGTCAACAACAAAAGGGTGCTGAGTCTCTCTGCGACGAGTCGGTCTGTACCGGGAAAATGGTCAATGCTTAGTTTCTAAGTAACGCACATACAAAACATACATATATTTCAGCAAAATGAGGAAGGTGGCGCAAATACAACAATAATATAGAAAACATATTATTATTAGATATGATTTGCAGGCACAGTGAGTAATCAAAAATAGACAAGTACAGTCTCGCGTCATTCAAGAGGGGCGTGAATAGACACCTGTCAGGCCGCCATAGCATTCGCATACTCCGCATACAACCGAATATCCATGGGCGTCGTTACACACCTCATGGGGGGGCTGGGGGCCACATGTCGCGCTTTCTATAAAAAAAAAAAGAAAAAAAAGACAACCAGTTTTGTTGATTTATTTGTTTTACTGATAGTTTATCAAGAGATATGCGTGTATTCTCCACGTGCCACCGTGATTCTACGTTGAAAGAATAGCGGCAGGAGTGCGAAAAGACTTCTACCCCCAGAATTTTTATTTTTCTCTTTGTGTTAACGTGTATTGTATCCCTTTCGCAACCGAGAGAGGTACCAGGAGCTGATATTATTTTATCAAAACAGCGAGGTTACTTCAAGGTGTTATTTTATTATGAATCTACAACCGAATACACCGACTAACGCGGTTAGAGTAAGAATGTATACATTCACTTCTCATAGATATTCGCTTCGACGACCCACTAACGACTTTTCATCACCAGTCGTGCGTGAGCGAGAGAGTTTATCCAAACTATCTGCGTGAATTATTTTTAGATTAACAAAAGAGTACCGTATTTGTCCATCTTTTAGAATACATTTGTGTAGACGATTTGTGGGTTCGCTTAGTCTGTTTTACAGATACTATCACGGACGCTGCTCTGCGGAACTAGCGTCCCTTATTTTCTGCCACCCGTCCTATCTCCGCATGACTCGTCGCAGAGAGACTCAGCACCCTTTTGTTGTTGACATTGGGCTTTTGAGAACCCATCGGTTCTCTAAATCGTTTCTTTGTCGCACCGCTGGAGTTTGGAACTGTCTTCCGGCGATTTTCCTGAATTCTTTAACTTGGGTATCTTCAAGCGTCGTATTAACGGGCTAGACAGCCTAGCAACGGTCCGCAAATCTGCTGGCATGGCACCAAAATGAGCGTGGTTTCGCAAGGAGAGGTTATTTTGGCTCTGTCGACTGCACCATTGGCTCTCTCGGCACAGCCTATTTATTGCATAAATAAAGCAATAATAAACAACATCACTGTTCATAATAGTCTGTCTCTGTCTGTCTGTCTGTTTGTCTGGATAGATTGTATGTTTCTTTCTGCTGTGTCTGTTTGTATGTCTCTGACTGTATCTGTATTTCTGTCTCTGCCTGTCTGTCTATGAATGTCTGTTTTTGTCTTTCTGTCTATGTCTTTCAGTCCCTGTCTGTGTGTCTCTCTCTCTCTCTGTCTGTATGTCTCTGTCTCCGACTGCCTGTCTCTGTCTGTCTCTCTCTGTCTGTCTGTCTATGTATGTCTGTCTAGGTCTTTCAGTCCCTGTCTGTCTGTCTGTCTCTCTCTCTCAATATGTCTCTGTCTGTCTCTCTCTCTCTCTCTCTCAATATGTCTCTGTCTGTCTCTCTCTGTCTCTATATATATCTATCTCCGACTGCCTGTCTCTGTCTGTCACCGTCTGTCTGTCTCTGTCGTCTGTCTGTCTGTCTCTGTATGACTTTGGCTGTCTGTCTGCTTGTCTTTGTCAAGATTGGCAAATTCGCATTAGAACTTGCCACGAAGCAGTTATAGAACAACACACATTCCGTGCCTTGCCTCGCGTAGGCGTTAATCCATACAGTGCGAGAGTCGACATGACTACAACGAAAATGCATTATGATGGAAAAATTACTGACATTTTCATTCTCCATCCTATCGCACTAGCGGTGGCACTGCTGTTAGGGATTAGAGAAACAATGCGCATTACTGAAAGTATTCTTCGCCTCTTCTGTACTCCACATCACGTCAGTGATATACAAAATTTATATAAAGGCTATCGACCCCATATTCTTAACACCACGCGACTCTTTACATCATAAACTAAAAAATAAAAAAAATTAAATTAAAATTGCGTTCACCTTATTAGGTACACCTACTGTTAACTTAACTGATACCGGGATCAGTGGGTAAAAACATTAATTCGTTTTTCAATGGAAATAGATCCCGGTATCAGTGGATACAAAATCGGCGTCATCAGTTTCCAATTCAATCTGATCCCGGGATCCGTGGAGACAACCCCGTCTTTGAATGTTTAAAGAGTTTTTTTTTTAAATTAGGGGTTCAATTATACTTGCCAAAAAACTGAAAGTAGCCACTAAATTATAATTTTAAAATTATTTAAGACGCAGGCGTTCTTTTAAATTATTAGCTACTGTAACGCCGTGAACCACGATCGTCTACACCGGCCTTAAATATGGTCAAAGACCTTGGACGTCCCATAGAAAGGAACGATGACGACAAGGTTAAAGCCGGTGTAGCCAGGTTGTGGTTGACGCAAGGCGCTATGATATTCCCTAATGGCGTAAATAATAATTTTAACGGGGTTAAATAAAATCAATTAAGCCTTCTATCACGATGTAGTGCAGGGTGGATTCTCCGCGATAAGTTATCGAAGCCTGAAACGGTCTAAAACTGTATTTTACATCGAGAGCAAGTCGAGTGAGTTTTTAATGCGCCGATTCGTATCGCGGTGATGTTGGCACTACCAGCGCGGGTGACGTAGGACGTCGCTCGTTGCAAATTGTCACTTCTGCGAAAAATTTAGAATGAGAAGGGGAAAATTTTGGTGCTGCGAAGTCATCTGAGCAAGGGGCGCGGAGAGCGCCGGAGAACCGTTTCTGGGAAACACTTGTAAGTGCTGAGCCATTTATTTCTAGTCGCCTCGTACTTAAAATGTGAATTTTCTCCAGAAATAGTTTTGTGAAAACGTGTCAGGTTTTTTTTCACCCAAGTTCATCCGCTCGAAAATAATTAATCTCTCTTTCCACGCCCGTCTGGCGTCTTGTATATAGCGCTATAATAGCGGTCAAGTGCAAGTCGACTCGCGTAGTGTTCCGTAGGTTTAGTAGGGTTCCGCACCATTTCGTCTTCCGTTAGAAACTTTAGGACTTACATCGTTTTTGCACGAGTCACCGCACGACGCGACAAAATGCGGTAACGACACCGAGCGCCTTATATTTCTCTATGAACTCATTACTCATTCAACGACACCGCACAGCACGATACACTTATGTTGTGTTTTTTTTCGTCTTTTATTATCTTTTATTGTCGTCTTCTTTTATCGTCTATATTGTTCGTTAGGTACTCGAATTTTGTTCGTCGTACGATAATTTACACCGAATACGATCCTTTTAGACTTCGAGTACGATAATTTTTTGTCAGCTCTGGGCGTCTGTCATTGTCACTTCACAAGTAATTAAATTTCAAAGACTTTCTGATATTATTTTGTAAAGCCAAACAAACAAATTGTTCATTTGGTAATATAAAACGTTTTAATGGTAAAGCCAAACAAACAATGCCTAGGCCATATGTTTCTTCGGCTCTCCTCCAGCTACCCGTAAGTATTTTTCAGTCATTTTGTCAGCATGTTTGATTTTATACAAAAGTACCTAAAAACACACTATCTTATCTTGTAACCCTTTTATATAGCTTTTATTGTGTAGAAAGTAAATCTATTTTATCTTTTTTTTTGTAATTTATATCAAACTAAGAATCAAACAAACTTTCAACCTTCTGACCTAACCTTACCTAACCATTTATTGTTTTATGTTGAATATAGTATTCTGTTTTATATTATAAGGGTTTATGAGGTAAAAATAATTTAACACATTTCAGGCGGAATAATACACGTTTTCCCAAATGAAGAAAAATTTCCAAAGCAATTCAAAGCTTGGTGTGATCTGGTTCCTAAAAATCAATGGCCACCTCTCAATGACTTTCACAACAAGAGAGTCTGTGACAGGCATTTTACTGATCAAGACCGCAATCGCAATAATCGACTAAATGCTTTGGCAATTCCAACACTCCATTTACTTGGTAATTTCGAAAATTGTTCCTCTTTAGTGTTCCGTACCCAAAGAGTGCCAATGGGACCCTATTACTAAGCCTCCGCTGACTGTCCGTCTGTGAGCGGGCTGTATCTCATGAACCGTAATAGTTAGCCCGTTGAAATTTTTACAGAATATGTTTTCTTATGGCCGATATATACCTTACTCTCCTTTTTGCTTCGCGCAGTCGGTTAAAAATGAACTACAAAGACACCAAATTGCGAAATTCTCACCTATATTTATCTAACTTTTTAATGTACAGTATTTTATAACAATGAATTAGGATTTTTTTCGTTTTAGGTAGAACTGCTGATGATGCTGATGTGCCTACTGAGGACGTCTCAGTAATTTCATCAAAGCTGCCTATGTGTGTTCAAGAAATTAATGATTCTGACATCATACATAAGTAAGTATACTCAAATCTCACTAATGTCATAAATGCGAAAATATGTTTGTGAGTTTGTTTGTTCCACTTGGGAGGGGAGGATTGGACGGGGAGAGGACCGCAGGGGGGACGGAGAGCGGAGGGAGTGAAGAAGAGGAATGAGGGCATAAAAGAAAAAGAAAAGGATAAATAAATTGTTGTACAGAAGAGACATTTTATCTATTATTTATTTATTTATTTTATTATACAACATAAGAGAAGGGACCTACAGTTTTACGTGGTATCCGAACCATAGCCAGCATCCAACGGTCGAGCGGAGCCACAGTGTTTTATGGGAGCCAATTTTGTGACATCCATTTTTTTTATTCCAGATTCCTATAGTTTGATCCATTCAAATGCGAAGTCTTAGATTATTGATAGGTCTCCGCGCGCTCCGACTAGATACCGCGCTGCCTTAAAACAACAGCTCCGTGAATGCGGCAACTCAATATTCTAGTGTGTGTAAGAAAATGTTGTAGTATGTGTGTGATCCCATAGTCTTTCCTATTGAGACTGCCTCGAGTACCTACGCCGACTTCGGCGTAGTATTTGTTGCGGCATTTTACACATACACGGGCGGTATCTAGTCGGAGCCCGCGGAGACCTATCAATAATCTAAGGCGAGAGTAAAACTAAGCCCGTGTCAAATATGCATAGTTTTTGAGAAATATTGTTTTTGAAAATTTAAATTTATTTCCGGATAAAAAAAAAATCTAAACTCATAAAATTTTAAAATACATAAAATCAACATAGTTGGTAGATAAAACCATGAACAATAATTTCACATATGTGTCTTTTGACTATCTAACCATGTAACTAATCACGTTAAACTTTATTTTAAAATTAAGAAATGAGTTCAAATGTAAATTAATAAATGTGATTTTTATTTTCAGTTGAATCTTCACATCTTGTCACACTGGATCACAGTTATTGTGTCTCCAAAACTAGAACCAGTCATATAAAAGGTAATGCATAATTTATTATTATATTATTACACCATACACCAATATATTATATGACTAATATATTATTGATTTGATATATTATAGGTATTATTTCCTTTATTGCACATTTTTCTTTTTATATAAATCTTACATTAAAAAACAAACTTAAAATCTAAAATTTATACAAAAACAAAATGGAGTTTCCACCACCGGCGGCGGGGCGAGCCCAAACTACCGATGGTCGAGCCCCAGAGAGAGGAATCTCCTGACGATGCGTGCAGTGTCGAGCAGGGCTGCCTTCTGGATCTGGCCCTTGACCCAACCACTCAGCGAGAGCCTCTCAAGGTGGTCGTCGAGGCTTTCGGTATCAGCCCATGCGCCGAAACGACTATGGGCACAACGATCGTCGAGTCGACGGGCCACATTTTGGTAACCTCGTGCTGCAAATCCAGATACTTTAACATCTTCTCTGCTTCCTTACTGACGAGGTTACCATCATGCGGCACGGCGATATCGACGAGCGTTGCGCGCCTCGCCTCCCGGTCCACTATCACAATATCAGGTCTATTCGTGAGAATAGTCATATCTGTAAGCGAGGCGGAATCGCGAGGCTGACGGCCGAGCGATTCCGCCGAGTACATTAATAGCAAAAGATTAGGTACTAAAAAAAAAACGGTGAAATAAAAAACTATTAAAAAAATTTAAAAACCGCCTTCAAAAATGTATGAAATAAAAATAAATCAAATCCTAGAGTTGAAGGCGGTGCTAAAGCAAGCAAAAATAACCGACCGCCTTCAACTCTAGGGTTCGATTTTTTTTTATTTCATACATTTTTGAAGGTGATTTTTATATTTTTTTAATCTTTTAAAGAAGTATTACAGTATCAGTGACAGCGCCTTTGGAGCCGACGGACGACATTGCATACATACACCATCGATGACATACACATATTACATACCTCACACGCTGTATCCCGACAATCAGGGTAAGCAGAGTAATCGGTGTTGTGCTGCAAGAAATCTGGAAAATTGCAGCACAACAACGACCACCACGTTCAACAATCAGGGAAAGCAGATTAATCGGCGTTGTGCTGCAAGAAATCTGGAAAATTGCAGCACAGCACCGACCACCACGTTCAGCAAGTATTCGGACAAGATAACTATCAAGCAGTAAGTATGGCACAAAGACACGCCTGCTGCACGACTCGGTGGAAGGACCGTGTCAAGGTGAGAGGTGGCCAGCCTGTCGCCCTTTAGCGCGCCATCTCGTCCTTATCCCTTAGTCGCCTTTTAAGACATGCACGGGGAGAGACGCATTGGGGTTATTCTTTTTAAGTACCGGCCTCACACAGTACGATATATACGAAAAAAAAAAAAAAAAATATTAATTGCCAGCTATAAATAAAAAAATATACTCGAAATAATACATTTAAATAATTCGTAAAAAGATTAATCTTGCATATATTAGTGACCGTACTTACACCTTACCTAATTATAATATTTCTCTTACATTTATTTTTAGTATTTTAGTATTCCTTTCACTTTTAGCGGTTTTCATACATATTCGTAAATAATCGTATGTCAAGAATTTCCTAAGTTTCGGGTATAATTGAATGAGTTGGTAGGTATCATTGAACCGTCGATTGCGTCCGTGACGACAGGCGGGAGGGTCTTGGCTGCCGCCGAGTTTGGTCTCGACTCTCGCCTAATACAAAAGAGATTTCGGCGGTATCTCGTCTCGACGTTAAACGATAGCGATTTGGCGTGATCACGCTACGATAATTTTCGGAATGTCAATTTTTATTCGGCGAGACGATAGTGTTTCCACTCCATACAAAAAAAACGCCTCGTCTCTTCAACGAGACGAGACGAGAGTTTTCAGAATAAGGCCCCCGGTCCACTATAACAATATTTTAAATATATTATATTATTATTATACTTAAAAGGTATTTAGGATATTTGAAATGAAATGAATGAAATGAAAATATACTTTATTGCACAAAAAGTGACAAAAGGTGGACTTAAAGCCTAAGGGCATTTTCTGCCAGTCATACCTGGGATTGTGAGTAGGGTAGATAGGTAGTACGGAAAATACAAGCGATACTAACTCACATGGAGACATTACATTTAGGTTTGAAAACATATGTTCCCTCAAACGGGATTTGAAAATGTTGTGGGAAGCGGGAGTACGGATATATAGGTAATTACAAAGATATACTGGGTTCGATTCCCGCCCGGGGTAACGAATTTTTTCAGTGCAGAGTTTCCGAAGAAGCTTGAAGAAGAAGAAGCTTATCTTATATAATATATTTACATATTTCTCTGACTTAAATTTTGCTTGTTTCTTGATTACAGTTTCAAAAAAGTCGCCAGCTGCATCAGTGTGCAAAAATCTGCGACGAGAAATCTACCGTCTCAGAAGTAAACACCAAAGTTTAAAGACTCGCTTAGAAAATTTGGAAAATCTGTATGACAAATCAGCTTCATATTGAGTTAGTAATGTTTGCCGATGATATATCTGTAGTTTAAAAAAATAAAAACATTGCACAATTATGTGAGTTCTTCATAGATGTAATATAGTCATTAAAATGTTGGTTTGATTCCAATAACCTTTTACTCAATGTCAATAAAACAAATGTAATGCACTTTGCACTTGGAACTCACAGATGTATTGTTAATTAGAAAATTTGCAGAAGATCTGACACTAAATATTTCCAAAGAAATAACCTTTTTAGGAGTAATATTTGATCGCACCCTAACTTGGAAACCTCACATAGATACGCTTGCTGGTAAGCTAAGTTCAGCTTGTTATGCCATAAAAAAAATTAAAGAATTATGTGGCATACAAGCTGCTAAAACTGTGTATTATGCTTACTTCGATAGTCTTATGTCTTATGGATTATTATTTTGGGGAAACGCGGCGGAATCTAATAGAATATTTATTCTTCAAAAAAGAGCACTGCGTTGTATACTCAGTATGAGGGCGAGGGACTCTTGTAGAAATGTATTTGATAAAATAGGAATTATGACATTACCCAGTGTTTATATTTATCAAAATATCTGCTATGCTAGTAAATATATACAGGTGCTACGCTTCACTCTGATATGCACCAGCATGATACAAGGCATAAAAATAATGTTCTAATTACGAAGCACAGGTCATCTAAAATGTCGAAAAGTTTTGTTTGCAATAGTGTTAGATTGTATAATAAAATATCAGAAGAGGTAAAAAATCTAAATGATACTTTGTTTATGAAACATATCAAATCAACTCTTGTAAAGAAAGCCTAATATACTGTAAGAGGCATTAGCTGATAGAACTATATCTTGTGGTGCTGACTGCATAATAATTTAGCGCATGACTAGGTACCTACTATTTGTACCCAAATTTATTTACTAACCGATTGACAACTTGATACTTCAAGTATCTTAATATTTTTTATTATTTTATTATTTGACAATACTACGTTGTAGGTAGTATATATAATTATTACTAACATTATTGAGTTGATACAAATGACGTATAAAAATTTGACAAAGTCTCTTTATGATCCACATAATTAATAAGTCTTTGCAGTCGAACTTCAAAAACAAAAATCTGTTTTGATCTTGCTCTCAAGCTGTATTTTCAATAGACTGTAGGCGGTGTTATTATGTGGATAGTCACTAAATGCTTGTAAAAATGATTAAGAAAAAAAAACCCCTGCGAAGTTTCTTACCGGTTCTTCTTCGTGGGTGTAATCGAACCGGATAGAACAAATTGTAACAAATTCGAGTAGTCATGCTGCCTAATGAATGCTTAAACAATATGCAATACAATATACAATTTACTTTCTGTTTTATTTATGGTTTATTTCGAGTTCACGTGTTTTTCAAAGTTTCTGAATATCATTATATTTTTCTTTAGTCACCAGAAACCTTGAAATACACGTGAACTCGAAATAAACATATAAACCTTTTCCATTCCTGGGCTCCTAGTACCTAGCGTCTATACAAACCTATATTATAGGTATACCGTACTTTAGTTCAGAGGGTAATTTAATAGATGGCGTTACTGTGTCAAACAGTATGACAAAAATAACGTCGAGTGGGCTCTCTTTTCCCCCCTTTATTACTTTACTCTTTGGTGAGGAGGCATTTCATACGAAGGCGGCTCGGCAGATAGAAGAAGCGACATTGACAGGTAACCTTACTTCTTCTACCGCGGAGTTTGTGTAGTATCGGAAACGTCAAATTCACGGAATTATAATAAACTTAACTTGAAAAACGCATTCTCAATTTCTCCCCGTAGCGGAGCGAACGCCGTCGAGTGCAGGACGAATGTACGGACTGCACTCTTGAGCTCGCCGCGCGATTAACGTCGGTGAGAGAATTATATTTTGTATTTAGTGGTAGGATTGTGAAAATGCACCAGCCCTCCGAGCGACGTGTGTCGCAGTATTTCTCCAATGTGTATTATGTATTGCACAGTATCTCTTAAATGTGTATGAAGGCCATCAGCCTGAGGGTACGTTGTGGCGCCAACCAACGCTGGCAGCTTTCATTTTTTTGAATATTTGGTTTGACAAGCTGCGCGAAAGAAAATATGTCAAGTTAGACTTCTGATTATTTTCCCGAACTAAAATGAATTCTTAGTTATTCGCATATTCTTGCTTTTAAAATGTATTATTAAATGTTAAACTTAATCGAGTTTTCTTCATTGATCGAAGTATTCAGTAACCCGATATTGGTGACCCCGACAAAAAGGGAAATTTGGAAATATATTTCACGAAGTGATGAACAGTGCCAAATGTGAATTTTTGTGACACGGAGACGGCAGAACTCTGCTTAGCTAGTGCTGCACCTCATTGTGCGGCGCGCGGAGACAACAACAACACCGACTACGGATCACATGCGACACTAGCTGCAACCCAGCACTATCGCTAAAAAGCCACAGCACATACGTATGCACCAATGAGTGACACAAGTTGACAAGTGCAACATGATGACCACACCGCACAACGACGACGACCGCTGCGATTAGTCCGGCCAGTCGTCACTCTTCTAACGCGACGATGCGACGACACCTCCCCGATCCGGTGAAGACAGCGTAGCGACAAAACTTTCCCTGTTATATCTAATCGTCTGCATCTTGCAAGAGGAAGCGACGGCGTTCAACAGCGCACCTTTTTTTTTTTTTATAGCATTATTAAGCAAATAATATGTACTAATAGTAATTAGCACCTAGGTACATTTTATTACTTTTTCATTTTTGTTTCTTTAACTGAGATACTTAGCTACTTACCATAACGTGTTGCACCTATTGTTTTGTATTGTATTTTCTGTGTATCCATTCATTAGAGCAATGGAAACAGAATCAGTAGGAGCCACTCCCTCACCCCACGAGATCTTCAAAGTATCCGTTAAACTGCCCCCCTTCTGGCCAGACCGTCCCGCTCTTTGGTTTGCACAAGCGGAGGCGAACTTTGAGATCGCTGGAATAACAAACGACTCTACTAAATACAACTACATCGTAGGGCAAATGACACAAAGTCAGGCAGTGGAAATCGAAGATATAATCATCAACCCACCAGCCGAAGGCAAGTATGTTCTACTTAAATCAGAGCTTATAAAACGATTGTCTGCTTCGGAGGAGCGTCGAGTACGACAACTGCTGGGCGACGAAGAACTCGGCGATCGCAAACCGTCACAATTCCTCAGGCAACTTCGTTCACTCGCTGGAGGCACCATACGCGACGAGGGGATATTACGACAGCTTTGGCTCCGCAGACTACCAACTCAAATTCAGATAATACTTGCAGCTCAATTAGAGCTTCCTGTAGATAAAATGGCTGACCTAGCTGACCGCATTCTTGATGTAGCACAAATTAGTACGTCAGTAATGTCCACGACAACTGCCCCTCTCCACGAATCTACTGCATCTTCAGTGATTCCTCATGCTCTTCTGTCAACTATGCAGCAGAGTATCAACCAGCTGATGCAACAAGTTGCAGTACTGGTCGCCGGTACCGATGTCAGATCGCGTAGCAGATCTTCTAGCAGAGGTCGGCAGAGTAACAAGGATCCTCAAACAAGCCAAGTTTGTTGGTATCACCGCAGATGGAAGGACCAAGCAAAGCGATGTGTGACACCGTGCGCTTGGAAGCCTAACCAAACAAACTAAGCCGGCAGTCATCAATCGCGGCCACTGACTGCCAACAAACATCGAGCCGCTTATTCATAATTGATCAAAACTCTAAGCACAAATTTCTAATAGACTCGGGCTCCGATTTATGTTGTTTCCCAAGGAAATTTATTGAACACAGAAACACGAAGGCTACTAATTACGATCTCAACGCAGCTAATGGTAGCAACATTAGAACATACGGTTCATTACCAATGTGCCTAAATTTAGGACTGCGCAGAGATTTTAAATGGACATTCACTATTGCCGACGTCAACGTACCGATCATCGGGGCAGACTTCCTTGCGTATTACAAGCTTATAGTGGATTGCGGTAAGAAACTACTTGTTGACGGCACAACAGGTCTCTCGTCGTTTACTAAATTTTTCGTTACGGACCAGCTTAGTATAAAAGCTGTGAATATTACCAATCCTAATTCACCTTTCACACAAGTATTGGCTGACTTTCCCGAAATTACACGTCCACCCGGGATACTTCGGGACATTAAATACAACACCGTCCACTACATCAAAACAACTGATGGGCAACCTCTCTCCTGTCGTCCTCGGCGCCTAGGCCCACAGAAGCTACGCACTGCTAAGAAGGAATTTGAAAACATGGTCGAAGCCGGCACTACTAGACCGTCGAAAAGTCCCTGGTCATCACCACTTCACATGGTGCCCAAGAAAGATAGTTCTTGGCGACCGTGTGGAGATTATCGGGCATTAAATGCTCGAACTATTCCTGACCGCTACCCGGTAAGACACATCGGCGATTTCTCTCATAACTTGGCAGGGTGCACCATTTTCAGCACCGTCGATCTTGTCAAAGCATACCAGCAAATTCCTGTAAACCCTGAAGACATTTGTAAAACAGCTATTATCACCCCATTCGGCCTTTTCGAATTTCCGTTTATGTCATTCGGATTACGAAATGCTGGCCAAACGTTTCAACGCTTCATCGATGAGGTCACACAGGGGCTTCCTTTCTGCTTTCCGTACGTCGACGACATATTGATATTTTCAAAAGACGTTTCCGAACACACACAACACCTTCGCATCCTCTTTAAACGCCTCTTGGATTATGGCATGGTAGTCAACACCAACAAATGCGTTTTCGGTGCAAACGAGGTAATTTTCCTAGGATACAGAATATCCGCAAAGGGCACTAGCCCACCCACAGACCGGATCGAAGCTATCAAAAACTTTCAACGTCCGACATCAGCACAAGGTTTGCGAAGGTTCATGGGAATGATAAACTACTATAGACGTTTCCTTCCTCATGCAGCCAAAACTCAAGCGCCTCTTATAGACATGCTGACGGATTCCAAGCTGAAAGGATCAAAACCTGTCCCATGGACACCAGAACTTGAACGCTGTTTCGAAGAATGCAAGAACAGTCTATCTCATGCAACACTCGTAGCACATCCAGCCTCCGATGCTCCTCTCGGGCTCTTCACCGACGCGTCATCAACACACATCGGCGCCTGTCTCCAGCAGAAAGTCGACCACTCTTGGCAGCCACTAGCTTTCTTTAGCAAGAAGTTGACACCACGTCAATCTTCATGGCCTGCTTATTACAGGGAGTTGCTAGCAGTTTATGAAGCAGTTCAACATTTTCGGCACATCCTCGAAGCTCAGCACGCGACGATCTACACAGATCATAAACCACTTATTTATGCATTTTCTCAACGTCGAGAAAAGCTTCCACCGGTACAGCTCAACCAGATGTCCTTCATCTCACAATTCACCACTGACATTGAGTTTATCAAAGGAAAAGAAAATGTCGTTGCTGACACAATGTCACGTGTCGACTCTATTAATCTACAGGACGATTTTGTTCCCATCGCTAAATCACAAGATGTCGACGAAGACCTTCAAAATTTACTAAGCGGTAATACCACATCTCTCAAACTAGAGAAATTTCTATTACCGGGAACAGATGTTCATCTTTGGTGCGATACTTCTACTGGGAAACCACGCCCATACCTAACACCTCCTTATCGTCGTTCATACTTCGACCGACTGCACAACCTAAGTCATCCAGGAGCAAAGGTCACTACACGTCTTGTTTCAGACCGTTTCGTCTGGCCAGCCATGAACAAGGACTGTCATGCTTGGACTCGAGCATGTATTTCTTGTCAACGCAGTAAGATTACAAGACACACAATTTCACCTCTTGGAAATTTTGCCAACCCATCTGGTCGTTTTGAACACATTCACATTGACATCATTGGCCCTCTTCCGGTTAACAAAGAGTATAAGTACTGTCTCACGGCCACAGACAGGTTCACACGCTGGCCAGAAGCATTTCCAATGAAATCGATCACAGCTGAAGAGGCTGCTGACACCCTTATTCACGGCTGGGTTTCCAGGTTCGGAGTTCCGGTTATCATCACGACAGACCAGGGCAGTCAATTTGAGGCTGGTATTTTTTGCCGTTTGATGCAACGTTGGGCAACAAAACGTGTAAGAACAACAAGCTACCATCCACAATCAAATGGTATGGTTGAGCGGATGCACCGCCAACTTAAAGCAGCACTGATGTGCCACGGTGATTCTTGGCTCAGTGCCTTACCATTAGTACTTCTAGGTATGCGCACAGCTTTGAAAGAGGATCTTAGTACTTCAGCTGCAGAGTTGGTCTACGGTGAACCACTACGTTTGCCCGGAGATTTCATTGTCTCTTCCAAACATTCTCAGTGTGTTGAAGACACACAAGACTTTGTTGGAATATTTTCGTCAAGAATAGCTCAACTACGGCCAACTCCAGCCACAAGACATTCAAAACCTGGGACATTCATTTTTAAAGACTGGCATAATTCAACGCATGCTTTCCTCAGAGTCGACAAAGTTCGAGCATCTTTACAACCGCCGTACCAAGGGCCTTATAAGATCATTAAGAAATGTGACAAAACAGCCACTCTTCACATTAAAGGGAAAGATGTCGTAGTGAGTTTAGATCGTGTTAAGCCAGCTTACATAATTGCTGAAGAGGAGCCTGCTACGTTTCCTCGCACAGACCACCTATGCACCCCAGCAACACCAATACTTGCTAATTCAACCATTCCTCCTTCATCAGACAAAGCTGAACCAAACGCTTCGCCAACGCCTGTGGTGACAACACGGTCTGGTCGTAGGGTACGCTTCAGGGATATATTGGATTTGTAATCATTCTCATTCTTTTCTCTCTCTATCCTTCTTTTCTCCGTGGGGGGGTGATGTGGCGCCAACCAACGCTGGCAGCTTTCATTTTTTTGAATATTTGGTTTGACAAGCTGCGCGAAAGAAAATATGTCAAGTTAGACTTCTGATTATTTTCCCGAACTAAAATGAATTCTTAGTTATTCGCATATTCTTGCTTTTAAAATGTATTATTAAATGTTAAACTTAATCGAGTTTTCTTCATTGATCGAAGTATTCAGTAACCCGATAACGTCCGCCGGTTTGGATGTGGTGCGGACGTACAAATTGAGCATGTAATTATGTGTAGCTTCTTCTGACGGGCTCTGCTCGCAGTCTACGGTTGGGCTCGCGTTCCTCGAGCGGGTGCAGCTGCACCAACGGGCCGCGAGTCCCTTTGTGTGGGATCCGGTGTCGGTCCCTGCGCCTCGCCTGGCCGCATTCCTCGTGCACGAGTGGCGCGAAACCTCGGTCACGAGGCAGGCGGCTGTGCGCCGCGTCGGGGCTGACAAGCAACGCATCGTGGCACCAGAGAAGGCTTCAGCTCTCTCCGTCGTCTTCCGGATAGCAGCCACGGGAGCTCCGGAAGGCCCAAGCTAAGTTTCTTCTGGTGGCACGATTCGGTGAATGTGCGTGGTAAAATTAGGTATATGTAAATTTCAGTCTATGGCAGCAAGCCACTTTATATGTACAGACATGAACCAAACCCTGAGATCACTTTATATTATTTTCATGTAATTGTCGTATTTTCTCGATAAATTAAATATTTCAAATTGTAACGGTTGACTTTATTTTACTCATGCTCTAGGCCATATGCCGCACACACCCCTCCTATAACATTGGCTATAGCTACACCCAGAAGTCACGCCTTACACTACAAATTAAATTTCCAAATTCCAAATATTTATTGAAAAAATTTGCTAATTACATACATGTGTTTATTATACTCTGTAATACAATGCAAGATATCTACGTAACATACTAAAATTTTCAAATGATATTTTTATTACTATGCTCGAAGAATGCAGTAGACAGTAAGCCCGCCTTTGCACATCATGTTCCTGTATTCATTGTGTTATCGTTTTTGTAAATATTTGTGCAGCAAGAAATAATTATTTTTTTTATGGAATCTAAAACTGTTGACTACATCCTTGATGTCAACCCATAACACCTTGTTGAACTGGGTGCCATGTCAGTGCTTCCCTTCGGTCGTGTCGGCTACACTGAAGTGGATGGAAAACAAGAATTATTTACATAGCCGTTTCAACCGACCTTTCATTCTGTGCGGTGGCACCATCCCGAATGGGTAACCCTACAACCTAGTATGGTAAGAAGGGGAGGAACCTACAGTTTTAAGCGGCGGGTGGCCGAGTGGTTTGGGCATCGGCTTCTCATGCGAGAGGTCCTCGGTTCGAATCCGGTCGGTGAGTACCAATGAGTTTTTTCTTACGAAAAAAATTACGTCCATGCCTACACCTGCTGCTTCACCGTTCGGAACCGGTGTAAAACTGTAGGTCCCTTCCCTTGCCCCTTACTAGGTGGTAGGCTCAAATTGTAGCTGACTGTGTTGGTACCACCGTTGGATGTAAGAAAGGCCGCATAGCAGCCTCGGCTGTGTTCTCCTCTAGTCCAGTATAGCCAGCAATCCAGGGAAGTCTCCGGTATGGCACCTACCTTCTCGGAGGTGATATTGGCTGGTCGGAGCATTTGCTTTGGCGTCTCCGACTCAGCCGCCCATACCGGATTACATAAAAAAAAAAGTTTTACGTGGAACCCAAACCGCGGTCAGCCTCCAAAGGTTCAACCAAGTTCAGCGGTCACCCATCCATGTACTGACCGTGGCCTGGTGTGCATAAGATCACGACCGACCGCACCGCTGAGCTGCCGAGGCTGACAGTTATTTCCAACAAACAACTTGATTTCCTTGAATCTTTCTTCGTAGCACACCCCTATTAAGACGAGACGGAAGTTAACTTTCTCCATACAAAATCGTCTTTCGGCATTTATTTTTTCTAGCCCCCTAAACCTTATCCGATTTTTACAAATTATTTTTCTTGTCTTAAGGACAGTACAGTCTACGTTCCGTTTTTTTAGATGAAATATAATACCGGAGCTAAAAATTTGTATTTCAATAAAAAATATTTTTTAATTTTTTGATGTCATGAAGTTCATTAAGCTTTATTGAATCATCGCTCTAGATATTAAAAATCGGATAAGGTTTAGAGTGGTAAAAAACATACACGCCGAAAAACGATTTTGTATTGAGAAAATTAACTTCGGTTGTTCTCTTTCCCTTACAGTCTCCAGTATTTCGACACACTTTGTGTGAAATGACATTCAAATTCAATGATAATTTCGGGTCACTATACAAGTATAAAGCATGGCACCTATGAATATCAATCTCATAGAAATAGGGATAATGTTATGATAAAGTGATACCAATATTCACTAGGAGGATCCTCGGAGACGGCCAACCGTGCTGGGCGAAAGGGTACATTGTAGTCATAGAAACATGCATGCCAAGAAGCAGCATTCAGTCTGTAAAATGTCACAAAACAGTTGATGCAAATGTCGTGTACGACAAACTTCAAATGGTAACTATTTCTGTGCTAGCGAAAAGGTAAAATACATTATTATGATATGATAGATAGAAATAATGTATTGCTCCTAGTAATTTACATGAGGGGACATACAGGGATTGATTCCAGTCAATCTTTGGATGTTTGAGAGTCGTATGTTGTGAATATAGTAGGTAGTAGCAAAAAACTTGAGTGTGGGAATGTAAAATATAATAATATAATGAATATAAAATATAATATACTACATATATGTACGTAATAGTTAATTAAAAAGTATACTTTAGTACATATAAGTTACAGTTTATATTATAAGATACTAGCTTTTGCCCGCGTCTCCGCTCTCGTGAAATTCGGATTTAAAAAGAATAACGTAAGTAAGCCCGCTACCGTACCTTTATTTCGGCGCGCGTAACAATTTCGGTTTGTATGAGAGCCACATCTTAGCGTAACCTGAACACAATTTTATTTATTCTGTGTGCCGTATAGTTATATGTGCTAGTACTAAGTTTCATCTAATTCGGAAGATCGGTTTAGGAGTTATGGAGGAACATACATATATACATAAAAGATTTCTAAAAATCGTCAATTTAGTTTTAGTATCATAAATAAGGTCTATAAACTCATTATCTCACAAAACACAGTAACTTACTCCATGACCATCCCTTACAGATTTATTATTAGTTTTCATCACATGCCGGTCTGATCAAATTGTGTGCGTTTTAAGAAAACTGCAAATTATTTGCAATAAAAATGGTGCGCAATATGTGACAATAACAGTTGAATTCTTTGCCCAAAGATGCTTCTTGGCAATTGTATCTCAACGCGCAGCACGCAGCGAGGTATATAGATAGAGTCAACAGTGGGCGTGGGATTGTTCATCAGAATGCAAATTTATTCTCCACAGATGCCAAACAGCTGGACCCGACGCGTTTTGTATGGCGTGACTATGCGCCGGCGAACTTTCGTGCACATTCGAACCATTTTAGCTTTTCACGAGGAAAATCTAGTTATCTAATCAAAATATATGTAGGTCTCTCTTGAAATATACAGTCAGTTAGTCAGTGTGTATGCGTCCATAGATGTATGTCGTATCTTCTTACTCAAGAACGTTAGAGGCAGGCCTCACGCACTCTATGTATTTGCGCGCGCTAACTACCTACCGCCTGGCGGGCCTCCGGCGAGTCTAATTCAGTGGAAATTCGACAGCCGCGCGGATCATACCTACACGCGCGCCCACGCTACTGCGCGCAGCTGCAAAGCAATAATCACTTTACACTCGATCGTTTAGGTACATTTTCGCACGCAGCGATTGGCGACGTGAAACATTAGGCTATTAAAGCCGTAGGTATGGAACTTTTTCTATAGAGAGATTTATCTGTTACGCAGTAACTATTAGGTGATCTGTGTTAGAGGTAGGGCCGTCGGACCTTCCACGCGCCAGCGTAACACGATATTTGTAAAAACGTACAAATAACATTCGTTACCGCCCAATCAGAGCGCAATACCACCCGATACCACCCAATCAGAGCGCGCGCTGTCCCCTCCGCTATCCGCGGAGCTCAGCGACGCTGGTTCTCATATAAGCATTGGAAAGTCCGACGACGTCCAACCTCTTCTGACGTTCTTGTTCTTACCTTTGGTAGGGTTTAACCTGCGCGGATTGGTACCACCGCACTTAATGAGAGGTTGGTTGAAACGGCTATGTAAATAGTTAGTGTTTTCCGTCCAGGTCATTGTAACCGACACTATCAAAAGGGAAGCACTGACATGCCTAGTTCACCAAGGAAATATGGGCAACGCATCATACATTACGGGTGTTGATGTAGCCAAACGTATTAGCTTCAAAAAAAAAATCTTTAGATTGCTGGCTGTACTTGACTATAGGAGAACACAGCCGAGGCTGCTATGCGGCCATCTTACATCCAGTACAGTGGTACCAACGCATTCGGCTACAATGTGAGCCTACCACATGGTAAGGGGCAAGGGAAGGGACCTATAGTTTTACACCGGTTCCGAACAACGATGAAGCAGCAGGTGAAGGTGTGCACGTAAATTTTTCCGTCTGAAAAAAAACGAACGTCAGCCGGATTCGAACATCGGACCTAGAGATCAAGACTCCTAGCCAAACCGCGCCGACCATCCGCCCAAGACGTAACTAATCTACTGCGTCCAGTCAACTTGCACGATTCCATATAATATATGCTGTCGTCACCAAAGTCAACATTTATAAGTTATCAATCAATAATAAATTATGCTACTTATTTGTTTGAATAGCACCTACTCAATCAAACTAATAGTGTGTCTAAAGGAATATTTGTAAGTAAAAGTTGTTGATGACTTTCGTCTCAGGCAATGAAAATTGAAATATTTTGTGGTCGTGAATACAAATTATTTTAACTTTAGGACGACCATTAGTAAAGAAACATCTGATTCTGTGAAAGCTTTTAAAGTGTTATCGCTTTCACTTGAAATGATAATGCTGTCACTCATAATATTATTCCCAAGTTGTTGAATCTCTCGAGCAGTATCTATAATTTATATTTTACAAACTTCGCTCGCGCATAATTGAACATATTTATCTACTTATTGGTTGCTTGCTCACTAGACGATGACTGGACGGCATCGGTACGGCAACTATCACGGCACGGCAGCAGAGCGACAAAATCGTTAAATCAAATCGTGTTTTAAAAAAACCGGCCTAGTGTGAGTCGGACTCGCGCACCAAAGTTATCCGCACCACAAAAAAAAGTTAAAAGGCACGTTTCTTGTATGACTGTAACAAAGTAGGTACCCCTTAATTTTTCACTTTTTATTTATTTTTATTATTTTGTTATATCCCCCAAAATAACACATATCCTGTGAAAATTTCACTAGTTATTACGGTTTCAAAGATACAGCCGGACGGACGGACGGACGGACAGGCAGACAGATAGACAGACAGACGTCGCAGGCTTAGTAATAGGTTTCCGTGCGTTGAAAACCTAAACGAAATTTTAAAGCCCTAAAGTTCTCACGGGATTATTACCGAACCATCTCCACGCGAGTTCGACTAGCACTTTTCGTTTTGACTTTTTAAAAGTCGGTGTTAAATTTATAATTTAATGTCTCAATACTTTGCTGAAGTTTGTGGTCAATGTTGTGCTAAGAAATTCACCCGATCTCCTATATCACACCAATAGGTTCTCTAAATCGTTTCTTTGTCGCAACGCTAGGGTGTCGAACTGTCTTCCGGCGAGTGTGTTTCCAGAATACTTTAACCTGGGTGTCTTCAAACGTAGTATTAACAGGCTAGACAGCCTAGCAACAGTCCGCTAATCTGCTGGCAGAGCACCTAACTGAGCGTGGTTTCGGGACGAGAGGTGATTTTGGCTCTCTCGACTGCACAAAAAAACACCGATTGCTCTGCTTACCCTTCGCTCTGCTCTGCTCTGATTGTCGGGATGCATCGAGATGGTATTATTGTATTGTATTGTATTGTATTGTATTGTATATATTTATTGCACTCAAATAGAATATGGGCAAAAGGTAACACTTAATGCCTCTAGGCATTTTCTAACAGGGTACCTTTGGGGTATGATAACTGCTAGGTGAGTGGCGGAAAGAGAAATTTAAATATTATGGTATGACAGATGTACGGGAATACAAAAGATAGATAAACTTAAATATGAATAATTAAATACTATACCTATATACCAGATATATACATAAGATAGACTAAATATACTTAGTTTTTACATATCATATATATTTACTAACTCTGAACATGAGAGAACATTAATGGGTGTTCATACATTTGGAAAATTTTATAATCGTCAAATCGGTAATTCGTCAAATCGTTTTCTCGTCAAATTATGAGATTTGCCAAATATGCCATTGGTCAAGTATATTAAGTATACTTAAAAACAATAATAATTATCATATCATCAATATCAATATCTATATCATCCATCAATCATTTATCAATCAATATCAATACTAATAATAAATCTGTAAGGGATGGTCATGGAGTAAGTTACTTTGTTTTATGAGATGCTGAGTTTGTAGACTCTGTTTATGATACTAAAGCTAAATTGACGATTTTTTGAAATATTTTCCGTATGTATGTATGTATGTTCCTCCGTGATTCTTAAACCGATTATCCGAATTCGATGAAACTTAGTACAAGCAACTATATAATTATAAGGGACATAGGATACGCTAAATAAAATTCAGTTCCGTTTACGCCAATATGTGGCTCTCATACAAACCGAATTGTTTCGCGCGCCGAAATAATGGTACGGTAGCGGGCTTACTTACTTTCTTCGATTTAAATACGAATTTCACGCGAATGAAGCCGCGGGCAAAAGCTAGTAATGAAATAAAAGTACCCAATGAAAAATATTTGTAATATTTCTTTCAATCAGCGTTATTTAATTAGCAAAATTTTTGTATCACACGTTCGGAAGTCAAACGGCGCCAGCTAACTTCCACAGATGTTTATTCGAAGCGTTCGAGAACTCTAAAAGCCTTCGTTGTTTACCGATACGCCCCGAATTTCCCCCTCCCCGGCAAACTCCGTCAAAAGTGAATTTGCCAAAGAAATTAACTCCGTGGATAATTCGATTGGTGAAAAGCGCGTTCGGCCAATATTCGGCGAGAACTTGTATTAAATGTCGCGGGAACTTCGCTACCAAGTTTTGTGTTAACAAAACTCTTGTTTTTGCGTTGGAATTATTTATGTAGACATTCGGGGATTTCGACTCCGCCTTTGCTGATGTGTTTATTCGACTGTATACTTTTATTTATAAAAGTCTAATGTTACCTTTCTCTGTATATCTTATTCGTGTAGTATATATTTTTATAATATAAACAAACATAAATTCATTTTATACAGACAGTGTGCTGGGTACCGCTGGGGCGACGACGTCCGCGACGGTACACAACCTAGCAACAGTCCGCAAATCTGCTGGCATGGCACCTAATCTAAGTGAGCGTGGTTTCGCGAGATGAGGAGATTTTGGCTCTGTCGACTGCATCTTTACTTCTCGCATTTCGGCGGTTACAATTTTTTTTTTTTTTAGTTGGCCACCATCAATCCATCTATTTAAGGTGGGTTACCTGATTGTCTTTTGGCAAATTATAATCACTGTAACACCACACTGAGATAATGTAACACAGAACCACCAAAAAACTTTGGACGAATGCGTGAACCTCGGCGTGAACTAGGCAGATACGCAGAACACTAGCGGACAGCGAGCGCGCGTGTGGCAAGTGACGTCACACGGATACCGCGCGCCTGAGCGAGATTTTTAAAATTTAACGAACTTCACAGTGCTGTAACTTCCAAACTACTTGGTCTATCTACATGAAACAAAAAGTTATGTGTTTCTAATCATTTAGGCTTCATTCTTACAAAGTTTCAAATGATTCTACGGACCCACTGGCATTCTCCATTGGACAAAATTTTCGTACTGTAATAATGTGCACTTATTTTAGTTTTAACTTATATTAGTTTAATTTTATTTAGTCTTAGTTAATATGTATGTATGTATGTATATTATATTCTTTATTAAACACGAATTAATAAAAATTAGGCACAACAGGCGACCAATTAACAGCTAAAAATTTTAAACACAATAATTTCTAAAGTAACAAAACTATACGTTATAGGTTGAATTTTGGTGAATTTTTAACATTTACTAAACAGTTCATAATGTACAACTTCTTCCCATCCGAACTACCTGTGTCATACAGTGAATGGCTACACTGAACTCGGGGGGGAAAAAAACGAACAAGTTTCGGCATTTTTTTTCGTATGACTTTTATACGTGTATACATGTCAGCCTCGATAGCTCAGTGGTGCAGACAGTCGACTATTGCTAGTGATTGTTAAGCAACGCTGGGCGCGGTCAGTACTTGGATGGTTGACCGCTCGACCGTTGGAGGCTGACCGCGGTTCGGATTCCACGTAAAACTGTAGGTCCCTTCACCTTCTTACCTTACTAGGTTGTAGGGTTCAACCCGCCCGGGTTGATACCACCGCACTGAATGAAAGGTCGATCGAAACGGCTATATAAATAGTTTTTGTTTTCCGTCCAGTTCAGTGTAGCCGGCACGACCGAAGTGAAGCACTGACGTGGCACAAAGTTCACCCGGTGTTATGGGCTGACATCACGGATGTTGTAGATGATGTAGCCAACCGTGTCAGTTTCCATAAAAAAAAACACTCGGCCCGAAGCGGTTTCCTCGCGCTCTCGGTGAAAAATCTCCCCGGCGCTTTTTCAGCAATTTCACGGACACTCGCACCCGGGCGTCGTGTTTATATATTTAACGCGAATTGGGGACGGTGGCCCGTTTTTCTTTTGACACTGTGCGAATGTTACGTAAGCGTCTTCGAGCGGACTGTTTTTTTAGAAGAATTTTTCATTATATGAATCTTTTTTTTACGTTGAATAGTTCGTTTATAAGATTCACATAAAAAAATCGCAAATACAAATAAAACAAAAAACTGTTAATAAAAACCGGCCAAGTGCGAGTCGAACGCGCGCACCGAGGGTTCCGTATCGCCATGTCAGCGCCACTCACGGCGTCTATGTATTAGTTAAAATGCTTCATGCTCTTTTCGGTAGATGGCGCGCATACACTTTTTAGGTTCTTCTATTGGGACCCCAGTGATTTTTTTTACTTTTTCTTATTTGTTGTTATATATCGGCCATAATAACACATATTATGTGAAAGCAACGGGCTACCTATTACGGTTCAAGAGATACAGCCCTCGGACAGACAGACAGACAGACAGACGGCGTAGGCTTAGAGTCTATATAGGGTAATAGGGTCCCGTGCGACGGATACGGAACAATAAAAACTTCAGAAACAAGGAAAAGGCAGATAAATTATTTTAGTTTTTAACCCCCGACGTAAAAGAAGGGGTGTTATAAGTTTGATGCCTCCGTCTGTCTGTGTGTCTGTGTGTCTGTCTGTGGCATCGTAGCTCCCAAACGAATGGGCCGATTTAAATGCGGTTTTTAATTAGAACGCTGGGTTAACCGTGATGGTTCCTAGCTGTGTTTGATGAGGATCAGGTCATCCGATTCGAAGATCATCGACACTTTTTCTAATTGGTGAGGGGATCTCTGCTGTAAAATGAAAATTTATTACAGTTTCACTCGTCGCCTTTAAGTAAATAAATGAAAATTATTATACAACTAATTTATGTACTTGTAATCTTACTTACTACAAAATTATTACAAATTCAAACTACGTTTCTTAAAAAGCTTGAAATAAAAGTAACTTACAAATTTAGAAAACCCGCGACACATCAAAACCTCAAAAATTAAGAAAATATTTCCGCTTAGTTAATAAAGGCGTCGTCGGGGGACCACTAAGTAAAAAAAAATTATCAATGCCTTAATTGACTAAGCGGAAATATTTTTTTTATTTTTGAAGGTTTTTTATATGTCAGGGTTTTTTTAATTTGGCATTTAACTTTTTATACTTTTTAGTATATTTTTTAAATAGATTGTTTTAGGCTGTACACAACGACCCCCACTGGATGGTTTTTACAGAAAAAATGATTTAAAAATTTTACAATATATCGCTTATCCGCTATCTGGACTTACCGCCTATCTGCGGTGAATCAAGGATATAGGGATGCAATCCCTAACCAGTGCGCGTGGTGCGGAGATGGAAAGGGGACGGCGACATCGCGTTAAACAGCTCCTCCGAGCATTCCCCATGGAATAAGCGATAGAACACACTTGGGCGCCAACATCCCTACGGAGTTACAGTGGTTATAGAACGCGGAAAACGTCGGGGTCACCCACTAGTTAGCACGGCTCGACACTGGATCGAGTCCAATGACGCAAGCTGGTATTTAGCTGAGCCACCCCACAAATGCCAGAAGTACTCCAAGCAGGATCTAATCTGCGATTTATACAAATGCAGCCTTTGGCCCGGCGTGAAGTACCTACCGTCGCAAATTATTGAGTACGCCCAGCTTTTTCGAAGACAGCTTGGCCTTGACCTCGATATGGCGCCGAAAGTCTAGGTCGTGCGACAGTTCGACTCCGTACATAGATATTTAAAAGTGAAACACATTAACTCCTTTGGTATTGTCACAGACCTCGAATTTTACGCTGTATTGTACTGTTTATTGATCATTCATATGGCTGTTAGACTGCACTCGAACTTGTCACAATTTGTTCTATTTCTGCGATTGCAGTCGGGTAAAAAAGAAAGTGGACCTGCACTCCACGGGCGGTGATCGAACTAACGACCTTACGTTACACCTTCACCACTATCTACATAATATAGTTGAAGGCGGAAAATTGATCTAAATTGGTCAATTTCGTCTGCCACGTAAGCCCTCCATTAACCCACTAACCACGTATTATATTAACAACACCTTTCACAAACAGACCGAGCTGTAAAGTTTTACCCGCAATGAAATAATTTGTCGTCTGAAATATAGAAAATATAAATAAAAGAGTTGCTGAAAAATAGTGGCCGAATGGAGGACGTGAAAGAACAAGAAAGTCTGATGACATAAATTTTAGTATTTTACGACAGATTACATAGATCGTTCAAACGTGCGAAGCTCGGCATTCGGCCTCACCGTGACTGATGAAATAATCCAAGATCAGCCAAAGTATGTCCACTAGGGCACGTTTGGCTGTCCATGGTGGAGTGCTGGCCCCTACACTGATGTACGGGAGGGAAAGTTGGTCATGCCAAACGAAGCATGAAGGCAGGATAAATGCTGTGGAAATGCGCGCGTTGAGGAGTATGTGTGAAGTTACAATGAAGTATAGATTGAGAAATAGTGTAGTGCGATTGAGGAAGGAATGCTTCGGTGGTTCGGTCATATTGGAAGAATGGATGATAGGAGACTAACGAAAGAAATTTATGGAGCAAATGTGAGTGGAAGAGTCGGAAAAGGTCGCCATATGCACGTACCTGAACCAGATCGAACATGTGCTCAAAAAGGGTCAAGTGCGTAGTACCCGTAAACGACGAGCATACATGAAGAACATTATGAGAGTGGAAGAGGCGGCAGATGTGTGTCAGGATCGTGGCAAGTGGAGATGAGTATGTACGTATAATCCAAGATATACAAATTTCGACATTTAGGCCTAATAATAAGGGAATTTGCGGGAAGGATCCACTAATTCCGCTAAATCTTGAGATTATCTCGCAAAAATTTCATAATCTCTTCATCGGTACGGTCGGTTAAAAAGAATGTGTCTCTCCCCGTGCGTGACGTAAAAAGGACAAGAATTCGTGCATAAGGGCGACAGGATAGCCACATATCATCTTGGTACAGTCCTTCCACCGAGTCATGTAGCAGGTGGGTCTTCGTGCCTTACTTGCTGCTTGATAGTTAATCTTGTCCTAAAACTTTGCTATATATGGTGGTCGGTTTTGCGCTGTAATTTACAAAAGTACTTGCAGCACAACACCGACTATTCTGATTACCGCGATAGTCGGAATACAGCGTGTGGTATGTCTTCTTCGGTATACTTTTATATTTCTTCTTCGGTAATACGGATTTTTTTTTCAAATATAGACAATTGCAGGATAATTAATTCTACTCCTTCTAGTGTCGTTCTAAATTCTCCTTTCCATCAAATAGTACACACTTAATTATCCAATCTAGTGGGCTCGGTGTTTGGCCTTATCCTGAATTATTCCGTCCGAGAAAATTATCTAAGCTACAATGCTCAGCTCAAGGCTCAGCTTTTGGCCTTGCCCTTACCAAGTTTAAGAGATTTAGCATACTAGGTTTTTTTATGGAAACTGACACGGTTGGCTACATCACCTACAGCATCCGTGATGTTAGTCCATAAGATCTTGGTAAACTCGGTGCCGAGTTAGTGGTTCCCTTCGCTCGAACCGGCTACACTGAACTGGACGAAAAACGCGAACTATTTACATAGCCGACCGACTTTGCATTCAGTGCTGTGGTACCAACAGGACGGGCTAAACCTTACCACCTAGTAAAGTCAGAAGGGAAGGGACCTACAGTTTTACGCGGAATCTGAACCACGTCAGCTTCAAACGGTCGAGCGGTCACCCATCCAAGTATTGTCCGTGCCGAGGTGTACTTATAATGTACTTATCCATTTTTCAGTTGCACGAATCTATGAGAACTTTTCTGGGTCCTTGACCCATCCATTCTTTAATATATCGCTGAACTGGAATCCTTAATACGCCCTAATCCTCTTAGGGCCGCTTGAAGAGAAATTATTATACCCCAAATAACATTATTTTTGGAGGTAAAGGAATTCCTTAGGTATACTTTTGCCTTTTAAGCCGGATTAAGAGGACCACTGATTAAATGTTAGCGGCAAAGCCGGGCTATAGAGGCATACTTAACATTTTTATGTAAGTTTACATATTTCTAAAATTACATTAATTTCGAAAAACAGATTTAAGTTCCAGAAAAAGATATGTCAATATGAAATTGGAAGTACGTACTACTAATGTAAAACTTCACCTCGCTGCAAATGATAAAAGTGAATTGGCCCAAAATGGCCAACATAGACCCACCGGCGCAATACTTACTGTTTTTCTGTTTATTACAGTGAGAATTCTGGAGTGATCTCATAGTCTAAACGTTTGCCCATCTTACAAGCGGCGGCGGGTGGCCGAGTGGTTTGGACATAGGCTTCTTATGCCACAGGTTCGAGGTTCGAATCCGGTCGGCGTGTACCAATGAGTTTTTTCTGACGAAAAAATTTACGTGCATACCTACACCTACTGCGTAACCGTTCGGAACCGGTGTAAAACTGTAGTTCCCTTCCCTTGCCCCTTACTAGGTGGTAGGCTCGATATGTAGCCCACTGGGTTAGTACCACCGTACTGAATGTAAGATGGCCGCATAGCAGCCTCGGTTGTGTTCTCCTTTAATCCAGTATAGCGAGCAATCTAGGGAAGTCTCCGGTATAGCACCTACCTTCTCGGAGGTGATATAGGCTGATCGTATCATGTGCTTTGGGCCCTTCGACTCCGCCATCCATACCTGATAACATAAAAAAACATAATTCATTGACTTAAATACATTGCTGACATAATCCCATTGTTTTTTTTTTTCAAGAAAATTTTAGAGTGCTCAAAACACATGCTCAGATCAGCCAACACCATACCAGAGAATTCCCTTTGAATTGCTCTTTATACTGGACTAAAGATCACAGCCGATAATATGATCATATTTTGTCTAATACGGTGGTATTAATCCATTGGGCTACAATTTGGGCCGACCACCTAGTAAAGGAAAAGGTAATGAAGCCTTTCGGTTACTGGAATCTGCGAAAGACGAAAGTAGCAAAAATTTTGAAAAATTGTGTCTTATGATTATAATTTCTATGTAAATACTTCCTTCCTTACCTATAATAAAATCCAACGTCTGCTTTCTGTCTGTCTGTCTGTCTGTCCGCTTATAACTCGAGAACCACTGAACCGATTTTAATAAAACAAAATTCTACGGATAGCTTGATTCTTCCCATCAACTATAGGCTACTTACTATCACGCTAAATGGCTTATGAGGTTAGCAGTGAAGTGAAATATGAGAGCGGGCGGAGCTGCGGGCACAGCTTGTTTATTATATTTGGCAAAACGTTTGTTTTGACGAAAATAAATGTACAGTTCTAAGTTATTCAGGAAAATAGAAATGGTCTTCATTTTGGGGTGAAAATGTTCGCAAATATGGCAAAAATTTTGCTGGCATGGCGCCTCTCTGTGCGTGGTTTTGCGACGAGCGGTATATAATACTGGCTGTGTCTGATCTTCCACTCAACTTTTGGGCACAGTCACATGTGCCGGATATCTATAAAAATTCGAGCGAAGCTGTAAGAAGAAGTACCACATTTAAAGTCGGCCTCTGAGAGAATGCATTCCTGACGTCTATTCGTTGGTCATTTTCATCACTCATTTTACAAGTTTTTAACCGACTTCCAAAAAAGGAGGAGGTTCTCAATTCGTCTGTATGTTTTTTTTTTTTATTTTTTTTTTTATTTTTATTTTTTTGTATGTTTGTAACACGATTTCTCCGTCAATTGAGGGCCGATTTAGAAAATTCTTTTTTTGTTAGTTAGGTCATACTTCCGAGGTGGTCCCATTTCAATTTTATCGAAATTGGTTCAGTGGTTTTCGAAAAATCAGCATAATACTATGGTGTGTGGTTACCTTCAGCAAAACTTGTGATGTGGTCGTTTTCGGCAATTTTCAGTTTGATAAATTAGTATGGTGTGTGGTTACCTTCAGCAAAACATTTGTGATGTGGACTTATTCAGCAATTTGCAGTCTGACACATATGGCGAATAATTCTGTACCACTTCAATCGATTTCGATTATTCGATTTCGATTATTCTTTTTTATGTAATATTACTAAAAAGAATGAAATAAAAACTGTTTTAAAAAAAATATTAAACCGATTTCCAAAAAACAAAAAAAAAAAAACTAAAAAGTATTAAATACCTAATATTTTGAAATTTTCTCTGTCCTGTTGAAATACATGAATCGATATACTAGTGATACATATTCGGACCCTTGTTTCATGAATATTCTAAATTTGAAATTTTTTTATCTTTTCCGACCGGCGTTTAATTTATTATGGTACCTGGCCAGTACCTACTGTACCGAGTACCATCGAGCTGGTTTGATGATGGAGACAGAAGGTGGCCATAGGAACTCCTAAACTACACATGATAAACCCATCGTGTTTGGGCTCGTTGCATTTGTCTTCACGAGAAATTTACTTTAGACCTAAAAGATTCTCAATTCGACGGTATGTTTTCTTTTTTTGGATGTTTGTTACGCGATTACTCCGTCAATTGTGGGCCGATTTTGAAAATTCTTTTTTTTTTTATTTGAAAGGGGATAACCCTGAGGTTTTTGAAGTGAAAACTTCTTTAGCGGCTCTTGGCACTTTTTTAGGTGGGTAAAAATGTATAACTCGCGACATCGCGTCAGCGTCATTTTTAAAATGAAACCTTAAGTCATTGCGTTAAGGGTTAAGTTAGAGTGGCACGGGATCTGCCGGCACTCCCGGAGTGCAACTGTTAAGTAGGGTTCCGTAACACGTTTATGTCTGTCCATTCTACTAAGTTCTGCAAAATGAATGTAGGGTTCCGTAACATATGCATGTCTATCCGTTCTACTAAATTTTACAATTTTCAACCAAGGTCCTCCGACGGTTATTTTATAATAAAAGTAGGCTTCCGTAACACGTTTATGTCTGTCCATTCTACTAAGTTCTGCAACATCACCTACAACGTCTGTGATGTCAGCCCATAACACCAGTGCCATGTCAGTGCTTCCCCCTTTGATCGTGCTGACTACACTGAACTGGTCGGAAAACACAAACTATTTACATAGCCGTTTCGACCGACGTTTAATTCAGTGCGGTGGTACCAACCCGGGAAGGTTAAACCCTACCACCAAGTAAAATTACGAGGGAAGGGACTTACAGTTTTACGAGGAATCCGAACCTTGGTCAGCCTCCAACGGTCAGCGGTCACCCATCTAAGTACTGACCGCACCCAGCGTTGCTTAAAATTCAATAGCGACAGTTGACTGTCTGCACCACTGAGCTATCGAAGCTGACGTGGTCCTATTTTAATTGGGTCAAGATCGGATTGGAAAGCGAGGCGGAATCGCGAGGCCGAAGGCCGAGCGATTCCGCCGAGTACATTAATAGCAAAAAATTACTAAAAAAAACTGTGAAATAAAAAAAAAGTTTTAAAAAACATAAAACCGACTTCCTAAAAAAAAAAGGAAAACTAAAAAACTATTCAAAATAAAAATATAAAAACCGCCTTCAAAAATATATGAAATAAAAACCTAAAAAAAAAAAAACGAACCCTAGAGTTGAAGGCGGTGCTAAAGCAAGCAAAAATGATGCATGAAAGAAAACATGAGTGGATGATAATATCCTTTGTGATTTGTAAAGCAAGCAAAAATGATGCATGAAAGAAAACATGAGTGGATGATAATATCCTTTGTGATTTGTGTAGCCTTTTTAGCACCGCCTTCAACTCTAGGGTTCGTTTTTTTTTTTTTAGGTTTTTATTTCATATATTTTTGAAGGCGGTTTTTATATTTTTATTTTGAATAGTTTTTTAGTTTTCCTTTTTTTTTTAGGAAGTCGGTTTTATGTTTTTTAAAACTTTTTTATGAACATTTTCTCTTGTTGATACGGTTTGTCACTATTTTGACAAATTTGTAGCACTTTATAAGCAATCCATACCTGGCATCACAGTTACCAACTGACAGACGTCACGAACGCATTCTCTCAGCGGTCGAATATACAATGTGCCAATAACGCCATCTGTGTTTTGAATTTCCACATTATAATTTTAATGGGACTTTGACAAACTCGTTTTGCAGACCTAACATAGATGGCGTTGCGTTGTAATAACAATTCATACGAATTAGAATCGTTCGTTAGTGTAGCCCATTGTCCCTCCACAGGTCTGTCTATTCCACGTTTAAACCCAAAATGACCTTTCCTTGTTCCGCCCCGAAAGAGAGAATTAACCCTTCTCACCTAATGGTTCACGTAAATAGTTGAAACTATTTTAAAAGGCGGCGGGGGGACAACCTGGCTGAACATTAGCGCCCTCCACAATGCTCCGGAGGGCCCTTAAGGCGACGAATGTCCTCAATTTGCAGTCCGCCATACTTATGTAGGTACGCACTTAGGTGTGGTTTTAAGAGACGGCTTAGGGGTATTTTTATTAGTGTTAAAAATAGGTACACTGTTAAAGTTTATGTGAAGTAATTCACTTTCTAATCTCTCGATTAAGGTTATCACGGGCAGATACGTGGGGCACACTGAAAGTTTCCGGAATTAATATGAATAAAATACTATTAAAGGTCAAAAATGAATTTATTGTTTCTCAAAATATTCTCCCTTTGCGTAAATGCACTTTTTCATACGATTAAACCAATTTTGAAAACTTTTGTGCCACTCCTCCGTGGTGACCTCAGAAACGTGTTTTTCATATTCTTCGACAGCCTCTTCTGGTGATGAAAATCGTTGACCGCGTAATTGGTTCTTAATTTTTGGGAACAGAAAAAAGTCACAAGGTGCCGTCACCTGTTACTATGTCCCACACCAAATTTGAAGCGCCTTTGTTGAATCTGGTAAGCATGGCATTGCACCAAGTGACGCGGTGCGTTTTTTGAGCCTCGGTCAAATTGTGTGGGATCCACCGCGAGCACAGCTTTCTCACACCCAAATGTTTGTGTAGGATTGATTGTATTTGACTCATGCCTATGTCTAAGGATGCCCGAATCTCATGGTAGGTCACATGCCTGTCTGTTTCGATCATACGGCGCACAGCATCGATGTTTTTGTTGTTCACAGCGGTGAACGGGCGACCATCGCGAGATTCGTCACTGAGATTGACACGACCGCGCTTGAATTCTGCAAACCAGCAATAAATAGTCGTCTTGCATGGTGCTTCATCGCCAAAAGCAGATTGAAGCCGAGCGAGGCTCTGATGAGCTGTAAAATTACACTTAAAATCGTAGAAAATCATACCACGAAAATTTTCCCGGGTTAAATTTATGTTAATGTAGACACGCAATTTTTAAAATGGCGCCACAATGGAAAAACAATTGACAGTCAGATGAAACAAACTGCATTCTACAGCCAAAGAGTTCCTTTTTCAAATGTTGTAATTACTTTTTAAATATTGTTTATGTAAGTGGCCAATTCCGGAAACTTTTAGTGTGCCCTATGTACAAGTAGTAATTTTTTTTTATGGAAACTGACACGGTTGGCTACATGACCTACAACGTCCGTGATGTCAGCCCATAACACCGGGTGAACTAGGTGCCATGTCAGTGCTTCCCCCTTTGATCGTGCCGTTAGCCGTTTCGACCGACGTTTCATTCAGTGCGATGGTACCAACCCGGGCGGGTTAAACCCTACCACGAAGTAAGATTAGGAGGGAAGGGACCTACAGTACCTACTCGTTTTACGAGGAATCCGAACCTCGGTCAGCCTCCAACGGTCAGCGGTCACCCATCCAAGAACTGACCGCACCCAGCGTTGCTTAACATTCAATAGCGACAGTTGACTGTCTGCACCACTGAGCTATCGAGGCTGACAATATGACATTGGTACCTATGTTAATTTAGGGTTCAGTTTGTAACTTTTATTGTTATACTAAAAGCTTTGCAGGAAATACATTTCGGAAAAATGGCCTTCTCGGTGCATTCAGATTGAAAGGTTAATTAAGTCAAGAACGTTAGATGTATGGACGTCGGACCATACATCTAACGTTCGCCGCGCCAGCGTAAAACGATATTTGTAAAAACGTACAAATAACATTCGTTACCACCCAATCAGAGCGCGATACCACCCGATACCACCCAATCAGAGCGCGCGCCGTCACCTCCGCTCCCCGCGGAGCTCGGCGACGCTGTTTCTCATATAAGCATTGGACAGTCCGTCGTCCAAACTTTTCTAAACGTTCTTGAATTAAGTATTTAACATATTTAGGAGTACCAAGCAGTATTAAGAACGACCGCACAGTGTATTATTATACCCAATTTTGTTCCATCTCGTTTTTATTATGAAAATCAATAGTTATGAAAATCAATAGTTATCGAAACAGCTATGAAAACGGTTTTAAAAAACATTGAACCGACTTCAAAAAACAAAGTCTACTTAGAAAATAAAAATTATTAAATTATTGAGTTGAAGGCGGTACACTGGCAGAAAATCGACATTATCAAAAATATTTGCGGGCCAGATAAAAACATAAATTGGATTTTTTCTATAACAAAAATTTTAGTTTTCATAAATAAATAGCGGCGCAGGCCAGATAAAATGGCGACGCGGGCCGCTTCCGGCCCGCGAACCGTAGTTTGGAGATCCCTGGATAGCGTAATAAGGTAAAGCAAGGAGGTTATACCCTCATTTGATATTCGGAGAAGACATAGATTATCGAAAATATGTATCTATAACATGTAGGCTAAGAGGGCGCTACCTAGCTATATGTTGACCTCAATGAACTTGACCTTCATTAGGTATCTCCGAAACTTATATTTCTACAATAATAATTGTAGAAATATAAGTTTCGGATTTATTCTGAAAAAACCACACCTACATTATATATTACGTGTATTTCTGTTTCTATAAAATATATCTTATAATAATAATAGTAATAGTCGCTCCGCAGTAAGTGGATACGGAGCTCTCCGAGATGGGGGTGGTGGTGGCCTACGTGTCTAGTACCACCACCTATCGCTCGAAGCTAGTCTCGCGTCGTCCCGGAGAGCTCCGTAGCCACGGCCTGCACCCGCCGGCGCGCTTGGGGCTTGTCTCCCGCCGTCGGCGGAATTTTACCGTTTTCTTTTTTTTGTTTTTGTCTGTATTTTTTTAATTGTATAGATAGAATTAATATAGATATGTAAATAGAATAAGAAAACGTGACAATAAAGTATAGTAATAGTAATAGTATGTAGGTACATAGTACGTCTAGATAAATAATTTAAATAATAATCAATGAATATATCAATACATATTAAAAAAAAAATATTATATATTATGCGTAACTTAAAATTATATATATATTTTTTATGGAAACTGACACGGTTGGCTACATCACCTACAACATCCGTGATGTCAGCTCATAACACCGGGTGAACAAGGTGCCATGTCAGTGCTTCCCTTCATTTCATGTCTTCAATAAAATAAATAAGTATCGAAGTATCAAAATTGACGATGGCACTATACACCAGATATAGGTAATTTAAATAGGCAGTGTGGTCAAATTCTTCAGTATTCATGTTTATGCTGTAAATATTAATGCTCTTGTGAGCGGTAGTATGGGTTAATTATTTGTAAGTTACTATAATATAATACTTATAAGGTACTAACAAAACATTGTGACTTGCGAAGTTTGTTTGTCAGTTCTTCTTCGCATTGAATTTAGAACTGGCGGGATTTTCGACAAGTCCAAGCGTAGGTTACCTACCTATGGATGAAATTATACAATAAACAATAAACAATAAGAAATAAGTACAGTTCGTCAATTCAATTTTGATATGATAACATTTTCAATAATTATATTTTGCTCGCTGGTCATGAAGCGATCAATATAGTCCGGTCGCCCGTAGAACATTCATATTACCAAAAAGGTTACCGCTTGGCTTAGTGAAATTGTTATAAATTACGGCATTTTAAACACAAAAACCCAAGTCTTAAAGATCGCGAATGGGCGCAACCCTATTCGGTGACAAGTCGAAAATCGCCAAAAATGTCGGTAAATTACTTTTTGAGGTTACCGATTCTTTTCACTATAGCTATAATCTGCAGCTTATTTCAATTACCACACGTCATCGTAAGACCATGGCAAGTGGGCATACACTAATTTATGACCAGATGAAGTCAGACGATTTTGACGATAATTTACTTTTTGAGGTTACCGCTTCAAATTTATATAGCAGTTAATAGACCCTCTGTCCAAACCACATACCTATTTTCAGACTCTTTCTGTGGGCGCTTTAGATTTTAAGACCTATTTTGTCGGCAAAGAAAACTTTCAAAAAATGGTATTAAAATACGTACATACATAAATATGTACGTCATTCAGTTGATTGTGTTACGCAACGGTACCACCGATTAATGTACATAATATGTATGTTTATTATATACATATATATGCTTATTAAAATATTTATGTAGTATTCCTATGTAGTGTATCATACATATTTCTTTACAGTGTAACACATTGTCACTAACTATTCTTGTTCGCCTGCATGTACTTCTCCCACATCCCAAAGGTTAGTTAGAATAAAATGTCTCGCGGCATTAAGCTCGCCTGTTGTACCTAATTTTTATAAATTGGTGTTCAATAAAGAATATATACATATACATGTACATACCACACGCTGTATTCCGACAATCCGGGTAAGAAGAGTAATGGGCGTTGTGCTGCAAGAACACCGATAAATTATAGCTCAACACCGAAGGTTTAGCAAAGTAATCGAACAAGATAACGATCGAGCAGCAATTAAGCACAAAAACCCACCTGCTGCATGATGGAAGGACCGTGCCAGGGTGAGAGGTGCCTACCCTGTCGCCCTTGAGCATGGCATCTTGCCCTTATCCCTTTTACGACATGCACGGGGAGAGATGCAGTGGAGCTGGTATAAACGTTCTGTTATAAACCTTGTATTGATACTATATTGTATTACCATGCAATAGAATATAGGAGCACTACAACGTTCGTCATTCATCTCGCCACCCGCGCTCATGTGGAAATTACTGCAATGCAACGTCGCATTATCGCACTTTACCTAAAACTACGTCGTAGATTTTTGCGATGCGACGTCGCACCGTCAGTCGCACCGCGCACCGCACGCGTACTCCGCCCGCAGTGATGTAAATTTAGTGAAACTAGATGCCGCCGACCTTTGTAAGTTTTACCTACGGTTAAATAATGTGTATTTTTTTCTAACAATGAGTGGAAAGACATGTCGGTGCAGGTTCGCAAGCTGGAACTCTTATAAATTTTACAGAAAAATGTTTGAATAAGTGTAAAAAGTGTTTGTCCAACCAAATATAGAAGAATTCGTTTGCCAGATGATGTGTCGTCAGAAATTGGTTAGCTTATTCGTATAAGTTCATATTTTACAAAGAAACTAAGTTTACTCGTATTTATACAAATATGTAAAACTCAAATTTTAGGAATTTCGAACGAGCTCTCCTAACGAACGGACCGCGGCGAGTCACGACGCTTCTTAACAAAACAAAAACTAAGCTCTAATCTAAAATGTTCTACGGGCGACAGGACTAGGTGTACTTGCAGCACAACGCCGATTACTCTGCTTACCCTGATTGTCGGAATGCAGCGTGTGGTATGTACATTATGTATGTATTTACGTACTTTAATACCATTTTTTGAAATTTTTCTTCGCCGACAATATGGGTCTTAAAATCTAAAGCGCCCACAGAAATGGTCTTAAAATTGGTATGTGGTTTGTACAGAGGGTCTATTAGCTGCTGTATAAATTTGAAGCGGTAACCTCAAAAAGTAAATTATCGTCAAAATCGGCTGACTTCATGTTGTCTTAAATCAGTGTATGCCCACTTGCCATGGTCTTACGATGACGTGTGGTAATTGAAATAAGCTGGAGAACATAACTACAGTGAAAAGAAGCGGTAACCTCGAAAAGTAAATTACTGAAATTTTTGGATATTTTCGACTTGTCACCTATTATGGTTGCGCCCATTTGCGATCTTTCAAATTTGGGTTTTCGTGTTTAAAATGGCATAATTTATAACAATTTCACACAGCCAAGCGGTAACCTTTTTGGTAATATGAATGTTCTACGGGCGAGAGGACTAGGTGTACTTGCAGCACAACGCCGATTACTCTGCTTACCCTGTTTGTCGGAATGCAGCGTGTGGTATGTACATTATGTATGTATTTACGTACCTTAATACCATTTTTTGAAATTTTTCTTCGCCGACAAAATGGGTCTTAAAATCTAAAGCGCCCACAGAAAGGGTCTTAAAATGGGTATGTGGTTTGTACAAAGGGTCTATTAGCTGCTGTATAAATTTGAAGCGGTAACCTCAAAAAGTAAATTATCTTAAAAATCGGCTGACTTCATGTGGTCGTAAAAAAGTGTATGCCCACTTGCCATGGTCTTAATATGACGTGTGGTAATTGAAATAAGCTGGAGAACATAACTACAGTGAGAAGAAGCGGTAACATCGAAAAGTAAATTACTGAAATTTTTGGAGATTTTTGACTTGTCACCGAATATGGTTGCGCCCATTTGCGATCTTTCAGATTTGGGTCTTAGTATTTAAAATGGCGTAATTTATAACAATTTCACATAGCCAAGCGGTAACCTTTTTGGTAATATATGTTCTACGGGCGACAGGACTAGGTGTACTTGCAGCACAACGCCGATTACTCTGCTTACCCTGATTGTCGGAATGCAGCGTGTGGTATGTACATTATGTATGTATTTACGTACTTTAATACCATTTTTTGAAATTTTTCTTCGCCGACAAAATGGGTCTTAAAATCTAAAGCGCCCACAGAAAGGGTCTTAAAATGGGTATGTGGTTTGTACAAAGGGTCTATTAGCTGCTGTATAAATTTGAAGCGGTAACCTCAAAAAGTAATTTAACGTCAAAATCGGCTAACTTCACGTGGTCTTAAACCAGTGTATGCCCACTTGCCATGGTCTTACGATGACGTGTGGTAATTGAAATAAGCTGGAGAACATAACTATAGTGAAAAGAATCGGTAACCTCAAAAAGTAATTTACGGACATTTTTGGCGATTTTCGACTTGTCACCGAATACGGTTGCGCCCATTCGCGATCTTTAAGACTTGGGTTTTTGTGTTTAAAATGCCGTAATTTATAACAATTTCACTAAGCCAAGCGGTAACCTTTTTGGTAATATGAATGTTCTACGGGCGACCGGGCTAATAAATGCTGCCTTCTGCTTTACAGACCGATAGCGCTGGGCTATTTTGAGGTCATAAGTTTAAACAATTCTAGAGTTGCTTATTTCTAGCCTGTGGATACAGTCGTACATATGAAGCATAATATTGCGTTTTGTGTCACATCTGTCACTTGCATTTTCAGCAGTTCGAAGATTTGTGGTTGTTTTTTTTTTAATTCTATTCAAAACTAAACTTTAAAATAATTATGGTATCATATCTAGGATAGCCTGCGGAGTGTGCAAACCAAGTTTGTGTCATCTTCGTCACTTCATGCGAAGTTTTTTTTTTTTAAATAATAAAATTCCGTGGATAAAAACGACACAAATTATGAATAGTGTTTTGTTACACCATAATAATCAAAAAGACGTAAACTCTAATAACCCGCATTTTCTTTCATGGTTTTTAGAGGATTTTGTAATAAAAATATTATATATCTATAAATGTCGTGGATGAATTCGACACAGAATATTTTGAACAACAGATATCAGTACTGTAAAACGCGTAACACCTATTTAACCTATTCTAATATTCTTTTAGAGCTATTTGGGCGATGTATTAGGTACTGGTTAAATATAAGGATTTCCGTGGAAGAGATGACACAAAATGCTTTTGCACATCGGTTACTACTTCGTTATTATCATGAAAGTAAAATTTTATTTTCTAATTTTCATTTCGTCCAATACTGATCTAAAAGACAAATACCTAAATTTCTACGTATGCAAATTCCTATGATGACACAAACTAATATATTAGGTTGGGCAAGTGGTTCGGAAACTATATGCGAAAAATAAACAACTTTAATATTTTTGAAACCAAAAATGCTAGCGCTACAGGTCTATTATTAACAAGGCCGTAAAAACCTGAAGCTTATAAAAAGTGGCAGCTGCTACTTGCTAGCACGATAATAATACTTATCAAACATTTACCACGTAATATCGGGCGAGGAAGGACCCGCGTTCAAAATGACAGAGCGACAGATGCTCGCAATAGGCCGAAATCGAACACCCCACCCTCGAAATTAGTCTACCGGCGCCGGCGTCTCAGCTAGGCACATCTCTATTATTCCCAGGATCTGACCCCGGCATGGCGGCCTAATCAAACAGTATCCGCGCTTAGGTTAGGACGAAGTGATGCCCTAGACGGTCCGCGCGCTTTTATTTTGACTTGAGTACGTATACAAGGTGCTTCGTTAGTCTTTTCAAAAATTTCGGGAGGGTTACATACGCACTCAAATAAGCACTTTACATAAGAAAGAAACATATGTTTATAGGAGCATTTTTTCTCCTAACAAAAAAATAAAATCAAATAAGTAGCTGTAAAAACTTGTGACTTACTTACAACAAATAGCTGTTCTGCGTTTGAACATAGTACGGTCATTGACCCCGTACAATGCGAGTTACCTACTGTTACACACAGGTTGATGTTTAGGTGGCAAAAATGTTTTGTTAAATTTCTCGAAAAGTAATGCTAAAAACATATAATATTTTTTGCGTAACGTGTTTATTTGAGTGTCCATGTAATCCTCCCGAAATTTTTGACATAAATAACGAAGCACCTTATATATACATTTGCCAGTACGTACTCGAAATCACGGTGCGTAACAAGTTAACTCGCCGACGTACCAAAGTAGTCGATATTGGCTAAGCTCATGTGGCAGTGGGCTAGGCACTTCAGATGAAGATACGACGACCGTTGGAGTAACCGTGCCCTACACTGGCGGTCGTGGACAGGAAAATCGAGTGTGGGAAGACCATCCGCCAGGTGGGACGACGACATCAAGTATGTCGGCGGAAAGCAGTGGTACCGTGCCGCTGAACGCCGGGAGGACTGGAGGAAAATTGGAGAGGCGTATGTGCAGCAGTGGACGCTTACTCGCTGAAGAAATCATGAAAATAAGGAAACTTCCGAAAGCGGTCTTACAAGTGCTCTTGGATTTGAAATATGTACGTATGCCTGACAGACAGACAAACAGACACCAGATCTATCCTTTTTCGCAATTTTGCGACGGAACCCTAAAAATGAACGTGTTGAAAGAATTGTAGCGAGAGCTTACTTTTATTTTATTTTTCTTCGAAAATGTTCAACACATTTTTTGTCTACATACCACAGATTTTTGGGATACACCCAAAAATCGAGGTAAGCAGAGTAGTCGGTGTTGTGCTGCAAGAATTCTGGTAAATTACAACACAACATCGACCACCAAATTTAGCAAAGTGTAGGACAGCATCAAGTGAGGCACGAAGACACACCTGCTGCATGACTTGGTGGAAGGACCGCGCTGAGGTTTTTTTTTTATGGAAACTGAAACGGTTGGCTACCTCACCTACAACATTGGTGATGTTAGCCCATGGGTGAACTAGGTGCCATGTCAGTGCTTCCCTTCATTTCATGTCGGCTACGCTGAACTGGGTGGAAAACACGAATTATTTACATAGCCGTTTCGAACGACGTTTCATTCAGTGCGGTGGTATCAACCCGGGCGGGTTGAACTCTACCACCTAGTAAGGTAAGAAGAGAAGGGACCTACAGTTTTACGTGGAATCCGAACCACGGACCGGTCACCCATCCAAGTACTGAGCAGCCCAGCGTTGCTTAACAATCAATAGCGACTGTCGACTGTCTGCACCACTGAGCTATCGAGGCTGACAAGGTGAGAGGTGGCTATCCTGTCGCCCTTTAGCACGGCATCTTGCCCTTACACCTTAATCGCCTTTTACTAAATGCACAGGGAGAACTGCAGTGGGGCTCCTCTTTTCTTTTTATTTTGCGTACGAGCAATTCTTTAGCGCAGAGCGTCCAACGTACCAAAAGGCCTTAAAATGTTCCGAAATCGACCCCGGCCCGCCATAATGAGGGTCCGACTCTCCCCAAGCTTACCCTTATGGATAAGATGTGAAAAATCGAGGAAGCCTGATAGCATCCTGAAATATGCTAAGGCAGATACTTAGGCGCGGTCGAAGAATTTCCGAAATACACACCATCACCCTGTGTCGCGCGCGACGATCGGAGTAAGCAGAGTAATCGGTGTTGTGCTGCAAGAACTCGGTAAATTACCGCACAACCGCAGACCACCACCACGTTTAGAAAACTATTAGGAATCATGATGATAACTTTCAAGCAGCAAGCAATCAAGGAAACTATGCATGACTCGGTGCAAGGACCGTGTCAAGGTGGCTAGTCTCTCGCCCTTTAGCACGAAATCGTGTCCGTATCCCTTAGTCGCCTTTTGTTACGAATCAGAAATATAGAACTACTGTTGCTGGCACAATCCAGTCCTTTATAAATATTTTTTTGTAAACTTACACGGTTGGCTACCTCACCTACTATATCCGTGATGTTAGCCCATAACCCCTTGGTGAAAATAGGTGCCATGTCAGCGCTTCCCTTTGGTCGTGCCGGCCACACTGTGCTGGACGGAAAACACGAACTATTTACATAGCCGTTTCAACCGACTGTTTATGGACTAAATGCGTTACCTTTTTAGGGTTTCGTATCCGGTACGGGACCATATTACTAAGCCTACGCCGTCTGTCTGTCTGTCCGTCTGTCCGTCCGTCCGTGTGTCTGTCCGAGGGCTGTATTTCTTTAACCGTAATAGGTAACCTGTTGAAATTTACACAGAATATGTGTTATTATGGCCGATATAACAACAAATAATAAAAATAAGAAAAAGTAATAAATTCAAGGGAGTTCCCATAGAAGAAACCAACAAGTGTATGCGCGCGCGCCATCTACCGAATAGATTATGAAGCATTTTAACTAATCATGTCATTTAACTAATATGAAGCATTTCATAACACGCCATCCGCCATGACATGGCGATACGGAACCCTCGGTGCGCGAGTTCGACTCGCACTTGGCCGGTTTTTTATAACGACTTTTGCTACGATCCGATGCTTGTTCTATGTTTCTTTAGAATGATTTTCTTGTAGTATTATGTCTCGTAGCTTTTACAAATCCCTCACCCGGTTCAATATTCTCGTATTTGTCTTCACAACACTTCCTTTCGGGTCAGCCAAGGCTCAACGTATCTCGAGCAGAAGTGGTAAAGCTTTTAAATAAGTAGCTGGACCAAATTAATAATATATCAAGTTTTCAGGCAGTTCCCAAACTTATTTTTAAGGGTTCCGTATCCGTCTGTCTGTCTGCCCGAGGGCTGTATTTCTTGAACCGTAGATAGATAGATAGAAAATTCTTTATTGCTCCAGTAAACATTAAACAGTAACAAATACATTAGAAAATTTACATAAGGTGCAAAGGCTGCCTTATCCCTTACAGAGATTTCTTACAGTCAACCTTTGGATGTTTGCGATTTTGAGAACCGTCATAGGTAGCCAGTTGAAATTTTCACAGACTATTGTGTTATTTATGTGACAGATTTTTTTAAATGTACAACAGTGACAACAGCTGTCCTTGGGTTGCAAATTGAGCCTGGGACGTCAAACGTCCCGCGGGCCGCAAATGTGTAGTCCCTGATTAAGTCCTACGATCCGTGTATAGAGAACACGTTCTTTTGCTTCAGTTGATCGTAGTTTTCAAAGTCGATATGCGTGCGCCGTCGTCGTCGTCGCCGCGCCGTGATCGGTAAGCTTTGTCTGGGAAATCTTACCGATTTGTGAATGGCTTTAGGTCGCTTGAATGATACCTAGGTCCTAGGCGTCTTTGATGTTTGATGTTGAATTTAGGCATATTATTTTCAGGCTATGAATAAACACTTTTCGTCCTCAACCTGACAAGTTTATTTTTCGTATATGTACCTGAACTTTGTGTGTTACAAAATAAACTATTTTGATAAAAGTTTTGAATTTTCTAGGACCATCCGTTTAGAAGTTTTAGGGCTGTAACGTACAGACAGACGGACAGCCGGACAGACGGACGGACAAAGAAGTGATACTTTTTATTTTATAGAAAGCGCAATGTGGTGCCGAGCCTAACGTGTGTTATAAGGTGTATAATGATGCCCATGGGCATTCGTTCGCATGCGGGGGTTGTGAATGCCATGCCTGCCCTGACAGGTGTCTATTCACGCCTCTCTTCAACGAGCCGAGACTGTACTTTCCGGGGTATATGTGAGCAGGGAGAAGTTCCAGAGTTTACAAGTTCTGTGAAGGAAAGATCTGCAGAACAGATTGGTACGCATCCGCCTATAGGGATGGAATCCCTGCCCAGTGCGGTGTGCGGTGCTGGAAGTAGGGCGGCGGCGGCGGGATCACGTCAAACAGCAGCTCTTTAAACGCGAAAGTTTGTGAGGATGGATGGATGTATGGATCTTTTTTCCTCTTTCACGCAAAAACTACTGAACGGATTTTGATGAGACTTTACAGTACTATAGATTATACATCATAATAACATATAGGCTATTATACTATCACGCTAAATAGCCTTAGGGCTCAGCAGTATCAAATAAAGTATAGTATGGACGGGAGAGAGAGAATATAAAAGACAAGAAAAACAAAAGTCTATCAACGTCTCATAAAAACTTCAATTTCGAATTCTGTTCTTTTTTCAAAATCCACGCGGACGAAGTCGCGGCCAAAAGCTAGTCTACAATGGTTTGGCTCAAGATTCATACAGATATCGCAGGGCAGCGCGGCCAACGCTCCTCATTGTCTGGGCAGCGCTACACAGGTTGCGTTCGTACTGTTGTTTCACTTTTTCTTAGTTAGGTCCCCATCTGAAACGTGCGTTAAAAAGCTTCGCTTTTTTTTATGGAAACTAACACTGTTGACTACATATCCTACAACATCCGTAACACCGGGTGAGCTAGGTGCCATGTCAGTGCTTCCCTTCGGTCGTGCCGGCTACACTGAACTGAACGGAAAACACAAACTAGCCGTTTCGACCGACGTTTCATTCAGTGCGGTGGTACCAACCCGGGCGGGTTGAACCCTACCACCTAGTAAGGTAAGAATAGAAGGGACCTACAGTTATATCTAAAACTACCTATATTTCCTAATTCATAAATGTAATAAATAAAAACCGGTGACTAGGTACTTCTCTCTCAAGCTAAGTACTAACTCCACTTTTAATAACTCAAAACGCCAAAAGGAGTTATTAAAAAGTTCCCTCCAGGAGTGGTGCCGAATTACAACTCAGCTCCTCTTCGACGCAACAAATTTTCGAAGAATTTCTCGAAGAATTTGCATGCAAATTGATGCAATATCGTTTCGTTGGACTGAATGAACAGTACATGCCTGAGGAATCTCCCCTCGCGACAGCGATATTCAAATAAAATTCGCAAAAACCGGCCAAGTGCGAGTCGAACTCGCGCACCCAGGGTTCCGTATCGCCATGTCATGGTCAGCGCCACTCACGCCATCTATGGAGTGTTTTATGAAATGCTTCATATTAGTTAAAATTCATAATTAGTTAAAATGCTTCATACTCTTTTCGGCAGATGGCGCGCATACACTTTTTAGTTTCTTCTATGGGAACCTCCGTGAATTTTTTACTTTTTTGTATTATTTGTTGTTAATATCAGCCATAATAAATAACACATATTCTGTGAAAATTTCAACGGGCTACCTATTACTGTTCAAGAGATACAGCCCTCGGACAGACGGACAGACAGATAGACATACGGAGTAGGCTTAGTAATAGGGTCCCGTACGACGGATACGGAACCCTAAAAAGGAGCATGCTCATTTGTCAGCCTTTGGTAGCTCGGTGGTGATATGCATCGGCGTTCGGTTGTCGAAGTTAAGCACACCGGATGCGGCTAGACGTTGCATGAGTAAGCGTTCGACTATTGTTAGTAGCCGCAGTTCGGATTCCATGCGAATCCGTAGGTCCCATCCACAGAGCTGAGATGCAGCCGTTTTCTCCCGTCGCGACGCGATTTCTGATTTCTTGCTCTGTTGTCCCTTCGGTCGGTCGAAACGGATATGAATCGAAAGAAAAAAACTACTTACACAATCTATTTAAAATAAACACATCATCATCACACATTAAAATGTCAAGTCATAATTTGAAAATTATTAATACAAATATTTTGTCAGCCTCGGTAGCTCAGTGGTGGATGGATGGCCGCTCGACCGTTGGAGGCTGAACGTGGTTCGGATTCCACGTAAAACTGTAGAGTCCCTTCCCTTCTTACCTTACTAGGTGGTAGGGTTTATCCCGCCCGGGTTGATACCACCGCACTGAATGAAACGTCGGTCGAAACGGCTATGTAAATAGTTAGTATTTTCCGTCAAGTTCAGTGTAGCCGACATGAAAATATGAAGGGAAGCACTGACATGGCACCTACTTAACCCGTTTTATGGGTTGGCATCTCGGATGTTGTAGGTAATGTAGCCAACGGTGCCAGTTTCCATAAAAAATAAAATAAAATATTTTTTTATTATTTACCTACACTTTACAAAAAAATTAATACGTATACTTAAAGAGAATCGGATTAATTTTTTATATGAAAGCCTCTTATAACACCCAATCCGGAAAAAAAAATCTGAAATTTCCACAAATTTTCCTCTGATCCGACCCCCGGATTATTTCGGAATCGAAATTCAGATTCCGCCCGAATTTGAATGCGAAATAAATTGAAGGATTTCACTTCGGAGGTGATTATTTCGTTGCTCGCACCTTTCCATGCGCCCTAATATGCTTTCAGGCCTCATCCCGACTGTGGGGATGGAGAGGGAATTAGTCGGGAAGCGAAATTGGCTTGTACAACGGAAATCAGCCGGTATACGGCAGGGTTTTGTCATCGTCGAAAGCTCAGTAATGCGGTCGGGAGACTGTCGGTCAGCACAAGCACACCTGGGCGCGGTCAGCGGATGGATATGGGTGACCGCTCGATCGTTGGAGGCTGACCGTGGTTCCGATTCCACGTAAAACCTGTAGGTTGGCCGACGGATGGCCGAGTGGTTTGGGCATCGGCTTCTCATGCGAGAGGTCCAAGGTTCGAATCCGGTCGGCGTGTACCAATGAGTTTTTTCTGACGAAAAAAATTACGTGCATACCTACACATGCTACTTCACCGTTCGGAACCGGTGTAAAACTGTAGGTCCCTTGCCCCTTACTAGGTGGTATGCTCAAATTGTAGGCGACTGCGTTGGTACCACCGTACTGGATGTAAGATGGCCGCATAGCAGCCTCGGTTGTGTTCTCCTCTAGTCCAGTATAGGGAAGTCTCCGGTATGGCATCTACCTTCTCAGACGTGATATTGGCTAGTCGGAGCATGTGCTTTGACCCCTCCGACTCAGCCAACCATACCGGATTACATAAAAAATAATGTAAATAGTTCGTGTTTTCCGTCCAGTTCAGTGTGAGCCGGAACGACCGAAGGGAAGCACTGACATGGCGCCTAGTTCACCCGGTGTTATGAGCTGACATCACTGATGTTGTAGGCGAGGTTGTAGGTGATGTAGCCAACCGTGTCAGTTTCCATAAAACAAAAAAGGTTCTCTGTTAGCTATTCATAGCTACTAGTAATTTCTTATGATCGGTCTCACCCTCTCCAATCGGCTTTTCAATGCGTCTAGTCAGACAGGACTGCAGCTATCGCTATTTAAAATATTTATAAGTACTGTGTGGGGCCGGTACTATGGGTAATGTAAGAAAAGCCCCACTGCATATCTCTCCGTGCATGTCGTAAATGGCGACTATGGGATAAGAATAAGATGCCATGCATGAGGGCGCGGAGAGGCTAGCCACCTCTCACCTTGGCACGGTCCTTCCACCGAGTCATGTAACCCACCACCTTACTCCGATTGTCGGGATGCAGAGTGTGATGTGGTATGTATGTATGTATTTTTGTATGTAATTACGAGTAGCTTTTATTCGCGGCTTCGCTTCGCGCGACTTTTTGCTCACAGCTCAGGCCGCCGATGACGTAGCGTTATGATTTATAGTCAAGAACCACACTGTGAAGTGACAGAATGTAACAGTGAACACCGTATGTAAATCGATAAAGTTGTTCTCGAGTTATAAGGATATTTATGTTGGCAACGTTTTAAAATTATTTTTTATTTGTTTAATTATGTAACAGTTTTTAAGTACAACACAACATATTGGAGTTCTAATTAATTACACATTAGAGCACATAGTAAAATTTCCTTCAAGTGTCTAATATTTTCCTTTAATTTTCATTTTGCGATTAATTAACTGTGAGTGATTGAAGACGAAAGAGATTTTCAAAATTAATTAGTACTCTTGAGAAATTGTGACAAGAAGGAAAATTCGCTTAAAGTTTTATATATTTGACATGCAGGAATCTGCCTAAATGACAGTTGACATTTCTAGATATTATCTGTAAAATACATTTACATACATAGCGTCACGCCTCCTTCCCGGTGGGGTAGACAGAGATAACGGATCTCCACGTGCCACGATCCTGACACACATCTGGCGCCTCTTCCACTCATTCACTCTTCTCGTTCTTCATGCATGCTCGTCGATTATACAGGGTGTCCCGGGACTGGTGTTGTTCCTTTAAGGAGGTTATTCTAAGCCCTGTAACAAATTCACTGGCGAAAGAATTTTTTAAATATGTGCGTTCATTAAAATTTTAGGATTTCCTAACAAACTAAATGCGTACTACAATGTGTGGGCGCCTTTAGCGGCGGGCGGTACGCGGGCGGAGCAGCCGGCGGCGGCGCGGAGGGGCGCAGCCGGTACGCGGGCGGGACGGGCTATCTGTTTGCGTTCACTCGTGTCGCGTCCGTCCGTATTCCCGCTGCCCGCTGCCCCGCGCCCCGCGCACTCCCGATTAGAGCATTACAACATTACACTACACTATTAACTTTAAAAATTTATATCTCCGCAACGGGCGTACCTAGAACCCTACCTCTTTTACTAATTATGTTTGTTACAAAGCGTAGAATAGCCCCCTTAGAGGAACTACACCTGTCAGGGGACACCCTGTATAAAATCTTAATTTTCTTCAATTAGCATAGTTATCGGTTCTGTAGCATCACGTCCTTAATTGAGGCTGAGCAGTAGTGTCGAAAGTGATAGTTGTAATATTTATTTTAATTTTATTTTTAATTCGATCGAAGCCACGCCCACGGCTAGTCTTTTCTTTACTTACACATATTAAGCAATTTCATTATCTTTGCATTATTAATATATCCAATTTTCTAAAGCCCGCCGAAATGAAACGAAATTCTCTAGCCTCAACGCAATTTCTCACATTTGCCTTATTATTATTAAGGGGGCTATATACGCGAGAGATTGAAAGGAGAAAGTACGAGTACATTTATTTAATGTAATTTTTTTAAGATAGCTATTTAAATTTATTGAAAGTTGTACATAGTACAGTAATTTTAAATATGAAATGAAATGAAGGGAAGTACTGACATGGTACCTAGTTCACCCGGTGTTATGGGCTGACATCACGGATGTTTTAGGTGATGTAGCCAACCGTGTCACTTTCCAAAAAAAAAAAGATTGCCGCTTTTGGATAAGGACAGCCAATGCGTAAGTAGTTTTGAAAATTTCATATTTATTAATAAAAAAACAGTACGTTAAAATTAACTAGCACGTACATTTATTAATTATATTAAGTGTATTACAATTATAAAAAAATATATATAATTATTATATTTTATTTTACTTACCCACGCTCAAGACATTCGCTTCCCTTGTTCAAAAAAACACCTAAAACTGTATGAAGTGAAAACCTAAAAAAAACCTTTTGTTTCATTCCTCGAAGCACAAGTAAGTATGTATATTTATTTGTATATTATATTTTATATATATAGTCATTTTTATGTATATCAGCACAAGGTGTGGCTTTTTATTTAACTACCTGTCCTTACATGAAATATTAATAACTATTTTTATTATTATTTTATCTTCAATTCTCACGCTCAACCCTTTTGCTACTACCTAAGTACTTACATTCCACTATATTAAGGAATCTCAAACATCCAAAGGTAAAATATTTTGGATCCATGCAGTATTTAAATCAATTTCTATTCTATCTACGTTTCACCGAGGTTACATACCTACCCCTTAAAGAAAGAGACAGTTATACGTACGTAGTACTTAATAACGTAAAGCTGACACTTTGTGTTACTCAATTATTTTAAAGGTCACAAGGGCTTAGCGGTTAAGCCAAGGAGTTCATAAATAAAGAAGGACCATAAAATTTTCCAGCTTATCTTAAATTATATGCATTACGTATCTGTTAAACTTGTCATAATTAATAACTTTTACATTTGGTCTATTCATTCATACTACGTCTTGGATCTCTTTAATGGTCAGTATTCGGTTTCGAATTCGAATTTTCGAATTTCGAAGCGTATTACTAAGCCTACACCGCCGCCGTCTGTCTGTCTGCCTCTACGCCGCCGTCTGTCTGTCTGTCTGTCCTACTGATGTATCTTTGGAACCGTCATAATTAGCTAATTAAAATCTTCCCAGAAATAGTTTATAATGACAAATAATAAATAATAGAAAAAGTAAAAAAATTTAGGGGGTCCCCATAACAGAAACGTGTTTTTTTTTCAAGTTTTTGTGTTGTTGCGGAAACCTCGGTGCGCGAGACTGAATCGCACTTGGCGGGTTTCTGGGTTCAATCTAATTCGTCATCACATTCATAAGTTAAGTATTTATATGGTTTGTAGTCATTCACTTATTTTTTTTTCTTCTCTCCTTGAACTAACAACCTTCACCCGTGTATGTAGTATTTATTACTGTTATTTAGTAATTTTACTGTTAGTTGTACATAATAAATAAATAAAAATAACATATCTTCGAACGAGGCCCGCTGAAAAAATTGTGTGCAGTTCATTGTGTGCACCAAGCCACAATTAATGCAAATTGTCTGTATTTATAGAATTTCTTAAGGACGAAGGTATTTTGTGTGCAATGTGTGATAAACACAGTTCTATTCTTTTAAATACTTTCGGTTAAGCAATGCTAAGTCAGAAAGTGAAAATTCACGTGTAGAACCTTTTAAAATCATTATGAATAATATAAAATGCCATTAAAATAAAATAAAAATATTATATCTTTCTCGCCTCATAAAGGGGAATCAAAATGTTTATCGCTACAGGGTACTACACGGTTTAAGAACTTTTAGAACAGGCGCGTAACAGTTTTATTCGATTTAAATTGGATTATGAGAGCAAGTACATAATCTTTTTTGACGTGATGACGTCACGTCTTATAAATTGATGAACACCGGCTGCACACACGAAAAAGTGTCACGTTCCATCTGAGCCTGTGTGTGCAAGCGAGAGCGCGTAACAAGCGATAGAGAGGCACATTCGGTATAGTCAAAGTTACCATGGAAACGTCTTAAGAAGTAAAACTGTCAAGATCAGACAACAGAAGTTTATTGATGGCCAGTCACAAGATGATTAATCTTTCTACTGGAAATAGAATTACTAATCTTTGCTCTATGTACTACGATTATTCCACGTCATCACGTAAAACTATCGTCCGTAAACCGCCTTTACAGACAACCAATTTTTTTTAATTGAAAGCGCCACCCACAAGTTGTCTAACGGCCCCCATGAAAATTCGGACATATATGGGAGTTGCGAATGCCATGCCAGCCTGACAGGGATCTATTTGCGCCCCTCTTGAAGGGCCCGAGGCCGCTCGACTTCGACGCCGCCGCCGCCAGCGCTCGCCCGCAGCAGCACTGCCTCCGCCCACCGCGTCGCCTTGCCTCCCCTCTGCCCGGGTCGTCCAATACGAGAGCCGCCGTGCTTCTTCACACCCCATAGACGGAGGTTACACGCTAGGTTTGGCATCAGTTCAGTCCATCAGTCTGGTTAAACCATGGTCCACCAGACTGACCGTTTAATCTATTGACCGATGGACTGATGGACCAGACTCATGGATTTAAAAATATTTTGATACTAGACTGATGGCAGACTGATATAGTGCGAATGCATTTTACGTCTGGCGTCAGTCTGGCGTCAATCTGGTCGTGACCAAGGTCACGGACTGAACTGATGCCAAACCTAGCGTGTAACATACGCACACCCCACCACCAAGCTCCAAGCCGCTGGTGCATATCATCGACGACGAAGATGGAGCTTTGACGTCGGCCGAACCACAAGAACTGTACCGTGTGGAGCTGGTTTGTACCGTGTGGACCTGGTACTCTAAAAGAATAGCCCCACTGCATCTCTCCCCGTGTATGTCGTGAAAGGTGACTAAGGGATACGACTCCGTTCTTATATTACTAGGTGGTAGGGCTTAACCCGCACGGATTGGTACCACCGCACTGAATGAAAGGACGGTCGAAACGGCTATGTATAAATAGTTTGTGTTTTCCGTTCAGTTCACTGTAGCCGGCACGACCGAAGGGAAGCACTGACGTGGCACCAAGTTCACCCGGTGTTATGGGCTGACATCACGGATGTTGTAGGTGATGTAGCCAACCGTGTCAGTTCCCATAAAAAAAAAACTTAGGCGAGGGCGACGTCCACCACCGGCCAACTTGGGGTAATCGGGACCTCGCGTCCTGTCTAGTGCCCCCGCTACCGGTGGTGCAGTGAAGAACGAGATATGTGAGAGAGCTGCGCGACGACATCGCCGTGCAGTCCGGCGGATACAGAGCCCAACAAACAAATTGGTGCTAACGGTAGGTTGTTTTAGATTTAAAGTGGTATTATATTGGATTAAAATAACGCGTCACTACTGTAGATTTCCTAGCTCCTGTCCAACCCTCATAGCACCTTACTAACGCTATTGTAAAGTCACTAAAGAACCTTAACCTGTATAAGGCCCACTTGCACCAACACGAATTTACGATATAAACCAGTTTAACTCGTTAAGCTAGCACCCGTTGACTGTGGGAACCGCGTTTAAATCCATAACTCGCTACTTAACTCTAAACTCGTGTTGGTGCAAGTGGGCCTAAGAATGGGGCTCTATTAAACAGCTCTTATAACGCCATAATGTTAGTTGGGAGCTCTCCGAGATGGGGGTGGTGGTGGCCTACGTGTCTAGTACCACCACCCATCGCTCGAAGCTAGTATCGCGTCGTCTCGGAGAGCTTCGTAGCCACGGCCTGCACCCGTCGGCGTGCTTGGAGGCTTTTCTCCCGCCGCCGCCGCCGCCGTCGGCGGTAATCCCGTTTTTTTAATTTGATTCTGTTTGTATACATTTTTCATATTTCTTTTAAAGAATTAATGTGAATATATTTCTAAAGAAAAGCGCGTAAATAAAGAGATACAATAATAATAATACAGAAACGCTATTCAGCTTGTTAATACGATGTTTGAAAACTCCCACGTTGAAAGTATCGGAAAACACACTTGCACCGGTAAACAAGGTTTTCTCAGAATGATCCATCAACAATTTTTATAGAGAGTTATATTTTTATGTTTAAAAAAATCGTCTGGGCGTTATAGCGAAATTTTAATAAAACATACGGCAATCGCTTATTGAGTATAATGTTTATTATTACACAATCAGTAAAAAACCGGCCAAGTGCGAGTCAAACTCGCGCACCGAAGGTTCCGTATCGCCATGTCATGGTCAGCGCCATTCACGCTATCTATTGCGTGTTTATAAAATACTTCATATTAGTTAAAATTAATGATTAGTTAAAATGCTTCATACTCTTTTCGGTAGATGGCGCACATACACTTTTTGGTTTTTTCTATGGGAATCCCCGTGAATTTTTTACTTTTTCTTATTTGTATTATTTGTTGTTATATCGGCCATAATAACACATATTCTGTGAACATTTTAACGGGCTACCTATTACGGTTCAAGAGATACAGCCCTCGCACAGACAGACAGACGGCGTAGGCTTAGTAATAGAGTCCAGTACTGGATACGGAACCCTAAAAAAGCAAACATAATGAACTTCTTAGAATAAGTTATTTTTCCAAAATTATACTCCAATTGATGCATTTCCGCAAACTAGCGCGTTATGTGACGTGTGTGTTCATGGTACAAGGAAATCGAGGCGTACAGACGAAAATGAACCTTTTCCAACAGTGATTAAGGATTGAAATTCTTTCATTCCACACTCTGTCTATAGGGAAAGGCGATCCTTCATAGGGCTGAAACTATTATTCAATGACAGATTGTGTTCAGATGTGATTTTCAGTTACTCTTAAGGGGGAGTACTATAAGAGTAATATAGTAGTATTATCAAAACCTCCTGTCCGGTTGGGCAATAAAGTTTTATGGCTTTGCACCATGGCGCCGTGCGCAGATTCGCTTCCCTGAGCCATATAACTTTATTGCCCAACCGGACACGAGGTTTTGCTAATACTTTAGGCAAACATCACATCGTATTGCCCTAACCATAGCCATATTTCAAGTGATTTATGTAACTATAATTTTTATGCTTATATTTTGGTAAAGATTCAAGGTACAATGTGAATACATTATTGTAATGTAATTTTCAAAATTATCTGAAAAATAAGTGGGTGAAAAGTGGTAAAACGTTCGAAAATGCGCGGGCGCAGCGCAAGCCGTGTTCGGCCGCGCACCGCCATAGAAAAACCGGCCAAGTGCGAGTCGAACTCGCGCACCGAGGGTCCCGTATCGCCATGTCACCGCTAGCGCTACTCACGCCATCTAGATCGCGTGTTATGAAATGCTTCATATTTGTTAATGTCATGCTTCATATTAGGTATATTCGGTAGATGGCGCGCGCGCATACACTTTTTGGTTTCTTCTATGGGAACCCCCGTGATTTTTTTACTTTTTCTTATCTTTATTATTTGTTGTTATAGCGGCCATAATAACACATTGAAAATTTCAACGGGCTACCTATTACGGTTCAAGAGATACAGCCGTCTGTCCGAGAGACGGACGGACGGACAGACAGACAGACAGACAGAGAGACAGACAGACAGACGGCGTAGGCTTAGTAATAGGGTCCCGTACCTGATACGGAACCCTAAAAATTTATGAAACGCTCACGCATGCAATAGTTAAATCACTTTAAATATGGCTATGGTTAGGGTGAGAACCAGCGTCGCCGAACTCCGCGGGTAGCGGGGGGGACGGCGCGCGCTCTGATTAGGTGGTATCGGGTGGGGGAAGTTTGACGCTATGTGGCCAGTGGGCGAGCGACGAATGTTATTGGTACGTTTTTACTAATATCGTGTTACGCTGGCTGCGGGGAATGTCCGACGTCCCTACACCTTCTAATGTTCTTGGATGTGATGTTTGCGCCTAGGACCCCCCCTTAAATGAGTAATCGCTGTTACACTGAGACGTGCGTGCGGTTTCGCTGGCTGTGTGGAGCGGAAACGCTAGCGGTTTTCTTGAACAGCTGCGCCTTCGTTATATTTAATTAAGGCGTATAGACACATCGGTGAAATTACATAATTATACCAATATTTAGCCTAACAACGTGTGGACCACGGAGAAGTTAGGTGAGAGGAGGTCGTTTTAAGCTTTAATTTCTAGTAAAACATGTATAATAAACTTAAAATAATTAACATTAAAAAAACTTTAAATTAAAACAATACCGAAAATGTGCTATAATTTATTAAAAATTATAATGAAATCATTCTCGGAAACGGCTCTAACGATTTGGATGAAATTCTGTATTTAGATAATGTTATTTTTTTCAAGTTAATCTAGATAGGTGAAGACGCCGAGCGAAGCTCGGTCACACGTAAAGCATCACATAGTATTCTTACCACAACATAATATAATAAATTCTATACTCATTAACTAATATTTTCGTAAAATCGTGTTTTCCGTCGAGTTCCGTGTAGCCGACACGAAATGAAGGGAAGCACTGACATGGCACGTAGTTTAGCCCGGTGTTATGGGCCGACAGCAGGGATGTTGTAGGTGATGAGGTTGTAGGCCAACCGTGTGAGTTTCCATAAAAAAAAATAAAAACAAAATGTGTAAATTTCGATTAATTTACCTAAGACAAACTAAACAAATAACTATATAAAAGCCAACATGCATGGACGAAATATACTGGACCGATCATACATAGGCGAGCGGGAGTAACCACGCACGGGCGTCAGGCTCACTGACTGCCTGAACTGCATCTCGCTCACTCACGAAGGCACTCGATCGCCTTATCTCTTTCTCCTCTTTAAGTGTGTGTAGGTGAATTCGTAGACGAGGAAAGAAATACTGTGCGACTGCGTGATCGACAGAGATGGAAAAACATCGCATACGCAACGTCCCCGCTCCCTCGCCGTCTTCTTACCCCTTTCGCGGCGACCCCGGTTCGCTTTGTTGACGACGTTAATGATAGGTCCAGTATATTTCGTCCATGCCAACATGCGATGGCTAAGTTCTATGGAATGTATTTCCGCTTAATTGCGCGACTGTACCGGTAGATCATTAGACGAGAGTATCCTACACACGCACGCCACACACACAGCAAACGTCTAAAATGGAGCTCCATTCGTACAAGCACGTCCGTAACTACGGCTCGACTACCAATCCCTTATTCCCTGCCACCCGTCCTATCTCCGCATGACTCGTCGCAGAGAGACTCAGCACCCTTTTGTTGTTGACATTGGGCTTTTGAGAACCCATCGGTTCTCTAAATCGTTTCTTTGTCGCACCGCTAGAGTGTGGAATTGTCTTCCGGCGAGTGTAAATCTGCTGGCATGGCACCTAACTAAGCGTGGTTTCGCGAGGAGAGGTGAGGCACCTAGCTGAGCGTGGTTTCGCGAGGAGAGGTGATTTTGGCTTTGTCGACTGCACCATTGGTCCCTCGGCACAGCCACCCATGCTGGTTTACATAAAAGAAAGCGTAATCATATTAGCATACCAAAACTGATTCAAAGCTGAAGTGAAATAATGTCAGATTGTCAGCCTCGGCAGCTCAGCGGTGCGGTTGGTCGACTGTTGTCAGGCTACTCTGAGCGCAGTCAGTACTTGGATGGGTGACCGCTCGACGGTTGGAGGCTGACCGTGGTCCCGATTCCACGTAAAACTGTAGGCTTAGCTACCCGGTGTCCAATATCGACTACTTTGGTACGTCGGCGGGTTGTTTTTTTATAATGTAATGCGGTATGGGTGACTGAGTCGGAGGGGCCAAGGCACATGCTTCGGCCAGCCAATATCACCCCCGAGAAGGTAGGTGCCATACCGGATACTTCCATTTGGAACCTTACGAACCATATCACGATATGACCAGACCGGCGATGGCGATGGAGCGATCCATTGGTCGCTAGATTTTTTTAAGGATACTGACATATTAGGCTACATCACCGAAAACATCCGTGATATCAGCCCATAACACCGGGTGAACTTGGTGCCACGACAGTGCTTCTCTTCGGCCGTGCCGGCCACACTGAACTGGACGGAAGACACAAACTATTTTACATAGCCGTTTCGAGCGACCTTTCATTCAGTGCTGTGTTACCAACCCGGGAGTGTTAAACCCTACCACCTAGTAATATAAGAAGGGAGTCATATCCCTTAGTCGCCTTTTACGACATACACGGGGAGAGATGCAGTGGGGCTATTCTTTTAAAGTGCCGGCCCCACACGGTGCAATTATACTTTTTACAATACAAGATTACTCGACTAATGCCAAACTGGAGGAGATTTACATCCTTTCATAGCGCTCCCACCGCACCCGCGACGCTCAACCGGTGCAACCCTTCTTTTTTTCATTTCTTTAATTGTAATTAGTGTTTAATTTATAGTTTGTTTTTTATAATTATTTTTTAAGATAGTTTAGTTTTAATACAAATATATTTGCTTTGGCTAAAATAAAAAAAACTAATGCCAAAATAGTGACATGGTCCTGCCATAGACACCTACGGTTTCTGCGAGCTCTCCCTAGGGACTTATTCAAATTGTAAGTGCTGTAAGTAGGTTAAGTAGACGAAGTGTGCTCTAAGTTTACTCAGTGCCTACTTAACGACGCGCACTTGTACTTAGGGGTAACTTGAAACATTCTACTGCATACGATACGTCCGCGTCAGTAGCTCAGTGGTGCGGTCGGTCGACTGTCGTTCGGATCATAAGCACACCTGGGCGCGGTCAGTGAATTGATGGGTGACCGCTAGACCGTTGGACGATGACTGGTAGGTCCCTTCCTTTCTTACCTTACTAGTTTGTAGGGTTTAACCCGCCCGGATTGGTACCACCGCACTGAATGAAAGGTCGGTCGAAACGGCTATGTAAATAGTTCGTGTTTTCCATCCAGTTCAGTGTAGCCGGCACGACCGAAGGGAAGCACTGACACGGCACTTAGTTCACTAACGTGTTATGGCCTGAAATCACGGATATAGGTGGATATAGGTGATGTAGCCAAAGGTGTCAGTTTACAAAAAAAAAAACCACCTGAATCCATAAAATGTTCGTGTGATAGGTCATATTGCGCATTCCTATTATTATAAAACGTAACATTTGTCTCTCGCTTTCCTCATCCCTCCTCCTCCTGTTCGCCTTAGCTAAACCCGCCATACTCTCGCGGAACACCCCTTTGTAGTCGACAGAAGAGGTTATCATAGACCTCGGGCGGGCATAGCCACCCAGTTCGGAAGAAATAAAAATATAATGACAGTAATGAGTAAATTCGAAAACAGTTTTTTTATGCAATCCGGTATGGGTAGCAGAGTCAGAGGGGCCAAAGCACATACTCCGACCAGCCAATATCACCTCCGAGAAGGTAGGTGCCATACCGGAGACTTTCCTTGATTGCTGGCTATACTAGACTAGAGGAGAACACAACCGAGGCTGCTATGCGGCCATCTTACATCCAGTACAGTGGTATCAACCCAGTCGGCTACAATTTGAGCCTACCATCTAGTAAGGGGCAAGGGAAGGGACCTACAGTTTTACACCGGTTCCGAACGGTGAAGCAGCAGGTGTAGGTATGCACGTAAATTTTTTCGTCAGAAAAAACTCATTGATACACGCCGACGGGATTCGAACCGCTGACCTCTGGCATGAGAAGCCGATGCCCAAACCACTCGTGGCCACCCGCCGCTTATAAATAAAATGTCATAATGTAAATTTAGTACCTGGTTGTAAATTAAGTACCTCAAATATAATAACCTAAAAATGCCTTGTAAATATAAATTTTGAAAACCTATTAATAATCTGGTACGAATAATATTATTAATAATTATTAATTATTAATAATCTAATAATTAATACCTATTAATAATCTGATCGATGGAAAGCGGCCCGATGGCATGACGTTGACCCCGTGGAGCAAAGGGAGGGCGTTGGTGTGGGACGCAACGTGTGTGGACTCCCTTGCCCCCACTCACATTGTCGGTTGCTCCATCTCTGCCGGGTCTGCTGCTCTCGGGGCCCAAAATTTGAAGAAGAGCAAATATTCTACGCTTTGTTGCTCCTTTGAGTTTTTAACCTTCGCCGTGGAAACCCTTGGCGTGTGGTCGCCCGACGCAAAATGCTTTTCTGATCAGCTCGGAAAGTTGTTAATAGAAAAGTCGGGCGACCGCCGCGCCAAATCTTTTTTTCTCCAGCGAATAGGGCTGGAGATTCAAAGGGGCAATGCGGCTAGTGTTTTGGGCACGGTGGGGGAGTCGGCGAGATGGATGAAATTTTTTTTATTTAATAGCTGTTAATTTTAGTTTTAGTTTTTTTTCATTGTTATTGTGATTTTCTAATAAGTGAACTTGTACATTGTAATATTGAATTAAAAATATTTCCATATCTGGTACAAGAAAAACATATGTAGGTACATTAGGGACTTACTGAAAAATGGTAGTACCGGTATATAAAAAAAATCTTACGTTAAATTCTTATTATGACGTTTAAAATACTTTCCCTTGGAATTTTTGATGGGGCTCGCCATAAAAAAGAACTCCGGCAGTATAATATTTTACAGATATTTTTCAACTTTCAGTCGACCCTACTGCTCAATTTGCATAATAGCGTATCCGGCCGTTCTACTTAATTATTTATCTTTACAAACTAAGCCCATGATAGGTCGGAACGGCCACACATTAAATAATTTTATTCCGACTACCGCCCCGTGTACTCACCTTCGACGATCGAACGCCGATATGGTACCAAGGCCGCCGTCCGATAGTCGAACTCGCGCACCGAGGGTTCCGTATCGCCATGGCATGGTCAGCGCCACTCACGCCATCTATGGCGTGTTTATGAAATGCTTCATATTAGTTAAAATTCATGATTAGTTAAAATGCTTCATACGCTTTTCGGTAAATGGCACGCATACAGTATTGTCTATTCTGTGAAATATTCTGTGAAAATTTCAACGGGCTACCTATTACGGTTCAAGAGATACAGCCCTCGGACGGACAGACAGACAGACAGACAGACAGACGGCGGCGTAGGCTTAGTAATACCCTTACCGGATACGGAACCCTAAACACATTTACTTCGCCGCTTAACATGTGCATATCATCATCTAAAAATGCATACAAATTTACCATAAGAACACAAGCGTGTGGATGGATATTATTTGTCTAGGTTTCTAAAGCTAAAATTTTGACTTTCATAAGGTTAGTACGAATAACTGCAGATTTTTTCGACAACGTAATATTTTCGGGGAATTATCACTAATACTTATTTTTTTTTTAGTACGAAACCATAATTTCTTCGTGCCTGACTCACTTTTGACCGTTTTTTTATTTTTATGGAAACTGACACAGTTAGCTACATCACCTACAACATCCGTGATGTCAGCCCATAACAACGGGCGAACTAAGTGCCATGTCAGTGCTTCCCTTCATTTCATGTCGGTTACACTGAACTGGACGGAAAAATTTTGTATTTGTTTTTGTTGTTGTTTGTAAAAAAATTGTAATCTAGATATTAACACCATTTATCACTCTTCACCTGCCTGTTGAATTGATGCCAATTCTACCGTTCCGAATTCTTCGTCGATGTGAATATTTATCGAGCTTTCCATAGAGAGACTTCGCTTTGCAGTTTTTCGATCCGGAGCCAAAACTAACGCGAGCATTTACCGGAGTATTCAGAGCAATTTTAACGCGAATACCTCGATTGTTCTCTGAATATAAACTGGGTACCGTCAGCCGTCAATTTTTTATTGTATAAACCCGGTTTGGGTAGAAACACGGTTGAGGTATAAAGCCGATTGAGGTAGAGGTAGAAACACGTTTGAGATATATGTAAACCTCATTGAGGTTGAGGTAGAAACCCGGTTGAAATTTTTATGAGGTAGAAAGCCGATTACGGTAGAGATTACTGACGTTTGAGATAGAAACCCGGTTGAGGTTGAGGTAAAAATACGGTTGAGGTAGAACCCGGTTCAAGTAAAAACACGGTTCATGTAGAACCCCGGTTGAGGTTGAGGTAGAAACACGGTTGAGATACGAACCCGGTTTAGGTTGAGGTGGAAACCAGATTGAGGTAGAAACCAAATTGAGGTAGAAACACTGTTGAGGTAGAAACCAGGTGGAGGTAGAAAAGCCCGCTGAAGTAGAAACCTGATTGAGGCGGAAACCGCGTTGAGGTAGAACACGGTTGAGATATAAACTGAGGTAGAAAGCCCGTTGAAGTAAAAACCCGGTTGGTATTGTAACGTGGTTGAGGAGAAAATCTGAAAGATGCAGAAACTGGCTGAGGTAGCAATTTAATCTCTGAACATACGTGTGTTCGCTTAAAACTCGAGAACGCCTCAACCTATTTATATACGGCTTTCACCAATATTAAAAATATAATATCGAGAGTTAGGATTTTCGAAGCTTTTGTTATTCCACCATTGAAATCATCCCGGAAATTCTTATCTTGCGATAGCGTGGTAAAACTCATAACCCTCGTTTTCCCTTCTCTGTATTCGGATAAAAACTCTCATATAAAAAGGCGACTAAGGGATAACGATAAGATGCCTTGCATAAGGGCGACAGGCTAGCCACCTCTCACCTTGGGACGGTCCTTCCACCGAGTAGTGTAGCAATTTGGTCTTCGAGCCTTACTTGCTGCTTGATATTTATCTTGTCCGAATATTTTGCTAAATGTGGTGGTCGGTGTTAGTGCTGTAATTTACAACACTACTTTCAGCACAACACCGACTACTCCGCTTACCCCGATTGTCGGGATACAGCGTGTGGGTATGTGTGTATAAAATGTGCGTGTCGAAACATAATAAATAACTTTCGCTACATTCACAGTGAGCATAAAACTCTCTCTGCAACGTAGCCGTCATTGCGGACCCTACTTTCAAGTGTGTAGCGTCAGCAGCGGACGCGTTCACTCGAAACTCACCTGAACAATGAAAATGTTTTCGAGTGCTTTCAAAATGCGATCTATACGAGACCCTGCCGCATTGTACGTGCGAACGGAAAGATATAAGCAGAAGAGCCATTAACTTGAAGATGAGGTGAAAATCTCTATACCTAAGCGGTGGGTGGCCGAGTGGTTTGGGCATCGGCTTCTCATGCGAGAGGACCGAGGTTCGAATCCGGTCGGCGTGTACCAATGAGTTATTTCTGACGAAAAAAAATTTACGTGCATACGTCCACCTACTGCTTCACCGTTCGGAACCAGTGTAAAACTGTAGGTCCCTTCCCTTGCCCCTTACTAGGTAGTATGTTCAAATTGTATCCGACTGGGTTGGCACCACCGTACTGGATGTAAGATGGCCGCATAGCAGCCTCGGTTGTGTTCTCCTCTAGTCCAGTATAGCCAGCAATCCAGGGAAGTCTCCGGTATGGCACCTACCTTCTCGGAGGTGATATTGGCTGGTCGGAGCATGTCCTTTGGCCCCTCCGACTCAGCCACCCATACAGGATTACATAAAAAAAACCTACATATACAGGATTTTGCAGCAGTCACTACAATAACTTCGGGAACTATATTATACATGCATATGCATGACCGGGGTTCGGATACCACGTTAAACTGTAGGTCCCTTCCCTTCTTACCTTACTAGGTGGTAGGGTTTATCCCGGCCGGGTTGGTACCACCGCACTGAGCGAAACGTCGGTCGAAACGGCTATGTAAATAGTTCGTGTTTTCCGTCCAGTTCAGTGTAGCCGGCGCGAAATGAAGGGAAGCACTGACATGGCACCTAGTTCACCCGGTGTTATGGGCTGACATCACGGATGTTGTAGGTGATGTAGCCAACCGTGCCAAGTTTCCATAAAAAAAAATATATACATATGTACATACTGTGGTAATGTACAAGCCATCGTATACACATAGAGGTATAAAATTATTTACATCGTACTTAACTATTATATTTAAGTTTATCTTATCTTATGTGATAATATGTATATTTCTTTCCGCCACTCACCTAGCAGTTATCATACCCCAAAGGTATTCTGTTAGAAAATGTATGGAGGCACAGTGTTAACTTTTACCCATATTTTTATTTGAGTGCAATAAAAAGATATACAATACAATCTTAAGTTCTAATGCGATCTTACAAAGTCGTGACCACGTGGGGGCAGGGTGCGTTTGGAAACTAAACACTTCAGAAATATACTTTTCTTAATTTTTTTTCTCGGAAAACACTGTGATTATATCCTGCCGAATCAATTTAATTGACTGCTGCAACAACCTGTATATTAATAATACTTATAAAATGCAACTTCTGCTGTCTGTCCGTATTTGCATTTCCGCTTATAGTTCGAGAAAGACTCAACTGATTTACATGGGTTTTTCACCTAAGCAAACCGACGTATCTCTGAAAGGTTAAATGCTTAATGCCAATACGCTACCTTAAATAGGGATTGAGCAGTGAGGTCCAAAGTGATCGAAGTCGAAAAAAAAATAAGTTGGATTGCTAACGAACACATTCGGGCCACTTACAAGTAGGAAATGATCTCGATTAAGCACCAAACCAGGCCCCATGCACTCTATGTACTTGCGCGCGCTAACTATCTACCGCCAGGCGGACCGCCGGCGAGCCTAATTCAGTGGAAATTCGACAGCCGCGCGAAACATACCTACACGCACGTCCACGCTACTGCGCGCAGCTGCAAAGCAATAATCACTTTACACTAGATCGTTTAGGTACATTTTCGCACGCAGCGATTGGCGACGTGAAACATTATGCAATTAAAGCCGTAGGTATGGAACTTTTTCTGTGGAGAGATTTATCTATTGCGAAGTAACTATTAAGTAATCTGTGACCAAACTAGCTTGCTCTCTTACAGCGTGCTAGACGTTTTGACTGCGAATAATTCCGTCATACCGCACCTTGTTTCACGTTGTCTGCTACAAATGGTGTGCTTGCCGACCGAATTGGTGACATAGTAAAATGTCTGTAATGTATGACAATGCCACTTCTGGTTATTTATTTTTACTTATAAATGTTTACCTGCAAACTACTTTTGCGCATTTGTAGATCAGTGGGCCACTGAAAAGTGTTTGTGAAAGTGTAGATAGGTGAATTTTTTACAACTGACGTTTTTTTACAAGAGGCAATTTGTAAATGTTTTTGACGATTTGAGCTCGCGCTAATTAAGGTGCTGTCATTTTCCCACCGTAAATTGCTATCGACCTCATTGACATTATTGATATCGGATAGATACGGAAACCTCCGCGCGCGAGTAAAACTCGCACTTTTTTTTTTTTTGACAGAATTTTTACAATTTACGTTTTTTACAAGTGGAAATTTGGAAATATGTACTATTGACGCTTTTAGCTCGCGCTAACGCTCCAAAGGCTTCTGTTGCGAGAGGCATTAGTGCGGTACGGTACCCCATCAACGACGTAGCATTCGGATTTATTTATTATCTTTATTCTTTATTCATCATTCGTATGGTAGTACACTACGCTTGAATTTGTCCTGTTTAGTTTTTACAATCCGGTTCGATTACACCCACAAAGAATGGCCGGCAAGAAACTCTACAGGGTTTTTTTTTTCAACGTCTTCGATTACAATACATTGTGACTAGCTACACAATATTAAATAGCTTACAGTTTTAAGATACAGTTTGAGAGCTATCATAACTATAATTTAAGCTTGATAATTCTGACTACATAAAATAAAAAGTAAAAGTATAAATCGAATCGTATATAAAAATTATCGAATATATAAAACTAAGTTTAGTGTGGGAAGTGACATATAAATATTTGTAAACATGTTTTTTATATAATAAATAAAAAAAATTAAAAATATAAAAATTAATTAATATATTTTCGTCTTTTATGCGTTCGTAAACCATTCATCCGATTACGAGGACACTTTGATGATTTGCTAGTTGCGTGCCCGCGAATGTCTTGGACAAAACAAATTTAATAAAAAGTTAACGCGAGCGGAGCCGCGCGCAAAAGATAGTTTGTAATAAATTTATCTTCCATTGGAATTTTTGGGCGCAGTCAGCTTCGGTAGCTCAGTGGTGCGGTCGGTCGACTGTCGTTCGCGATCATAAGCACACCTGAGCGCGGTCAGAACTTAGATGGGTAACCGTATTATCTGTCTTTTTCCGTCGAATTTATCCGTCGTCCGTTGTTTATATTTTAAATACCTGAAGCAATTGTTTGCCTAACAATCTAACCATTGCTGTAATTTTTATTAAGGCGTTTCCATGTTCATTCTTTAGTACTGCATTGTCCGCCCCTACGCCTTTTCCACATCCCAAAGGTTAGTTCGTAAAGAATGTCGCGAGGCATTAAACTCGCCTTTTGTGACCCTTTTATACAATGGTGTACAATGAAGTATATTTTCATTTCATTTCGATCGTTCGTTATATTTTCATCATTTCAGCCTCGATAGCTCAGTGGTGCAGACAGTCTACTGTCGCTATTGAATGTTAAGCGACGCTGGGTGCGGTCAGTACTTGGATGGGTGGCCGCTGACCGTTGGAGGCTGACCGAGGTTCGGATTCCTCGTAAAAACTGTAGGTTCCTTCCCTCCTAACCTTACTTGGTGGTAGGGTTTAACCGGCCCGGGTTGGTACCACCGCACTGAATGAAACGTCGGTCGAAACGGCTATGTAAATAGTTTGTGTTTTCCGACCAGTTCAGTGTAGCCGGCACGATCAAAGGGGGAAGCACTGACATGGCACCTAGTTCACCCGGTGTTATGGGCTGACATCATGGACGTTGTAGGTGATGTAGCCAACCGTGTCAGTTTCCATAAAAAAAAAATTCATTTCGAGTGTTCATAACTCCAAGATAACGTGAACCGCAAGTAATCAGAGTTTCTAATTATGCCGGTACTTATGTTTTGTAAGTACGTGTTGTAGTGATGTTACACGCGTGTCGCGCGCTCACGTACACGTACACGTACGTTTTCACACACGCGTGGTGTTCACACACGCGGCGTGTTCGCATGTGCGGCGTGTTCGCTCTCTCGGATTTTGTAATTGAATTTCCTATCCCCGTTTTCCTAATTTTCAGCTGTAGTCCGTAAAAATTTACGCCTTTTCAGCGCTCAAACCGAGGAGAAGGCAAAAGGTAGATCGCGCAATATATCTGGTTTTTTAATTCATTTTATGGAATGGAATTTAGCGCACGAGCTTGCGTGACACACTATGAAAGAGGGTTAACTGCAACTATTCGAGATTTAGAGAGAATACGCCACCAAGGCGGTGACGAAATCAGTTAACACTTTGGCGGCCCGTGCTAGAGTTCCAGGTTTGAATCCTGGTCGGTAATTTTTGAATGAATGAATAACTGTTATTTAAAATGTTTGTCTACAACTACATCATTTAGGTCTTAGTACCTATTTTTCCACTATCTATCCATATTACATATATTTCACATATCTATTAATTTCGCCATAGATTACGCCACTGACCCAAATGCATATTCAATTCAGTATGTATGCGTTTAAAACTCAATATGCTGAATCTACTCTTTCCTTCCTCTCAGGTTTAAGCGCAATATATTCACCGCCTGCTTCGGAGATTTCCGCAAGCGGTAATCTTATGTTCTTAGAAACGGAACAGGGTGTTTTGAATGTGAATGCACGAGAGAATATGCAGTAATTATGGTGCATTCAGCTCACCATTTTCAGTTTTGAGTTTACAGAGCATGCGCGGTTTAGAACCGCAGCAACGATGTAGGGACGTCGACTCTCTAAGTGTGTTCTAATGCTTATTTCATGGAGAGTGTTCGTCAGCCTCGGTAGCCCAGTGGTGCGGTCGGTCGACTTTTTCTTAAAATTTAGCAGCCCATAACACCGGGTGAACTAAGTACCATGGTAGTGCTTCCCTTCATTTCATGTCGGCTACACTGAACTGGCCGGAAAACACAAACTATTTACATAGCCGTTTAGACCCACGTTTCATTCAGTGCGGTGGTACCAACCCGGGCGGTTTAAACCCTACCACCAAGTAAGATTAGGAGGGAAGGGACTGTAATTCTGTAAGTCATTTATTCACAGAACCGGGAAAATTTGGAATGCATTTCCTGCCGTTATATTTCCCTCCAAGTACCGCCTGGGGTTTTTCAAAAGGGTCTTGGAAAGGCTCCTGTCAGGCCCGCTGTTCATACCAACACGGAAGTCGGAAGACGAGACGGAAGTTAACTTTCTCCATACAAAATCCTCTTTCGGCATTTATGTTTTTTACCCCCTAAACCTTATCCGATTTTTACAATTCTTTTTTTGTTGTAATAAAGACAATCGAATGTACGTTCTTGTTATTTTTTGAATATCTAAAGTGATGACTCAATAAATCATCAAAAAATAAAAAATTCTAATTGTTTCAGTCGAAATTTGCTCCAGTTTTGTAGGTATGTTTTATCTAAACAAAAAATTAGGAACGTAAATTGGAATGCCCTTAAGACCAGAAAAAAATTTAAAAATCGGATAAGGTTTAGGGGGCTATAGAAAACATAAATGCCGAAAGACTGCATGGAGAAAGTTAACTTCCGTCGCGTCAGTTGTCTGATCTCACAAATAATTACGCGCGATGGGGGTTTATTGTCCTTAGAAGAGCTTTCATAATCTTTTCCTTTTCTATATAAAGTGTGGGGCCGGCACTTAAAAAGAATAGCCCAGCTGTATCTCTCCCCGTGCATGTCGTAAAACTCGACTAAGGGAAAAGGACAAGCTGCCGTGCTAAATGACGACAGACTAGCAACCTCTCACCTTGGCACGGTCCTTCCACCGAGTCATGCAGCTTCGTGCCTTACTTGCTGGTTATAACGTTAGGTTCCTATAACTTAGTCGCCTTTAACGACATGCACGGGGAGATATGCAGTAGTATCTTTACACTAACTATTAACATATTTATTAAATACATACATATCACACACGCTGAATCCCGACAATCGAGGCAAGCAGAGTAATCGGTGTTGTGCTGCAAGAACTCTGGTAAATTACAGCACAACACCAACCACCACGTTTCACAAATTATTCGAACAAGATTCAATCGATCAAGCAGCAAGTAAGGCGCGAAGACCCACCTGCTGCATGACTCGGTGGAAGTACCGTGCCAAGGTGAGAGGTGGCGAGCCTGTCGCCCTTTAGCACGGCATCTTTATTGTTATTATTAAATAACATTGTTTTTGTTCACATAGCGTTTTGTTGAATTTATCATCAGCAGAAAACAAACACGTCTCTCTATATAGAGTAATGCCGTGCATTCTCGAACGGCATATAATATGATGGTTTTGACAACAAACCCAATATTATGTGCCAAGAAAATGCGCAGCATTGCGGCAAGGCCTTGCCGGTGAAGTGAAGAGACGCTATGACAGGAGATATAATCTCTGGACAGTGCCAGACTTGCTGGGTGTTGTCAGGACTATGACGAAATAGATTTTCAGAGGAATAAGACATGGAAGATTGATGAACACAACAGGGCTGCTTTTAAATTACCGGTTCTACACGGATGTATACGGTACATAGGACCTAATGTATGATATAATATACATGTTTGTAAGTAGACTGCCAAGGTCATAACCCTTTCTTTTGGCTTCGCCTTTGAGTTATGTGTACTCGAGAGATTCGACGCCTGTACTTTTAAACGCCCCGCGTACTTAGCGAACAAGTCACGGCCTTTATAAAAGCTTATGAAATTCACAAAACGGCCGCCTTTGAAATTCAAAACGTCGTCGTCGCTTTAAGAACTCGTCAAATCTCTCAACCCTAGGGACCAGTGGCGGAACAAGTACTTCCTCTGGGGGCCGAGAGAGTGGGGGTGGAAATACGATTATCCTGCCTCTTTCATTTTTTTTTATGGAAACTGACACGGTTGGCCACATCGCACCTACTACATCCGTGATGTCAGCCCATAATACCGGGTGAAGAAGGTGTCATGTCAGTGCTTTCCTTCATTTTATGTCGGCTACACCGAACTGGCCAGAAAACACGAACTATTTACAAAGCCGTTTCGACCGACGACGTTTCGTTCAGTGCGTTGGTACCAACCCGGGCGGTATAAACCCTACCACCTAGTAAGGTGAGAAGGACATCTACAATCGAAACCATGGCCAGCCTCCAACTGTCGAAAATGGCCACCCATCCAAGCTCTGTGCCCAGGTTTTGTTTTATACTAAGCTCGACATGTGGCGCCGAGCCACCCATGAGGTGTCTAGCGACGCCCATGGACATTCGGTCGTATGCGGGGGTTGCGAATGCCATGCCGGCCTGACAGGTGCCCATTCACGCCCCTCTTGAAGGACCCGAGACTGTACTTGGGGGAAATATATGGGCAGGGAGAGCGTTCCAGAGTTTACCGGTTCTGTAGAGAAAAGATCTGCAGAATCGATTTGTACGCATCCGCGGTAAGTCCAGCGTGTAAGGATGCAATCCCTGCCCAGTGCGCGTAGTGCGGAGGTGGAAAGGGGACGGCGGGATCGCATTAAACAGCTCCTCCGAGCACTCCCCATGGAATAAGCGGTAGAACACACTTAGGGAGCCGACATCCCTACGGTGTTGCAGTGGTTCTAAATCGCGGGACACTTCGGGGTCACCCACTAGTCGCACGGCTCGACGCTGGATCGAGTCCAGAGGCGCAAGCTGGTATTTAGCAGAGCCATCCCACAGGTGCGAGCAGTACTCCAAGCAGGACCTGATCTGCCATGGACATTCGGTCGCATGCGGGGGTTGCGAATGCCATGCTGGCCTGACAGGTGCCCATTCACGCCTCTACTGAAGGACCCGAGTACTTGGGGGGAAACACGTGGGCAGGGAGAGCGTTCCAGAGTTTACCGGTTCTGTGGAGGAAGGATCAGCTTAGGATCAGGTGCGCTTAACATCACGAATGACAGTCGACGGTCGGTATTGAAACGGCTATGTAAATAATTCGTGTTTTTTCGTCCAGTTCAGTGTAGCCGGCACGACCGAATGGAAGCACTGACAAGGCACCTGGTTCACCAAGATGCAATGCCCTGATATGACGGATGTAGTAGGTGATGTAGCCAACCGTGTCAGTTTCTATAAAAAAAATACTACGTAAAACTTCCTCAATCAGAATATACCAGAAGTTTAAACGTAAAACTAATTAATGCAAATTACGGTAATTCTGTGGTAATAGTATCTGAAACAATTCTGCAATGTGCATTGCCCCTATATCTATCTGTACGAAGCGATCTATTGTACATAGCTTGTAAAATATGTCCCTGTCGAGGTCTCCCTTTACAGAGGGAGGATAAACACCCCAACCACGCTCTAATCCCTTTCCGACCCCCACAGCGGCCGGATTCTGTAGCGCTAATGGCGCTAATTGTGGCGCTATTCTCGCGCTATCGATGAATGACGCTATAAAACACCTTTATGAAAGAACTAATCGATTTCATTTTAACATTGTTAAGAGTATGTTATAATGCACATTGCTTGGCATGATCCTCTGTTGTATCAACAATACAACAATCACTATATAATGAATATAATAAGGTAAAGTTGAGTACTAATGCTAGGTTTTATGTTGGACGACAAAAGCGGCATGTGGCCGAGTGGTCTGGGCGTCGAGGTTCGAATCCGGTCGGCGCATGTGAAATTTACGCGCATACCTACACCTGCTGCTTCATCGTTCCGAACCGGTGTAAAACTGTACGTCCCTTTACGCCTTACATCCAAATGGATATCTCCGGTATGCCACCTGGCTTCTCGGAGGTAATATTTTCTGGCCGGAGCATGTGCTCTGGCCCCTCTGACTCAGCCACCGATTCCAGATTACATAAAAATAAAATTCGATTAATTTTCCTCGTTTAAAAAAAAAATTCTAACTGATTTCCAAATCGTCGTTAAAACGGTTAGTATTAAAAAAATACTTGTACTTTAAATTAGGTCACGAAACATTGGATAATAAATGTTCTCAATATAAAGTACGTCCTGTGTTTTTTTTTACATTAAAAAAAATGTTTTTTTTTTCACAGTCAAAAACAATTATCTACATTTTCATCGAGTGCGTCTATTATCCCTTTCGTTCTCTCACCGATTTTAGCGCAATTTAACGCTATCGAAACAGAATACAGCCACCAGCAGAATTTATTAATTACTCTCTCTCTCTCAGTCTCTCTCTCTCTCTGCGAGAGCAAGCGAATCTGGCACGCTCGAAAAATGCTGCAACATTAATCCCGGTTACGCGCGCTGCACGGATTTTACACGGAAATATCGGGGAAATTCCCGGCAGTGTGATGCGATGTAATTGTCAATGGTTATTGCGTATACCGTTTCAAATTGTTGATGGTCTGACATGGGAGTACTGTTTATTAATAAAATACAATAAGGCTTTCAAAATTTTTATTCGAACTGACCTAGGGCCGAATGGTTATTGGGATTGCGACCGACTGCTTTTGTGACATTTTATTACAGTATGTATGTGAAGAACATCCCTATGTGTTTTATAAATAAGTGAGAATGCGAATTTATTAAGAGGCTGTAATACCTCACATTGCTTCGCGTGATCCTCTGTCGTATAAAAAATACTGCAACAATCACTCTGTAATAAATATATTATATGGTAAATTGAGTACTAATGCTAGGTACCTAGTCTGGTGAAAATATGATTCCATAAAGTTTTTTTCATAGAAAACTCGCAAAATTACCTCCAAACCGTAAAATAAAACAGCTAGTATTCAATAAATAATTTAAAATAGATCACGATACTTTGCATAATAAATAACTGATCTCAATATAAAGATGTCCCATATTTTTTACATTTGAAAAATGACCGCTCTATTTTTACCGTAAAAACAATTACTTATATTATCACGCGTTGCACACAATTTTATTACTTAGAGTATCCGTCCGACAATAGTGTAGTTGACCATAACAAAATCGCTGTGACCTCGCGAGCTATGAGCGGGATAGAGAAGTGAGGGCATTAAAATTCGAGGTTAGGTATTACTGACTCTTAAGTAATTTTTAAGGAGACCTTTTTACCGAACCTGGCGTGGTTGCCCGCATCACCTTTGCGCTTAAGCCCACTACAGTATGTTCCCGCGAAAAGTTGGTGCCATGATGGAGCTTCACTGTGATCGTGCCTTCATTTCGGCGCAAGTTGCCACGCCAGTGTGGTCCTAATGGTCGTGCGGGCACAGGTTTTACGCGGACATCGCGGAAATTTCCGGTAGTGTGAAGCGCTCTAATTGTAAATGGTTATTGCGACTCGGCGCGCGGCCGTTTCAAATTGTGACGTTTTATGCGACAGTTGATGGTTTGATGAGGCTGGCTGTTCCGTGCGAATTGATATACAGAAGCGATGCGACATATAATTTTACATGTTACCAAAAATTGGTCTGCATGAACACAATTTTAAATAAACAAAAGATACGGCATGACAGAGAATTTAGTTTACGATGCGACGGGTGGCCGATTGGTTTGGGCATCGGTTTCGAATCCAGTCGGCTTGTACCAATTAGTTTTTTCTGACGAAAAAAATTACGTGCATACCGACACCTGCTGCTTCACCGTCCGGAACCAGTGTAAAACTGTAGGTCCCTTCCCTTGCCCTTACCTGGTGGTAGGCTAAAATTGTAGCCGACTGGGTTGGTGCCACCGTACTGAATGTAAGATGGCCGCACAGCAGCCTCGGTTGTGTTCTCCTCTAGTCCAGTATAGCCAGCAACCAGCAATCCGGGGAAGACTCCGGTATGGCACCTACCTTCTCGGAGGTGACATTGGCTGTTCAGAGCATGTGGTCCGACTATCGACCAAGGAATAAGGAAATTCGTCAGCCTCGGTAGCTCAGTGGTGCGGTCAGTCAACTGTTATTAAGCAACGCTGAACGCGTTCAGTATTTCGATGGGTGACCGCTCAACCGTTTGAGGCTGACCGTGGTTCGGATTCCATGTTAAACTGTAGGTCCCTTCCCTTCTTAACTTACTAGGTGGTAGGGTTTATTCCGGCCGGGTTGGTACCACCGCACTGAGCGAAACGTCGGTCGAAACGGCTAAGTAAATATTTCGTGTTTTCCGTCCAGTTCTGTGGAAGAAGAATCTGACACGGTTTGTTACATCACCTACAGCATTCGTGATGTCGACCCATAACCCCGGATGAACTAGGTGCCACGTCAGTGCTTCCGTTTATTTCATGTCGGCTACACTGACCTGGATGGAAAACACAAACTATTTACACAGCCGTTTCGACCGACCTTTCATTCAGTGCGGTGGTACCAACCCGGGCGTGATAAACCCTACCACCTAGTAACGGAAGAAGGGAAGTTACCTACAGTTTTACGTGGAATCCGAACCACGCTCAGCCTCCAACGGTCGATCAGTCACCTATCCGACTACTGACCGCGCTCGGGGTTGCTTAACAACAGTCGACCGACCGCGCTACTGAGCTACTGAGGGAGACATCCTCTACAAGTAATGCGGCTTCTACATAATGTACTTGCATGTGCTGGCCAGCAGTTATATTCACGTCGCCGCGCCGCACCGTCTCGTCGGGGCGTTGTATGAAGTCGTTCATGCGTTTTTAAAATTACTGTCGTAAAATCTAGGCAGCTCATGCGTTTATATAGCTTAGCTATTCGGAGGTAGCAGGTTTCAACCCCAATTTAGATGTTCTAAAAATCTACCACTGTGTACTCTACTGATAGCACGGAATTTTTAGCGTTCGTGAAAATTTGGTATTTATTTTTTTAATGCAAAACTACGAATTGAAATAATAAATTAAAAAAAGCTAACGTCATAGATATTTAATGAACGAATGATGTCAGCCCATTATTACCTCTCTAGCACGAATCTTGCTCTCTAGGTGCCATGTGCATGTCATTGTTTTTATTTGGTAGCAAAGGCTACACTAAACTGGACGGAAAACAAACGATTTTCATGGCCGTTTGGACAGAATTCCATTTAGTGTGGTCGTAACGATTCGGAGGTTAAACTCTACCACATAGTAAAGTACAGGTTCATCTGGAAGTCAAGCCACCACGGCCAGCCTCACCGGTCGCACGTTCACCCATACCAGAACTACAAAAGAACAAACAACAGTGCTCAAAAGCGAGCTTATCAATGACAGGCGAGCAGGGTTTATGAAACGTATTTGTGAATGTGAAAACCCATTAATAAGTTAGGTAAAAGTTAAATGATGAAATTTTAGATATATTTTAATTCTTTTAAACATTTTTTATTATTCAATTTGTATTTGTAATAAATTATTTATCATTGTTATTTAACGAATAAATTGATAACGGAATTTTTAAATTTTTAATTGTCTTTATCACTGTTTTTTTTTATTAATTGAGTAATATATATTTATGTGTTGTTTGTGTAAAGATATGGGCGTATACCTGAAGTAAACGTTAAAAAAATTTGCAATTCCTCTCCGTCAATTGTAAAAATTTTATCTTAAAAATCGGATAGCTTAATTACCAAAATGCGCAACATTAATCTCGTACGCCACAGTAATTTAACACACAGTTATGCGAATGGTCATGGTTTAAAAGCGCTAAAGTACGATAATTTGGAACCGAGCACGTTTTATACGAATTGTACCTAGAAGATAAATGCGTTTTGCACCCTTTTCTCTCTCCTTTTTAGGGCTGAATCAAATATTATAATATGAATAAATTTTAGATAAATTTTAATGTGATGTGATTACAATTTTTTTACGTGGTTTTCTATCCTTATCCTTACCTTTAATAAAATCCAACGTCTGCCTGTATGTCTGCCCGTCCGCTTATAACTCGAGAACCTCTGAACCGATTTTAATAAAAAAAAATCTACGGATAGCTTCATTCCCATCAACTATTGGCTTCTTACTATCACGCTAAATGGCTTATGAGGTTAGCAGAGAAGTCAAATATGAGAGCGGGCGGAGCCGCGGGCACAGCTGGTCGAATCATAAATTGAATTAAACTAAACCTTGTTTTTCACCAATATGTACAATATGCTTTCACAAAAGGCGAGTTCAATGTATCTATTGTATTGTATTGTATTGAATTTATTTATTTTATTTTATTTTAATAAAAATTTTAAATTTCACACACGTAAAAAATTATCATTAGGTGCACATGTTGGCCATTTAAATAACTCGCCAACAGTTGGTTTAGATGTGTGGGTACAATATTTTCATGTCGGCTACACTGCACTAGACGGAAACACGAACTATTTACATATCCGTTTCGACCGACGTTTCATTCAGTGCGGTGGTATCGACCCGGGCGGGATAAACCCTACCACCTAGTAAGGTAAGAAGGGAAGGGACCTACGTTTTAGTTGGAATCCAAACCACGGTCATCCTCCAACGGTCTAGCGGTCACCCATCCAAGTACTGACCGCACCCAGGTGTGCTTAGCAACAGTCGACCGACCGCACCACTGAGCTACCGGGGTTGACAAAGTATTTCTATCCATTTATCTAAGGTTGCCGTATCAACTTGTCGCTAGTAGTGGCGGGTGGCCGAGTGGTTTGGGCATCGGCTTCTCATACGAGAGGTCCGCGGTTCGAATCCGGTCGCCGTGTACCAATGAGTTTTTTTCTGACGAAAAAATTTACGTGCATACCTACACCTGCTGCTTCACCGTTCGGAAACGGTGTAAAACTGTAAGTCCCTTCCCTTGCCCCTTACTAGGTGGTAGGCTCAAATTGTAGCCGACTGGGTTGGTGCCCCCGTACTGGATGTAAGATGGCCGCATAGCAGCCTCGGTTTTGTTCTCCTCTAGTCCAGTATAGCCAGCAATCCAGGGAAGTCTCCGGTATTGCACCTACCTTCTCGGAGGTGATATTGGCTGGTCGGAGCATGAGCTTTGGCCCCTCCGACACAGCCATCCATATCGGATTATATATAAAAAAATAATAATAATTGTGTGAGTGAAAAGTACTAACGGGCGAGCAGTAAGATTGTGAAAACTAGACACAAAGGCAGTAATTATTTTTCATTATAATTTCCCTATAGGCACCGAACTAAATACTAGATGCGCCAGAGCGCGATGAAATATGTTACATGTTGTCAGCCTCGATAGCTCAATGGTGCAGACAGTCGACTGTCGCTATTGATTGTTAAAGCAACGCTGGGCCGGTCAGTACTTCGATGTGTGACCGCTCGACCGTTGGAGGCTGACCGTGGTTCGGATTCCACGTAAAACTGTAGGTCCCTTCCCTTCCTACCTTACTCGGTGGTAGGGTTCAACCCGCCCGGGTTGGTACCAACGCACTGAATGAAACGTCGGTCGAAACGGGTATGTAAATAGTTTGTGTTTTCTGTCCAGTCCAGTGTAGCCGGCACGATCGAAGGGAAGCAATGACATGGCACCTAATTCACGCGGTGTTATAAGCTGACATCACGGATGTTGTAGGTGATGTAGCCAACCGTGTCAGTTTCCATAAAAAAAAATTGGTAAACGAGCGCGTGCCTTCATATGAAATTGTCGTCACGAATACATTCAAAGGATCAATTTTTTATGTAATCCGGTAATGGGTTGCTGAGTCGGAGGGGCCAAAGCCAATATCACTTCCGAGAAGGTAGGTGCCATACCGGGAACTTCCCTGAATTGCTGGCTGTACTGGACTAGAGTAGAACACAACCGAGGCTGCTATGCGGCCATCTTACATCCAGTACGGGTGGTAGCAACCCAGTCGGCTACAAATTGAGCCTACCACCTATTAAGGGAAGGGACCTACAGTTTTACACCGGTTCCAAACGGTGAAGCAGCAGGTGTAGGTGTGCACGTAATTTTTTTCTTCAGAAAAAACTCATTGGTACACGCCGACCGGATTCGAACCTCGGACCTCTCGCATAAGAAGCCGATGCACAAACCACTGCACGGCCACCCGCCGCCGCTTAAGAAGAAGAAGCCATCTTATGCTATTTATTCTCTAACGCTCCTCACTTGCGTATTTCCTGATATAAGACGATGTTAAGGTGAGCTAAAGAACACTAGCAACAGTCATTATAAACTCAGCTTATTAGCTTATTTGGTCGGTGACACGTTTTTCCGGGAGTGACGTATGAGAACGGCTTATCTAGTACTATAGATCAGTGACTATACAGGCACACAGAAAGAGAAAAGAGAGAGAGAGAGAGAAAGAAAAAACTAATAGGGACTTTTAATTTAAGACTCCCAACTTTAATTAAATATGATTTTTATTTCAATGAAAATTCCATCATACAGAAATGTTTTAACTCAAAGGCAATCATAATCTGTTATATTTTATTAAACTTACAAAGCCAGAAAACTAGTCCTGTGGGTCGATTCACTTCCACCAAAATCGTATAGGTACGTTATTTCGAGCAAAATTCATACACTGCCGTTCGATTGTTACGGTTGGTCGTGGTTCGAATTTGACGTAAACCTGTAGGCCCAGTCCCTTCCTTCCTTCCTTACCTATAATAAAATCCAACGTCTGCTTTCTGTCTGAGTGTCTGTCTGTCCGCTTATAACTCGAGAACCACTGAACCGATTTTAATAAAACAAAATTCTACGGATAGCTTGTTTCTTCCCATCAACTATAGGCTACTTACTATCACGCTAAATGGCTTATGAGGTTAGCAGTTAAGTGAAATATGAGAGCGGGCGGAGCCGCGGGCACAGCTTGTCTTACCATACTAGGTAGGTGGTAGGGTTTTATTTAACCCGCCCGGGTTTATACCACCGCACTGGATGTAAGGTCGGCCAAAGCGGCTACGCAGGTAGAATTTTCTAAATAGTTCGTGTTTTCCGTCCAGCTCAGTCAGTGTAGCCGGCACGACCAAAGCGAAGCACTCATACGGCACCTAGTTCACCAAGGTGTTATAACCATCAGCTTATCACATGTTGTACATTCCTGATGTCAGCCCATAACACCTTTGTGGACTAGGTGCCATGTCAGTGCTTCCCTTCGGTCGTGCCGGCTCATGCCGGCTACACTGAACTGGTCCGTTCAGGTATGTTAACAGTAAATAAATATGTAAATAGTCCTTACAAATCCGCTTCGACCGACCTTTCATTCGGTGCGGTGGTATCAATCCGAGCGGGTTAAGCCCTACCGCCTAGTGAGGTAGGAAGAGAAGGGACCTACCCACAGTTTTAAGTGTAATCGGAACCACGGTCGGCCTCAACAGTCTTAACTGTCACCCTTCCAAGCTGTTCACCGAGTCCAGGTGTGCTTCAGATTAACAACGGCGGTCGACCGGTCGCACCACTGAGCTACCGAGGCTGATACGGCACTATCATGAGCTAACCTGCCTTTTCTCAATGCAATTGTTGGGTTATTGAACAGTGTTGTAGAAAATAAAAATTAAATATTATTTTTATTATGTTCGTTTAGGCTTTTACCGCTATTACACATTGTATACGTTTTTCGGTTATGCGGTATTTAAAGCGACTCACTTTTAAAGTCGACGTTTCGTCCCTCGCTCCGGGGACATCACACTATGTACCACGTTTGGTTCGAGAATCCATTGAAATTTCCAGACATGCCAATTTCAACAGGGAAGACAGCATGGTACTCTCTTCGTCGTGGACTCCTCTGCTGGCGAAGCATGGCTCGGATGGTAACCAGCATCAAGCTCTGGCAGCCATAGACACAGTGAGCTACGTGTGCACCGACCTTTTCCAGCAAGAGAAGTCGAACCTACCCGCATCGGCCGAAGTACCCTCGCATCGCTACAATCTACGTGAGCGGCGACCGGCTGTTGACATCTGGCTGGACGACGTGTCGGGTGTCCTCCAGGTCGTCGCAGTTCCGCGAGTCCTGATGATGTCCCCGGAGCAAGGGACGAAACGTCGACTTTAAAAGTGAGTAATGATTTTTATTATTCAAATAAAAATTCCATCATAAAGAAATGTCTTAATCTCAAAGGCAATCACGTACTTTTGATAATATTTTCTCTAAGCTTACATAAAAGCCAGAAAACTAGTCCTGTGGGAAAATGAAAATTGAAAAATGAAGGGGAAAATGGGGAACGCACTCCCTGCCTATCTACGAGTATTTCCTCCCAAGTACAGCCTGGGGTTTTTCAAAAGGGGCGTGAAAAGGCTCCTGTCAGGACGGCATGCCATTCGCAATCCCCGCGCAATCCGTGCATCACAGAATGCCCGTGGGCATCTTTAGACACCTACTTGTAGGTGAAACGATGTCACATGTCGCGCTATTCGTAAAAAAAAAATCACCAATACGTAAGTACAGTACCCGGAAATAATCGAGCTTTAGAAAGAGACCATCCGGTTGTAGAGCGCCGTCTCTGTCGCACGAACTCGCACATCTCTGTGCGACAGGGACGAAGCTCTACAGCCGGATTGTCTCTTTCTAAAGCTCGATGCAGGTAAATTATTTATTTTATTATTTTTTTTTTTATGGAAACTGACACGGTTGGCTACATCCCCTGCAACATCCGTGATATCAGCCCATAACACCGGGTGAACTTGGTGCCACGTCAGTGATTCCCTTCGGTCGTGCCGGCTACACTGAACTGGACGGAAAACACAAACTATTTACATAGCCGTTTCGACCGACCTTTCATTCAGTGCGGTGGTACCAACCCGTTACTCCCGTTACTCCGTTACTGTTACCAACCCGGGCGGGTTAAACCCTACCACCTGTTTACTGCCGCGTACTATACTCATTGGACACCCGGTGGCTAAGCTCAAGTGGCAATGGGCTGGGCACGTTAGCCGAAGAGACGACGATCGTTGGAGTAACCGTGTCCTACACTGGCGGCCGTGGACAGGAAAACTGTGTGTGAGAAGACCACCCGCCAGGTGGGACGGCGACATCAAATACGTCGGCGGAGAGCAGTGGTTCCGTACCGCTGAAGGCCGGGTGGACTGGAGGAAAATTGGAGGGGTGTATGTCCAGCAGTGGACGCTTACACGCTGACTGACTGACTGACTGATTGACTGACTGACTATACTCGATTCTCGGTTTTCGTGCTACCGAATTCACCTCCGACCGACGAGATAACTAATTAACATGTGAATAATTAAATGATGAAGTAATTTTAAGTTTTCGAATTAACGTAGAAAATTCCCTAGATATTAATTTGAAAATTTCAACGTATTATACGTCTTTTCTTTTATGCAAACTGACACGGTTGGCTACATCACCTGCAACATCCTTGATGTCAGCCCATAACACCGGGTGAACCAGGTGCCACGACAGTGCTTCCCTTCGATCGTGCCGGCTACACTGAACTGGACGGAAAACACAAACTATTTACATAGCCGTTTCCACCGACGTTTCATTCAGTGTGGTGGTACCAACCCGGGCGGGTTGAACCCTACTACCTAGTAAGGTAAGAAGGGAAGGGACCTACAGTTTTACGTGGAATCCGAACCACGGTCAGCCTTCAACGGTCGAGCGGTCACCCATCCAAGTACTGACCGCGCATAGTCGACTGTCTGCACCACTGAACTATCGAGGCTGACTGACGTCTAGAACGGTCGGTTGGATGATTGACCGTCCGACCGTTGTGCCTAACAATGGTTCGTATTACATGTAAAACTACTACAAGTATTTTTATTCAGTATATTACTAGGTGATCCATCCAGATTGGTACCATCGCACTGAAAAAAAAGGTAAATCGAAGCGGCTATGAACATATTTCGTGTTTTCCTTCCAGTTCAGTGTAGCCGCCACGACCAAAGTAAGGCGCTGACATGGCACCTAGTTCACAAGGTGTGATGGGATAACATAGCTGAATGGTGTAGCCAAACATGTCAGATAGGTTAAATAGCTATTTGCCTTTTCGAATATAGGTTTTGTAATTTTTTGAGGGGCATTCAATATTTTTTTCAGTAATACTTATATCTGTAGGTTCGTGGCGATTACGTAAGGTAGGCAATAAATTAAATTCGAATAGAAAATGTTTATTGAGGAAATAATTTTTTAAATTTTGTTTTATGCAAACTGACACTAATGGCTGCACCACCTACTAATCCGCGATGTCAGCCCATAACAACTCATAGTGAACTAGGTGCCGTGTCAGTGCTTCCCTTCGGTCGTGCCGGCTACACTGAACTGGACGACAAACTATTTAAATAGCCGGACATGTCAGGCCGGCATGGCATTCGCAATGCCAGCATGCGACCGAATGTCGCATGTCGCATATAAAAATAAAAATTGCAAAGAGATATTGGCCGATAACCAAAAAAAAAAAAAATAAGAAAAAAAATTTATGTACCTCAACCCTAAGCATTATTGAATATTTGCGACCGAATGTCCATGGGCGTCGTTGGACATCCTAAGGGTGGCACGACGCCAAGTACCGCGCTTTCTGTAAAAAAATTGGCGCAGAGAGAGATTAGTTGTATAAAAGTTTGTAGAAAATACTTATTACTCCGTGATTAAATCAAAAGGCTGAAAACTGTTTAAATAACACAATACCTATTTGGTTCAAAACACATAATTATTTCGGTAAAATTAATTTAGTTGTATCTCCTACCTTTTTCAGTTCATCCAACTATCCTTTCAGTTCATCCAACTATCCTAAGCCACACACGTACAACTTCACTTTAATTATTTCAAATCACGCACTCACGTTGAAAATTTTCAAAAAATCTTCAAAAAGTGAAAAAAAAAACTCGCACACTTGAAAATTTTCTACAATCAATTTTACTTGAAACACATTCAAAATATCGAAATCTCTAAACGTGTTTATTCTCGTAAAATTTACTGTTTAAGAGTTATTCACAAACAACACCATAATTAATTTTAATCATAAACTATTAATTAGAATTAATTTAATTTAAAACTAATTCGCGCTACTAGCGCCGAACGGTCGTAACGAAACCCTCGGTACGCGACTCTCATTCATGAGCTACGGGAGCGCACTGAAGCAAAGAGAGGGAGTCGACGAATGTGAACGTGTGTGCGAGGGAAAGGGACGACACTAGCGTAGGGCGGGGGATCCTTCGTACGGCAGTGCGGGATCTATATAGGAGCATAATACGAGAAATATAATATTGGCGAATTATTTTGATATTAGTGAAACGTCTTCGTTGAATCTAGGCATTCATTGACTAACGATAGAGCATGCTTAGTATCTTGGCTCCCATACTTCTTTTACTATAATACTAAATAAGGCACTAACAAAACATTGTGACTTGTGAAGCTTTATTCAGATTCAAATATTTATTGCGCAACACACTACATTAACAATATTTCATTGAGACATGCATATTCAGTATGGTTTGTCATCATTGTTTTTAGGAATAACCGGGTAAGATTTTTTCTTTTAAGAGCTTTTCTTGAAATATAACTTTGTGTGTCGTTTCCCAATAACTTTCGTTCGAAGGGCAGACGGTTCGTCAATGCATAGTGAATGAGTTCAGTGAACGTTAAAGCTGGTTATTAACGAGCGAAAGACAATAGTGCCACGTCATCGCCGGTTCGCCGCAGCCGTGCGAAAGAATGTTAAGAAATGTCATTGTAGATTAGTCGTAGGATGTACCTACGCGGCCTCCAGCCGAGGAGCGCTATATGCGATGGAGAATATTAGAATTAAGCATATAATTGTAGAAAGCATCCTTCTGATGCTAGGTGCCATAGCGCACGAACGCCCCAGGAGGCGACATAAAGTGTAAATAATGAGTATGGTTTAACAAATGTGTGCCGTTGAAAGGAAAGGTTAAATAAAAGAAGGTTATTATGTATAAATAAGTTGTATTTATTTCTCTCCGTGCACCCAAGCATTCCGTATAGTGAAAGCAAGCCGCCCTGATGTTGTCCAAGTGTGATTCGAACCCACAGCCAAACCCGAACACGAGTGAGCCAGGGAAGCAAGCTACAATACTAACTGAAGACATGAAATGAAGGGAAGCACTGACATGGCACCTAGTTCACCCGGTGTTATGGGCTGACATCACGGATATTGTAGGTGATGTAGCCAACCGTGTAAATTTTCATAAAAATCAAAATAACTAAGCTTTATTACTTTAAAATATCACATACTACATTTAAGCAAATCTTAAAAAATACTCACTTCACTCCAAAGCTTCTGTTTAGCGTGTGTTCACATTACGCCAGTGACTCACAGCTTTAGGAATTATGTAGTACTAACACGGCCGCTGCTCTGTGAAACTAACACCCGTCCTATCTCCGCATGACCTAGTCGCAGAGACTCAGCACCTTTTTGTTGTTGACATTGGGCTTTTGAGAACACATCGGTTCTCAAAATCGTTTCTTTGTCGCACCGCTAGGGTGTAGAACTGTCTTTCGGCGAGTGTGTTTCCTGAATCCTTTAACCTGCGTGTCTTCAAACTTCGTATTAACAGGCTAGCAGCCTAACAACAGTCCGCAAATCTTCATGGCTTGGCGACTAACTGAGCGCGGTTTCGCGAGGTGTGATTTTGGCTCTGTCGACTGCATCATTAATCTATCGACACGACCACCCATGCTGGTTTAAATAAAAAAGTACTCTGGTAAATTTTTTCCTTGTCGAATTAATTTTTGTCACACCAAAACCTACGCCGACACACCCCGGGCGCGGATCGACTGCGGAATCTGTTTTCCCATTTTGGTAGATATTTTATTATGATTGTAGATCGACCACACGCTTGTTGCAGCCGGGATCTCACATTTGCAGGATTTCGGATGAGACGTGCTCCAAGCGGTCAATGAGAAAAGCATAGAAAAAGTCGTCGCGACGCCGTTTTCGGATCTATTTCGTACTTTCGCGACGACAAATACTAGCTGCAAGAATACAAGATCGTGTTACTAGGCACTTTCTATTTTAATTTCTCGTCAACGAGTGATCGATGATACTTTCATTAATCAAAATTAAGTGTCATACATAATATTATAAAAAATCTGGGGGTGGAGTCGATTCGCACTCCTGCCGCTGTTATTTAACCGTGGATAATAATCGATTCGAATCCAACCGACACACACAACCCTGTCTTATTTATATACTAGCTTTTGCCTTATTTCATCGAATTCGGTTGATCGGTTTAAGAGTTATGGAGGAACATACATACATACATACATACATACATACATACAGAAAAGATTTCTAAAAATAGTCAATTTTGTTTTAGTATCATACATAGAATATACAAACACAATATCTCATAAAACAAAGTATAGTCTTACTCCGCGACCATCCCTTACCTACATATTTATTATTAGTATATATTGATATTGATATATTTTTATTGTGTGGACGCAAAAGCACATTGTCAATACGCGTTTGCCCCGCACGCCCGCGTCTGGAGTTTGTCGCGGTTTTGAATTTAATTTTACGCCTTTATGGAACTTCGGAAGCATCGTCGTCGTATTGTCAACACATGTTTCCTTATAGAAATGGTTTCGCTGCTAACGGCGAACATTTTCGCTATGCCATTTCCATAAATGTAATTTATATTAGCTTTTATTTTCAGTAAGGTCGCTTCGACTTGCGCTTCGACCAAGATACGCGCTATTTTGGGACGCATGAATTTAGGGGAATGTTTATATTCAGTTTTTGCGTAACATAATTTACAAATAAACATATTACAGTACTAGGCACTAAATAATGTACATCGAGCTTTAGACAATCGGCTTGTAGAGCGTCGTCCCTGTCGCACAGAGACGTGCGAGTTCGTGCGACAGAGACGACGCTCTACAACCGGGTTGTCTCTTTCTCCATCGAATATCGATATTTAATCTAATAATTTGATTCATGTAATACGTACCTTTATATATATACTATCTTTTCCCGGCGGCTTCGCTCGCGTGAAATTGGTATTTATAAAGAAGAAAGTAAGTAAGCCCGCTGCCGTACCTTTATTTTGGCGCACGGAACAATTCGAGATCGGATATGAGAGCCACATCTTAGCGTAACCGGAACTGAATTTTATTTAGCCTATCCTGTTCACGTACTAATTTTAATCGAATTCGGATGATTTGTATACTGGATCATAATATACATACATACAGAAAATGTTTCTAAAAATCGTCAATATAGTTTTAGTATCATACATAGAGTCAACAACGCAGTATCTCATAAAACAAAGTAACTTACTCCATGACCATCCCTTACAGATTTATTATTAGTAGGTACCTATGTTGATGTATTCCTTAGTTATTATAATATTTTGTAGGTTATACCGGACAACAAATTTCGAGTCAGTATGTGACATCGAACGTGGTTGATCGATGGTCAGTCGGCGTTCTGGTGTCCAATAACTGCTGGACATAAACCTCTCCAATCTAGACCCTACACCACAACTAAACATAATACTAAATAAAATAAAAAATATATAATTAAAAAACATAAACCAACATTCTAGTTATTCGTTGAACATTTATTCCACCTACATATACATATCTTTAAAAAACGTATGACATTTGGCATTTCTAAGATTCTGAGTGCTGCCAGTATTAATTAATCTACCATAAGCCCTAATATAAAAATAGACAAAGAAATTCCTAGGTTTAGAACTTAATTAAATCTAAGATTTCTTTTATGTATTTCAGTTCGTAGGTTTATTTTTAGACAGAAATATATCGGACAATCGTTCGCTCGCGTAAAATTCGTATTTAAAAAGAAGAAAGTATGTAAGTAAGCCCGCCACCGTGCCTTTATTTCGGCGCGCGGAACAATTCGGTTTGTATGGGAGCCACTTCTTAGCGTAACAGGAAATGAATTTTATTTAGCCTATCCTGCGTCACGTATAGTTAAATGTGCTTGTACTAAGTATCATTGAATGCGGATGATCGGTTTAAGAGTTAAGGAGGAGCATACATACACACAGAAAGGATTTCTAAAAATCGTCAATTTTGGCCCGAGCTACCCATGAGGTGTCTACTGTCTAACGACGCCCATGTACATTCGATCGTAAACGAGGGTTGAGAATGCCATGCCGGCATGACAGGTGCCTATTCACGCCCCTTTTGAAGGACCCGAGGCTGTACTTGGGGGTAAATATATGGGCAGAGAGAGCGTTCCAGAGTTTACCGGTTAGTACGCGAGCGCGGTATGTCCAGCGTGTAGGGATGCATACCCTGCCCGGTGCGCGTGGTGCGGAGGTGGAAAGGGGACGGCGGGATCGCGTTAAACAGCTCGTCCGAGCTGTTAGTATAATTTAGTTTTAGTATCATACATAGAGTCTACAAACGCAATATCACATAATACAAAGTAACTTAATTCATGGCCATCCCTTACAGATTTATTATTATTATTTTTTTTTTATGGAAACTGACACGGTTGGCTACATCATCTACAACGTCCGTGATGTCAGCCCATAACACCGGGTGAACTAGGTACCATGTCAGTGTGCTTCCCCCTTTGATCGTGCCGGCTACACTGAACTGGTCGAAAAACACAAACTATCTACATAGCCGTTTCTTCCGACGTTTCATTCAGTGCGGTGGTACCAACCCGGGCGGGTTAAACCCTACCACCAAGTAAGATTAGGAGGGAATTTTATTAGTATTGATATAGTCGAGAATACCTATAAGCTTTATAAGTCTTCTTAATTTATAATACTAAGTGATAATGCGAATTGAGTGAAAAGCTTCGACAACTTACTTAAACTTTTCCGAGTCACCGATGCGAACGAACGAGCTTTATAGTTTCCGAACAAAATGAACGGAGGGAATTACGCGCTGGTATTTTCATGTTTTTGAGTAATCTCGCGATTTTGACGTAATTATAATAGGTATTTAAGTCTTAGATATAGGATGGCAATACCTACTCGAGGTTCGAGCGGAAATGACCGTATGAAAAGTTTATGACAATAGTCACATAAATTACCTAAGTAGGTAAATTTTGTCAGCCTCGGTAGCTCAGTGGTGCGGGCGCGGTCAGTACTTGGATGGGTGACCACTCGACCGTTGGTGGCTGACCGTGGTTCGGATTCCACGTAAAACTGTAGGTCCCTTCCCTTCTTACCTTAGATACTAGGTGGTAGGGTTTATCCCGCCCGGGTTGATACCACCGCACTGATTGAAACGTCGTCGGTCGAAACGGTTATGTAAATAGTTCGTGTTTTCCGTCCAGTTCAGTGTGTAGTCGACATGAAATGAAGGGAAGCACTCGCCATGGCACCTAGTTCATCCGGTGTTATGGGCTGACATCAGTGATGTTTTTTTTTTATGGAAACTGACACGGTTGGCTACATCACATACAACATCCGTGATGTCAGCCCATAACACCGGGTGAACTTGGTGCCACATCAGCGCCTCCCTTCGATCGTGCCGGCTACACTGAACTGGACGGAAAACACAAACTATTTACATAGCCGGTTCGACCGACCTTTCATTCAGTGCGATGGTACTAACCCGGGCGGGTTAAACCCTACCACCTAGTAATATAAGAAGGGAGTCAATCCCTTAGTCGCCTTTTACGACATACACGGGGAGAGATGCAGTGGGGCTATTCTTTTAAAGTACCGGCCCCACACGGTACATGATGTTGTAGGTGATGTAGCCAACCGTGTCAGTTTCCATAAAAAAAAAATTATGTTTGCGTTAAAATCGGCTCCGTACTCCCCTTCAAACTTAAATATAAACCATTTTGATCCAGAAATACCTACGTCTCCAATTTGAGAACAGCCTTCGCCTAAAAGGCTGTCTACGCTCGTGTCCACAGAGCACGGAACGCCCCCCGCCCACGCCCCCTACTAGAGGCGCCCTAAGCGATAATATTTGAAACCCAATAACTGGACGCAGTGCTACTACTACTTTTTGTACCGTGTGGGGTCGGTACTTAAAAAGAATAGCCCCACTGCATCTCTCCTCGTCACATGTCGTAAAAGTCGACTAAGGGATAAGAAAATTCGTCAGCCTCGGTAGCTCAGTGGCGCGGTTGGTTAGTCAACTGTTATTAAGCAACGCTGAGCGCGGTCAGTGATTGGATGGGTGACCGCTCGACCGTTGGAGGCTGACCGTGGTTCGGATTCCACGTTAAACTGTAGGTCCCTTCCCTTCTTACCTTACTAGGTTGTAGGGTTTATCCCGGCCGGGTTGGTACCACCGCACTGAACGAAACGTCGGTCGAAACGGCTATGTAAATAGTTCGTGTTTTCCGTCCAGTTTAGTGTAGCCGACATGAAATGAAGGGAAGCACTGACATGGCACCTAGGTCACCCTGTGTTATGGGCTGACATCACGGATGTTGTAGGTGATGTAGCCAACCGTGTCAGGTTCCATAAAAAAAAAATACTAGCGCTTCGTATGTGTGTGTGTGTGTTAGTATCGACACTACACACAAAGAGGAGCAAGTTAGGCACACGCACAAAACAAATGCACACGCACAACACACATATGAAAGTCATAGGCCACGCCTACAGGCTTTAACGCCGTTGTAGGGAAATCGCGCCCAGGGCGCCTCTAGTAGGGGGCGCGGGCGGGGGGCGTTCCGTGCTCTGTGCTCGTGTTCTTACTTCTAAAAAGAAAATCTAGTCTATTAACCTTGACATTTGCTCGAAGATAGAACCAAAATATTAATAGTCTGGAATAGTCTGGGAATCATAATATTATCTTGTAGGTATTATGTTCGACTGAACAGTTATAGATAGATCGATAGAAATACTTTATTGCTCCAAAACATTTAACAGTAACAAACGATAAGTTATTTTACATGAGGGGCAAAGGCGGACTTATCATTTACAGGCATTTCTCCCAGTCAGCCTTTGGATGTTTGAGAGTCGTATGTTGTGAGATATAAGTAGGTAGTAGCAAAAGACTTTAGTTCTATTTATGCGCTCAATTAACATGGTTTTTACTGGTCACTCATGTGAGAGATCGCAGGTTCGAATCCCGGGCGAGCACCAATTAGAACCTTTGGACATTTAATAAATTTCAAAGAATTGTACATACATACATACCACACGCTGTATCCCGACAATCGAGGTAAGCAGAGCAATCTGTGTTGTGCTGCAAGTACTCTTATAAAGCAAAACACCGACCGCCACGTTTAGCGAAGTATTAGGACAAGATAACCTATCAAGCAGCAAGTAAGGCACGAAGACCCACCTGTTGCATGACTCGGTGGAAGGACCGTACCAAGGTGAGAGCTGGCTAGCCTATCGCCCTTTAGCACAGCATCTTGACCTTATGCTTTTACGACATGCACCACGGGGAGAAATGCAAATTGTATTATGGTCAAATCGTCGAAACTTCATAATTAATCCAGGAAACACTCCAACTATTAATTTTTTTTTTAATAGAAAGCGCGACATTTGCCGCCGAGCCACCCATAAGGTGTCTAACGACTCCCATGGACATTCGGTCGTACGCGGGGGTTTCGAATGGCATGCCCGCCTCACAGTTGCCTATTCACGCCCCATAATAACGTGTATGGATGGATGAGAAGAGCGGAAGACCGCGTGTGGAGGCGTGCCTTGGGAGAGGCCTATGTCCAGCAGTGGACCGATACAGGCTGACGATGATGATGATGATGAATAACGTGTAACCAGCCAGGGGCGAATAGATAGGGAAAATGGTGTGTGAGTGTGAATGCACTGAGTGAGTGGGTGGTATGTAGTACTCGTCTGTTTCCAGAATGCCACCGCTGACGGTTATGACGTAACAGCTATCGGTACCGTCGAGAAAAAAGTCGGATAGACGAATGCTCCCGCCACCAGGTGTTAAACTGAACTGTCGTAACTTCGTATTTCTGGCATAGAAATAATATTTACTACAATTTAATAATAATTTCACGTAATTAAGTGACATGACTAGTGAAGCTAGCGCACACGTCATAGTCATATTACTATTCCTTTTTTTTTACTCATATTGGCATTTGAACACAACAAATGTTCGTAAAACAAATAACACAAAACAGAACAAAGTTCGTACACTACCATTACCAAACTGTTACGTGTGTGGCAAACCTGAGGATGTGTATCACTTGCTGGTGGAGTGTGTGAGGGGTTCAGTCGAGAGACAACAACTGGGTATCACTAACTATAATGTTGGAAGCTACACCACTATATTAGCGGAGCCAGCCTCCAACAAGGCCATAAAATTATATAGGTTTGCGCAGGGCATATTAAAAAAGAGAGGAACTTTATAAATATATAAAATTTATTTTTGTAATATGTACAAAAAAAATAATAATGTAAAAAAAAAAATAACTCGTAATTTATGTGTTTTCCAATGGGGCTGGCATGGTCACTGTGTGCACCAAAGCCCCTATAAAATAAAGATAAAAAAAAAAAGTTCGTACACGCGCGAGGGGTAGGTAGCTCAATTACACGTACAATACGGACGTGGCTACGCGACAGCGATACTAACGCTACTGAGCTGGACGTCAGCGGGTGTAGCGTGAGGCGCGATGTGCGGAAGCACGGGCGGAGGTAACGGCAAACCAGAAACAGACAAGTAATAATTAGAGTTCTATTCATTAGTTTCATGTACATATAATCACGCGCTATCGGATCTTATTATTTAGAAACACCTTGTATTTTCATAATAATACCTACTGGAACTTCTAGCAGAACCAATTTGTCGCCCCTATACGATTGTGTCGTGTCGTGACGACGACGACGAATGATCCCAGAATATAAATATTTTCAAAACCTAAAATGTTTTAAAAAATATTAGAAAAGTTATACATACTTACCACCACCGCATTGAATAAGGTCCTAACTAACTCGAAACGGCTGTGAACATTTTATTTTTTCCTTTCAGTTCAGTGTAGCCGACACGAACACCAGGGGAATAACTGGCATGTCATCAACTTTCGGGAGTAATAAGGAAAACTCTCAAAATTATATGTATTTTGATTAAGTCAATTTTGTAACTTTGAAACGGCTGAAAATTGACAATTACTTTGCCTATTTAAATCGATCTACATTATAATCAAGAAGAGGTTAATTTGACTCGGCCAGTTAGTGTTAATTGATTGTAACATTAATTATAAAATTAATGAAAATTTATATAAAATACCTGTCCGCGGAGAGGGTTGTTAATTTAGGCCCTAGAGGTTAATTCCAAGTACACGCTTATTTGCGTTCCATTTGGTACTATTTTGTCTTTTTTTTATGTAATCCGGTATGAGTGGCTGAGTCAGAGGAGCCAAAGCACATGCTCCGACCAGCCAATATCACCTCCGAGCAGGTAGGTGCCACTCTGGAGAATTCCCTGGATTACTGGCTCTACTGGACTAGAGGAGACCACAACCGAGGCTGCTATGCGGCCATATTACATCCAGTACGGTGATACCAACCCGTTCGGCTACAATTTGAGCCTACCACCTAGTAAGGGGCAAGGGAAGGGACCTACAGTTTTACACTGGTTCCGAACGGTGAAGCAGCAGGTGAAGGTATGCACGTAAATTTTTTCGTGAGAAAAAAACTCATTGGTACACACTGACCGGATTAGAACCTCGGACCTCTCGCATGAGAAGCCCATGCCGAAACCACTCAGCCACCCGTCGCTTGTTGTCTAATATTTTCAGGGCTTTACATGAAATGAAATAGACATTTGGACTACTCCAGGCCGAATAAATTATCCAAGTCTTAACAAGTCACTACTACTGATGAAATTCCATTATGGCAAATATATATGTTTTTTAATGAAAACGTGACATTGTGGCGCCGAGCCACCCATAAGTTATCTAACGACGCCCATGGACATTCGGTCGTATGCGGCAGTTGCGAATGCCATACCGGCCTGACAGGTGGCTATTAACGCCCCCTCTTGAAGAACTCGAGACTGTACTTGGGGGGAAATCTATGGGCAGAGAGAGCGTTCCAGAGTTTACCGGTCTTGTAGAGGAAAGATCTGCAGAACCGGTCGGTACGCATCGGCGATAAATCCAGTGTGTAGGGATGCAAGCCCTGCTCGGTGCGCGTGATGCGGTCAGCGCCTCCTAGCACTCCCCATGGAATAAGCGATATAACACACTTAGGCGGAGCCGACATCCCTACGGAGTTGCAGTGGATACATTTGGCACAGAGTAAACAAACAGGGTCTTTTCTCTACTGTCTCTCTATACTATAGGAACAAATAAGTTTATGAATTGGTTAATTTAGTATTATTTATTTTATTTAGGCGTATTTTTAACCGACTTCCAAAAAAGGAGGAGGTTCTCAATTCGTCTGTATGTTTTTTTTTTTTTTTTTATTTTTTTTTTTATTTTTTTTTTTTTGTATGTTTGTAACACGATTTCTCCGTCAATTGAGGGCCGATTTAGAAAATTCTTTTTTTGTTAGGTCATACTTCCGAGGTGGTCCCATTTCAATTTTATCGAAATTGGTTCAGTGGTTTTCGAAAAATCAGCATAATACTATGGTGTGTGGTTACCTTCAGCAAAACTTGTGATGTGGTCGTTTTCGGCAATTTTCAGTTTGATAAATTAGTATGGTGTGTGGTTACCTTCAGCAAAACATTTGTGATGTGGACTTATTCAGCAATTTGCAGTCTGACACATATGGCGAATAATTCTGTACCACTTCAATCGATTTCGATTATTCGATTTCGATTATTCTTTTTTATGTAATATTACTAAAAAGAATGAAATAAAAACTGTTTTAAAAAATATTAAACCGATTTCCAAAAAACAAAAAAAAAAAAACTAAAAAGTATTAAATACCTAATATTTTGAAATTTTCTCTGTCCTGTTGAAATACATGAATCGATATACTAGTGATACATATTCGGACCCTTGTTTCATGAATATTCTAAATTTGAAATTTTTTTATCTTTTCCGACCGGCGTTTAATTTATTATGGTACCTGGCCAGTACCTACTGTACCGAGTACCATCGAGCTGGTTTGATGATGGAGACAGAAGGTGGCCATAGGAACTCCTAAACTACACATGATAAACCCATCGTGTTTGGGCTCGTTGCATTTGTCTTCACGAGAAATTTACTTTAGACCTAAAAGATTCTCAATTCGACGGTATGTTTTCTTTTTTTGGATGTTTGTTACGCGATTACTCCGTCAATTGTGGGCCGATTTTGAAAATTCTTTTTTTTTTTATTTGAAAGGGGATAACCCTGAGGTTTTTGAAGTGAAAACTTCTTTAGCGGCTCTTGGCACTTTTTTAGGTGGGTAAAAATGTATAACTCGCGACATCGCGTCAGCGTCATTTTTAAAATGAAACCTTAAGTCATTGCGTTAAGGGTTAAGTTAGAGTGGCACGGGATCTGCCGGCACTCCCGGAGTGCAACTGTTAAGTAGGGTTCCGTAACACGTTTATGTCTGTCCATTCTACTAAGTTCTGCAAAATGAATGTAGGGTTCCGTAACATATGCATGTCTATCCGTTCTACTAAATTTTACAATTTTCAACCAAGGTCCTCCGACGGTTATTTTATAATAAAAGTAGGCTTCCGTAACACGTTTATGTCTGTCCATTCTACTAAGTTCTGCAACATCACCTACAACGTCTGTGATGTCAGCCCATAACACCAGTGCCATGTCAGTGCTTCCCCCTTTGATCGTGCTGACTACACTGAACTGGTCGGAAAACACAAACTATTTACATAGCCGTTTCGACCGACGTTTAATTAAGTGCGGTGGTACCAACCCGGGAAGGTTAAACCCTACCACCAAGTAAAATTACGAGGGAAGGGACTTACAGTTTTACGAGGAATCCGAACCTTGGTCAGCCTCCAACGGTCAGCGGTCACCCATCTAAGTACTGACCGCACCCAGCGTTGCTTAAAATTCAATAGCGACAGTTGACTGTCTGCACCACTGAGCTATCGAAGCTGACGTGGTCCTATTTTAATTGGGTCAAGATCGGATTGGAAAGCGAGGCGGAATCGCGAGGCCGAAGGCCGAGCGATTCCGCCGAGTACATTAATAGCAAAAAATTACTAAAAAAAACTGTGAAATAAAAAAAAAGTTTTAAAAAACATAAAACCGACTTCCTAAAAAAAGTAAAACTAAAAAACTATTTAAAATAAAAATATAAAAACCGCCTTCAAAAATATATGAAATAAAAACCTAAAAAAAAAAACGAACCCTAGAGTTGAAGGCGGTGCTAAAGCAAGCAAAAATGATGCATGAAAGAAAACATGAGCGGATGATAATATCCTTTGTGATTTGTGTAGCCTTTTTAGCACCGCCTTCAACTCTAGGGTTCGTTTTTTTTTTTAGGTTTTTATTTCATATATTTTTGAAGGCGGTTTTTATATTTTTATTTTAAATAGTTTTTTAGTTTTACTTTTTTTAGGAAGTCGGTTTTATGTTTTTTAAAACTTTTTTTTTAAAAGTCAATATGCATATACAACGATAAAAAAAATCGTCTATTTAAATTGCAAGAAAATATTTTTGTAGTCATTGTGGACCGAAAAAAAGGGTAATTAACGCAAATACTTCGTAAATCGTAAAACTGTAGGTCCCTTCCCTCCCAATATTACTTGGTGGTAGGGTTTAACCCGCCCGGGTTGGTACCACCGCACTGAATGAAACGTCGGTCAAAACGGCTATGTAAATAGTTTGTGTTTTCCGACCAGTTCAGTGTAGCCGGCACGATCAAAGGGGGAAGCACTGACATGGCACCTAGTTCACCCGGTGCTATGGGCTGACATCACGGGAGTTGTAGGTGATGAAGCCAACCGTGTCAGATTCCATAAAAAAAAATACTTATTTTGGTTGTTCATTTTCGTCCCTGACGGAACGATGAGAGTGCAATGGTGCATCATAGTCAGCCTCGGTAGCTCAGTGGCGCAGTCAGTACTGGAATGGTGACCGCTCGACCGTTGCAGGCTGATCGTGGTTCGGATTCCACGTAAAACTATAGGTCCCTTCCTTTCTTACCTTCCTAGGTGGTAGTGTTTATCCCGCCCGGGTTGGTCCCACCGCACTGAATGAAACGTCGGTCGAAGCGGCTATGTAAAAGTTCGTGTTTTCCGTTCAGTCCAGTGTACCCGATATGAAATTAAGGGAAGCACTGACATAGCACCTAGCTCACCCGGTGTTATGGGCTGACGTTATGGATGTCGTAGGTGATGTAGCCAACCGTGTCAGTTTCCATAAAAAAATTATCGTACGTTGGTGGTATAACGTTACATAATTAATATAAAAAATAAAATGCCCCCAGGGCTGTACTTGAAATTGACTTGCAGGTGAAAATAAACATTAGACAGTTTTTTTTGTGATGTAAATTTATTTGTTGTCTTCAAAAAGGGCTCGAACGCAAGTGCCGCTGACGGCTCGAACTTTGTTCTCCTGTAGCCTGAGAGATAGCGTCGATTTATAATGGAAATTCACAGAATTCAAAAAGATAGGAGTGGTGTTAACTCTTCTAGTAAGTGAAAAGTAATAAAAATTTAAGTGAAAATATTTCTGTATTGTTCGCTAGTATGTAAAAGGGTAAAAATCTATCAAGTGCGAGTTTTACTCGCGCACGGAGGTTTCCGTATCTATCCGCTATCAATAATATCCGCCTATCTTTTGTCTTTCAACAATGCAATGTATAAAGCCTGTGGCGCCATCTATTATTCAGTAGCGTGACTAAACGATTTTTCGACCGTTGGTTGTATGGGAACCCCCCTTAATTTTTAACTTTTTATTTTTTTTTATTATTTTTTGTTATATCCGCCATAGTAACACAATATTCTGTGAAAGTTTCAACGGGCTACCTATTACGGTTCAAGAGATACAGCCTTCGGACAGACAGACGGACGGACGGATAGACAGACAGACAGCGGAGGCTTAGTAATAGGCTTCCGTAAGGGATACGGAAAAATAAAAAGGGTAGTCAGTCAGCGTGTAAGCGTTCATTGCTGGACATACGCCTCTCATAAATTTTTCTCCGGTCCTCCCGGCCTTCAGCGCGGCAGAGCGGTGTGGAGCCACTGTTCGCCAGCCGTCCCACCTGGCGTGTCGTCTTCCCACACTCCAATCTCCTATCCACGGCCGGTAGCGTAGGACACGGTTACGATGTAACTATTAAGTAATCTGTCACGGTTACTCCAATGGCCGCCGTCTCTATCACCAGTTCTATGCTTTTTAAAAATTTTATGTCAAATTATTTTCTATCAGCGTCTGTTTTTTTTTTTTTTTTATTGCTACCGAACTGGGTGGCTCTGTCCGAGGTCGCAACCTCAGGCGCAGCCAATTTCACCCCCGAGGAGGTGCCAGTCCGGCTTGGAGGTGGACTAATGTTGCTGGAGAAAGGCTATTAACCCGTTTGAAGATCTGTGGATTGTAGGAGTGGGGGAAGATATTTCCTGGGAGCCCGTTCCACACCTTTGCAGTGCGGCACAAGAATGATTTAGAGAATCGTGCAGTTCGAAGAACTCTTCTGTCGACTACAAACGGGTGTTCCGCGAGAGTATGGCGGGTTTGGCGAAGGCGAACAGGAGGAGGAGGTTTGTTCTTCCGATGGGGCTTTTCACGACTTGGATGGAGAGTGGGTTTATGTGTTCCATTCGTGAAAGTGAAATTATTGGACGAATTTTAAGATTTTTATTTTATTTTTAATTAATTGTCTTTATCGGCCTCCATGCGCCTATCCCAAATCCAAATCCCATACGTTGGTTTGTAAAGAATCTCTATTGGCATTAAACTCACCTTTTTTTTTTTATTGATGCTGACACGGTTGGCTTCATCACCTACAACATCCGTGATGTCAGCCCATAACACCGGGTGAGCTAGGTGCCACGTCAGTGCATCCCTTCGGTCGTGCCGGCTACACTGAACTGGACGGAAAACACAAACTATTTACATAGCCGTTTCGACCGACCTTTCATTCAGTGCGGTGGTAGCAACCCGGGCGGGTTGAACCCTACCACCTAGTAATATAAGAAGGGAGTCATATCCCTTGTCGCCTTTTACGACATACACGGGGAGAGATGCAGTGGGGCTATTCTTTTAAAGTACCGGACCCACACGGTACAAACACGTCACGGTCACCTTTTATGTCGCATGTATTTACTGGTGTGCATTATAATATTCTGTGGTGATGTGAATTTTCGTGAATGTATTTTCTACCCTATGTCGTGTTGTGTCATACCGGTACTAAAAAAAAACCGGCCAAGTGCGAGTCGGACTCGCGCGCGGAGGTTTCCGCACGACAAAAAAAAACATTGTGAAAAACGTTTCTTGCATGGGAACCCTCCTTAATTTTTGTATTTTTCTATTTTTTATTATTTGTTGTTATATTCGCCATAATAACACGATATTCTGTGAAAATTTCAACCGGCTACCTATTACGGTTTCAAAGATACAGCAGTAGGACAGACATACATAGAGACAGGCAGACGGCATAGGCTTAGTAATAGGTTTCCGTACGGGATACGGAAACCTAAAAAGCATAGTGCCACTTCGTCTACAATGGTACACTCAATTTCAAAAATGTTTATAGAAAATTCCTTCTTACCGTACAAAAAGAGCGCTAACCCTCATACAGTAAATATATTTCTAACACGATTGATTAAATCCACTCCTCCCTTCACTCTTAGTAGGTATTTAATTTAGTTAAAAATCTTTTTTTTGTAATAATTAATGTTGGGTAAACTTGTAAAAAAAATGTGTAAAAATTTTGTGTTAAAAAACTTACTATACAATTTTACTGGACGGGGGTGGTCTGTGTTGTGCGTCAACTCACTTGAGTCCTTGCAGTTCAACGCCGATTACTCTGCTCACCCCGATTGTCGGATTACAGCGTGCGTGCGGTAAGTATTTATGCTATGTCATGTCGTCTTAGCTTTTTGGCTACCTGTACTTAACGTAAGCCTTCCCCTCACACCTGTCTCATGTGTCAAGGCTTTACTTTTTGGTCGCTTTTAGCTCCACTTAAGCCTCCACAACGTTCTCCATGCGCGCGCACGCTTCCGCCAGCGGTAGGCTTTCGTAATGTCCTCATTAAGGTGTATATATGAATAAATGTATGCTTTGTTGAATAATAAAATCAACACAAATAGTAATACTAAATAATAGGTAATAATAAGTTGAAATATAAGAAGATGTATAAATATTCTGAGTATTTTTTTAATTTATTGTGTAAAAAAAATTTATATAAAAATCTGAAACCAAATATTGGTATGAATAAAAGTACGTATTCTTTATTCTTCATTCATCATCCATAGACAGTACACTGCAGTCGGATTCGTCTCTCGTTTACATTTTTACAAAAGGTCTTTTGTTTACAAAATTCGTTTACAATAATTATTTGCACACGAAATATTTTTGGTGGCATCCCATAAATAATATAAATATAAAAAAAAAAGATTATAAACCGATTTTATTAAAAACCGATTGTTTTACCTATTTTATATTGAAATATGTTATTACAAAAATCTTACTGAATATCCACATAATACATGCAAGTATACCGCTCACAGTTGTGGATTACCTATACAGTTTTAGGTTTCCGTATCCCGTACGGAAGCCTATTACTAAGCCTACGCCGTCTGTCTGTTTGTCTGTCTGTCCGTCCGTCCGTCTGTCCGAGGGCTGTATCTCTTGAACCGTAATAGGTAGCCCGTTGAAATTTTCACAGAATATGTGTTATTATGGCGGATATAACAACAAATAACAAAAATAGGAAAAATTAAAATTAGGCCGGGTTCCCATACGAGAAACGTGTTTTTTTTCGATGTTTTTTTTTGTGGTGCAGAAATCTTGGTGCGCGAGTCTGACTCGCACTTGGCCGGTTTTTTATTGTAATTTGTAATTTTATTGTTTAAACTTGATTTCGTAGCTCTGACGAAAATAAATAAAAATTTGAAAATAAAAATGTTGCCCTTAATGTTGAAATATCAGCGCATTCTTCGTCTCCCGTGTAAAACTATAAATCTTCGCACATAAAAGCTTTATAGTGCAGGCGTTTAGTGGAGTAGCATTGTGCTATCGACGACCACAGAGCATGCAAGAGTGGAAGCAGTCTTCCTACTTAACTAACAGTAGGACCAGCACAAACACACACACACACAAGCACGCACGCACGCACGCACACAAACACCCACACACCCATAAACACTTCCTCTTCCGCAGATGACGTGATACTTCGGAACGTCCATATGTGACCAGAATTATTTTTATTTTATTTATTTGTGATATAATCACTAATTAAAAAATGTAGCTAAACGAAACGTTTGACAAGGAACCAGTTCCACCAAGAACATGCACTGCAAAGGTGTGGAATGGGCATCTGGCGAATATCTTTCCCTACTCCTGCAATCCACGGCTCTTCCTACTCGCACCTGCTCGGGAGTGAAATTGACTGCTTCTGAGGTCCGAACTGAAGGTAATATGCTGGGAATATCGCTACGTGGAACGAATATCGCTACGCACCAAAGTAGTTGATATTGGACACCGGGTGGCTAAGCTCAAGTGGCAGTGGGCTGGACACGTTAGCCGAAGAGACGATGACCGTTGGAGTTACCGTGTCCTACACTGGCGGGCGTGGACAGGAAAACGGAGTGTGGGAAGACCACCCGCCAGGTGGGACGGCGACATTAAGTACGCCGGCGGAAATCAGTGGTTCCGTATCGCTGAAGGCCGGGAGGACTGGAGGAAAATTGGAGAGGCGTATGTCCAGCAGTGGACGCTTACACGCTGACTGACTGAGGTCCGAACCTCGAGCATAGCTACCCATTTCGAGAGCAATAAAAACAGGACAGTTTACATAACTGCCTAGAACCTGTAAATATTTAGATAATTTATATAATATGTTGATGTATTCTTATGTTTTAGTTAGAGGAAGAATAAAACAACAATAATACAACAACGGATTGAGAAAGGGATGGGTTTTTAAATTACCGTGGTTGTTAGACATTATTTTAAATCAATCAGCTTTACTCACGGTTTCACTCCGAGCTATGTGGCTCGACGTTTCGGGCCAAGCACCTGAACCCCCGTCTACGGAAACTACCCGCACTGACCACGGCTACAATCTTCGTCAACGACGGACGAAGATGTGACAGTTGTCTGCCAACCGTCGCACAAGGCAGAGTGCTCCATGAAGATGGGCCATACGCTTGGCCCGAAACGTCGAGCCAGATAGCTCGGAGTGAAACCGTGAGTAAAGCTGATTGATTTAAAATAATGAGAAAGGGATGCTTCGGTGGTTCGGTCACTTTCGGTCATGTTGTAAGAATGGATGATAGGAGACTAACGAAAGTTTATGAAGCATATGTGAGTGAAAGAGCCGGGAAGGGTCGCCCTAGACGCACTTAGGTACCTGGACCAGATCGGGCATGTGCTCAAAAAGGGTCAAGTTCGTAGTACCCGTAACCAACGAGCATGCATGAAGACATTATGGGAGTGCAAGAGGCGGCAGAGGTGTGTCAGGACCGTGGCACGTGGAGATCCGTTGTCTCTGCCTACCCCACCGGGAAACAGGCGTGACGCTATGTATGTATGTATGTATGTATGTAAAACAACGTTTTACGTCCAAAGTTAAATTTCTGAACTGTATGGACAATATCGTTTCTGGGAATTTACCTCTGCGGCTTAGTGAAGTATATCTTTGTTATCTGCGACGACGGAGGAAACCGGTCCTACCACCAGAGTTGATGCTGTTCCGATCGTAAAATAAGAGCTGCTCCGAGGAGCGATAAGCTATCCAAGCTGCTAACGTTACTCCAGTGCGTGGCGAGTTAGTGAGTGGTAAGGCGTCATCCTTGTGTTGTGACGCTCCAAGATTTATTCGAAGTTGAGGCTTCCTGAAATGGCTTTTTGAAAGGTCTGCTTAAGGTCTGTTCTGTAATTGGTTCGAAATTCACAGTACACATTAAGAGTACTGTGACTAGCGATTTTAGCCACCAGTGTAAATCCGGCATATCCTGCAACCGAAATAGTACCTATACACAACAATCAATATGAAGTAAGGAGTGGCTGAAGTAGGAAACTTGGACTCTTCTTCGCCCACCCTGATCTCGAAATATATCTTATTAACTCTATCACGAGAGTACACTGGCCACTTCGACGTGTAAGAAATCTAGATAGGTACACGGTAACTTTTGTCATATTATTATTTGACTCAATAATCATAATATACTTTAAATACTGAGTTTGTAGCTTAGGGTAGAACTCAAATTTGTAAAAAGCAAAACTTTTTAATTGGCTTTACTGTTTTTAAATATGTTTATTGTAACTATTCATTATTATAAAGCGGCGGGTGGCCGAGTGGTTTGGGCATCGGCTTCTCATGCGAGAGGTCCGCGGTTCGAATCCGGTCAGCGTGTACCAATGAGTTTTTTCTGACGAAAAAATTTACGTGCGTAAAACCTTACCTGCTCCTTCACCGTTCGGAACCGATGTAAAACTGTAGGTCCATTCTCTTGCCCCTTACTAGGTGGTAGGCTCAAATTGTAGCCGACTGGGTTGTTACCACCGTACTGGATGTAAGATGGCCGCATAGCAACCTCGACCTCGGTTGTGTTCTCCTCTATTCCAATATAGCCAGCAATCCAGGGAAGTCTCCGGTATGGCACCTACCTTCTCGGAGGTGATATCGGCTGATCGGAGCATACGCTTTGGCCCCTCCGACTCAGCCAACCATACCGGATTACATAAAAAAAAATTATAGCTGATAAGTTTCCTAATAAATAAATAAATAAAATAAAAATACATTTATGGTTTAGGATTCCGTACCGCGGAAGGAAAAGACGAAAACCTTATAGGATAATTTTGCTGTCCGTCTGTGTGTCCGTCAACAGCCTTTTTTTTTCAGGAACGTTTAGTAGTATCGAGTTGAAATCAAATAAATTAATGTAAAAAATGTAAGCCCCATACCACAGATTACTTAATAGTTACTTCGTAACAGATAAATCACTCCATAGAAAATGTTCCTACCTTCGGGCTTTAATAGCCTACTGTTTCACATCGCCAATCGCTGCGTGCGAAAATGTACCTTAACGATCGAGTGTAAAGTGGTTATTGCTTTGCAGCTGCGCGCAGTTGCGTGGGCGAGCGTCTATGTATACTTCGCGCGGCTGACGAATTTTTACTGAAAAAGACCGCCGGCGGCCCGTCGGGCGGTAGGTAGTTAGCGCGCGCAAGTACATAGAGTGCGTGAGGCCTGCCCATACACAATGCAAAGAAAAGATACCAACTTTATTATCAAGTAACGAATATTGATAGGTCCTGACTCAACTAATTACAGTAAATTACTTATCGTATGTTACCTACTATAAAATGTTTTGGAGCAATAAAGTATTTCTATATATATCTATCTATTCCTATAGGTAGTAATTTCCAAGTCCGAGTTATCCTGGAATTTAGAAATCTGACAGTCAACTTCCCGGTGCCATGGAATAGAGAAATCTGACACACAAGTTCCCGTTGCCATGGAATTTAGAAAGCTGACAGACTAGTTCCCGGTGCCATGGAATTTAGAAATCTGACAGACAAGTTCCCAGTCCCATGGAATGACAGACAAGTTCCCGGTGCCATGGAATTTAGAAATCTGAGAGACAAGTTCCCGGTGCCATGGAATTTAGAAATCTGACACACACGTTCTCGAAGCTCGGAATTTAGAAATCTGACAGACAAGTTCCCGGTGCCATGGAATTTAGAAATCTGACAGACAAGTTCCCAGTGCCATGGAATGACAGACAAGTTCCCGGTGCCATGGAATTTAGAAATCTGAGAGACAAGTTCCCGGTGCCATGGAATTTAGAAATCTGACACACACGTTCTCGAAGCTCGGAATTTAGAAATCTGACAGACAAGTTCCCGGTGCCATGGAATTTAGAAATCTGACAGACAAGTTCCCGGTGCCATGGAATTTAGAAATCTGACAGACAAGTTCCCGGTGCCATGGAATTTAGAAATCTGACAGACAAGTTCCCAGTGCCATGGAATGACAGACAAGTTCCCGGTGCCATGGAATTTAGAAATCTGACACACACGTTCTCGAAGCTCGGAATTTAGAAATCTGACAGACAAGTTCGCGGTGCCATGTAATTTAGAAATCTGACAGTCAACTTCCCGGTGCCATGGAATAGAGAAATCTGACACACAAGTTCCCGTTGCCATGGAATTTAGAAAGCTGACAGACTAGTTCCCGGTGCCATGGAATTTAGAAATCTGACAGACAAGTTCCCAGTGCCATGGAATGACAGACAAGTTCCCGGTGCCATGGAATTTAGAAATCTGAGAGACAAGTTCCCGGTGCCATGGAATTTAGAAAGCTGACAGACTAGTTCCCGGTGCCATGGAATAGAGAAATCTGACACACAAGTTCCCGTTGCCATGGAATTTAGAAAGCTGACAGACTAGTTCCCGGTGCCATGGAATTTAGAAATCTGACAGACAAGTTCCCAGTCCCATGGAATGACAGACAAGTTCCCGGTGCCATGGAATTTAGAAATCTGAGAGACAAGTTCCCGGTGCCATGGAATTTAGAAATCTGACACACACGTTCTCGAAGCTCGGAATTTAGAAATCTGACAGACAAGTTCCCGGTGCCATGGAATTTAGAAATCTGACAGACAAGTTCCCAGTGCCATGGAATGACAGACAAGTTCCCGGTGCCATGGAATTTAGAAATCTGAGAGACAAGTTCCCGGTGCCATGGAATTTAGAAATCTGACACACACGTTCTCGAAGCTCGGAATTTAGAAATCTGACAGACAAGTTCCCGGTGCCATGGAATTTAGAAATCTGACAGACAAGTTCCCAGTGCCATGGAATGACAGACAAGTTCCCGGTGCCATGGAATTTAGAAATCTGACAGACAAGTTCCCGGTGCCATGGAATTTAGAAATCTGACAGACAAGTTCCCAGTGTCATGGAATGACAGACAAGTTCCCGGTGCCATGGAATTTAGAAATCTGACACACACGTTCTCGAAGCTCGGAATTTAGAAATCTGACAGACAAGTTCGCGGTGCCATGTAATTTAGAAATCTGACAGTCAACTTCCCGGTGCCATGGAATAGAGAAATCTGACACACAAGTTCCCGTTGCCATGGAATTTAGAAAGCTGACAGACTAGTTCCCGGTGCCATGGAATTTAGAAATCTGACAGACAAGTTCCCAGTACCATGGAATGACAGACAAGTTCCCGGTGCCAAGGAATTTAGAAATCTGAGAGACAAGTTCCCGGTGCCATGGAATTTAGAAATCTGACACACACGTTCTCGAAGCTCGGAATTTAGAAATCTGACAGACAAGTTCCCGGTGCCATGGAATTTAGAAATCTGACAGACAAGTTCCCAGTGCCATGGAATGACAGACAAGTTCCCGGTGCCATGGAATTTAGAAATCTGAGAGACAAGTTCCCGGTGCCATGGAATTTAGAAATCTGACACACACGTTCTCGAAGCTCGGAATTTAGAAATCTGACAGACAAGTTCCCGGTGCCATGGAATTTAGAAATCTGACAGACAAGTTCCCGGTGCCATGGAATTTAGAAATCTGACAGATAAGTTCCCGGTGCCATGGAATTTAGAAATCTGACAGACAAGTTCCCAGTGCCATGGAATGACAGACAAGTTCCCGGTGCCATGGAATTTAGAAATCTGAGAGACAAGTTCCCGGTGCCATGGAATTTAGAAATCTGACACACACGTTCTCGAAGCTCGGAAATTAGAAATCTGACAGACAAGTTCCCGGTGCCATGGAATTTAGAAATCTGACAGACAAGTTCCCGGTGCCATGGAATTTAGAAATCTGACAGACAAGTTCCCAGTGCCATGGAATGACAGACAAGTTCCCGGTGCCATGGAATTTAGAAATCTGAGAGACAAGTTCCCGGTGCCATGGAATTTAGAAATCTGACACACACGTTCTCGAAGCTCGGAATTTAGAAATCTGACACACCAATTTAGAAACCCATCACGAAAGAACTGTGCTGCATTATGGGTTGTTAGTAAAGTATATTTTACATACTTATTTAGGTGTACCGTGTACCGGTTGTACCGTGTGGGGCCGGTACTCTAAAAGAATGGCCCCACTGCATCTCTCGCCGTGTATGTCGTAATAGGCGACTAAGGGATGTGACTCCCTTCTTATATTACTAGGTGGTAGGGTTTAACCCACCCGGGTTTGTACCACCGCACTGAATGAAGGTCGGTCGAAACGGCTATGTAAATAGTTTGTGTTTTCCGTCCAGTTCAGTGTAGCCGGCACGACCGAAGGGAGGGCTGACGTGGCACCAAGTTCACCCGGTGTTATGGGCTGACATCACGGATGTTGTAGGTGATGTAGCCAACCGTGTCAGTTTCCATAAAAAAAAAAAGTTTTTTAATTGTCAGCCTCTGTTGCTGAATGGTATGATCGATCGAACGCTGTTCGTGATATTAAGCATTGAAGGATATTCCCGATGTTTAAATAGCCTTTCCCGATGTTTGACAGCCCTCGACGCGAGTTCAACTATGTACGCTCTCCCATACCGATGGCGGGGAAGTTTGGGAAGTTTAGGGATTTTCGGGATTTTTCCCGGTCCCAGGATTCCGCGACCGACCGGCATCCCGAGGGAATTAAGTGCCCTGTCCGCGGATTATGGAAAAGTGATAATATGAGTCGCTAGTTCTTACAAATTTTAGTTTTTCTCATGGTTGTAACATACATACATACATACATATCACACAAGCTGAATTCCGACATTCGGGAAAGCAGAGTAATCGGTGTTGTGCTGCAAGAACTCTGGTAGATTACAGCACAACACCGACCACCACATTTCGCAAAGTATTCGAACAAGATTCAATCGATCAAGCAGCAAATAAGGCACGAAGACCCACCTGTTGCATGACTCGGTGGAAGTACCGTGCCAAGGTGAGAGGTGGCGACCTTGTCGCCCTTTAGCACGGCATCTTGTCCTTATCCCTTATTCGCCTTTTACGGCATGCTTGGGGGGAGATGCAGTGGGGCTATTCTTTTTAAGTACCGGCCCCACAAGCAATCAATACTAATAATGGGATATTGCGTTTGTAGACTCTATGATACTAAAACCAAATTGACGACTTTTAGAAATAGTTTCTGTATGTATGTATGTTCCTTCGTAACTCTTAAACCGATCATCCGAGTTCGTTGAAACTTAGTACAAGCACATTATTTAACTATACGTGACACAGGAGGTGCAAAATAAAATTCAGTTCTGTTTACGCTAAGATGTGGTTCTCATACAAGTGATCCGCCTTTTTAAATACGAATTTAACGCGAGCGAAACCGCGGGCAAAAGCTACTAAAGAACAAAATGTAACTGAACTAAAACATTAAATCGACTTCAAAGAATGATATGACACTCCATTCCGCGAGAGCTTTAAAGGGAAAAGCCTCGGTATTAAATCGGAGGTATATATTTTGTATGCAAGCGAGTCCCTTTGACAGACGAGACTGGAAGCAGTAACGAGTGGATTCTTTGGTTTCAAACAAACTTCGTGAGAATCCTTTCAGCGGTTCTAGAGTTACTAGCTTTCAAGATACAGTTCCTTTACTCGGAATGTACTTGGCCGCTTTCTCTGTCTTCTCCACCCTTACTAGGCGGTTGGCTCAAATTGTAGCCGACTGGGTCGGTACTACCGTACTGGATGTAACATAGCCGCATATATAGCAGCCTCGATTGTGTTCTCATCTATTCTAGTATAGCCAGCAATCCAGGAAAGTCTCTGGTATGGCAAACTACCTTCTCGGAGGTGATATTGGCTGGTCGGAGCATGTACTTTGGCCCTCCGACACATACTGGATTTAGAGAGAGATTAGAATCAACTTTAATTATTAGAGATGGGAAATTTAGGGGTAGGTACTAGAGGTTAAGGAAAATCGATTCGGGTTTATTCAAACAGAGTTAAAATTTAACACCCTATTTACCCTATTTAATAGGGTCGACGATCTTCCCAAGGACACCTTCTGATCTGATCTCAATTTTGAATTTTCAACCTTTCGACAGACATACAGACGCTTATAGCATCTAACCATGCAAAGCTCCAAAAAAACTTCATTTGACTACTTTTATATGTAAACCAACATGTGTGGCTGTGCCGAGAGACCAATAGTGCAGTTGACAGAGCCAAAATCACCTCTCCTCGCGAAACCACGCTCAGTTAGGTGTCATGCCGGCAGATTTTCGGACTGTTGTTAGGCTGTCTAGCCTGTTAATGCGACATTTGAAGACACCCAGGTTAAAGGATTCGGGAAAGACACTCACCGGAAGACAGTTCCACACACTATCGATGCGACATAGAAACAACTTTGAGAACCGATGGGTTCTCAAAAGCCAATGTCAACAACAAAAGAGTGCTCTCTCTGCGACGAGTCATGCGGAGATAGAACGGGTGGCAGAGAATAAGGGATGCTAGTTCCACAGAGCAGCGTCCGTGATAGTACCTGTAAAACAGACTAAGATGAACCTAATGATCGTGTGTGACTCAGCGGCTCCAGACCATCTGTAAGTTTCGGGTCACCAACAAGACGGATGGCTCGGTGCGGTATCGAGTCTAAGGACGCAATCAGATATTGGGGACTACCCTTCCAGATGTGACTGGAGGCAGTACTCCATGACCGGCCTAATCTGTGGTTTGTACAACAGGAATAGTTGTGCCGGTGAGATGAACCGCCGATTACGGAAAAGTATTCCCAATTTTCTGGATGCAGTTTTAGCCTTAGACTCGATTAATTGCCGGAATGTACGTCTTTCGAAATGGTGGTGCCCAGGTGCTCCGAGACTGTTACGACGCTGCCTTGGAAACTAGCTTGGAAAAGAATGAAATCGACCTTAGCAAATAATGCGCAGCACTGAGTCTTGCTAACGTTGAAGGCGACAAGGTTTCCTGGCCTCATATAACTACTTTTCCGAGAACGTTATCGACCTTATCAACCACGGAACGTTGAGCCTCACTATGCCCCGAATCTCTACTCTTCCAGTCCTTACATAGCACTCGTCATATTTTTTTTTTTACTTGATACTTAAAAAGAAATTCCCTCCTGCATCTTTCCCCGTGCATGTCGTAAAAGGCGACTAAGAGATAAGGACAAGATGTCGTGCTCAAGAGCGACAGGTTAGACACCTCTCACCTTGGCACGGTCCTTGCACTAAGTCTTGCAGCAGGTGGGTCTTCGTGCCTTACTTTTTTTTTATGGAAACTGACACGGTTGGCTACATCACCTACAACACCCGTGATGTCAGCCCATAACACCGGGTGAACTTGGTGCCACGTCAGTGCTTCCCTTCGGTCGTGCCGGCTACACTGAACTGGACGGAAAACACAAACTGTTTACTATAGCCGTTTCGACCGACCTTTCATTCAGTGCGGTGGTACCAACCCGGGCGGGTTAAACCCTACCTAATAATATAAGAAGGGAGTCATATCCCCTAGTTGCCTTTTACGACATACACGGGGAGAGATGCAGTGGGGCTATTCTTTTAAAGTATCGGCCCCACACGGTACTTGCTGCTGGATAGTTATCTTGTTTTAATACATCGCTAAACTTGGGTCGGTGTTGTGCTGTAATTTACAAGAGTACTTGTAGTAATTACTCTGCTTACCCCGGTTGTCAGGTTACAGCGTATGGCGTGACAGTATGTATGTATGTTGAATTGGTGAACATGAGTTCCGTATGAGAACTCTAAATACTTCCTCATCCGTATTCCAAAGTCGCTTTGTTTGCTTTTCATTCGCCTAAACGTGTACCGAGGAACCCAGACTCAATACCCGAGTAACCGAGTTAGTGCAATGCGAGAGCATGTAGGTAGGTATATGCGCAAATACAATTTAATTAAGGCACTCGAGGAGGAGCCCTGGTCTTAGCCCGACTTGATGCGGATTAAAGTTTAAATTGAGGCAGATCCTTCTACAAATATATGTTTTACTCGTTTTACGGATAAGTATGTATGTGTTTTTAGAATGTGTAAAAGTGCTTTAAACATAAACTTGGCTTCATCGTGTAGCCTGTTAACTTAAAGCTTTTTTTTATTTACAGTTTTTAATTGTTTTTTTTTTAAATTGATGTCATAATTATTGTTGTTTATTTTATTAAGTATATTGTGACTAAACCAAATAAAAATAATTAAACTATGATAAAATTAATTTAAGTAAATTAACATTATTACTTTTGGAAAAAAACATTCACCATCTTGTAGCCCTATACGCGTCTTTTGAGCCCTCAACCACTCGCGTAGCCCCAAAACACGACACGACACACACGACACCAAGACGATTTCACACTCTCAGCGAAAATGGGGGGCTATACTGAAGCGATCGAAAAAAAACCTTTTCAATGTTAAAACACTAAATATAAAGTAGGCTTCTCGAGAATTTATAAAAATTACATTTATACGTACATAATATGTAGGTATATGTATACGGCAAGATTAATTTGATTTATTCAAGTCAGCAACAATAATTTACTTGTTTCATATACGAAAACAAAAATCTATACTTTCTATAACCTCGTAATATATAACATTGGAGCTACATTTCTCGTCAAAAATTGTCAGAATTCAATACTTGAACCATCTGGATACAATATTTCCGCTCTGTACATTGGAATTTTCGATTCTGCCAACTTGATCTGTAAGGAATGCAAGGTATAGATTTGCCTGTTTAACCCCACGCAAAAAGAGGGATGTTATAAGTTCGACGTGTGCGTGTATGTGTATATGTTTGGGTGTGTATGTGTACGTGGTATCGTAGCTCCCAAACGGATGGACCGATTTGAATGCGGTTTAAAAAAAAGCTTTAATTAAAAGTTACATTACAAATTACCCTTAAAATGTCAAAATTAATTTTCGTTTACTTAGGTACTTAAAGGAGTCGGGGGACCGCTAAGTAAATAAAATATAAAACCTTATAGGCGCGCGGCTATTTACTTAGCGGGCCCCCGACTCCTTTAAGCAGGTAAACGAAAATTAAATTACATCATAAAATATTTTTCTACAAATTATTCCTGGCAGCACCGCTTTGTAGGTGGAGTTGTAGGTATGCACGTAAAATTTTCCTTTGGAAAAAAACTCCTTGGTGCATGTCGATCGGAATCAAACTCCGCACCTTGATATCAAGAACATCTGTTCAAAAGGAACTATTTCCGTTGTAACAGAATTTTCAGTAGAGCCAAAAAACTGATATTTTCTGTGCAAATTTCAACGGGCTACCTGTTAGGGTTCAAGAGATACAGCCCTCAGACAGACGGACAGACGGACGGACAGACAGACAGACCGGCGGCGTAGGCTTAGTAATAGGTACCGGATACGGAACCCTAAAAATAAAATAAAAAAAGGCCACTCTACACAAACCGAACACCAATACCCCCAGAGCAGTTCCGCCCCCTCCCAGCACCTTCACACCCTCCAGCTCCAGAGCTGCTCACTCTCCGACCGATCCCCCATCCCCCAGCGCGCCGCCCGGGGGACTCGCCGACGACTATTATTCAAAACTTATCGCCGTATCGGAACTGCTTATCGGTACAGGGAATTGGGAACTCGCGAAATTGTGCGTAGAGGAAGCGAGTTCATGCGCTTTCGAATCAGTTATGTGAGTAGCGATATTTTTATAGGGTTAGGCTTAAAATCAGCGTTCTTATGGTTCGCCGTAGGAACAAGAGCTGTGCCGCATCCTTTTTGCGAACAATTTGTTGTTTTTATTTGTAATGTTTTTTTAGGGTCCCGTCGCAAAATGCGAGAAAAGGGACCCTTATGGGATCGCTCTGGTGTCTGTCTGTCTGTCTGTCGGTCACACGCAGATATCTCCGGACCTACTGAACCGATTTCGATGAAACTGACGCCAAATTACGTGCAATGTTTGCCCCTAGATGTATTATAGTACATAGGGCACACTAAAAGTTTCCGGAATTGGCCACTTACATAAACAATATTTAAAAAGTAATTACAACATTTGAAAATGGAACTCTTTGGCTGTAGAATGCAGTTTGTTTCATCTGACTGTCAATTGTTTTTACATTGTGGCTCCATTTTAAAAATTGCGTGTCTACATTAACATGGATTTAACCCGGGAAAATTTTCGTAGTATGATTTTCTACGATTTTAAGTGTAATTTGACAGCTCATCAGAGCCTCGCTCGGCTTCAATCTGCTTTTGGCGATGAAACACCATGCAAGACGACTATTTATTGCTGGTTTGCAGAATTCAAGCGCGGTCGTGTCAATCTCAGTGACGAATCTCGCGATGGTCGCCCGTCCACCGCTGTGAACAACAAAAACATCGATGCTGTGCGCCGTATGATCGAAACAGACAGGCATGTGACCTACCATGAGATTCGGGCATCCTTAGACATAGGCATGAGTCAAATACAATCAATCCTACACAAACATTTGGGTGTGAGAAAGCTGTGCTCGCGGTGGATCCCACACAATTTGACCGAGGCTCAAAAAACGCACCGCGTCACTTGGTGCAATGCCATGCTTACCAGATTCAACAAAGGCGCTTCAAATTTGGTGTGGGACATAGTAACAGGTGACGGCACCTTGTGACTTTTTTCTGTTCCCAAACATTAAGAACCAATTACGCGGTCAACGATATTCATCACCAGAAGAGGCTGTCGAAGAATATGAAAAACACGTTTCTGAGGTCACCACGGAGGAGTGGCACAAAAGTTTTCAAAATTGGTTTAATCGTATGAAAAAGTGCATTTACGCAAAGGGAGAATATTTTGAGAAACAATAAATTCATTTTTGACCTTTAATAGTATTTTATTCCTATTAATTCCGGAAACTTTTAGTGTGCCCCACGTATGTAGTTTTTTTTTTTTTAAATAAATCAAGTGTCATGTAATTCTTTAGGTATTTTTAAAAAATATCTGCTATAATTAATAAGTTTACTTTAACAAATATTTCGTTTAAAAGTTGACAAAAAACTGCACAAATAAAATTGTACAATCATTTAAATGACTCGATCAAAGGGAGTGAAACTTTAGAAGTATTCAAAAAACAACTAAAAAGCTATCTAGTAAATCGGCCATATTATGATACAGAAGAGTATTTTAAGAATTTTACCTGCAATTTAGATTAATAATATGTAAATTAAGTAATTTTTTCAGAGTTCTAGTCTTTAGTTTTTATTAGATTATGATTTTACATTACTTAACTCTTATTATATTAATTTTTTGTTTATTTTAACAGCTATGTACAGCTCCTCGGAGTTTTTTATTGCATAATAAATAATACAATACAAAAATACATACATACAGAAAATATTTTCTAAAAAATCCTTGAAAATGTCAGATTTATCCATCCATCTCAGCCTAGCTGGAGAACATTTCGCCGGAGTGCCAGTAATAATATAACACAATAACTAGTAATAAATTCCTCTCCTATTTCACACGTCGCACGCACGGAGCCCCTCCCAACACCCCTCCCTCCTCCTCTCACCCCCCGGGGTCCGCCTACATCACCCCTTACGGAGAGGAGACCTTATCACGTATCTTGTGTTAAATGTAGCTAGAAGGATAACAAATTCTTAATAGCTCCAAATAAATATTTTACAGAAATAAGGGCAATATAACATTCCCATGAGCTGCAAAAGCGGATTTATCTCGTACAGATATTTCTTCCAGTCAACCTTTGGATGTTTGAATTTGATTTGATGGATGAATATTTAGGGTGTCAAATGACGCGTATCGACAAATGCTACAAGATGGTGAAAACAAAACAAAAATGAATAAGTTTGCGATTTAAAAAGGGCACTTAAACATATTTCTAAATATACATTTTAAACTTTTATATTTTTATATTGTAGATTGACTCAATATCTGGGATGTTTTTTGATTTTTTTAAACGTGAAGATTTTAGGAGTTTTTTTTTCAAATTTTCCGTTACGCGAGTTCCGAGTCGTCTTTATCTTGCAGTGTGAGTAGTTGAAATGGTTTTCGTGTATGCATATATATAAAAATTATTAAAAAAAAATTTTATTTTTAATAATTTTTGTAAATTGTTCAATATTTGAATACACCCTAAAAGTCATTTTCAATGTACCTATAGCCGACCGACCGACCAGCCTAGAAGTTCCTAGGGTCGGCCTTCCTCGGCGGGGACCTACTTACTCTGGCTTGAGGCGCACCTCTCTTCTTCGAAAGAAATACTTTTCATTGCTCTCGCCGCAACCCGTAACGCCGGCGCCGTCTATATCCGACGCACAGAGAGTCGCTGGAAGCCGGCGGCAGGTCGGCGAGAGCAACGTGTTTTAAACAAACGTTTCATAAATAAAACACACGAAAAATATAAGCAAGTAAGTATACTCTGTGCTTTTGTGCTGGCGATAACAATTCCACAAGTACTACTAAAACAATCAAATGAAATAAAAACCAAAAGAAATCTCAAAAAATATAAACTAACAATTACTCACTAAAAATTACACAAAACAATTACATACACAAGTCCCAAGAAAATCAATATCAAATTTAAATAGTTTTACTTTGAAACTACAATTTACATTACAGTCAACAATTACAGTTACAATCTCAAAATACAATTTCTTTTCACTTACGTGATCGAACGATTACACAATAAATTCAAACAAATATTAACTGAGCTCTACAGGAAGTACCACGCGTTACAAACTCCAAGGAAGGAATGTCCCTGGTCCTGGGAGGGGGTATCCTTTTATACACTCCCCCGGACTCCAAATACGCAATAACATCATGCGCTGGCCCACGTGATTTTCTAACGGATACAAAACAAAATGCGCACAATGTATTTTGAAAACACCGCCAAAGCTTTTGGTTCGGTTCTTTCAATTTGCCGACATTTAAAAACAAACTATCTTATGACGAGTTAACGCAATAAACAATAGTCGGCGGATCGCCGTGTGAAAGTTTCGCTGTCTCTTTGACCGGCGCGGTGCGGGCGGCCTTGACAAATAAACATCAAAATATCTTTGAGATATGCCGCCGTGGTACATTTTAAAACGTAATACATTCTTTCTCACGCCTTGCATGTGCGCGTTTTACAACTTTGTTTACAAACAGAATGAACATATTATTTGCCTAAATAAGTACAGATAAATATGCATTTTGCAAGAGAACATTTGAACGCTTTCTTAACCGACTTAAGAGATACCTAGAACTAGCAGTAATACCTAGAACTAATAATACCTATTAATTAAGATTAAAGTTCAATACATTAGCGCGTTCGCAACAGTCCCCCTCTCATGACGTGGCACGTCATCAACATGTAGGCGGCGCGCTCCTGGCACCAACCTATTGCTCTGGCTCCGTCGGCGCACCCGAAGTCGGTCTGCAAACGCCTGTTGCAGGACGATCTTCGACCCGCGCGATTCCATCAGCAGCGGGTGACGGAGGTGCCGGCCGCTTACAGCAGAAGCGACCGCGTCGACAGCCGTCTCGCAAGACGACTCCAGTTGTGTAGGTAGAACGACGCACTCCCGGCGCCTTTCCACACCTGCTCGAACACCGCAGGCCGGTGCGCGCGTCGACTGCTCGTTGTGATGCTCGTCGACGTGCGTGACTCGACGACTCGTACCAGCCGTCGTGTCGCAGAAGAAGAGCGCAGAGACCTCTGGCTCTCCCTCCTTCCCTCTGGCTCCGTCGGTGCACCCGAAGTCGGCTTCCAAACGCCTGTTGCAAGACGATCTTCGCTCCGCGCGATTCCATCAGCAGCGGGTGACGGAGGTGCCGGCCGCTCACAGCAGAAGCGACCGCGTCGACAGCTGCCTCGCAAGACGGCTCCAGATATCCAGGTGGAACGACGCACTCCCGGCGCCTTCCCAAACCTGCTCGAACACCGCAGGCCGGTGCGCGCGTCGACTGCTCGTTGTGATGCTCGTCGACGTGCGTGACTCGACGACTCGTGCTTGGCCGTCGTCTTCGTGGTACGTCCTTTGTACCCTCCCCCGCGGCCAGGTGTTGCGGGGGGAGGAGGGGTCGGCGTTGTAGACGATGTCTCCCTCCTTCAAGTCCGGTCCGGCGCCCTCCCGAGCACGTGGTTGTAGCATCGGAAGGTACTCCTTCACAGTCGATCGTAGCTTCATCTCCCAGTGTCCATGGCGAAGCTCATTCACTATTATTTCGTAGCCTTTTTCGTGTAGTGCTTGTCTGTGGTGTTCAAACACTACTAAGCGCGTTGTGTCAAAGTCGCCGTCCAAGATGATAGGCAACTTCGCGCTTTTTCCATCTTTGCCTTTCGTAGCAGCCCTTAGAGTCGTAGCAGCCCGCCTTGTGACGTAGATGGACTTAACTCGTAGAGGCGACTAGGCGGGATAATATCACGTCGTTCTCGTACGTTGATACATTTATCGTAGCATTGTTGTTGAATATTTCGTAGCAGTAGTATTATTTCTGCTGCGTCGGTGTATATTTTCGATAGAGCCGTCGCTCTACGGCGTAGACGGTCTACGAAGTATATGACTCGTGCTGTAGTTCGTAGCAGCCGAGTCCATGAGGAAAATCGTTTTTCCTCCCATGTTGCCGCGTAACTCACGGGTGCAGTGTGAGTCACGCAATGCGGTTTCAGCTCCTCCGTGCCAGCTGTTGATACTGGCTCTACGGAAGGCTGCGTTGGCCAATCATTTTTTGGCGTTTTTAGAAAGCCGGGTCCTGAAAACCATTTTCCTTCATTACCCAGACTGAACTCGCCCATGTCGCGGGTCACAAGGTCAGCTGGGTTATCGTCTCCAAGTATCCACTTCCATTTTTCTCGTTCTGTCAGGTCATCGATCTCGCCCAAGCAGTGTGCGATGAACGCCTTGAAGTTGCGGGGGTCCGTCTTGCTCCACGCGAGCACCGTCCGCGTGTCGGTCCAGATGTGCTTCTCGGCCGGCGCGAGGCGATGTTCTGCGCAGACCGTGCGCACTAGGCGCACTCCCAGTAGCGCTGCTTGGAGCTCCAGCTGCGGGATCGATGTCGGCCGCAGCGGCGGGACTCTCACCTTGCTCGCGGCAGTGTGCCGATGTCCGTTATCTGTGAATACAAAATAACACACGGCACCGTACGTTTGCTCAGAAGCGTATGTAAATGTATGCAATTCAACGCCCTTTGTCCGCAATAAGTCGACCGACTTGCCGTGGTTCATCTCGTTCAGCCGGAGTGAGCTAAGTAAGTGAGCGCTATTACTTGCCCATCCGGTGAGTTCAAACCCTCCTCTGAGGTGTAACTCTCGCAGATCCGCGGCCAGTCGTGTCGCCTCCATGTCATAGTTCGCCTTTGTAACAGCGGCGACGGTAGGCAACTCAGACGCGTACATATCGGTGTTCTTACCCTTTACATAGATCGCTATCGCGGGCGAGCAGGTCGCCCCGAAGATGAGTGACGTCATACGGCACTCCGTGACGTCACCCCCTCTCGTAGCATTTCTCCATACAAATCGTAGCGCGTCGCGGTCTTTCCCACGAACGCGTACACGGAGGAACATTTCTTTCAATGACTTACCTCTCGACCAGGCTGCAGCGTCGATCACGAAGCAAAGTTTCTCCGGCTTTTTCGGGCTCGTTACGCCGAAGTGCGCCAGGTAACATGTGTGTGCTGTCACAGGCCTGTCGCAGCGTTCGGTGTAGCCGCGTTCGAACAGCTGCTCTATCTCTTTTTTATACCTAGCCGCATAGTTAACATTTTTACTCATTTTACTGTCCGTGCTACGCACTCTGTTGACAGTCATCTGCTTATCGTTCTCACTTACGCGCTTGTCCAATAAGACGCCAACTGCGTCCAATTCGTAACTTTTTCTTACCAATTCGTGAAGCTCGTGGTTAATCGCGAAGTGGCTCTGATGCTCCGCCGGTTTGCCATACTGACAGTATCCGTGGAGTATCCATCCAAGTAGAGTCCGCGAGGCCATCGGTTCGTTCCGGCGTCCCATACGAATCTCTCGGCTCACTATTAGATGCACATTGTCTTGTCCAATAAGAATCTCCGGTTGAGCATTCTCATAGGAAAGACCATCTAAACCGGCTAGATGTTCGTACTTACGTACATCTCCGGTAATTGTTTGCGTGCTCAACCTTAAGCGCGCCAAAGTTCTAGCTCGTATCTCGTACATATCATTTCCATCAGTTTCCATAATGCGTAGCGTTACCTTCTTACTTGTTGTATCCGCTATCGCCTGACCCACTCCCGAGATGAAGATTCCTTCCGGCTCACCCGCGAGGCCTAATCTCTGCGCGAGTCCGTCGGTCATCAACGTCACTGTTGACCCTTCATCTAAGAGAGCGTAAGTGTTCACCTTACCTTTCGGTCCAATTAGAGTGACAGGCGCTATCTTCAGACATGCTCTGTCGCTCGTCACCGCTGCGTTTGTCACCGTCTCGTGCTGTCGCGAGGTCGCGCCGTCGACTGCAGTCGGTGCAGCGGCTGCGGCGGAGGCGGCGCACGCTGCCCATCCGGACGGGGCGGGGCCTCGTGCCGCGGTTGTGGAGGGGATATAAGCGTCTACGTCATCGCTCGTTCCTTTTCTGTGAGCGGTGCACATTGCGCTTGCGACGGCGGGAAGATTTAAATCTCTCCGCCATGCCAAATGTAACAGTGGGTGGTGACAGCGCTTACAGCCGTCTTTTCCACAATTACTTTTCCATTTACATTGTTTACTCCGATGTCTATATCCCAGACACTGGAAACACGTTTGTAGATTACGGGCTACAACCCAACGATCTTCCGTGTTCATTTTCTTGAACTTGTCACAAACAGCTAAATTATGTGATTTCGCGCACAATCCGCACTCTACTTCCGTCCTGTTAGCTGTCGAGGCCCCCGCGGTACCAGCGTGCGCTTGTCCTTGCGCACCCCGACCTTTCGACCTTCTTTCGGTCGCCAGGGCCCCCGTGTGGATCATCATGACCGCGCCCACGTGTGACGAATCGCTATTCCAACGTGTTCCACCTACCTCCTCAGCGGTGGCGGAGTGAACATCGTAGCGAGCGGCGCGCGTACTTTTCGCCGTCGCCTGCTCGCCTTTCTGCTTCTGTGGTTGCGTAGCGGCCGCCTCCCTCGGGGTCGCGCCGTACGCTCGCGCCTTCTTGACCTCTGACCGCAAGAAGCGCACCAAAGTAGCGTTCTTTGACTCGGCGCCCTCGTCGTTGAGACTCGCCCAGTCTATCCATCTTGAATGCAGCGTAACTGGAAACTTTTCCAAAATTAACTGATTCACATCACATATCATATGGTGATGATGTTCCTTTAACTTTTCAAGCACAGAAATACTGTTCTGGACCACAGATGTGAAGCCAGCTAGCTCCGTATGGTAGTCTAGCGGTAGCTTCGGCAAAGACTTAATTTTCTTCTCTAGCTCGCGCACTATGTGAGCTGGGTGCGCGAACCGTTCCTCCAACGAGTCGACGATCTCGTCCGGGTCGTCTGACATTGACAACAACATAGAAACAGCCTCTTTCGCCGGCCCTTTTAGGCACAAGCGCAGCCTCGCTAAGTTCTCCTCTTTAGTGAAGCGACTGTACTTCTTCGACTCTTCAAACGCTCGTTTGAAGGCCATCCACTCACATACTGAACCACTGAATACAGGCAGAGCTCTACTAACCGATCGGTAGTCTAATTTTTCCTCTCGGCGTAAATGTAACTGCGACATTGCATCTACTATAAGTCTAGTGTGTTCAGCCATTACCTCGTTACGCGGACGTCGGCCCGGCGTAGATGAACGCTCGCGTTGTCTTTTAGCGGGCGACTCATCTCTGCGTGGCGGCGATCGTCGCCGCGGCGGCGGCGTAGAATCAAATATTGTACTTACGTGCCGCGGCGGCGCGGAGTCCTCTCTCAGGCGGTCCGACGGGGGCGTGGGGAGTAATACCTCACTTCGTTGTCCCTCTAGCCAGCTGCGTACGCTGTCTCGGCGGCTGCCGTCTTCCTCTCGATGTGCTGATTCCTCGAATCGGACGGAGCGCGCCTCCTCCTCGGCAGCGATGCGTGCGAGCTCCACCCGCTCCTTCTGCTTGACCAAGTCAAGCCGTCGGCGCCTCGACTCCTCCTCAATCGCGTGTGCCTCCTCCAAGGCTTTTAGCGCGGCCTGTTCGCGCAGGTACGCAGACCTCTTTGATGCGGTGGAGAATTCCGACATCGATTCGGTATGCGTATCTAGCCCGCCGCGGTCGGAGCGAGAACGCACCGTACCTTCGGCGAGCTCACCGTAGAGACGGGTAGAGCCCTCGGCACCAAGCATAGTGCCTGGTACATCCGAGTCCGTGCGAGGCGTGACTGCGGATGTGTTAGTCGCGCGTGCGAATGATCGCAGCGGCGGCGCGACCCTGTCGAGCGTGCTCGCGAGCGCGCTCGCATGCGTACGCGCATCGCCCGCCGCGGCTTCACCCGCGGCTGGCGGCGCGCGCTGTGGCTCATTAACCGTACCCGTCTCCACGGGGACCCCTTCCTTCCGCGTGGTACTTCTGGTTTTCCTGGGACTGTGTTGGACAGACATAGTATTTGTGGAAATGTTATCTGATCTGCGTTCGAAGGACCAAACTATAGCCGACCGACCGACCAGCCTAGAAGTTCCTAGGGTCGGCCTTCCTCGGCGGGGACCTACTTACTCTGGCTTGAGGCGCACCTCTCTTCTTCGAAAGAAATACTTTTCATTGCTCTCGCCGCAACCCGTAACGCCGTCTATATCCGACGCACAGAGAGTCGCTGGAAGCCGGCGGCAGGTCGGCGAGAACAACGTGTTTTAAACAAACGTTTCATAAATAAAACACACGAAAAATATAAGCAAGTAAGTATACTCTGTGCTTTTGTGCTGGCGATAACAATTCCACAAGTACTACTAAAACAATCAAATGAAATAAAAACCAAAAGAAATCTCAAAAAATATAAACTAACAATTACTCACTAAAAATTACACAAAACAATTACATACACAAGTCCCAAGAAAATCAATATCAAATTTAAATAGTTTTACTTTGAAACTACAATTTACATTACAGTCAACAATTACAGTTACAATCTCAAAATACAATTTCTTTTCACTTACGTGATCGAACGATTACACAATAAATTCAAACAAATATTAACTGAGCTCTACAGGAAGTACCACGCGTTACAAACTCCAAGGAAGGAATGTCCCTGGTCCTGGGAGGGGGTATCCTTTTATACACTCCCCCGGACTCCAAATACGCAATAACATCATGCGCTGGCCCACGTGATTTTCTAACGGATACAAAACAAAATGCGCACAATGTATTTTGAAAACACCGCCAAAGCTTTTGGTTCGGTTCTTTCAATTTGCCGACATTTAAAAACAAACTATCTTATGACGAGTTAACGCAATAAACAATAGTCGGCGGCTCGCCGTGTGAAAGTTTCGCTGTCTCTTTGACCGGCGCGGTGCGGGCGGCCTTGACAAATAAACATCAAAATATCTTTGAGATATGCCGCCGTGGTACATTTTAAAACGTAATACATTCTTTCTCACGCCTTGCATGTGCGCGTTTTACAACTTTGTTTACAAACAGAATGAACATATTATTTGCCTAAATAAGTACAGATAAATATGCATTTTGCAAGAGAACATTTGAACGCTTTCTTAACCGACTTAAGAGATACCTAGAACTAGCAGTAATACCTAGAACTAATAATACCTATTAATTAAGATTAAAGTTCAATACATTAGCGCGTTCGCAACAGTACCCGAAGGTCATGCAATGCATGAGATCTGTGAATGTTCACAGCACATACCGCCGATAAGATAGCGTTATGATTTTAAACCTAAAACCATCTTGAGAAGTGACAGAAAGTGACAGTGAAAACCGTTTGTAAGTCGATAAAGTGGTTCTCGAGTTATAAGGATATTCATATATTGGCGTACGTTACACGGTTGGTCGCCGGTCGGCTGTAGAAATTTCGCTTTATTTATTAAGATGTATACCAGTATCTTCTGTCCTTCTCAAGGAATAAATATTGCATAACGCGTGACACGTACAGTGTGGGGCCGGTACTTTAAAAGAATAGCCCCATTGCATCTCTCCCCGTGTATGTCGTAAAAGGCGACTAATGGATATGACTCCCTTCTTATATTACTAGGTGGTAGGGTGTAACCCGCCCGGGTTGGTACCATCGCACTGAATGAAAGGTCGGTCGAAACGGCTATGTAAAAATAGTTTGTGTTTTCCGTCCAGTTCAGTGTAGCCGGCACGACCGAAGGAAAGCACTGACGAGGCACCAAGTTCACCCGGTGTTATGGGCTGACATCACGGATGTTGTAGGTGATGTCGCCAACCTTTAACCTGGCTGGGTGTCTTCAAACGTCGTATCAACGGGCCAGACAGCCTAGCAACAATCCGCAAATCTGCTGGCATGGCGCCTCACTGAGCGTGGTTTCGCGAGGAGAGAGGTTTTTGGCTCTGTCGACTGTAACATTGGTCTCTCGACACAGCCACCCATGTTGGTTTACATAAGAAAAAAACGTGTCAGTTTCCATAAAAAAAAAATACATTTTCAAAAACTTACGTAATAGAGCTTTCGGCAGGTCTCCAGAACCCAGCACGTGTCATGTCGCGCGTCGTCGCGGTGTGTATCTTCACGCCTAGCTGGCGAGGGGTCGGCAGAGGGGCGATAGAGGACCCATAAAGATAACGATAAATATAGCGGCCAACTTTTATGACTAAGAGGGCTTTGTTCGGAAAAATTACGTTATGTAAATTTTTTGTTGTTGCTAGCTCTTTTCAGTGTCCAATTTTCGCTACGCCATAAACAACTATTTTGATTGTTGTGGGCAGGATATGTTATCGGAAGTGATCGCGCAGATATGTTATTTGATGTTGAAACATATACCTGGACCCGAGGGTTTTCGGGGCTGGAGTTAATTTAGATTTTATAAAAACGCTCATTAAGAAGATTCTATAGGACATTAAACGAAAATTGTTATTTTGTTTAAAACTTCAAACAAATATTTAGTTCTATGAAGTACATACTTAATAAGAAAAAAAAATTTATAATATGTACTAAACACTGAAGCAGGCTTTTTAAATTTACAGTATTTTTTCATGGTGAAAAAAATTTCTGAATGTTACTCTATTTTAATTTCTTATGTCGACTGGATAATTATTTTGGAATAAAATTTACGTCATTGTATTATAGGGAATTGAATTTTCTAGACACTAAAGCACCAATATTCGAAATAAACAAATCCTAATAATTTTTAAACAAACAAAAACTACAAAATTCACCATATAAACGCGCGCACGGCGCTCGATTGCTCAGTGCCGCCGAGTCGATCTTTGTTTTGCCGTATGAATCCTCTTAACAGTGCCGTCAGTGAGAGACCCGCTGCATCCCTACACGCTGGACTTGTAGGTGATGTAGCCAACAACCGTTTCAGTTTACATTAAAAAATAAACTTACCGCGAGTGCGTACCAATCGGTTCTGCAGATCTATCCTCCACAGAACTGGTAAACCCTGGAACGCTCTCCTTGCCCACATCTTTCCCTCCTAGTACAGTCTCGGGTCCTTCAAGAGGGCGTGTGAATGGGCACCCGTCAGGCCAGCATGACATTCGCAACCCCCCAATTCGACCGAATGTCAATGGGCGTCGTTAGACACTTTACGGGTGGTGCGGTGCCACATGTCGCGATTTCTATAAAATAAAAGGTGTGTAATTGTTTACCGCTTCGACATAGTCGGCAAATCTACTGGTTGTTGTGGTGGACTCGTTCTCCGCGCCTAAGCCCGCTTCCATGCGGGCCTTTTGCGCGTCCTACGGCCTTAATCCAACCAGCCGAGTTCTTCCAGGAGGCGGCACACTCTCCTTGGGTCCTGGCACGCCTCTCGAAGTGTAGTAGGGCCTCCCAGCTCCTTCGCCCTTATGTCTGCCAACTCCTCGCACTCCAGCAGCACGTGGGTGGGTGTCTCGTCCGCCTGCAGGCATGCTCGGCACAGTGGACTGTCCGTTACTCCGATTACATAGAGGTGTCTGTTAAGTGTACAGTGACCAGTAAGCATACCTATCACTATGCGTAGTTTTGATCTATGGACACGGAGCAGCGTCTTGGCGAGACGGAGGTCCGGCTTAGCCATTGCATCCCTCGCCTGTCTGCAGTCACTGCCCGCTGCCCATCTGTCTATGTGTAGTCGATACGTACGTTTGTGTATCCAACTTTTCAGTTGGTTGTGTGGTAGTGGTACTAGAGGTTCGGGTCCTTCAGGTTTGCTGCTGGATCCCCTCTTCGCGAGTTCGTCAGCAGCATCGTTCCCCCGGGATCCGCTGTGGCCCTTTATCCACTGTAGCGTTAAAAAAAAAAAATCTACTGGTATGGTGTCTCGTTGTAGCCGCCCCTCGGCACAACCACCCAAACTACATACATACATACATAACACACGCTGTATCCCGACCATCAGGGTAAGCAGAGTAATCGGTGTTGTGCTATAAGGACTCTGGTAAATTACAGCACAACACCGACCACCACGTTTAGCACAGTATACGGACAAGACAACTATCAAGCAGCAAGTAAGGCACGAAGAACCCACCTGCTGCATGACTAGGTTGAAGGACTGCGCCAAGGTGAGAAGTGGCTAGCCTGTCGCCCTTTAGCGCAGCATCTTGTCCTTATCCCTTAGTCGCCTCTTACGACATGCACGGGGAGAGATGCCGTGGGGCTATTCTTTTTAAGTACCGGCCCCACACGGTACTCCACCCAAACTGGTTTTCATAAAAAAAAACACACACAAACAGACAACTGAATGAAAATAAGAAGTTCCACTTTCAAAATATTTTCATATGAAGGGCGCCACAAATATATTTAAATTCATGCAAGAATATGCTTAAACATCCTGAATATAATTTTCTAACTCCTAAAATTCATCTTGAATTTCAGGACTTTCCCCAAAATAAAACCTGAATAATTTACTACAATTTTCACAGCCAGGATGTGGCTCCATGTAAATTTATATACTCCAACATAAATTTTTTTACACACGTCAGCGTAAGAAACGTAAGAAACGTCACACCTCTATCCTAATGGGGTAAGCTTAGACAACAAATCTCCACGTGACACCATCCTGACCTGATACAGCTCAGAGGCCGTACCACCTCATCAGTAATTAAAAAAACTGTTTAAAAAAACAACTCATTGCAACGCCATCTATCATTCATTAATTGACATATTAAATATACAAACAATTTTTTTATGTCGAAATATCATAAAAAATCTGTTTTTTTTATTAAATAATATAAATAATTCAAACAATAACCAAATATTGGTGTAAAAAAGTATTTAATTCATACCTGTCATATTTAATTCATTTGTACCGTGTAGGGTCGGTACTTAAAAAGAATAGCCCCACTGCATCTCTCCCCGTCGCATGTCGTAAAAGTCGACTAAGGGATCGTCAGCCTCGGCAGCTCAGTGGTGCGGTCAGTTATTGGATGGGTGACCGCCCGACCGTTGGAGGCTGACCGTGGTTCGGATTCCACGTTAAACTGTAGGTCCCTTCCCTTCTTAACTTACTGGGTGGTAGGGTTTATCCCGGCCGGGTTGGTACCACCGCACTGAGCGAAACGTCGGTCGAAACGGCTATGTAAATAGTTCGTGTTTTCCGTCCAGTTCAGTGTAGCCGGCGCGAAATGAAGGGAAGCACTGACATAGCACCTAGTTCACCCGGTGTTATGGGCTGACATCACGGATGTTGTAGGTGATGTAGCCAACCGTGTCAGTTTCCATAAAAAAAAAAATAAAAAATAAAATAAAAAAACATTGAACCGACTTTAAAAAACAACTACTTAGAACTAAAAGGTGGTACAAAAGCACAAAAGGGCTTCATCTATAAATTTTGGGGAGTGCTTTTGTACCGCCTTCAACTGAATTATTTAATCATTTTCATTTTTAATTATAAGCACATAGTTGTTTTTTAAAAGTCGGCCCAATGATTTTTATTTCATTCTATTTAGTAATAAATATCACATAGAAATATTCACAGAAATCGGTTGTCGTGGTATACAATTATTCGCCCATTTGACACACTTAACAGTCCATATCTTGAAAATTACTGAACCGGGAGCTACGATGCCACAGACAGACACAGAGAAAAACATACAGACACACAGACAAACATACAGACACACAGACAGACGGAGACGTCAAACTTAAACCCTCCTTTTGCGTGGGGGGTTAAATAAAAAGTGGGCAATAAGGTAAAATTATTGACTGAAAAATCTACAGATCTCACACTACGCGCAACTATCAAAGGCATTGAAAGTGTAATTTAGAAATGAAGCACACGAAAAAATTTGACAAATTTGTTAATAGGAATTCATTCTTTATCGTACTGACGATAAAGTGAACGGAGCGCAGACTGATCTCGCGCGTCGTAAGGGACCCGCTACCGCCTACAGTTTTTGTCCGCCCGCCTCGTAAGATGGCTCAAACTGTAGCTTAATTCAATCCCGAGATTAAATTTTTTCCGTTTCTTGAATAGCAAGCTCAAAAAAAAGTTATTGGGGAATTCTCGATCCAAGTCGGCGAGATTTTTTTTTATTTTTGGAAAATCTCAAAAAGTTACCGGCCGATTTTGGGAATTTTAATTGCACTTTGAAGCCCTCCCGCAGACTCACTTTGACATAAGGCCCATCCGTACCTCTCATATCTGCGAAACTACAGGCAAATGTCACAATTTCATAAATCGGGGCACTATACTCGATCACGAAAACATAAACATTTTCAATGTTAAAACATTTCTAGGTATAACGAATGAGTATAATATCTGTGCACCTCATGCAAATGACTATATCTTGCTCGTTCGTGCGTATTATGAATGTTTTGGAGAAATACCATTTCTCGGTATTTATTTCCCTGGTCTGAAAGAACGGCGCGTCCGTTCTTGGAGTGAAGGTTTTATTGTTAAGCCGTGGTCGCACTGGATGAGGGTAGCTTTGCAATATCACTCGAACCTGACGGGCGTCTTTGGAGTCCTGCTCAAATTGAGCAGTGTAAAATTTAAGGTAGAGATTCGAGATTGGAGTTGAATATGAGTGTGTTTGAAATAATAAAAATGATTTGTAACTCTGCTATTGTCTAAGCAATCTACATTTCTGTAAATGTACTCGTAATTGCATAGGTATTTCATTTTCGTTTTCAAATAAGTCTTACGAACCTTGCATTAAGACGCCCATGGACATTCGGTCGTACGTATCGAATGCCATGCCGATGAGAGGTGCTTATTCACGCCTCTCTTGAAGGGCCCGATAATATACTTGGGGGGAAATATGAAATATTTCTTAAAATTATCAGGGATCTCCGCATGACTCGTCGCAGAGAGACTCAGCACACTTTTGTTGTTGACATTGGGCTTTTGAGAACCCATCGGTTCTCTAAATCGTTTCTTTGTCGCACCGCTAGAGTATGGAACTGTCTTCCGGCGAGTGTATTTCCTGAATCCTTTAACCTGGGTGTCTTCAAACGTCATATTAACGGGCTAGACAGCCTAGCAACAGTCCGCAAATCTGCTGGCATGGCACCTAACTGGGCGTGGTTTCGCGAGGAGAGGTGATTTTGGCTCTGTCGACTGCACCATTGGTCTCTCGGCACAGCCACCCATGCCGGTTCACATAAAAAAAAAGGGAAAAATTCCTTGAAGATAATTTTTTTTGTGTGTATTCCTAGAGCACAAATTAAAATAAATGTAAAACAAAGCAAAAAATATAAGGGGAAATATTTTATTGTTCTCAGACTACAAGCAGTTCTACATTTACGTTATTATACCTATTTCAAATAAAAAATGTCCTTATTAAAGGTAACAATGTTTATGCGCAACATGTATTTCTTTACACAAGTACAAAGATTTAAATCTATAGATAGTGCAAAGCACTCAAGAGTTCGTCATCGATTAAACATAACGGAAAGCAGTGATTCCGCACCACTGAAGACCGGGATTACTGAAGGAAAATTTGATAGCCGTGTATCCAGCAGTGGACGCTTACACGCTGACTGACTGACTGAGACATAAAGGTGTGTGTGACTTCATGTTTTTTTTTAATCTGACACGGTTGGCTACATCACCTGCAACATCCGTGATGTCAGCCCATGACACCGGGTGAACTAGGTGCCATGTCAGTGCTTCCCTTCGATCGTGCCGGCTACACTGAACTGGGCGGAAACGAAAACTATTTACATAGCCGTTTCGACCGACGTTTCATTCAGTGCGGTGGTACCAACCCGGGCGGGTTGAACCCTACCACCTAGTAAGGTAAGAAGGGAAGGAACCTACAGTTTACGTGGAATTCGAAGCCTCTAGCAACGGACGAGCGGTCACCCATCCAAGTACTCATCGGCCCAGCTTTGCTTAACAATCAATAGCGACAGTCGACTGTCTGCACCACTGAGCTATCGAGGCTGACATCATGTACAGTAGTCATCAAGAATCGCTTCAAAAGCTGCCTCATGTTAACAAAACGCTAACGCTCTGTACTCGCGCATCGGCGCGTTCCATTCCGTCCGTTCCGCGGAACAACCTCTCAACACGCGCGTGGCGCTGCGACTGATGCGAAGTAGCCGCATGCGGCACTTTCATTGGTGACATTGTCTGTAGTGCGCCGTGTTAGACTATGCCCTATCTATCGATGTAAATCTTTGCACAAGTAGGTACATAAAATATACTTAAACAGCGACTTTTACATTGTTCATGTAAAGTTTTAGCGCTCTCTTCAAGTATCAACTCGTAAAATACACACAATTTTCAGTCCATTAAAAATAGAATACAGGCAAAACTTTCTCTTAGTAACCTTTACAAACATGTAGCGAAACACAGTATGGAATTAATGTAGACGAAATAATTTGGAAAGAATTTACTTACGTATATACGTGAATACATACACAGGTTTTGATATTAAACTCTTTAGGGGCCGATTGAGGAGGCAATCGGTACGGAATTTTTTTTTATATGGAAACTGACTCGGTGGTCACCCCATAACATCGGGTGAACTAGGTGCCATGTCAGAGCTTCCCTTCATTTCATGTCGGCTACACTGGACTGGACGTAAAACACGAACTATTTACATAGCCGTTTCGACCGACGTTTCATTCAGTGCAGTGGTACCAACCCGGGCGGGATAAATCCTACCACCTAGTAAGGTAAGAAGGGAAGGGACCTACAGTTTAACGTGGAATCCGAACCACGGTCAGCCTCCATCGGTCGAGCGGTCACCCATCGAAGTACTGACCGCGCTCAGGGTTGAGTCGACCGACCACACCACTGAGCTACCGAGGCTGACAAGTTCATACGATAAAAGTCATCCATCATCGACTATATAGGTCGTTCGTTCCAACCTGAGGCGTACAAATACATTCTCGCATGACGTTGAGCATAAAATTCTGCGAGTGTAGTAGTGCTCAGGCCATGTAATAGGTGCATGTCAAGCATTTTTATTAGAGTAATACATTTGTGTGCGTACGTGTGTTCGCCTCAGGTTAGGTCGTCCATGCTATACTTATAGAAATACATAAATAATCTTTGTCTTCGGTCATTTAAATCAAATTAGAGGAGTGATTGAGAAATTAGTGGAATTAGTCCCCGCGGTCCACAGTTACCGCGTCGTACTCAATCTAACTTAGCCGTCGACTAGGTAGTGCGTCTCTCTAAGGACAACACTACAGGGTAATGAAGGTCAGAGCCCTTAAGGCGCAAGTCGTTGAGTTAGTTGTAATTTTGCAAAGGAAATAATAATGTGGGCCCTTATGCTTAGGATATTACATGTAGCAATTTTTTATGAATACTAATTAATAAATCCGTAAGGGATGGTCATTGCGTAAGTTACTTTTTTTTTATGAGATCCTGCTTTTGTAGACTCTATGTATGATACTAAAACTAAATTGACCATTCTCAGATATATGTTTTGTATGTATGTATGTATGTTGCTCCATAGCTCTTATACCGAATTATATTAAACTTAATACAAGCACATTTAACTATACGTGACACAGTATATAGGCTATATACAATTCAGTTCTGGTTACGCTAAGATGTGGCTCTAATACAAACCTAGCGGGCTTACTTACTTTGTTCTTTTTATTAAATACGAATTGCACGCGAGCAAAGTCGCGGGAAAAAGCTAGTTTTACAATATAACTTAGTTGGCTGAATTGGACAAAATATTTACCTTACAGTAGGTAACCTGCGGCAACGCATCAGCATGGCCGTCCAACGAGGTAACACCGCCTCCGTCCTTGGCACCATGCCGACTTCGTGCTCAGGGCTTGAGGAGGATTTATTATATTCTCATTAAGTTTGTTTTGTTTTATTTAGGTATATTTTTTTATATTGTCTTAGTGAGTTTATTCTTATAAGTAGTTTAGTTTAGTATAAATTTAATTTATAGTTTAATGTTATTATGTTTGTTAGAATATTATTTGTATATGTATTACTGATGTGACTTGAAATATATTAGTATCAATTATTAAATAAACAATTTCTTACAATAGATAGTAAAATATTTAAATAATTAAGTAGATTTTATATAATCTAAGTTTAATTAAGTACCTAATACTCGTAATTAAACTAAAGTTAATTTATTTTATTAGTTCCGATTACATAATGTGTAATGATTTGTTCTCGTAATTTGTTCTTGTAATTATATTTAATCCAAACACCTTATTTTGCACATATTTTCGAATTTTTTTCATATAGGTAAATGTGAAAACTTGCGTTTATTTTGTAAAAAAAAATATTTTTTAACTTTCGTGTGCACGTTTGGGTACACCGCTTTCCATCTGAAGTGATACCACCGCACTGAACTTCGGTCAGAACTCTTTGTAATTGGCTGTTAGTGAAAATTTCACTGTAGGTAACAACGCATCCATATTGTTGTATATTGTCAGCATGACTGTACTCGAATTTGTTACAATTTGTTCTATCCGATTCGATTACACCCACGAAGAAGAACCGGAAAGAAACTTCGCAGGGTTTTTTTTTCATAGTCATTTTTACAAGCATTTAGCGACTATCCACATAATAACACTGTCTACAGTCGATTGAAAATACAGCTTGAGAGCAAGATCAAAAACAGATTTTTGTTTTGTTTTTGAAGTTCTGACTGTATAGTTTTGTTAGCATTTCGCATTGTATCCTATCTTAAGCCCCTTAAGCAAAATAGGTGAAAATTATATTACGTTCAGGTGCGGCCTACTCCATCTCATTTGCTACCCAATTTTGGCGTTTCTGAGCGATAGACCTATAGTCATCACATCACTTAGGTTGGGTAATGAATTTTTTTATTTATTATTTTTTTCACAATATTCTGTTATACCGTCCATGCTGTTATTACAGGCAGCACAGACATTTTGTGAGTTTATGCGATAGTAATAGGCGATCTCACTAGGCATACAATTTGTAGGGTTCCTTATCTATACGGAATCCTTTAACTGAGCCTACACCTGTCTGGCAATACAAAATTAAAAGGCGAGATGGCTAACCAAGTCAGATTCCATAAAATAATTACTATGCGTGATTATTTCGTTCTGCAGACATCATTAAATTATTAATCATAGGTGTGTGTGTGGGGCCGGCACTTTAAAAGAATAGTCCCACTGCATCTCTATCCGTGTATGTCGTAAAAGGCGACTAAGGGATATGACTCCCTTCTTATATTACTAAGAAAGAAAGAAAGAAAGAAATGATTTTTATTTTCTCTTAATTAATCCTTAAAATAACAACGGTACAAAAACTAAAAGAGAAGAGAAAAAAGGACAGGCGCAGCCTTTGCCGCTACACACCCACTCGCTCCGAGCTGGGAGTGTGCGGCGCTGAATTTAAGCCTGCCCCACACAGTAAATACAATTTTGGACGTTATACAACTTAGCCTAAACGAACAATATCTTAGCCTAAATATGTTGGTTTACAATTAAGATTAAAACAATATTAAAATAATTAAAACTAAAACAAATATTAAAATAATTAAAATTTGAATAAACAAGGTACACAGTATATAAATAAGAAGGAAAACAAAAAAAATACATATATGCTTATATATACCATCTCAGAACATTTTACGATACTTATCAGAACGTTACTTTGTATCACAATAATTTAGGGATACCGCCATCCTGGCGTTGCAGGTTAGGCCGCCCGGGTTGGTGCCACCGCACTGAATGACAGGTCGGTCGAAACGGCTATGTAAATAGTTTGTATTTTCTGTCCAGTTCAGTGTAGCCGGCAGGACCGAAGGGAAGCATTGACGTGGCACCAAGTTCATCCGGTGTTATGGGCTGACTCACATCACAGATGTTGTAGGTGTAGCCAACCGTGTCAGTTTCCATTAAAAAAAAAATGTATATGGAATTTCACGAAAAGGTTGTTAAACGGACCCCGAATACCCAAAAAGATCAGTCTTAATTTGAATAATCTATTCTTGAAATCCATTACACAGTATTTATAGCCAGACACCGTACCAACAAAGTATTTATAGAAACCACGCACCCACCACACACACACTCTCACACACACTCACACACTACACTAATCATGAAAATAAATAGCCAGAAGCGGAATTGGCATACATATTGGCATGTTTGAATGTATAAACTTAAAAACATTAGAAACTAATACAGGCTGTATTATATGGAAAATTCCCCCACCTTCCTCTTTGCCATCGAGCCTACATCCGTCCGCAGCACTCGTCGCAGAGAAACTCAACTGAAGAAACTCTTTTGTTGTTGACATTGGGCTTTTAATGACCAATCATTTCTCAAAATCGTTCCTCTGTCGCACCAGAGAAACTGAACACCGTTTTGTTGTTGACATTTGGCTTTTAATGGCCAATCATTTCTCAAAATCTTTCCTCTGTCGCACCGATAGGGTGTGGAATTGTCGAGTATGTTTCAAGATATTTTCAACCTGGGAGCCTTCAAACGGCGTATTAACAATCCGGATACACTGGAGAACTTCTATAGTCCGCAAATCTGCTGGCATTGTGTCTTGCATTCGTGAATTTGCCTGTTTCAGGTAACTCGACATACGCACGAACTAGTATAATGAAACGTCGTCGGTCGAAACGGCTATGTAAATAGTTCGTGTTTTCCGTCCGGTTCTGTGTAGCTGACATGAAATGAAGGGAAGCACTGACATGGCACCTAGTTCACCCGGTGTTATGGGCTGATATCACGGATTTTGTAGGTGATGTAGCCAACCGTGTCAGGTTCCATAAAAAAAAAGAAAAAAAAAGAAATTGGCTTCTTCACCTATGTCTGTTCTCATAATGGGTATAGGTGATGTAGCCAACTTATACCCCTCGTCAGGTTCTAAGTCAGTTCATAATCCCTTTTTCCTGTTCGAACTAGGTACTATCTCTGTGCCTCGTTGCCTGTTGCTCTTCTAGGTATTTACTTCGATGGGTCCAATAATGCTAAGGAGCCTACCGGATTATAGGAAACTGATGTAGCCATGTACGTGAATTATTAAGTCGGGCTATTGTCCGGAGAGTGAAGGCCTCTCCGCCATGCGGTGAGAAAGATCGATGGGCTGTGGGGGGAAGGGCGAAGAATACGAGAGAATAGAATTGCTTTTGCATATGATGAATGTCAGAATTACCCAAAAATATATTATTTTTTTTTATATTCTTTATAATATGAATTTAAATAATTCTGGCACAATAATAGGCGAGCTTAAAATAGGGCATTCTATTCTAAGTAACCTTTGCACGTGGGCATTTATAACTACATATGTAGCAAAACAGTTTAAAATGTTCAAAAACCGTAATTTTTTTTAGTCTTTGAGGATTAACAATAGTTATGTGTGCTCACATAATAAGTCGACGTTTCGTCCCCTGCATCTTCCTCAGTAAATACGGAGCTTCATCGAGTCGACGTCTAGTACGCTATGCACCAAATGTCAAACTGTTCTTTTTCGCAAGTTGTAGTTGTGGGTAGGCTGCAAAATCGTTGGCGGTTACGGGTTACCTAACCTGTCCCAACCTAACGTAACCTAACCCAAACAATAAACAAACGTGATCGTAAACCCAACCTAAATGTAACCAAATCTAACGTAACCTGACCTATCTTTACCTAAGCTAACATAACCTAACATAACGTAACATAATCTAACCTAAGATTGTGGTTCGGATTCCACGTAAACTGTAAGTCCCTTCCCTTCTTACCTTACTAGGTGGTAGTGTTTATCCCTCCCGGGCTGGTACCACAGCACTGAATGAAATGTCGTCGCTCGAAACGGTTATGCAAATAGTTCGTGTTTTTCGTCCAGTTCTGTGTAGCCGACGTGAAATGAAGAGAAGCACTGGCATGACACCTAGTTCACCAAGGTGTTATGGGCTGACATCACGGAGGTTGTAGGTGATGTAGCCAACCGCGTCAGTTTCCATACAAAAAAAAATAGATAACTCCTAATCATAGCTCAGAATGGTCAAAGTGGAAACTACGGTATCACAACGCACTTAATTTACCGTTGACAAATATACGCGAGGTGAGACGTGAATAGATTTTGTAATGTTGTGTTGTGTGCACACCATTCATAGGATCTTTCACCTGCTCCCGAGTTGATGGCTATTCTACTCATGTGAATTGTATGCGGAAGGGGCTGGCAAGTGAATGCCGTAGGGTGGATGATGTAATGTGGAATGAAATATTTGAGGATGTGCTTTGTCTTGGGAGTATGTAAGTACCACTGTTATAATATAAAAATATTCACAACCCTATATTATAGGGTTGTGAATATTTTTAGACGAAAATAATATTTTTATACAGACACATACATATCACACGCTATATCCTGACAATCGGGGTAAGCAGAGTAATCGGTGTTGTGCTGGAAGAACTCTGGAAAATTGCAACACAACATCGGCCACCAAGTTTAGTAAAGTAGTACCTGGGCGACCGAGCTTCGCTCGGCGTCTGCACCTATCTAGATAAACTTAAAAAAAATTACATTATCTAAATACTAAATTTCATCCAAATCGTTAGAGCCGTTTCCGAGAAATCAATTGTATATATATATATATATATACAAGTTTAGCTCACTTAAAGTAATAGGATTTGGACAAGATAACTATCAAGCAGCAAGTAAGGCACAAATACCCACCTGCTACACGAATCGGTGGAAGGACCGTAACAAGGTGAGAGTTGGATATCATGTCGCCCTTTAGCACGGCATCGTGTCCTTATCCCTTAGTCGCCTTTTACGACATGCACGGGAGAGACGCAGTGGGGCTATTCTTTTTAAATACCGGCCTTATACAGTACTTTTTTTAATATTTTTATACAGATACATTTAGAGTAATTTACATAGAAATATTGTAATGACAAGAATAGGTAATTAAACAAGCTTCCTAATAAAAAAAAACCGCATCCAAATCGGTCCATCCGTTTGGGAGCTACGATGCCACAGATAGACAGACAGGCACACACACACACACACGTCATACTTATAACACCCCTCCGTTTTTTTCGTCGGGGGTTAAAAATGAACGATAACCTGATTCAAATGTAAATTTATTGAATGATTTTAATTGTTTTTATTTTCATACTGGACGTAAGATGGCCGCATAGCAGCCTCATCTAGTATCCTCTAATCCAAAGGAAAGTATCCGGTATGACAAAGGTGGTATTGTCTGGTCGGAGGATATTCTCTGGGGCCTTCGACTAAGCCACATATACCGGGTCACAAAAAAAAAAAATTAAATATATTTTACCCGTCCTGGTTGGCTCGAGATCGGAGCCGAATTTAATTTAAATTAATTTCAGTTATGCCGTTCTTGAGTTATAAATGATATGAATGAATAAATAATATATATAAGGTGCTTCGTTATTTATGTCAGAAATTTCGGGAGGGTTACATAGACACTCAAATAAACACGTTACGCAAAAAAAATTATACGTTTTCAGCATAACTTTTCGAGAAATTCAACAAAACATGTTTGCTACCTAAACATTAACCTGTGTGTAAAAGTAGGTAACTTGCATTGTACGGGGTCAATGACCGTACTATGTTCAAACGCAGAACAGCTGTTTGTTATAAGTTATAAGTAAGTCACAAGGTCACTATGATTGGTTTTTACAGCTAATTATTTGATTTTATTTTTTTTGTAAGGAGAAAAAAATGCTCTTAAAAACATAATGTTTTTTTCTTACGTAAAGTGTTTATTTGAGTGTGTATGTAACCCTCCCGAAATTTTTGACATAAATAACGAAGCACCTTATATATACAGGGCAGAAGATTTATATGGTGCAGTGTGTATGTTGCCCGGTAGGTACTTGAAAAGAATAGGCCCACTGTATCTCTGCTCGTGCATTTCGATGTTGCACTTGGAGGAAAGAAGCGTCATTCATATCTCGATAGTGTTGCACTATAATTTACACGAATTCTTGCAGCATAACACGGATTACACTAACTTACCCCGATATGATCCTTTCCCTTCTTACCTTACTAGGTGGTAGGGTTTAACCCACCCTGGTTGGTAGCACCGCACTGAATGATAGGACTGTTGAAACGGCTAGTAAGTAAATAGTTCGTGTTTTCCGTCCAGCTCAGTTTAGCCGGCACGACCGAAGAACTGACATAGCACATACATAGTTCACCAAGGTGTTATGGGCTGACGTCGCAATGTAGCCAACCGTGTCATAAAAAAAAAAACAAAACAGAATTGGTGCACCTAGCCGGCCGACATGGTATTCCCAGGCCCCGTAAATATCCGAATGCCCGTGGGTGCCGTCGGACTACACCTCTGCGTTAGTCAGGCGCGCGGCATATGTTGTGCTTTCCATAAAAAAAATAATTACGAAGTACGGTCATTGGTGTAAAAAGTAAAAATTATTTAAAAGACTCAATTAGATTTATTCTAGCATTTTATTCAAGTTTGTTATCAAATGTCGTCTTTAGTGTACCACATACATATCCAACACTAACACAATTCAATGTACCTGTGTGTGTAACCGATAAAATATAAATATATACTAATGGTACAGAAGATTCAACGTAAATTCACCAGGTTCTTATATAAAAAGTCGTATGGCCGATACCCGTACAACGTTGAACACTGTCAAAAATATCCATATTTGTATGTAAGTGGAATGGTTGGATATACGACCGTTCGGCTAAGAAGAAATGTACAGTTACTTATACATTTCTTCCTCTTGCTGAATGGTCGTATAAACAATTCATCCGTCCACGGTATGATGTCGCTGCATGTCCCGAATAAATATCTGCGTGCCGCCGGTATGATGTCGCTGCATGTCCCGAATAAATATCTGCGTGCCGGTATGATGTCGCTGCATGTCCCGAATAAATATCTGCGTGCCGGTATGATGTCGCTGCATGTCCCGAATAAATATCTGCATGTCGGTATGATGTCGCTGCATGTCCCGAATAAATATCTGCGTGCCGGTATGATGTCGCTGCATGTCCCGAATAAATATCTGCGTGCGGGTATGATGTCGCTGCATGTCCCGAATAAATATCTGCGTGCCGGTATGATGTCGCTGCATGTCCCGAATAAATATCTGCATGTCGGTATGATGTCGCTGCATGTCCCGAATAAATATCTGCATGTCGGTATGATGTCGCTGCATGTCCCGAATAAATATCTGCATGTCGGTATGATGTCGCTGCATGTCCCGAATAAATATCTGCGTGCCGGTATGATGTCGCTGCATGTCCCGAATAAATATCTGCATGTCGGTATGATGTCGCTGCATGTCCCGAATAAATATCTGCGTGCCGGTATGATGTCGCTGCATGTCCCGAATAAATATCTGCATGTCGGTATGATGTCGCTGCATGTCCCGAATAAATATCTGCGTGGCGGTATGATGTCGCTGCATGTCCCGAATAAATATCTGCGTGCGGGTATGATGTCGCTGCATGTCCCGAATAAATATCTGCGTGCCGGTATGATGTCGCTGCATGTCCCGAATAAATATCTGCGTGGCGGTATGATGTCGCTGCATGTCCCGAATAAATATCTGCGTGCCGGTATGATGTCGCTGCATGTCCCGAATAAATATCTGCGTGCGGGTATGATGTCGCTGCATGTCCCGAATAAATATCTGCGTGCCGGTATGATGTCGCTGCATGTCCCGAATAAATATCTGCGTGGCGGTATGATGTCGCTGCATGTCCCGAATAAATATCTGCGTGGCGGTATGATGTCGCTGCATGTCCCGAATAAATATCTGCGTGCGGGTATGATGTCGCTGCATGTCCCGAATAAATATCTGCGTGCGGGTATGATGTCGCTGCATGTCCCGAATAAATATCTGCGTGCCGGTATGATGTCGCTGCATGTCCCGAATAAATATCTGCATGTCGGTATGATGTCGCTGCATGTCCCGAATAAATATCTGCATGTCGGTATGATGTCGCTGCATGTCCCGAATAAATATCTGCATGTCGGTATGATGTCGCTGCATGTCCCGAATAAATATCTGCGTGCCGGTATGATGTCGCTGCATGTCCCGAATAAATATCTGCGTGGCGGTATGATGTCGCTGCATGTCCCGAATAAATATCTGCGTGCGGGTATGATGTCGCTGCATGTCCCGAATAAATATCTGCGTGCCGGTATGATGTCGCTGCATGTCCCGAATAAATATCTGCGTGGCGGTATGATGTCGCTGCATGTCCCGAATAAATATCTGCGTGGCGGTATGATGTCGCTGCATGTCCCGAATAAATATCTGCGTGCGGGTATGATGTCGCTGCATGTCCCGAATAAATATCTGCGTGCCGGTATGATGTCGCTGCATGTCCCGAATAAATATCTGCGTGCCGGTATGATGTCGCTGCATGTCCCGAATAAATATCTGCGTGTCGGTATGATGTCGCTGCATGTCCCGAATAAATATCTGCGTGCCGGTATGATGTCGCTGCATGTCCCGAATAAATATCTGCGTGCCGCCGGTATGATGTCGCTGCATGTCCCGAATAAATATCTGCGTGCAAGGAGTCACTTGCTGTTTGCGGAAAGTCCATCGCGGATATTCCACTATGGCCAGACTCCAATTCGCCGGGCGCTGACCGCACTCAACCGAATGTTGGTCATGTTTCCGGATCTAGACGTCTTCAACTGCAGTACTAAAGTCTTTCCAAAGTACGCGGTGACATACGTTGAGCTAACTTTCAAATAGATTCTGCATTGTTAAATTTTGGGGCTTGCTCTGTAGTAATGTTATGGACCAAGTGATTAATAGGACATTATACATAATGCCCGGGCATTTTGAAAAATGCCCAATATTAGAGGGCAATATGATGATTACTGTTGAAATAATTAAATTGCCCGGGCTTTATGAATAATGTCCATCTCGAATTGGGCAGGATAATAAAAATACGTGTTTTATTTAAGATTCTTATAATGTCCGACAATGAAACCTACGAATAGCCCTCATGTCAAAACCTGCGCCGCATCAACATTAGGTTAGGGTTAGGTAGGGATTTATTAGGTTTATTAGGGTTTATTAGAGATTTATTAGGGATTCATTAGGTTAGGGTTAGGTTAGGATTAGGTTAAGTAGGGAAGATGCGTCGCTGCGACGCATCTTCTATAAATTAACCCTGGCCATTTTTTTTAAACCACCAAAACATTCACCCATACCACTTTCCTGTCAACCTCATACCTACGAACTAGGTCCAATAAACATAGACATGGTCTATCCCCGCGTCCGCGCCCGTGCCTTGCCGAATGTACCTAAATGATGAAATTGCCCGACGATAGCGTAGCAGTATTCATAATGACCAGATACTATGATAAATAATGAAGTTTAGGTAATAATTAATCACTTGGCCCGATTTGACTTGTCATTATTCATAATGCCCGGGCATTATATATAATGCCCTCATTAATCAATTGGTCCATAACAGTAACAATGTAATATATAAATAAATAAATAAACAACACAAAAGTATCCACCAATTTAATAAGAAAATTAGGGAGATCGATTTTGCATCTGTCCGACGGATCGCCATGCAGTTCACATTCTTTGGTTTATCCACAAGTTGAAGGGTCCCATACGCGTGAAAACAGACGGATGTCCCACCGTGCAGCCGAGTCTGTGCACGAACGCACCGATAGCGACCTGTCGACATACAATATAAGCACTTTTAGTCTACCATTCATATTAATATAGGTTAAATTTGGACTACCATCATGCTCCGACACTCCGACCAGCCAATATCACTTCCGAGAAGGCAGGTGCCATACGGTGTCTTCCCTTTGAATTGCTGGCTGTAGCGGCCATCCTACATTCAGTACGGTGGTACCAACACAGTCGGCTACAAATTTGAGCCTACCACCTAGTAAGGGGCAAGGGAAGGCACCTACAGTTTTACACCGGTTCCAAACGTTGAGCAGCAGTACCCTGATCACGAGATTTAACCTACACCACGCATTACGCTACGCCGTGTTCTCCGCATCATTTTGTATGGAGAAAAGAAGTTCGCAAATCTATCACTAGAGGCGGTGCTCCGTTTCTCCATACAAAATGATGCGGAGAACACGGCGGCGTACCGTAGTACGCGATGTAGGTTAAATCTCGTGATTAGGGTACAGGTGTAGGTATGCACGTAAATACTAACGTTGATACTAGCGAATTTGAATATCTTACCAAAATCCTCGTCCCATTGGAGACGACAGTCATGGGACTTCCGGAGTCGCCGTCGCAGAGGCCAACGGAACCGGCGCCGCTAGTGCACATGTGTGTGCTCTGCAGGTTGTTGTAAGAGAAGGCGCAGAGCGAGTTGGCGATAATCTGAAGACGGGCGGTTCTTTTCGATTGCGTGACCGGGACGGACGCTTGCGCTGAGAAATATTAAGACAACATAAAATTATGAACTCGGCTTACCGGTGCGATGATGGCGAGCGCATCGCTGCAGCTCGACGTTTTGAGTCCTCTATAGGACCCATTCAGCCGACCATTTGGCGATTTGTGACCACATCGACTCCGGACAAAATCATTGGATTAGATTCGATAGGGTGAACATTCTCGCCACCGAAATACGACATCTGCCGCGTATTGTCCGTGAGTCGATAGAAATTGCTAAACACGAGAAGATTCGCTGCAGTCGAAAACAGAACCGAAGCGACGATCTCCTAGAGCTCGACACCATCAGCAAGTTCTGTAGATCCGAAGAGTCAAGGATCACAGCGAATCCGGAAGTTATACCTACCCACCACTACAATTTGAGAAGCAGGCGGGCTCCTGTCAGTGACGTACTGGCTGCCGGAGGAGCTAGCACGTCCTCTTGAGAACGGGTCCCATAGAGGATTCGAAACGTCGAGCTGCAGCGGTGCGCTCGCCATCATCGCACCGGTAAGCCGAGTTCATAATTTAATATGAGTGACGGTGCGGGACTAAAAACGAATTAAGACAACAATCAGCCTATTCGCACACTTGAATCAGGATAAGGACAGCTGAGTTCTTGTGGTGTTTTTTGGTTATTTTTTTTTGGTTTTCCTAAAGCGCGACATTTGGCGCCGAGCCTTATATATGTAAGGTGTCGTACGCGGGGGTTTCGAATGTAATGCCGGCCTGACAGGTGCCTATTCACGCCTGTCTTGAAGGACCCGAGACTGTAATTGGGGGTAAATATGTGGGCAGGGAGAGCGTTCCAGAGTTTATCAGTTCTGTGGAGGAAAGATCTGCAGAACCGATTGGTACGCATCCGTGGTAAGTCCACCAGTGTTGGTGCATCAGTCTGGCGGATGGGCAAGACGTGCCAGCCGTGGCCTGACCTTCCGTAGCCCGCGCTATCGCTCAGCTATGGCACTGTACTAAGGCACTAACACGAGACACCCAGATTTTTTTTTTAAATGGAAACATACATTATTGGCAACATCACCTACTAAATCCGTGATATCAGCGCAATAACACCTTGGTGCTTTCCTTTATTTCATTTCGGTTACACTGAACTGGACGGAAAACACGAACTATTTACATAGCCGTTTCGACCGACGTTTCGTTCAGTGCTGTAGTACCCGGCCGGGATAAACCCTACCACCTAGTAAGGTAAGAAGGGAAAGGACATACAGTTTTACGTGGAATCCAAACCACGGTCAGCCTCCGACCGCAACCAGGATTGCAGAACAGTCGACCGACCGCACCAACGAGCTACCGAGGCTGACTTAAAGTAATAGGATAAACTACTTAGATATATGTGTAAACATTTGTTAAATAAAACAATTGGAGACTTACAGTCGTTGTGCTTGCCCCAACCAGTAACGTCGCCCCACACTTCCAAGAAGTTGTTGTTGACGTCCGTTCCGGTCGGACGGGGAATCGCTTGAATTGTGGCTGTGACAAAATAAGAATACGTAGAATCATTTTTTCATTTTCATTTTCATTTTTATTCGATGTAATTGATCTTTTAAGATGTACAACTTTTTAGGTCTTAAAATATTTCAATGGGTATATATTTCCTCAAGGGGCGTCGTCCCCGGGATGGTTTCCAGGATGGCGGCCGCGTTGCCTCTCTGTATCCCCAGACTAACTCGTTGCCGGTGATACGAGAGGCAACACGGGTTTCCAGTTGCGGTCACCATCCTGGAACCCACCTCAAGGACGAAGGCCTAGGCTTCCTCCGACCACGTACCAAATGTCAATTCTCTTTTAGGTGTGACGTTTCATAGGTAAGTTGTGTTCTAAGTACTAGATTTCATTTGACAATCTTTAATACACCCGATAATACGTTGACTACACGCCACGCATTCGCCCGGCGTGTGCAGGAGTAGACCAGAACATACACAATCCATTAGTGCGACAGATGTATTTCTTGTTCTAGAGTAGACAAGAACATGCACAATCGATTAGTGCGACAGAGATATTTCTTGTTCTAGAGTAGACAAGAACATGCACAATCGATTAGTGCGACAGAGATATTTCTTGTTCTAGAGTAGACAAGAACACACACAATCGATTAGTGCGACAGAGATATTTCTTGTTCTAGAGTAGACCAGAACACACACAATCGATTAGTGCGACAGAGATATTTCTTGTTCTAGAGGAGAAAAGAACATGCACAATCGATTAGTGCGACAGAGATATTTCTTGTTCTAGAGTAGACAAGAACACACACAATCGATTAGTGCGACAGAGATATTTTTTGTTCTAGAGTAGACCAGAACACACACAATCGATTAGTGGGACAGAGATATTTCTTGTTCTAGAGTAGACCAGAACATACACAATCCATTAGTGCGACAGAGATATTTCTTGTTCTAGAGTAGACAAGAACACGCACAATCGATTAGTGCGACAGAGATATTTCTTGTTGTAAAGTAGACCAGAACACACACAATCGATTAGTGCGACAGAGATATTTCTTGTTCTAGAGTAGACCAGAACATACACAATCGATTAGTGCGACAGAGATATTTCTTGTTCTAGAGTAGACAAGAACACACACAATCGATTAGTGCGACAGAGATAGTTATATTTCTTATATTCGTTTGAGCGCTGTTGTTTTGTGCGATATTGGATGTTACTTTGGATGTGCTTGAGCGTCCTATACCTGATCTAAACCTTTTAAATCTTTGACTGATGTAGCAAACGGTCATTAACATCAAAATCTGTCAAGTGCGATTACGCACCATATCACGTAGCGATATTCCCAGCATGGCTCGCTAGATAGATCCGCTATACCATAATTGTCAAAAAAACATATCCGTCTATTTTTTTATGGAGACAAACACGGTTGGCTACATCACCTACAACATCCGTGATGTCAGCGCATAACACCGGGTGAAATAGGTGCCATGTCAGTGCTTCCCTTCATTTCGGCTACACTGGACTGGACGGAAAACAGGGAACTACTTACATAGCCGTTTCGACCGACGTTTCCTTCAGTGTAAACCCTACCGCCTAGTAAGGTAAGGAGGGACCTACAGTTTTACGTGGAATCCTAACCACGGACAGCCTAAAACGGTCAAGCGGTCACCCATCAAAGTACTGACCGCGCTCATGGTTGTTTAACAACAGTCGACCGACCGCACCACTGAGCTACCGAGGCTGTCTATTTCTTATCTCTCTGCACTGCCAAAGCACCTGTGGCGCCATCTTTTACTCAGCAGCGTGAATGCAGCAACTTATCGATTCTTAGCACGTTTCTTGTATTTATTTGTATTGTATTTTCTTGGACACTACAAATTCCATATATACCTCCATAATATACCTTGTTATATGCTATTTAATTTTCATCAAATATAAAAAATAAATACTAATAACTAAATAATTAAAACCTAACTAACAATGTATAACATTGACAAAATTAACCTAATAAATAAATAAAAAAAAATATATTAAAAAAAAATCTTTTGTCTTTCAACAATGCAATGTTTAAAAGCCTGTGGCGCCATCTATTCAGTAGCGTGACTAATCGATTTTTCGCACGTTTGTTGTATGGGAGCCCCCCTTAATTTTTAAAATTATCTTTTTTTTATTATTTGTTTTTATATCCGCCATAGTAACACATATTCTGTGAAAATTTCAATGGGCTACCTATTATGGTTCAAGAGATACAGCCCTCGGACAGACAGACAGACAGACGGACGGACGGACGGACGGACAGACAGACAGCGGAGCCTTAGTAATATAGGCTTCCGTACGGGATACTGAAACCTAAAAATTAACTCACGACTGTATGCGATGAAGCCAGTCGACACCATAGCTATGTTGTTCGCACCGGTGAATGGGTTGAAACTTTCGTGCATCTGAACCACGTTAGTGGGGAATCGAATACCGCCGGTGTTCAGCCGCAAAGTATTGTAGCACATTGTAAGTTGGATCGCCTGGGTCACACCGTCGAACCAGCAGTGCGCCGCGGTGACGACGCGAGTGTTCGACAACATCGCGCCACCGCACACTGAGTACGCGCCGTTCTGATTTAAGGGAACAATTCCCACCTGGAAATAATTATTGATGATATGAAAAAGGGATACACAAAATGATATATGGCATCAGAAACCACATTAGTGAGAAATTGAATGCCGCCGATGTTCAGCCGCAAAGTATTGTAGCACATTGTGAATTGTCGAACCAGCAGTGCACCGCGGTGACGACGCGAGTGTTCGACAACATCGCGCCACCGCACACTGAGTACACGCCGTTCTGATTTAAGGGAAGAATTCCCACCTGGAAATAGTAATTGATGAAATAATTTTTGTACCGTGTGGGGTCGGTACTTAAAAAGAATAGCCCCACTGCATCTCTCCCCGTCGCACGTCGTAAAAGTCGACTAAGGGATAAGAAAATTCGTCAGCCTCGGTAGCTCAGTGGCGCGGTTGGTTAGTCAACTGTTATTAAGCAACGCTGAGCGCGGTCAGTGATTGGATGGGTGACCGCTCGACCGTTGGAGGCTGACCGTGGTTCGGATTCCACGTTAAACTCTAGGTCCCTTCCCTTCTTACCTTACTAGGTGGTAGGGTTTATCCCGGCCGGGTTGGTACCACCGCACTGAACGAAACGTCGGTCGAAACGGCTATGTAAATAGTTCGTGTTTTCCGTCCAGTTTAGTGTAGCCGACATGAAATGAAGGGAAGCACTGACGTGGCACCTAGTTCACCCTGTGTTATGGGCTGACATCACGGATGTTGTAGGTGATGTAGCCAACCGTGTCAGGTTCCATAAAAAAAATGAAAAAGGGAGACACAAAATGATATATGGCGTCAGAAACTACGTTAGTGAGAAATTGAATGCCGCCGATGTTCAGCCGCAAAGTATTGTAGCACATTGTGAATTGTCGAACCAGCAGTACGCCGCGGTGACGACGCGAGTGTTCGACAACATCGCGCCACCGCACACTGAGTACACGCCGTTCTGATTTAAGGGAAGAATTCCCACCTGGAAATAATAATTGATGATATGAAATAGGGAGACACAAAATGATATATGGCGTCAGAAACCACGTTAGTGAGAAATTGAATGCCGCCGATGTTCAGCCGCAAAGTATTGTAGCACATTGTGAATTGTCGAACCAGCAGTGCGCCGCGGTGACGACGCGAGTGTTCGACAACATCGCGCCACCGCACACCGAGTACACGCCGTTCTGATTTAAGGGAAGAATTCCCACCTGGAAATAATAATTGATGATATGAAATAGGGAGACACAAAATGATATATGGCGTCAGAAACCACGTTAGTGAGAAATTGAATGCCGCCGATGTTCAGCCGCAAAGTATTGTAGCACATTGAGAATTGTCGAACCAGCAGTGCGCCGCGGTGACGACGCGAGTGTTCGACAACATCGCGCCACCGCACACTGAGTACACGCCGTTCTGATTTAAGGGAAGAATTCCCACCTGGAAATAGTAATTGATGAAATGAAAAAGGGAGACACAAAATGATATATGGCGTCAGAAACTACGTTAGTGAGAAATTGAATGCCGCCGATGTTCAGCCGCAAAGTATTGTAGCACATTGTGAATTCTCGAACCAGCAGTACGCCGCGGTGACGACGCGAATGTTCGACAACATCGCGCCACCGCACACTGAGTACACGCCGTTCTGATTTAAGGGAAGAATTCCCACCTGGAAATAGTAATTGATGAAATGAAAAAGGGAGACACAAAATGATATATGGCGTCAGAAACCACATTAGTGAGAAATTGAATGCCGCCGATGTTCAGCCGCAAAGTATTGTAGCACATTGTGAATTGTCGAACCAGCAGTGCGCCGCGGTGACGACGCGAGTGTTCGACAACATCACGCCACCGCACACTGAGTACACGCCGTTCTGATTTAAGGGAACAATTCCCACCTGGAAATAGTAATTGATGAAATGAAATAGGGAGACACAAAATGATATATAGCGTCAGAAACCACGTTAGTTAGAAATTGAATGCAGCCGATGTTCAGCCGTAAAGTATTGTAGCACATTGTGAATGGGATGACCAAGGCGGTCCACGCCTGCGTCACTCAGTCGAACCGTAGTCAGTCGAACTAGGTGCCATGTCAGAGCTTCCCTTCGGTCGTGCCGGCTACACTGAACTGGACGAAAAACACAGCTGCAACACCTATCCGATTATGATAGTAGACAGACACGAAAACAAATTACGTTAAAAAATCACGACTGTTTCCCAGTGGGGTAGGCAGAGACAACGTATCTCCGCGCGCCACGATCCTGACCCACTTATGCCTCCCTAAATGAAAATTTACATATACATACATATCACACACACACTCCGGTATGGCACCTACCGTCTCGGAGGTGATATTGGCTGGTTGGAGCATGCGCTTTGGCCCCTCCGACTCAGAGACCCATACCGGATTACATAAAAAAAAATCGGGGTAAGCAGAGTAAACGGTGTTGTGCTGCAAGAGCTCTGGTAAATTACAGCACAACACCGACGGCCACGTTTCGCAATTTATTCGAACAAGATTCAATCGATGAAGCAGCAAGTAAGGCACGAAGACCCACCTGCTGCATGACTCCGGTGGAAGTACCGTGCCAAGGTGAGAGGTGGCGAGCCTGTCGCCATTTAGCGCGGCACCTTGTCCTTATCCCTTAGTCGCCTTTTACGACATGCACGGGGAGAGATGCAGTGGGACTATTCTTTTTAAATACCGGCCCCACACGGTACTTATGAAAGTGAAAACCGAAAAAAATTTTTACTAACCGCATAAGGCCTTTGGCCTAAGAAGGCATCGACTCCTCCGACAATTCTGCTAGGATTCTCTGTCATCTGCTCCTCTTCCTGTTGAATACGCCTCGCAGCCGGTATCCCTATACGATTGTGGTAGTCATACACCGACAACGGTGACGGAGGGATGTCCGCGAGTGCCCGCTCGGCCACCAACGCCAACAGCGCTACCACAAAGATGTGGGCTTTCATTTTGAATTCAGAATGTGCGAATGAGCTTGTGTGCAACTCATTAAATACTGGCGATTTCTATCGTGTTAATTTGTTACACCTATAGAAAAACCCGACTGCGTAAAAAATAACTTTAAATGAAAACTGAAAAGAAACATACATACATAGGCTGATAAACACATTACGCTCCTTTACGTCGCGCAGTCATTTTTTTTTCTTTTTCACAATATGGTGTCTGGCTGTCGTCGTCATATTGAATTTTGATTACTGTCATGTCTTTAGTGACACTCGCAAGATTAAGACAAATCGATTGACGCAAGAATCATCAAAATTGAAGGGATTGGTCACTAGAGTGCCACAAAGGAACAAACATACATACATAGGCTGATAACCACATTACCCTCCTTTGCGTCGCGCAGTCGGGTAAAAAGTAGTAGGACCGTACCCAGAGGGGGGCATGCCTCGATGGGGGCGTGTGATCTTAGAGTGACCAACCTCGTGTTACAATGCAAAACTAACGTAAATCAGAGACGAGCGGCGGGTGGCCGTGTGGTTTGGGCATCGACTTCTCATGCGAGAGGTCCGAGATTCGAATCCGGTCGGCTTGGACCAATGAGTTTTTCTGACGAAAAAATTTACGTGACACCTGCTGCTTCAGCGTTCGGAACCGGTGTAAAACTGTAGGTGCCTTCTCTTGCCCCTTACTTGATGGTAGGCTCAAATTGTATCCGAATGGGTTGGTACCACCGTACTGGATGTAAGATGGCCGCACAGCAGCCTCGGTTGTGTTCTCCTCTAGTCCAGTATAGCTAGCAATCCAGGGAAATCTTCGGAATGGCACATACCTTCGCGGAGGTGGTATTTGCTGGTCGGAGCATGTGCTTTAGCCCCTCCGACTCAGCCGCCCATATCGGATTGCATAAAAAAACGGGTTGTGACAGACAAAAGGACGGACCGATTTTATGAGGATACCTGCCAGCATCGATAGCTACGGAATCCTAAAATATCATTAAAATCTCACGTTAGATCTTCAGGTCAAGTTTTTATAATAAAGGGGGGGGAGGGGTGGTTTATGGGGAAAAAAATTACCCCCTGTTTATAACCAATACATCCGTCCTTTCGTTTTTTGTTGATAACCCGAAGTCATATTATCGGTGAATTACCTGATTACAACTTTAGGATTAAGTATAATTAGTTTATTATCTATTTCGTACACATTTTTATTACAATACACTAACTATGATATTACTTTCTACGTAGAATTCTGTCCAAGGTCATCTCACTGTACTATCGCATTAAAACAATCGAGATAATATATGTGATCTTCTCTAGAGAGTGCAATCGGACGGGGCGAAGTGTTCCACCGAGCTGAAACCAGCCGCAACAGCATCTTAAGGCTTTTTAACCCCCGACGAAAACGGAGAGGTGTTATAAGTTTAACGTGTGTTTGTTTTAAGTACTATCCGAGGACGTGCACCTGAATACACAAGGCACATACGAGGACATTTTCAAACCGAGGACTTTTTCCTAGGTCCTCGGATTGAATGGTCACCATTGTCGTATTCTCCGTGCGATTCTGAACCTTTCTGTCTAAGAAATACGGAAATCGGAAACGGTCCTCGATTTGGTCGCCATAATTTTAGTCAGAGTGTGAAAATTTGTGACCACCAGGGCGGCGCCACCGTCGTATTTTACACACTTTGATTTACACTCAAGTCCACTTTCTTAACCAATCCGAGGACCCATGTGTGAAGTTCACACATGGGTCCTCGGTTTGGACACATTTTGCTGAGTGTGTATTGTTTTTTTTTTCTAAACAAATTTTTCTTCTCATGCGGCAGCGGTCGGCGGCGGAGGTCAGCGGTTCGAATCCGTTCGGCGTGTACCAATGAGTTTCTGACGAAAAAATTTACGTGCATACCTACACCTGCTGCTTCACCGTTCGGAACTAGTGTAAAACTGTAGGTCCCTTCCCTTGCCCCTTACTAGGTGGTAGGCTCAAATTGTAGCCGACTGGGTTGGTACCACCGTACTGGATGTAAGATGGCCGCATAGCAGCCTCGGCTGTGTTCTCCTCTAGTCCAGTAAAGCCAGCAATCTAGGGAAGTCTCCGATATGGCACCTACCTTCTCTGTGGTGATATACAACTCGGTGGGCTGGTCGCTTTGGCCCCTCCGACTCAGCCACCCATACCGGATTACATAAAAAAAAAACAACATTAGATAATTTACCAAGTTTGGCCCAACCCATCAATATGAAACCACTATTAATATTTTTGTTATGCCTTATAAATAATAATGAATTTTGGAACGAAAACAATGGGGATTAAAACTTATTGAAAAATATCAATCATTCTAATAATAATCAGATAGCTAATATTATTAACATTAGCAATATTTGAGAGCTGGCCATGATTGTGCGAATATTACACCTGCTGTGGTGATATTAGCCCAACACACAACTATGCCGAAGGAACCCTAGGTGCCATTTCAGAACCTTCCTTAAGGAAGGAATAAATTTATCTGAGCACGGCTGTATTGAACTAGAAGATGGAAAACACATCGATGGAAAAACACGTACATTTGCAGCTTAAAACATATTTTATTGAATGCAGTGGTACTGTAATAACAACCGAGATGTCGGGCGAAGCGACTGACGACCGACTGACTGTGATGGGAGCACGATTTGTTCTATTCCTCTACCGGCGCGGCGGCGCGGCAGCGGCGTTCTTCCCTTCCCCTTCACCTTCCCCTTCCCCCGGTCCTCGTTTTGTACAGAAGAAATCAGAATAAAATGTCCCCTGTTTGATAGTAGAAAATTCAACACAAGGTCCTCGCATAATACAACGTTTCAGGAATTGGTGTGCTATTAGGTCCTCGAATGGCTGGACAGGTCGCGAAGGTCCTCGTTTAGCCTAACACAAAGTCCTCGAATGGACGTCGCCAGACAGGTTTGCGAGTGTATATTGTGTCCTCGCTTTGTTTGTCACAATTCAAGTTAGAAAGAGTAGGAGATATCGAAACACTAAGCGCTTGAGCGTTTCCAGGAATAAATTTGGCGCACATCTATCTTGTCGAGGTCATCGTACGACTTCGTATAGTCCAGATACGGAGAGGTCCTCGGTCTGAATGAGTAAAACGGGGGTCCTCTCATGGTACTTAAAACAAACAAGGGTGTGTGTATGTGTGTATGGGTGTGTCTGCTGTAGCATCGTAGCTCCCAAACGGATGTACCGATATGGATGCGGTTTTCTTGATTAGAGAGCGGGTTTAATCGCAATGGTTCTTAGCTATGTTTGTAATCAAGTAATTAAGTAATCAAAAAATAAATTATCTTAAAAGTGGACCGATTTGCATGCGGTTTTTATTAAAGCCAAAATCTTAAATATCCAATTTAAAAAACCCCCGACAAGTAAAAAAGTAAAAAATAATTTATATTTACTTACTCAAAGGATTCGGGGGACCACTACGTAAATAAAAAATATAAAAACTCAAAGTTGCGCGGGAATTTACTTAGCGTTCCCCCGACTCCTTTAAGTAAGTAAATGGACTTGATTTCTTTGAAACTTCATTCATAGCGCATTCTCTTGTAATGGTCTAGTTGTTTAATAAAACCGATCAAGTGCGAGGTAGACTCGCGCACCGAAGCAGGCCTCACGCACTCTATGTACTTGCGCGCGCTAACTACCTACCGCCCGACGGGCCGCCGGCGGTCTTTTTCAGTGTTAATTCGTCAGCCGCGCCAAGTATACATAGACGCTCGCCCACGCAACTGAGCGCAGCTGCAAAGCAATAATCACTTTACACTCGATCGTTAAGGTACATTTTCGCACGCAGCGATTGGCGATGTGAAACAGTAGGCTATTAAAGCCCGAAGGTAGGAACATTTTCTATGGAGTGATTTATCTGTTACGAAGTAACTATTAAGTAATCTGTGACCGAAGGCTCCGTGTCGAGTCAATCATATCATACAGCATTATCTTAGGACTTCGACCTGGCTCTAATTGACTTACTTCGCGAGATGAATTTATTCGCCTGTGTCGATGCAATCAGGCTTTTTTTTTTATGGAAACTGACACGGTTGGCTACATCACCTACAACATCCGTGATGTCAGCCCATAACACCGGATGAACTTGGTGCCACGTCAGTGCTTCCCTTCGGTCGTGTCGGCTACACTGAACTGGACGGAAAACACAAACTATTTAAATAGCCGTTTCGACCGACGTTTCATTCAGTCCGGTGGTATCAACCCGGGCGGGTTAAACCCTACCACCTAGTAATATAAGAAGGGAGTCATATCCCTTAGTCGTCTTTTACGACATACACGGGGATAGATAGGGTACCGTGTGGGGTCGGTACCTAAAAAGAATAGCCCCACTGCATCTCTCCCCGTCGCATGTCGTAAAAGTCGACTAAGGGATAAGAAAATTCGTCAGCCTCGGTAGCTCAGTGGCGCGGTTGGTTAGTCAACTGTTATTAAGCAACGCTGAGCGCGGTCAGTGTTTGGATGGGTGACCGCTCGACCGTTGGAGACTGACCGTGGTTCGGATTCCATGTTAAACTGTAGGTCCCTTCCCTTCTTACCTTACTAGGTGGTAGGGTTTATCCCGGCCGGGTTGGTACCACCGCACTGAACGAAACGTCGGTCGAAACGGCTATGTAAATAGTTCGTGTTTTCCGTCCAGTTTAGTGTAGCCGACATGAAATGAAGGGAAGCACTGACATGGCACCTAGTTCACCCTGTGTTATGGGCTGACATCACGGATGTTGTAGGTGATGTAGCCAACCGTGTCAGGTTCCATAAAAAAAAAAAAAAAGATGCAGTGGGGCTTTTCTTTTAAAGTACCGGCCCCACACGGTACAAAAGTCAAGACAATCATATCATTCCAGATTATTTAGGACTTCAACCAGGCCCTAATTGACTTGATTCGGGAGATGAATTAATTCGCCTCGGGCTTATTACCATGGTTGTAATGTCATTTTGATAAAGCCTGTAAGGCGTGACTTTTGGGTGTAGCTATAGCCAATGCTATAGGGGGGTGTGTGCGGCATATGGCCTAGAGCATGAGTAAAATAAAGTCAACCGTTATAATTTGAAATATTTAATTTATCGAGAAAATACGACAATTACATGAAAATAATATAAAGTGATCTCAGGGTTTGGTTCATGTCTGTACATATAAAGTGGCTTGCTGCCATAGACTGAAATTTACATATACCTAATTTTACCACGCACATTCACCGAATCGTGCCACCAGAAGAAACTTAGCTTGGGCCTTCCGGAGCTCCCGTGGCTGCTATCCGGAAGACGACGGAGAGAGCTGAAGCCTTCTCTGGTGCCACGATGCGTTGCTTGTCAGCCCCGACGCGGCGCACAGCCGCCTGCCTCGTGACCGAGGTTTCGCGCCACTCGTGCACGAGGAATGCGGCCAGGCGAGGCGCAGGGACCGACACCGGATCCCACACAAAGGGACTCGCGGCCCGTTGGTGCAGCTGCACCCGCTCGAGGAACGCGAGCCCAACCGTAGACTGCGAGCAGAGCCCGTCAGAAGAAGCTGTCAATGTCGCTTCTTCTATCTGCCGAGCCGCCTTCGTAGGAGCTGCCTCCTCACATTAAAAGTTAGTTTGCCGACACGCAGAAAGTTGTTTCCCAGAAACGGTTCTCCGGCGCTCTCAGCGCCCCTTGCTCAGATGACTTCGCAGCACCAAAATTCTCCCCTTCACATTGTAAATTTTTCGCAGAAGTGACAATTTGCAACGAGCGACGTCCTACGTCACCCGCGCTGGTGGTGCCAACATCACCGCGATACGAATCGGCGTATAGCGGAGCGCCATAAACTATTGTACCATAGACACATTTTCAAAATTTAGAACTCTAAGAATTTATCTGTCAATGTTTTTGATTATTATTGTCATCTTGTCTCGATGTAAAATCTCAAACAAACTGATCTGCAAAATTAATATATTAGAGAGTTCATAAAACGAATCGTGTTTTAGTTCACCCTCTAAATTGGTGACCCCGAAACGTGAGAACATGGATCCGCCGCCACCACCATCGAGCTTGCAACCACTTCCGGACGCAGAACAGCGAGACCGCTCCATCGGTAAGGTCGCCGTGCGCGTCCCTCCATTCTGGCCGGAGCGACCTACACTCTGGTTCGCCTCATTAGAAGCACAGTTTTACCTCACAGGAATAACGAGGGAAGAAACAAAGTTTCATTATACGGTTGCTCACCTTGACAACAAAAGTGCGTTTGAAGTTGAAGAACTAATAATATCACCACCGGCAGCGGAACCTTACTCTGCTCTCAAAGCAGCACTAATAGCGCGCTTCTCTCTGAGCCAGGAGGAGAAAGTTCGCCGTCTTCTCGAGAAAGAAGAGATGGGAGACCGGAAGCCAAGCGCGTTCCTGCGTTACCTACGCAGCTTAGCCGGCAGCTCCGTCCCCGACCACCTACTAAAAACAATTTGGATGAGTCGACTACCATCTCAAATTCAACTGGTACTAGCCTCACAGAGCGACGCCACTATAGAAAATCAGGCTACGCTTGCAGATAAAATAAACGAGATCGTTCAACCATCTTACCTCCAACCATCAGTAGCAACTACTTCTTCTGAGTCTCATGTAGCCAGTCTTGAGAAGAAGATGAATGAACTTACACAACAAGTCGCTGCGCTCACTACGTACGTCAAAAATAGGAGCAGAAGTTCCAGTCGAAGTTCCGATAACCGATCACGATCTCAATCCAGAAACAACAACGCTGACAGCTCCTACTGCTTCTATCACCGCAAATTCGGTAGTAAGGCTAGAAAATGCCAATCACCATGCGATTTCAAGCAGAACCATTCGGAAAACAGTCAGAGGGATCATTAGAGGCAGTAGATGACCCTTTACCCTCAACTGCCCGCCTATTTATGACAGAAAAAGACTCAAAACTGCAATATTTGATTGATTCCGGCTCTGACTTATGTGTGTATCCACGTAGACTGATAAGTGGCCGACTGGATACAACATCATACAACGTTTTCGCTGCAAACAATACCCCGATCAATACATATGGTATGCGATCCTTTACTCTAAACCTTGGCCTTCGTCGTTCTTTCCATTGGAGATTTCTTGTAGCAGATGTCTCACGTCCCATCATCGGCGCTGACTTCCTTCTTCACTACGGCCTCGTCATTGACTTGAAAAACCGCCGATTGATAGATCCGCTGACGGGAATTTCCTCATATGGACAAACCAATGTACCTGCAGACATCCACAGCATCAAAACCCTCACCTCTTCCACCCCTATCTACCACCTCCTGGAGCAGTTCCCCGCCCTGACCCTTCCAGAATCCACCCTCAACAACAACAAACACAATGCACGCCACTATATCACAACGACCCCTGGCCCCCCTGTTGCCTGTAAGCCTCGCCGTCTATCTCCGGAGAAACTTGCCATCGCCAAGCAAACCTTTCAAGACCTTCTCCAGCGAGGTGTCGTGCGTCCATCAAAAAGTGCATGGGCCTCCCCCCTCCACATGGTTCCAAAGAAGCCAAGTGGTTGGCGTCCCTGCGGAGACTTCAGGGCCTTGAACTACAGAACAATACCCGACAGGTACCCCCTTCGCCATTTAGAGGACTTCTCTGCAAACCTTGAAGGTACAACTGTTTACAGTAAGATAGACCTTGTAAACGCCTTCAACCAACTGCCGGTCGCTGAGGAAGATGTGCATAAAACCGCACTAACGACTCCGTTTGGTATGTTTGAATTTGTAAAAATGCCATTTGGACTGAGAAATGCAGCTCAAAGTTTTCAGCGCTTTATAGACGAAGCCACGAGGGGTCTCGACTTTGCGTTTGCCTATATTGACGATATTCTCGTTGCATCAAAGGACAACGACCAACACATGAATCATCTCAAAATCCTATTTCAACGCCTCACAGAATTTGGTACTAATATCAACATTAATAAATGCGAATTTTGCGTGCCTGAAATAGAATTCCTTGGATACAAAGTATCGGCTCGTGGTATTCAACCTCCTGATGAGAAAGTGAAAGCCATCGTAGACTATACGCTTCCTGTTACCGTAAAATCCCTGCGCAGATTTTTAGGCGCTCTAAACTTTTATAGAAGATTCATAAAAAATGCTGCGTCTGTTCAAGCAGAACTTCACGAGCTACTCAAGGGCGGCGTCAAAGGTAACACGCCTGTCAAATGGACTTCAAAAGCCGAAATTGCATTTGAAAACTGCAAGAACATGCTTGCCAACGCAGCTCGTCTAGCACACCCTGATTCATCTGCTGAACTGGCCATTTTCACAGATGCTTCAGACAACGCTGTCGGAGCCTCACTTCAACAAAGTACCGGATCTGGTTGGCAACCGCTCGCATTTTTTTCAAAAAAGCTTTCGCCTAGCAACTCCAAGTATAGCGCCTATGACAAAGAACTTTTGGCCATCTATCTTACTGTCCGATATTTCAGACACTGGCTTGAAGGTCGTCATTTCATAATTTTTACTGACCATAAACCCATAATTTATGCATTCAAACAAAAACTAGATAAGTGTTCACCGAGGCAGTTTCGACATCTGGAATTCATCGCACAATTCTCTACAGACATACGTCATGTAGAAGGCAAAGACAATCCTGTCGCTGACGCGCTCTCACGAGTAGATGCCATTACTACACCCGTCAGTATGGAGCAGCTCTCACAAGCGCAAGCTTGCGATTCCGAATTGCAACAGTTCCTGCAAGATCCGCAGTCTACTTCGTTACAGTTGAAGAAGTTCACCATCCCCAGTACAAACTACACGGTACACTGCGACGTATCTTTTCCTACACTCAGACCGTACATTCCGACCAGTCTTCGCAAGCAAGTTTTCCACTCTCTGCACAACCTTGCTCATCCTGGAATAAGAAGTACAACAAAACTCATCACAGAAAAGTTCGTGTGGCCAGGCATTCGCAAAGATTGCAACACTTGGGCACGAACTTGTCTACAATGCCAGAGAAGTAAAATAACAAGGCATACCTCATCTCCACTTGGATCATTCGTTCTTCCGAATTCCCGATTTGATCATATTCACGTGGACCTGGTGGGTCCCCTTCCTATTTCGAATGGATGGCGCTATATTTTAACTGTCGTCGACCGATTTTCACGCTGGTCGGAAGCTTTTCCTATTCACAACATAGAAGCTGAGACAGTAGCGCGAAATCTCTTCGCAGGATGGATCAGCCGCTACGGACTGCCATTACGCATCACGTCTGATCAAGGCCAGCAATTTGAGTCGCAGCTCATGTCAGCTCTATCACGTCTCTGCGGTTTCCAGCGCATTCACACCACGGCTTACAATCCGAAGGCAAACGGGCAAGTTGAACGTTTGCATCGGCAGCTAAAAGCAGCTTTGAAATGTCACAATACCGAGAATTGGGCTGACGAACTACCAGTTGTGATGATGGGATTCCGTTCTGTTTTCAAGGAAGATATTGGAGCTACTCCTGCGGAAATGGTGTTTGGTCAAAATATCCGATTACCAGGAGATTTTTTGTCGCCTCAAAAATCTTTAGCAGATCCATCCGAATTTGTAAATAATCTTAAGAAAACTTTCTGTGAACTCACCCCTGTACCAGCATCGCGACATTCGAAATCATCAACTACATTCTTCATCCACAAAGACTTATCAACCACATCTCATGTTTTCATCAGACATGATGCAATTCGGAAACCACTTCAATGTCCCTACGATGGTCCATTTCAAGTCATATCACGCCACCCAAAATTCTTCATCGTTAATGTCTCAGGTCGCAATAAAACAATCTCCATAGATCGTCTCAAACCTGCATACATTCTTTCTGAAGATACACCTCAACAGCCAGTTTCGGTTACGCCATCTAATTGCATCATGCCTCCTCCATCAAGTTCATCTTCTCCTACTCCTATTCTTATGCATCCTAATGCCGCTTCAGCGACCCCTACTCATGCCACTTGCACACGCAGTGGTCGTCACGTTCATTTTCCACAACATTTTCGTTCGTTCGTTCATTCATTCGATACAAACAAAGCGATAGGATCCATCTCCGAAGGGGGAGTTATATAGCGGAGCGCCATAAACTATTGTACCATAGACACATTTTCAAAATTTAGAACTCTAAGAATTTATCTGTCAATGTTTTTGATTATTATTGTCATCTTGTCTCGATGTAAAATCTCAAACAAACTGATCTGCAAAATTAATATATTAGAGAGTTCATAAAACGAATCGTGTTTTAGTTCACCCTCTAAAGGCGCATTAAAACTCACTCGACTTTCTCTCGATGTAAAATACAGTTTTAGACCGTTTCAGGCTTCGATAACTTATCGCGGAGAATCCACTCTGCACTACATCGTGATAGAAGGCTTAATTTATTTTATTTAACCCCGTTAAAATTATTATTTACGCCATTAGGGAATATAATAGCGCCTTGCGTCAACCACAACCTGGCTACACCGGCTCTAACCTTGTCGTCATCGTTCCTTTCTATGGGACGTCCAAGGTCTTTGACCATATTTAAGGCCGGTGTAGACGATCGTGGTTCACGGCGTTACAATACTCCCCCGGCCCCTCTAGATTTTCCGACCGCAGGAGGAAAATCTTCAACTGCTTCGCTTTAAATTAGACCTTCATGAACGCGATTATTCTCTTCTTACATCCTATCTCTCATACTTCACGCAAACGAAGCGCATATCCTTTCACTATCCTCATACATACTTCATCTAACATGCTTCGACTAGAGGATACAAATCTACCTAAAGTCTTACCCTTACAAGCCACGAGACAAGCATATCTATGATAGCTTGGCTCAAAATGTGTCACGAAGCCAAATTTAAATCAAAACAATCCTCCCTAAATCGAACAAATTGTGTTAAAAAATTTCGTCATCAAACTTGAAAAACGCAAACCAACCGACCTTCATAATACAATATAAACAATAACACATCTACCTTAATACACCTTGGTTTAAATAAACCATTAACATATAATTAAGAACAGGTCTCATAAAGTCGTAATTCATTACACACTAACTCCATCTATCTACCTTATTGTCAAACAGTATATATATACGTAGTACGCCTTAGTTAAGTATAACCGCGGCCCCCTGTTTGCCTGGCGGTCATGCCAGACAAACTACTACTACATGGGCAAGGCTCTTCCTCTCCCATGTTTTTCAAAAATCTTCACTTCATACAGTATATATTCGTAGTACACCTTAGTTATGAATAACCTCGGCCCCCTGTTTGCCTGGCGGTCATGCCAGACAAACTACTACCACATGGGCAAGGCTCTTCCTCTCCCATGTTTTTCAAACATTTTCCCAACATACAATATATCCGTAGTACACCTTAGTTATGAATAACCTCGGCCCCCTGTTTGCCTGGCGGTCATGCCAGACAAACTACTACTACATGGGCAAGGCTCTTCCTCTCCCATGTTTCCCAACAGATAAATAGTACACAATATCCTAACTACCGGAAGCTGGCTCGGGCTGTTGCCGTCAAAGGTTCCATGGGTTGGCTACACATTTAGGCTTTATTATTTTTATTTGACAGTTGTGAGCCGCTGTCATGTGGTATAGGCTTTTTATTTTTACCTAGGTTACGATCCGCCTAGGAGCGTTGGCTTTGAGTCGCCACCCGCTTATGCCAAGCCGCAGCTTCAGCCCTGACGACTCCAGCACCGAGTCTGCCTCCCCCCACTTCCGTCCTATCACAAATGAAATAATAAAAATAAACACCTTTAACTTACCTACATACTAATATGTATGTGGTATGTGGTGGACTGGTTGAGTTACTTATCTAATAGTATGGGTAACTCGCCAGAACAATAAAATTAACCTCCACCTAATTCCTACTCCCTAACTAGCCTAATCTATATGTTACCCATGTATACTATTTAAAAGAAAAAAAAAATTAATAGATAATTTCAAAAGTTGAATTTATTTCTGTTATATTTGCAAGGTAAAAGTTTATTTAAAATCTTTTATGTGCCAGCGGCCCAAATTTTTACCTGCCATATCTACTAGCTCATATACCAAAGGTGAAAGTTTTGCAACTATTTTGCACTTTATATATTTGGGAGCTAACTTGGAACTGTAAAACTTTGCTGCGTCACTTTGGTACTGTGTCTTCTTCCAGATCAGATCTCCCTCGTTATATTCGCAATTCCTACGACGCAAATTATATCTCGCAGCGTTTTGTGAGTGGGACTGCCATAGTCTAGACTGTACCTCTGTAAAAATTTTTGATAGGTATCCTGTGTTCTCGGCATATACATTTCTTGGTGCAAAAATAAAATCGGTGTCATTATTGTTTTCTAAATAATGAGAACCACATATTACTAGTTCTCTTCCATATACCAGAAACGATGGTGTGAACCCAGTGACTTCGTTCACTGAATTATTCACTGCAAATTGAATTTTTTTTAAGTTTTTATCCCAATTTCTGTGATTGTCATCAATAAAAGTGGAAACTGCTACCATTATTGTTTTATTATACCTTTCCACTGTGTTTACCTGAGGGGTGTATTTGGGTGTAAAATGCATGTTTGGGATATTATATTTAGTGAATAGTTGCTGTAAGTCAGCTGAAATGAACTGGCTGCCGTTGTCTGAAATTATTGTTTGTGGCACACCATGTATTAAAAACACATCTTGCTCCATATGTTTATTTATTAATTTGCCCGTAGCCTTACGAAGAGGTACGAGAATGCAAAATTTTGAAAAACAACACGTGATAACCAACAAAAATGTATACTGATTCATAGTTCTGGGTAAGGGACCCACTAAATCTATAGATATTATTTGAAAGGGGCGAGAACAGTCCTTAGGCCTGCCCATTAAACCTGCCGGAGCTTGCGTTGAGTGCTTATATGCTTGGCACTTATCGCATTCCGTTACGTATGTAGCTACATCTCTAAACATATTGGGCCAATAATAATTCAAACATAATCTTTTATGCGTTTTGAAAACCCCAAAGTGACCCGCTACTGGTTCCGCGTGGTTCTCCTTAATAACTTCATCTCTGAACTCCTGTGGAACGCATTGTTTCCATTCGAACTCCGAACATAACCTATTCTTTCCTTTGCAACGTCTGTACAGTTTATCATTTAATATAGAATAGTTTATATACGATGTGGGTTTAAGTTGACACCCTTCCACCGTTTTTAGATACCACTCGTCGTTAGTGGTAGATATATTGACAGCTGCGACTGGCACAGAGCGTGACAGAATGTCTGGTATAACATTGTCTGCACCTTTTCTGTGTTTTATTACAAAGTTGAAAGAAGATAGTCTAACACACCACCTAGCCAATCTACCTGTTGGGTTGGATAGGTTCAGAAACCATTGTAGAGCCGCATGATCCGTGTAGACTATAAATTGTTTCCCATTGTCTAGATAACACCGCCAGTGTTCCAGGGCCGTGAGGACACCTAAGGTTTCCCTCTCTGTTATGGAGTAGTTCCTCTGCTGAGGAGTAAGCGACTTACTCATATAGGCCACTGGATGCTCGACGTCGTCTATGGTCTGTGAGAGAAAACCACCCGTACCATAGTCGCTCGCATCAGCGTGAACCTCAAACGGTAGTTCAAAATTCGGACATGACAACACTGGAGCTGTGACTAGGGCGTTCTTGAGTGCGTTGAAAGCCACGTCCGCCTCTTCGGTCCACAGAAACTTTGGACATTTTTTCGGCGACGTGATGACATTTAACGGTGCCGCTAGTGTGCTGAAATTTTGTACGAACCTCCTGTACCAACTAGCCGTTCCTAAAAATCTCTTTACTTCCTTCCTGCTGGTTGGGACCGGAATGTCCAAAATAGCCTTCAGCTTCTCCGGATCTGTGCGTAGTCCTTGCTCGTTAACAACATAACCTAGATACTTAAGCTCCTTTCTAAAAAAACAACATTTCTTTAAATTTATAGTTAGACCTGCATTTTTCAATTTAATAAAAACTTTTTCCAACAACGAAACATGTTCCCTAAATGTGCGGCTCACTATTATTAAATCATCTACAAAAACAAAAACTTTAAATTCGAATTCCTGACCAAAAATCGAGTCCATCAACCTTTGCTGGCTTGCCGGCGCGTTACACAGGCCGAACGCCGTCACTTTATATCGCAACATTCCGCGACCCGGAACGAAGAAAGCCGTCTTGCAGCGGTCCTCCTCCGCTATCGGGATCTGGTGAAAAGATTTAGCAAGATCTATGCTAGATAGGAAATAAGCGTCACGTAGATTGTCCAAGATGTCTGACATATAAGGTAAACTATAGGCGTCTTTTATGGTGACCGCGTTTAACTTTCTACTATCTAAACACATTCTCATTTCGCCATTCTTTTTCGGTGTGAGCAGAACCGGATTGGCCCACTCCGACTCACAATATTCAAGTACATCTAACTCAAGCAATTTATCTACCTCTTCGCATAACAATCTACGCTTTTCGGGTGACATTCGGTAATAACGTTGTTTAATTGGTGAAGCGTCACCCGTTTTTATATTGTGCGTTACTAATGTTGTTCTACCTAAGCCTTTTTCTTCATCAGAAATTTTTACAAAATTATTAATTACATTTGTCGCAGCTTCCTTCTCCGTCATAGTTAGATCGTCGAAGCCACGCACATGTGGTTCGACGTTGGATATTGTACAATTCGAGTTTACTGCACAGACATTATTTGTTATACAATTTTTAAATAATCCAGGTACTAGTTCGAACTTTGACCAGAAGTCCACACCTAAAATTAATGAAGTCGTGATTCCAGGAATCACGTAACACCTTATCTCACAAGTAACATTTTTATATGTCATGGGTAACACCATGTAACCTACACTATATATATCAGAGCCATTGGCAACAGTAACTCTTAACGATGGGTCTCGTACCATATGGTACCCATTGTTTAAAAATAAAAGGTGAGCGTCATTGCCCAAAATAGTAATTGATGACCCTGAGTCTAATAGACCACATAAATTTAAATTTTGAACTTTAACCTCCACAAATTCTCTCACATCCTCGTTATTATTGTTTTTAAAGTGAACCGAAGCATTGGCATTACTTTTAAAAAATTTACTCACGAAATTTAACCAATCTGACCACTCATTTTTATTAAAATTGTTTGAAAAGGTGGCGCAACTGCGGTTCACACTTACTCGTTTTTTGGCAGATTACATTTGGGGCATTGCGTGCTAAGAACGCCTTTCGTTCCGGCTCCGGCACCGGCACCGGCTCTAACCTTGTCGTCATCGTTCCTTTCTATGGGACGTCCAAGGTCTTTGACCATATTTAAGGCGTAGTATTTAAGTGTAGACGATCGTGGTTCACGGCGTTACAAGCCACATACCTATCTGTCTCTTTCGCCTATATTATGGTGGTCTTATCGGCACGTGTCCAGATGCACCCATCGTGATGCAGGCGGAAGTCACGTGGCAGTGCACGCTCCGATTTGTAATCAGGGATTCTCTGATTCTGATTATAGAGGGATGAATAATGGAAACTTTTTCGTTGGGCATTCTATAGTTTCCGTATGGCTGCCTGTCTATTCGAGTCCAACTACCCGCTCGACAAGATAATTTTCTATTACTATTTCCTCGTTTACCTCGTTTTTTCTTCGTAGTCGGTTTTTTTTTTCTTCATATTTGTATTTTTATTTTATTTCATTATTTTTATTTCTAAACTATGATTATCCCTTCACTTGCCCCTTACTGGGTGGTAGGCTCAAATTGTAGCCGACTGGGTTGGTGCCACCGTATTGGATGTAAGATGGCCGCATAGCAGCCTCGGTTGTGTTCTCCTCTAGTCCAGTATAGCCAGCAATCCAGGGAAGTCTCTGGTATGGCACCTGCCTTCTCGGAGGTGATATTGGCTGGTCGGAGCATATGCTTTGGCCCCTCCGACTCAGCCACCCATACTGGATTACATAAAAAAAATTATGTGTAGTATATTGTTGAATTTGCTTCTTCAAGTTCTAGACTCAGGCTCAATGACCCCAGATTCTGTTTTATGTTAACCAGCATGGGTGGCTGTGCCGAGGGTGGCGCAGTCAACAGAACTAAAAACACCTCTCCTCGCGAAACGTTGCTATAGGCTGTCTAGCCTGTTAATACGACGCTTGAAGACATCCAGGTTAAAGTATTCGGGAAGCACACTCGCCGGAAGATAGTTATTTAGATTTGCTATAGAGAACCGATGATGGGTTCTCAAAAGCAAATGTCGACAACAAAATGTTGATGGGTTTTCAAAGTTAGACAATATGGCGCGTAGCGTTCGCCATTTTGCTTTTTTTTTCTTCTTTTTGTCAATTCAATTAAAAAATTCAATTTTTTTTTTTTATGTAAACCAGCAATGTGTGGCTGTGCCGAGGGACCAATGGTGCAATCGACAGAGCCAAAATCACCTCTCCTCGCGAAACCACGCTCAGTTAGGTGCCATGCCAGGAGATTTGCGGACTGTTGCTAGGCTGTCTAGCCCGTTAATACGACGCTTGAAGACACCCAGGTTAAAGGATTCAGGAAATACACTCGCCGGAAGACAGTTCCACACTCTAGCGGTGCGACAAAGAAACGATTTAGAAAACCGATGGGTTCTCAAAAGCCCAATGTCAACAACAAAAGGGTGCTGAGTCTCTCTGCTACGAGTCATGCGGAGATAGGACGGGTGGCAGGGAATAAGGGATGCTAGTTCCGCAGAGCAGCGTCCGTGATAGTATCTGTAAAACAGACTAAGCGAACCCACAAATCGTCTGTGACTCACGGACTCCAGACCATCTGTAAGTTTCGGGTCACCAACAAGACGGATGGCTCGGCGCTGTATCGAGTCCAAGGATGCTAGCAGATAATGGGGACTACCCTACCAGATGTGACTGCAGTACTCCATCGCCGGCCTAATCTGTGTTTTGTACAACAGAAATAGTTGTGCCGGTAAGAAGAACCGCCGATTGCGGAAAAGTATTGATTTATATCGGCGGATAAAAAATGATTTATTACCAAAAATATACATCAAATCAAATCAAAATCAAAATATATTTATCGCACTTGAAATGTTTTTTGCAAAAGGTACAGCTTAACACCGTAGGCGTTCTCCCCCAGCCAACCTTTGGGTTATTATGAAAAAGTGTGGAGTGGCAGAGAAGAAATAAATGAATGATGGATAATAAAATATAGACATATAATTAAACAGATAATAAAACACAAATACAAATAAATGGAGAAACATACATATATATATATAAATATATACAATATATATGATATATAAACATACATACTTATAAATAACATATACAGGGGAGGTAACAATAGACTGTAGAACATTTATCTACATGAACACTAATGAATAACGTTTGTAAGCTTGGATGTAGAAGGTTATCTCCGAAAATACTCATTTAAAAAAGTATTTGACCATATTTAGGATAGACCTTCAAGAGCTAGTTAATAATTCTGAAGTTCCAAAAAGTGCGTTAGAACACGCTTTTTAATACTTTTTAATACATCAATAGTCACAGGGAGACACACTCTTTAGTCAAAGCGAGAGCGTTCCAGAGTTGCTTTATTGCCTGGTCCTGTGCCTGTATCTATCTATTTATTGATTTACCAACGTATTTATGTTACAAAGACTAATCGCTGTCTCAATACCTCCCAACAGGTCGCAGCCGGTAATTCCCGGACCGGCAGCGAGCCGGCGAAGCCCTCGCCGGGCCGGAGCGTTTCGTAACTGTCCCGGCAATATACCCGGCGAGGATTAAGCCCGGTTTCAGATTGAATGGCGTATCAGAGGAGGCCGGACGTGAAGGAGGTAACAAGTGACCCGGGGGTCACCTGGGGCACCTTTGGGCGTAGAGGTAGAGGTGATGAGAGGACGCATTCTAGAGGCTGAAACAGACTGAACAAAAATAGGATTTGTACCGTGTGGGGCCGGTACTTTAAAATAATAGCCCCCACTGCATCTCGCCCCGTGTATGTCGTAAAAGGCGACTAAGGGATATGACTCCCTTCTTATATTACTAGGTGGTAAGGTTGAACCCGCCCGGGTTGGTACCACCGCACTGAATGAAAGGTCGGTCGAAACGGCTATGTAAATAGTTTGTGTTTTCCGTCCAGTTCAGTGCAGCCGGCACGACCGAAGGGAAGCACTGACGTGGCACCACGTTCACCCGCTGTTATGGGCTGACATCACGGATGTTGTAGGTGATGTAGCCAACCGTGTCAGTTTCCACAAAAAAAAAGGACTTAATTTGTTTTATTTTTATTGTAAGCTCGACATGTGGCGCCGAGGCACCAATGAGGTGTCTAACGGCGTCCATGGACATTCGGTTGTATGCGGGGGCTGCGAATGCCATGCCGGCCTGACAGATGCCGATTCATTCTTTTGAGGGACCCGATACTGTACTTGGGGAGGAAATATATGAGCAGAGAGAGCGTTCCAGAGTTTACCGATTCTGTAATTAGCATGTACTCGTAATTACGTATATTATTATCAAATCAAATATACTTTATTGTACACCATAATAACATGAAACACAAAAGGCGAGTTTAATGCAATGTAGCATTCTTTACAAGCTAACCTTTGGGATGGCGCATAGGGAGGACAATGTGGACGAAGACCCACCTGCTGCATGACTCGGTGGAAATACCGTGCCAAGGTGAGAGGTGGTTTACCTGTCACCCTTTAACACGGCATCTTGTCCTTATCCCTTAGTCGCTTGCACGACATGCACGGGGAGAGATGGAGTGGGCTTATTCTTTTTAAGTACCGGCCCCACACGGTAAGTAGGTAGATCAATTATCTAAATTGAATTCTTATCATTCCACGAACTGTATCATTGTTTCATTATAAGTTGTATACTTTGATAAGGACGTGTGAAGTACCTATGCCACGCCTCCTGATCGACTATAACAAAGAATTCTAAAGGGGGGAGAAGAGGCCATCAACCTCAGAGCAAACTCTAAACTGAGTGTTGCAACAGATAATAGATTGGCCGGATACCGGATACCGGATATCCGGCCTGTGCGCGGGCCGGATACTGTCTACTATCCGGCCATGAATCGGATAGTAAAAATGGCCGGATAGACCTGATTCCGGATTAACCGGATATCCGTTGCAACACTCTAAACTTTCGTCATCATATTGAGGACAAGGGTAAGCTGGCTTCTAAAAAGCTGGGCGTACTCAATAAGGTGCGAGGGTATTTCACGCCGGACCAAAAGCTGCATTTGTATAAATCGCAGATCAGGTCCTGCTTGGAGTACTGCTCGCACCTTTGGGATGGCTCTGACAAATACCAGCTTGGGCCTCTGGACTCGATCCGGCGTCGACCCGTGGGACTAGTGGGTGACCCCGACGTGGTCCGCAGGGCTGTCGGCTCCCTAAGTTTGTTCTATAGCTTATTCCATGGGGAGTGCTAGGAGGCGCTGTTTAACGCGATCCCACCGTCCCCTTTACACCTCCGCACCACACGCACCGGGCAGGGTTTGCTAAACACTGGACTTACCGCGGTTGTGTACTAACCTCCTCTACAGAACTGGCAAACTCTGGAACGCTCAACCTGCCCATATATTTCCCCTCCAAGTACAGTCTCGGGTCCTTAAAGAGGGGCGTGAACAGGCACCTGTCAGGCTGGCATGGCATTCGCAATCCCCGCAGACGACCGGATCTCCGTGGGCGTCGTTAGACACATCATGGGTGGCTCGGCGCCCCACATCGCGCTTTCTAAGTGCAGTATAAACACTAAGCACTTGTATGAACTCGTCACATGTGTAAAAATTATCATATTGTCTAAAGTTTGACTACTTTAACTAAATTTAATTAAATTAGGCTTGACCTTATCCAGAAGGAACATTTTACGCGCGAATCGTCTAGCTAGGTGTCGCGCTATATGGCGACAGGTTAGCCACTTCTCACTTGGCACGGTCTTTCCGCCGAGCCGTGCAGCAGGTGGGTCTTCACGCCTTACTTGCTGCTTGCAACGAGACGTATAGTTATTTTGTCCGAATTCTCTGTTAAACGTGGCGGTAGGTGTTGTGTTGCAATTTAGCAGAGTAATTGCAGCACAACACCGATTAATCTGCTCACCCCGGTTGTCGGGATACAGCGTGTGATATGTATGTATGTGTGTATGTGTTATTTATATTCTTTCCTCGAAGGAAATAGAGCGAAAATCCTCCCTTCCTTACCTATAATAAAATCCAACGTCTGCTTTCTGTCTGTCTGAGTGTCTGTCTGTCCGCTTATAACTCGTGAACCACTAAACCGATTTTAATAAAACAAAATTCTACGGATAGCTTGATTCTTCCCATCAACTATAGGCTACTTACTATCACGCTAAATGGCTTATGAGGTTAGCAGTGAAGTGAAATATGAGAGCGGGCGGAGCCGCGGGCACAACTTGTAGTACATAATAATAATTATTTCTTTAGTTTGTGTAAGTTAATTATTAGTTAATAATTTTACAAATGCAATGTGTAAAAACAGAAGCTCTGCTTGAATTCTGAAATTCTTTCATTCATAGATTCTTACAATTCAGTCAGTCAGTCAGTCAGCGTGTAAGCGTCCACTGCTGGACATACGCCTCTCCAATTTTCCTCCAGTCCTCCCGGCCTTCAGCGATACGGAACCACTGATTTCCGCCGGCGTACTTGATGTCGTCGCCCCACCTGGCGGGTGGTCTTCCCACACTCCGTTTTCCTGTCCACAGCCGCCAGTGTAGGACACGGTTACTCCAACGGTCATCGTCTCTTGAGCTAACGTGCCCAGCCCACTGCCACTTGAGCTTAGCCACCCGGTGTCCAATATCGACTACTTTGGTGCGTCGGCGGATTGCCTCGTTACGCACCATATCACGTAGCGATATTCCCAGCATGGCTCGCTCCATTGCTCGCTGGGCAACTTTCAACCTTTGGACAATTCTTACAATTAGAGATAGCCATATCTAAATTATTATAAGAATAATAAATTTCCAATGGCCGTTGTTTTGCAGTTAATAGAGATAATTTTTATCGTGATTTAATACTCATCAATTATGTTGCTGTGAAGGAAGTAGATAGATAGATAGAAATTCTTTATTGCTCCAAAACATTTAACAGTAACAAACGATAAGTAATTTACATGAGGGGCAAAGGCGGACTTATCCCTTACAGGGGTTTCTCCCAGTCAACCTTTCGATTTTTGAGAGTCGTATGTTGTGAGTTATAAGGTTTTTAAAAATTATTTATTTATTTATTTATTTTTTCTGGTTTAGCCACATACATAGAATTGTAACATATCATACATAACATAATAAACACTATACTATATACAAAGAAACAAAACGGAAAATCTTACGTGCAAACACAGCATGAATAGACCAGGGTTGTTGCTGATGCACATTTTTTCACATCAGCTGATGCTGATGCTGATGCAGATATTTTATCATTGACATCAGCGGATGCGGATGCTGATTTTAATTATTTTCTTTAAAAAAAGGGAAAAATACTGAACTATATGAATATTATGAATTTATATCCAAAGTTTTGGTTGGTATTGAAATAAAAGATTGTTTTAATAATTTTGTGACATTGTACCGTGTGGGGCCGGTACTTTAAAAGAATAGCCCCACGGCATCTCTCCCCGTGTATGTCGTAAAAGGCGACCAAGGGATATGACTCCCTTCTTATATTACTAGGTGGTAGGGTTTAACCCGCCCGGGTTGGTACCACCGCACTGAATGAAAGGTCGGTCGAAAAAGCTATGTATTTAGTTTGTGTTTTCCGTCCAGCTTAGTGTAGCCGGCACGACCGAAGGGAAGCACTGACGTGGCACCAAGTTCACCCGGTGTTATGGGCTGACATCACGGATGTTGTAGGTGATGTAGCCAACCGTGTCAGTATCCATAAAAAAAAACATTTAATAAAAAAAAAGAATAAATCTGATAGCAGTACCAGTTTAGTAATTTGAACAATTTGGAACTGTATTTGCTGCTTTTCCGGCTTCGAGTCTGTTCCGAGAAGGTTTGTCACGACTCAAATATCAGCATCGATCAATGCGGACTTCGCAACAACCCTGCTACAGACAGAGGGGAAACTGAGTTTGAGGGGAATGATGCGCGGAGCGAGTGTGGCGGCTCAGTCACTAACTCAGTTTTTTTTTTTTTATAGAGTACCGGCACGGGTGGCTTTGCCCAACAGTTCAAAGAACGATTAAGACACAGCCAATCACCCCACTCCTCGCGAAACCACGCTCAGAGAGGCGCCATGCCAGCTACAAGGCGGACAAAGAGGTTGTTGTCTAATTTATTAACGCGCCTTTTGAAGATTCCCAGGTTATAGGTGGTGGGGAACACACTCGCCGGAAGACCGTTCCATATTTTCGCCGTACGACATAATAGGAACGATTTCGAAAAGCGATGCGTTCTCAGAAGTTGTGTGTCAACAACATATGGATGTTCCGAGCGAGTCCGGCGGGTGTGACGAATACGGATCGGGGCAGGAGGGATGAGGGAGGCCAGTTCTTCGGAACATCGGCGATGGTAGTACCTATAAAACAGGCTAAGGGAACCAATTGTTCGCCTGTGTTGCAGTTGTGGCTAAATGTCTTCAAGTCGACGGAACATGGCGTACTGCCCGAGTGAGCTCTCCAGTAAGAAGTATCTCGATCCTGAGCTCAGAATGAAAAAATGATACTTCTCTTACAGTCCAAAGAAATCAGTTCAACTCATTTCTCACTTCAATGAACTATCACCAGCCTACGATACTCGATTCCGCGAAGGAGATAAAATGGTAGATAGTAACTTTATTCTACTGTCTGTCAGCCTCGGTAACTCAGTGGTGCGGTCAGTACATGGATGGGTGACTGTTCGACCGTTGGAGGCTGACCGTGGTTCGGATTCCACGTAAAACTGTAGGTCCCTTCCCTTCTTACTTACCTTACTAGGTGGTAGGGTTTATTTCACCCGGGTTGGTACCACCGCACTGAATGAAACGTCGTCGGTCGGAACGGCTATGTAAATAGTTCGTGGTTTCCGTCCAGTTCAGTGTAGCCGACATGAAAATGAAGGGAAGCACTGACGTGGCAACTAGTTCACCTGGTGTTATGGGCTGACATCATGAATGTTGTAGATGATGTCGCCAACCGTGTCAGTTTCCATAAAAAAATGCTGAGAAAGAAAATTATACTTCTCTAATAACACGTACCGTGTGGGGCCGGTACTTAAAAAGAATATTCCCACTGCATCTCTCCCCATGCATGTCGTAAAAGGCGAGTAAGGGATAAGGACAAGATGCCGTGCTAAAGGGCGACAGGCTCGCCACCTCTCACCTTGGCACGGTACTTCCACCGAGTCATGCAGCAGGTGGGTCTTCGTGCCTTACTTGCTGCTTGATCGATTTAATCTTGTTCGAATACATTGCGAAACGTGGTGGTCGGTGTTGTGCTGTAATTGACCAGAGTTTTTGGAGAGCAACACCGATTACTCTGCTTACCCCGATTGTCGGGATTCAGCGTGTGTGATATGTATATGTATGTACTTCTCTAACAGTCCAAAGAAATCAGTTCAACTCATTCTCACTTCATTGGACTATATCCCCAGCGTACGACACTCGAATCCCGGCGAAGGAGATAAAATGGTAGTAACTTTATTCTACTGTCTAGGCGTGAAAGATAAAATATTGTCAGATTTTTCGAACATCTCGATGAGGGCCTAAATAATATTTTTATTATATTTTTCTTCTAGCGTTTGGATCAATCAATCAATCATCAGCCTGTATCGGTCCACTGCTGGACATAGGCCTCTCCCAAGGCGCGCCACCACACGCGGTCTTTCGCTCTTCTCATCCATCCACTCCCGGCTACCTTTTTTAGGTCATCTGTCCACCTAGCCGGGGGGCGTCCCACGCTACGTTTGCTTGTACGTGGCCTCCATTCGAGCACCCGTCTACCCCATCGGTTGTCGGGTCTACGACAGATGTGCCCAGCCCACTGCCACTTCAGCTTGCTTATTTTCTTAGTAATGTCGACTACCTTAGTTCTTTGACGTATCACGTCGTTACGGATTTTATCGGTCAAAGAAATGCCGAGCATTGCTCTTTCCATAGCTCGCTGAGCGACTTTAAATTTGTGGACCAGGCCTATCCACGTTTCCGCTCCGTACGTCATTACTGGCAGAACGCACTGATTGAAAACCTTCGTCTTCAATGACTGTGGGATGGAGGATGAAAAGATGTGGCGGAGTTTCCCAAGCGTTTAGAGCCAGTACTTAAAAAAAATAGCCTCACTGCATCTCTCCGCGTACATGCCGTAAAAGGCGGCTAAGGCATAAGGAGAAGATGCCGTGTAAAAGGGCGACAGGATAGCCAGGTCTCATCTTGGCACGGTCTTTCCACCGAGTCATGCACGAGATGGGTCTTCGTGCTTGTATGTATTTTCTTCGGTTCAGAAGGTGTAGCAACCATTTCAGATGCAACTGAACCAGCTATTTTTGAAGAACTGTATAACTTCAGTTAATAAACCATATACGACGTCTATCTTTTGTCAGTCTACAATGCAAAATATAAAAGCCTGCGAACGCATTTATTCAGTAGCGTGACTAATAGCACGTTTCTTGTATGGGGACGCCTTAATTCTTTACTGTTTTTTTTTATTATTTGTTGGTACAAACTTCCATATTAACACATAATTCTGTTCAAAGTTCAACCGGCTACCTATTACGGTTCAAAAGATACAGCCCTCGTACGGACGAACAGACAGATAGACGAGCAAGCAGACATACGACGTAGGCTTAGTAATACATTCGCAATCCCCGTGCATCACAGAATGTTCATGGGCATCGTTAGACACCTACTTGTAGGTGTAACGATGCCATATGTCGCGCTATCGATAAAAAAAAAATAGGCTTCCGTGTGGATACGGATCCCTAAAAACTACCTTTCAATGTTTAACCCTCGAAACAATCTTTGCCCGAATATAAAAAAACCATTCAGGATCATTTGCACATACAATCCAATGAGACAAGCAAACATTCCCGAACAACCACAAAATGTAGTCACAGATCCAATCCCGGCGCGTTCCCGAAAATTCGCTTTCATGTAAAAATCGTCGAAATACTTTATTCGCGCGGTCGCGTATCCCGTCAAATCCCTTGTCATTCCTTTTCCATACATAAAATATGGGATTAGATATTCGAGGGTTGAATTAAATACACTGCCACAAGTCATCCCGTCTCGCTGCCCCTGGGGACCGCGCCGGGGGGTTGGCACGAACGAATCCTATGGCACATACACGCTGCTGATTCACTGTCAAGCGGCGGGTGGCCGAGTGGTTTGGGCATCGGATTCTCATGCGACGATTCTCATGGAGGTCCGAGGTTCGAATCCGGTCGCCGTGTACTAATGAGTTTTTTCTGACGAAAAAATTTACGTGCATAACACCAATATAATACAATAAATAATACCAAGAAATACAATTATTATTTTTTTTATTAAAGCTGACACGGTGATGTCAGCCCATAACACCGGGTGAACTAGGTGCCATATTATCAGTGCTTCCCTTCATTTCATGTCGGCTACACTGCACTGGACGGAAAACACGAACTATTTACATAGCCGTTTCCACCGACGTTTCATTCAGTGCGGTGGTACCAACCCGGGCGGGATAAACGTTACCACCTAGTAAGGTAAGAAGGGAAGGGACCTACAGTTTTACGTGGAATCCGAACCACGGTCAGCCTCCAACGGTCGAGCGGTCACCCATTCAAGTACTGACCGCGCTCAGGGTTACTTAACAACAGTCGAACGACCGGCACCACTGTGGCTGACTGATATATAATTTTAAAATGCAAAGTTTTAAAGGTATTAAAGACAATAAACGAATCTACCCCTCCACACTTTTCTCCGAAACTACTGCATCTAAAATTTTGAAAAAAAAAATTGGTTGTCTTTAAAGTCGGTTTACGGACGATAGTTTTACGTGATGACGCTTGGGCCGATTGTGCCTCTCTATCGCTTGTTACGCGCTCTCGCTTGCACACACAGGCTCAGATGGAACTTTTTCGTGTGTGCCGCCGGTGTTCATCAATTTATAAGACGTGACGTCATCACGTCAAAAAAAATTGGTCATATAAAAAGCTAAACTCCTAAGTCTTAAAGTAATTATTATTAAGAAGTATTGTTAATTTCTATTACTCTTCTGTATGTTATCTTCTGTCTTGTGTATCTCTGTGTTTTTGTGTGCAATAAAGCATTTCTATTCTATTCTATTCTATTCTATTCTATTCTATTCTATTCTATTCTTAAAGTTCGGAAAACTGAATGATAAGGAAACCTCTCCACGCAAGGTCGACTGGCACTTGACCGGTCAGGTTGCATGACCTTTATTTGTCATTAATTGTTATCATGTGTTTCATGTTTTCCTCTATCTTTATTATTATCGCTTTCTTTATCTCTTATCTTCATCTTTGACATTCACTCGAGTTCAACTCGCACTTGACCGGTCTAGTTACCTTTATTAGTCATTAATTGTTGTTTCATGTTTTCCTCTATCGGCGGCGAAAGATCTATAAGCGGCAGATGGCCGAGTGGTTTGGGCATCGGCTTCTCATGCGAGAGGTCCACGGTTCGAATCCCGTCGGCGTGTACCAATGAGTTTTTTCTGACGAAAAAATGTATGTGCATACCTACACCTGTTGCTTCACCGTTCGGAACCGGTGTAAAACTGTAGGTCCCTTCCCTTGCCCCTTACTAGGTGGTAGGCTCAAATTGTAGCCGACTGGGTTGGTACCACCGAACTGGATGTAATATGGCCGCATAGCAGCCTCGGTTGTGTTCTCCTCTAGTCCAGTATAGCCAGCAATCCAGGGAAGTCTCCGGTATGGCACCTACCTTCTCGTAGGTGATATTGGCTGGTCGGAGCATGCGCTTCGGCCCCTCCAACTCAGCCACCCATACCGGATTACATAAAAAAAAATCTTTATTAAAAATCTCTTTCTTTATCTCATCTTTGACATTCACTCTGTCAATAAGACAGCCGCGTGTATCGCTTCGGCCGGGCGTCGGAATGCGGGAGCGTCGTTGGTAATATCGGCAGGGTGCTAATGTCGCGGTGTTGGAAATTGCTTCCGCGGTCTCCCTGCGATTGTATTTATCCGCCATCTCCGCGTTCAGATTGCTTACTCGCATCGTGTTTTGACGGCGGCGGCGTGTCGGTTAGCGACGTTAGTTTAGGGGTGGTTATGGCTTTATATAGCAAAATACCGCTGCGGCGGTGCTGTTCGATGTGTAAGCAAAGGTAAGCAACACGGAAATAAATGAAAAGCCGTTTGTCTAGGTCGATGGTAAACAATGATAGCGGGAGTGAATTGCGATTTGGTAACTCATAACCACTAGTAATAGTAAAACTAGTATTTCTAGATTTCATTTCGTTTCGAACGCGGAAAGAGACCTCCAGAGTATTCTAAATAACAGCTATCGGCTAAAGCCCTAATTCATAAAGTAGAAAAAAAAAACATACATTTTAAACAATTAGACAAAAACTAATTAGAAAACTGAAAAACATACTTTGTACTATAATAATAATCACAACTAGCGAATAAAACGAGAAATTTACAAATGAAAAGAGAAAGAGAAAAGATGTATATATTTAGGTATTATGTATTTTATAATCTTTAATACATATGTATTTAATTTATAGTTTTATGTATTTAATTTAATTTATAATTTGCGATTTCTACGTTTAAACTGGTATGTACTTATATTATGTCGTGCAAGTATATTATAGTTTATCATAGTTATTTTCCATATTATTATATTTTACATTCCCACACTCAAGTCTTTTGCTACTACCTACTTATATCTCACAACATACGACTCTCAAACATCCAAAGGTTGACTGGGAGAAATCCCTGTAAGGGATAAGTCCGCCTTTGCCCCTCATGTAAATTACTTATCGTTTGTTACTGTTAAATGTTTTGGAGCAATAAAGTATTTCTATCTATCTATCTAAAAAAAAAGAGAAATTATTAGTGATGAATGAACGAATGTGACACAGCAGACCCGCTCAACGTATGGAAGTGAAAGCCAATATGGATCAAATCATATCCAGAGGGATCTAGAGAGATGACATAACATTAACCACAGTAGGCAAGTATATATTCAGAAATGCTTCGGTGGTTCGGTCATGTAAGGTCATGTTGGAAGAATGGATGATAGGAGTCTAACGAAAAAAAAATATGGAGCGGATGTGAGTGGAAGAATCGGGAAGAGTTGCCCTAGACGCACGTACCTGGACCAGATCGGTCAAAGGGTCAAATGTGTAGTACCCGTAACAGACAAGCATGTATGAAGAACATTAGGAGAGTGGAAGAGGCGGCATTGGTGTGTCAGGAACGTGGGCCGTGGATATCCGTTGTCTCTGCCTACTCCACTCGGAAAAAGGCGTGACCCTATGTATGTGTGTATGTATATGTTCAGGCGGGGCATTTGACCTGGTTTTAAAGTGCCACTTTTTTTTTTTTTATGGAAACTGACACGGTTGGCTACATCGCCCACAACATCCGTGATGTCAGCCCATAACACCGGGTGAACTTGGTGCCACGTCAGCCTTCCCTTCGGTCGTGCCGGCTACACTGAACTGGACGGAAAACACAAACCATTTACATAGCCGTTTCGACCGACCTTTCATTCAGTGCGGTGGTACCAACCCGGGCGGGTTAAACCCTACCACCTAGTAATATAAGAAGGGAGTCATATCCCTTAGTCGCCTTTTACGACATACACGGGGAGAGATGCAGTGGGGCTATTCTTTTAAAGTACCAGCCCCACACGGTACACGGCCCACTTCGCGAAGTTTGAACAACACATCTACCAATTTTTAACAACATCCCAACAAATTGGTGCTAACGGCAGGTTGTTTTTAGATCTTATAGTGGTATATTGGATTAATATAACACAAGGTTTAAGCGTCACTACTGTAGAGCTCTTGTCCCACTTATAGCACTTACTAACGCTATTGTAAAGTCACTAAAGAACCTTAACCTGTATATCCAATCCATTTTATAAGTTAAGTGAATTTTTTTCATACTGTAAATAAAAATTCTGCTGACTTTGATAATTCAAATTGTTTATATGCATAAACACAAATTTTATTAATAACTTGACTGAACCCTATGTTCTTTGTTTTGTATTTTATTATCTTTTTTAATGGGTATATTTTTGACTTAGTATTTTTAATTCTTTGCTTAGATATAGTATGTTATATTTAACATAATGAAAACTTAGTATGTAAGTTATATTTAAAAAAAGCTCTGTAAGGTTTCTTACCCGGTTCTTCCTTATAGATTGCACTACTGAACGGGACATCATAAAAAATGATGACGAACCATACTGAATATGCATATGTCTCAATGAAATATTGTTATTGTTGTGTGTTCTTTATGGCGAAATAAATATCTGAATCTGAATCTGAATCTGAATATAAAATGGGCCTCTTTCGGGGTTACAAGACAGCTAGAGCACGCTATAACACCAATTGTTATTACCAATATACCACTTCAGCCTCTCAAAATAACTATTAAACAGCTCTTATAACGCCTGCCTTAACACTATAATGTTAATTGGGCATATCATCGGTTTAAATGATGCTTTTTATCCTCCTATCCAATTCAACACGTCAGTTCCGTCGGGAAACGAAAGGCTTATTTGGTGTACCATCGCCATTTCTTTCACGTATCTCTTTTGCTCTTCCGACAGAGACGCCAATACGTTATTCGCATAGGCGCGAGAGAGAGAGGATAGACCGGAGCATCACTCATTCTGTCAAGGAGCCCTCGCGTCTGTTGCCGTAGTATTTAATTGGGTCAAGATTTCGCAGGCTTTGGTGTCTGGAGCATCATCGATTTGGTACGCTTGCAGTAGAGGAACGGGGAATATGAACCTATAATAAGGTGCCTCTGTATTTGCTGAAAATATTTTGGGTACCCACCATAATAAACACGATAAGCAAAAAAAAAATTTTTTTATGGTAACTGACACGATTGGCTACATCACCTACAACATCCGTGATGTCAACCCGAAACAACCCGGGTGAACTAGGTGCCATGTCAGTGCTTCCCTTCGGTCGTGCCGGCTACACTGAACTGGACGGAAAACACAAAAGCCGTTTCGACCGACGCGACGTTTCAATCAGTGCGGTGGTATCAACCCGGGCGGGTTGAACCCTACCACCTAGTAAGTTAAGAAGGGAAGGGACCTACAGTTTTACGTGGAATCCGAACCACGGTCAAATAAAATTGTTTTAGCATTAAGTAGTTTTAGATAAATTTAACAAAACGTGTCTATGTTCTACGCAATCAAAACGTGCCACTAGGTACCGAAACAGACGATTACTTGAGGTGAATGAGGTCATTGACCTCAAGTAATCAGGCAGTAATCGAGTAATCAACAGGACCCTTTCCGGCCAGGTTCTGGTAAAATCTGTTTTCAAAAATTCTTCAATAGCTCTTTTACCTTAATCTTAAGTCTTAATCTTAATCTTAAATTTAATCTTTAATATTTCAAAACTGAACTCAGAATTTTTCGAAAGGTGATGACATCGACATCGATATGAACAATGATATCGGGTAAAATTATGGGTTTTCACTAATTCCTTAATCGCTGTGATGCGCGATGATATATCCTCTTGGTTTTTCCTTACACGTTAACGACTTACTTTCTTGAAGAAAGTTAGGGCGAGGCCGAAGGCCGAGCTGCGTCCACGTTCACGCCTTTTCGATCGCGCCCTTAGTGATTTATTTTCTTCGATAAATTTTATAGCTTATTTGTACGCAGCTTGGCCTTCAGCCTCGCCCTAAGTGACTTACTTTCTTCGAGAAACTTTATCGTTTACCTGAACGCAGCTTGTAAGTAATATGTTTATTTAGTTAGATTACTGTGTGGGGTCGGTACTTAAAAAGAATAACCCCACTGCATCTCTCCCCATACATGCCGTAAAAGGAGACTAATGGATAAGGACAAAGTGCCTTGCTAAAGGGCGACAGGATGGCACCTCTCACCTTGGCACGGTAATTCCACCGAGTCATGCAGCAGGATAATATATCTTTGGCAGCAGGTGAGTCTTCGTGCCTTAATTTGCTGCTTGATAAGTTATCTTGTCCTAATACATTGATAAACGTTGTGGTGGGTCAGTCAGTCAGTCAGTCAGCGTGTAAGCGTCCACTGCTGGACATACGCCTCTCCAGTTTTCCTACAGTCCTCCCGGCCTTCAGTGGTACGGAACCACTGCTTTCCGCCGACGTACTTGATGTCGTGGTCCCACCTGGTGGTGGGTGTTGTGCTGTAATATACAAGAGTACTTGCAGCACAACACCCATTACTCTGTTAACCCCGATTGTCGGGATACAGCGTGTGGTATGTAGTTAGATTAGTAATTATGGGACCCGTGTAATCGATTTATTTATTTATTATTACGATACAGATTCATCACGCTGCTGTTACTCCAAGCCAAGAGCTCCGTGCGCGCTCGTCGTCGCACGGCGAATTCGCTGACGTTTCCTGGTACATCTACATAAAGACGCGAACACGGCTAGTTTATCATAAAGAAATGAAGCGAAAATATAAGAGCGTCCGATAAACATTTTGCATATTTTCATTACTTTTTTTCCAGACAAAGCATCAGTTTGACATCGAGAAGAATGCCCTTTGAAGACAAAACACAAAATACGCTGTTCCACTTGTCTGGGGCAGGGCTTACGGGGCAAACATAGATTTGGGTAAAAGGATTCAAGTGACAGGCCGGAATGAGACGCGGACGGGGCATAGAGACAGTAAACTAATAGAGGATCTGTATTAACGTGTAGAATTTGATGCTTTAAGGCTAAAAAATTTTTTTTATGGAAACTGACACACTTACAACATCCGTGATGCCAGCCCATAACACCGGGTGAAATAGATGCCCTGTCAGTGCTTCCCTTCATTTCATAGCCGTTTCGACCGACGTTTTGTTCAGTGCGGTGGTACCAACCCGGGCGGGATAAACCCTACCACCTAGTAAGTTAAGAAGGGAAAGGACCTACAGTTTTACGTGGAATCCGAACCACGGTCAGCCTCCAACGATCGAGCGGTCACCCATCCAAGTACTGACCGCGCACAGGGATGCTTAACAACAGTCGACCGACCGCACCACTGCGCTACCGAGGCTGACAAAAAACTTACACATAACCCAGGTATACGTATCGTAGAAAAAATATTTTCTTCTTAATTTATTGTTTAACACTTACAGACGAATGAATCGGAAAAATCGGGCTGGACCATATACGTATAATATTTCTATATAGGCTGGACTCAGCGACGTAAGTCCGTGTGGGGCCGGTACTTTAAAACAATAGCCCTACTGCATCTCTCCCCGTACATGTCGTAAGTCCTTATGGCGCCTAAGCCATAAGGCCAGGATTCCGTGCTAAAGGGCGACAGGCCACTTACCTTCTGTCTCTTGCCAAACAATAAATATATTTCATTGAATTTATTGTTATTTTTATTTAATTATCTTTATACACATTTATGTACACAAATTTCCGCATTCAATGTATTTTTTACCCGACTACGGCGAAGCCAAAAAAAGGAAGGGTTATGAGTTTGGCGTGTATGTATGTATGTATGTATGTATGTATGTATGTATGTATGTGACTATCTATATTCCACTCTACAGCCTAAAGTACTGGGCCGATTTGAATAATTCTTGTGCCAGTGGATTCGTCTCATTCACGGGAGTGTCATAGGCTATATAAAAATTGAAAATTCAAAATGGCGGACGCACGGCCTCAAAAGGTCAAATTAGTTTTTCAAAATATATTGAGTGGGGTGTCAAATTAAAGATAATTAAATTGCGATTCCGAAAATATATAGTTTGCTATCTATTAAACTTATGTGTACAGAGAAATAGAGCACAAAATGGGTGGCGCATGTATGAATCGCGACGAAGCGTGGTCGCCCGCGCAGCGCACCGCCCCGCGCGCCCCCTTTTGGTGCACATACAGCAGCGATCACGCCGTTGGATCACGCGCGACAACGACGACGCGAAGAAGCGACATAGTATAGTTGGCAATATACCTACATACTTACTCACTGATCTACCGCAATTTTATATAGATATATTATTATTAGATACAGTACTATGCTAAAATAAATTGGTATTAAATGCCCATGTAGTGTAAGCATATGTAGTGTAGGTAAATTATTTGTTTTTATCGAAGCTGACACAGATGGCTACATCACCTACAACATCTGTGATGTCAACCAATGACACCGGGTGAACTTGGTGCCACGTCAGTGCTTCCCTTCGGTCGTGCTGGCTCCACTGAACTGGATGGAAAACACTTACCTAATATTCCTAATACAATATTTTCGGATGCAAGTTACCCTTCAGCTAGACGGAATATTGTGGAAGAGAAGAACCGCCGATTGCGGAAAAGTATTCCCAATTTTCTGGGTGCAGTTTAACCCTAGACTCGATTAGTTGCCGGAAACCTACGTATTTGGAAATGGTGGCGCCCAGGAATGTCCAGGTGCTTCCAGACAGGTACGACGCTGCCTTGGAAATTAGCTTGGAAAGATAAAGAATCGATCTTTGCAGATAATGCGCAGCACTGAGTCCTTCTAACGTTAAAGGCGTGGGCGTAGCATTCAGGTCCTAGTGGATGGTTGCGCGAGGAACGCCATGCGATGCCCGTGAACGCTGGTGTACCAGAGGGTTCTGTGTTGTCGCCCACACTGTTTCTTCTGCACATCAATGATATGTTGCCCCTGGACAACATATGGCATTCGCAGCCCCCGCGTGCTACCGAAGGTCCATGGGCGTCGCTAGACAGTAGACACCTATGGGTGGCTCGGCGCCACATGTCGCGCTTACTATGAAAATAATATCAGTAGCTTTGGCCTCGCCTTAGTGGCATACCTGCTTCGAGTGAGTACATTATTCAACTATGTAATATACACGAACCTGAAACCTCGGTCTAGGGCAGTTCTACGCGGGCCAATATTTACAAACATAATCTATGGGGGTGCCAGGTTTTTGAATTTTTGGCTATAATAGAATTCTTTGTTGAAATAAGGGTATTTGTATTTTTTTTTTCCGAAATAAAGTTATTTATTGACTCATAGTTTTCAAAATCATCCTTATATATACAATTCTTCTGTACGTGTGTTTGTCACCTAACTCGACCTAAACGGCTGGACCTATTTCGATGAAATTTTGTGTGTATATTTGAGTGGGCCCCTGGATGGTTTGAAAATACAATTGAACTCGGTAGATGGCGTCGTGATAAGTCCACGCAGACGAAGTCGCGGGCACAGCTAGTGTAATAAATTAATCTACTTCTGGATCGATGGTCGCGGGCCGGATTGCAACCGTTCGCGGGCCGGAGATGGCCCGCGGGCCGTAGTTTGCCCATCCTTGGTCTAGGGGCTTGAACTGATTGGTTTACTTACTTCACGAATCCGCCTCACTCTAGCCAGATATGTTTACTGACATTGACTTTTCATTTTACTTCAAGACTATACATTGTTCAACTATACATAATTTGTTTATAGATGTTTTTTTATGTAATTCGGTATGAGTGGCTGAGTCGGAGAGGCCAAAGCACATGCTCCGACCACCCAATATCACCTCCGAGAAAGTAGGTGCTATACCGGAGACTTCCCTGGATTGCTGGCTATACTGGACTAGAGGAGAACACAACCGAGGCTGCTATGCGGCCATCTTACCTCCAGTACGGTGGTAACAACCCAGTTGGCCACAATTCGAGCCTACCATCTAGTAAGGGAAGGGACCTACAGTTTTACACCGGTTCCGAACGGTGAAGCAGCAGGTGTAGGTATGCACGTAAATTTTTTTCGTCAGAAAAAACTCATTGGTACACGCCGACCGGATTCGAACCTCGGACCTCTCGCATGAGGCATGACGCATGTACTCACTCATGCGCTGTTTGCAGAAAACTTTAATTTCGAATTCATATGACGACAAATAAACGGACGGATAGTATCAATATACGAGTTACATATAACGTTTAAAGTATGCAAACGGTTTTTAAAAAAGCCTAAAATAAAAAATAAGTTATAAAAAACCAAAACCCGACTACGAAAAAGGTAGTTATGAAAATCGTGTAACTCAAAAGGTAGTTATGAAAATCGTGTAACTAAAAATAGCAAAATAATGTTTTCCATATCAGATACAGCAATTCTCTTTTTATATTGATTTTACCTTAGCACTAACTCTTTAAATTTAGATAAATTTATTATTTTTAACGTTCTAAATATAGAGCCGTGGTCGGGCGTTCCCGCTGAATAATAGGACGTACAACTAATAATGCTCCTTGGTGTCCATAGAATTAAAGCGATGAACTTAGGACGGTTATCGCCGATGTGTCATACTGGCATCGGACAGAACTCCTTTACGGAGGCTATAATTTTTGTAAGATCAGTCAGAGCCAGTCTAAAATTATTATAAGTAGATACATAGGTAGGTACATACCGAAAGACAACGACCATAATGCACGACGACGGCCTCACTTGTCTTGTTGAACGAAGAACGCCCGACCACGGCTCTATATTTAGAACGTTAAAAATAATAAATTTATCTAAATTTAAAGAGTTAGTGCTAAGGTAAAATCAATATAAAAAGAGAATTGCTGTATCTGATATGGAAAACATTATTTTGCTATTTTTAGTTACACGATTTTCATAACTACCTTTTGAGTTACACGATTTTCATAACTACCTTTTTCGTAGTCGGGTTTTGGTTTTTTATAACTTATTTTTTTTACCCGACTACGGCGAAGCCAAAAAAGGAAGGGTTATGAGTTTGGCGTGTATGTATGTATGTATGTATGTATGTATGTATGTATGTGACTATCTATATTCCACTCTACAGCCTAAAGTACTGGGCCGATTTGAATAATTCTTATGCCATTGGATTCGTCTTATTCACGGGAGTGTCATAGGCTATATAACAATTTTCAAAATTCAAAATGGCGGACGCACGGCCTCAAAATGTCAAATTAGTTTTTCAAAATATATTGAGTGGGGTATCAAATTAAAGATAATTAAATTACGATTCCGAAAATATATACTTTGCTATCTATTAAAATTATGTGTACAGAGAAATAGAGCAAAATGTGTGGCGCATGTATGAATCGCGATTATTCGCGATGAAGCGTGGTCGCCCGCGCACCGCGCCGCGCGCCCCCCTCAGTTTCGGTACGTTACATACACCGACGACACGGGCCGACGCGACGCGAAGAAGCGACATGGTATTGTTGGTAATATACCTACATACTAACTCACTGATCTACCGCAAATTTTATATAGATATATAATATTATTATTAGATACAGTATACAGTACTATGCTAAAATAAATTGGTATTAAAATGTCCATGTAGGTACCTAGTGTAAGCATAATATGTAGTGTAGGTGTACCGTGTGGGGTCGGTACTTAAAAAGAATAGCCCCACTGCATCTCTCCCCGTCGCATGTCGTAAAAGTCGACTAAGGGATCGTCAGCCTCGGCAGCTTAATGGTGCGGTCAGTTATTGGATGGATGATCGCCCGACTGTTGGAGGCTGACCGTGGTTCGGATACCACATTAAACTGTAGGTCCCTTCCCTTCTTACCTTACTAGGTGGTAGGGTTTATCCCGGCCGGGTTGGTACCACCGCACTGAGCGAAACGTCGGTCGAAACGGCTATGTAAATAGTTCGTGTTTTCCGTCCAGTTCAGTGTAGCCGGCGCGAAATGAAGGGAAGCACTGACATGGCACCTAGTTCACCCGGTGCTATGGGCTGACATCACGGATGTTGTAGGTAATGTAGCCAACCGTGTCAAGTTTCCATAAAAAAAAAAGGTAGGTACATTAAATATACCTAATACCTACAATATTTTCGGATGCAAGTTACCCTTCAGCTAAGCGGGATATTGTGGAAGAGAAGAACCGCCGATTGCGGAAACGTATTCCCAATTTTCTGGGTGCAGTTTTAGCCCTAAACTCGATTAGTTGCCGGAAACCTACGTCTTTGGAAATGGCGGTGCCCAGGAGGTTCAGGTGCTTCCAGACAGGTATGACGCTGACTTAGAAACTGGCTTGGAAAGCAAAAGGGCCTTCAAATCGACCTTCGCAGATAATGCGCAGCACTGAGCCTTGCTAACGTTGAAGGCGTGGGTGTAGCATTCAGGGGGCAACATATCATTGTTATACATACGAGAGTACGGAACACGGGTTCTACACCAGTTACCCTCCAACTAGGCGGGATGTGGATTAGAAGAGGCGAAGACTTGTGTCTGAACTTGAGCAAACACTCGGCTCTATTTCCGAATGGGCCGTAGCAACTTGGTCAAGTTAAATACCTCCAAGATACAAGTTTGCGCGTTCAGTGCGAAGAGAGCGGCGTTCACACCAGCTCCTTCCTACCAAGGCACGTCACTTAAATTTTGCGACCACCTCGGGGTCCTCCGAGTCGAATTTTCGCACGATCTAAACTTCCGGCGTGACATCGAGGGCAAGGCCGTATAAATCGCAGATTCGGTACTGCTCGCACCTATGGGATGGCTCAGTCAAATACCAGCTGGCGCCTCTGGACTCGATCCAGCGTCGAGCCGTGCGAATAGTAGGTGACTCCCAAATGTCCCGCGATCTAAAACCACTGCAACTCCGTAGGAATACATAGCTAAATCAGAGCCTGTTGAAATACAAACAGAGAGAAATATTTTCCCCCAATTACAGTCTCGGGTCCTTCAACCTGGGCACCTGTCAGGCCGGCATGGCATTCGCAGCCTCCGCATGCTACCGAATGTCCATGGGCATCGCTAGACACCTTATGGGTGGCTCGGCGCCACATGTCGCGCTTACTATAAAAATAATATCAGTAGCTTTGGCCTCGCCTTAGTGGCTTACCTGCTTCGAGTGAGTACATTATTCAACTATGTACAACCTGAAACCTCCCTCGGTCTTGGGCCTTGAACTGATTGGTTTACTTACTTACCGAATCTGCTTCACCCCAGCCAGATATATATACTTACATATACAAAGAAAATCGTGTACTTACACAGCTCAGTCTTCGGTCTTGCTCTGACTGACTTTTCATTTTACTTCAAGACTATACATCGTTCAACTATACATAATTTGTATATATATGTAGGTACTCACTCATGCGCTATTTGCAGAAAACTTTAGTTTCAAATAGAGATCACGACAAATAAACGGACGGATAGTATCAAGCCGGTACTTATATAAAAGAATAGCCCCACTGTATCTCTCCCCGTGTATGTCGTAAAAGACGACTAAGGGATATGACTTCCTTCTTATATTACTAGGTGGTAGGGTTTAACCCGCCCGTGTTGGTACCACCGCACCGCAGTGAATGAAAGGTCGGTAGAAATGGCTATGTATTTAGTGTAGCCGGTACGACCGAAGGGAAGCACTGACGTGGCACCAAGTTCACCCGGTGTTATGGGCTGACATCACGGATGTTGTAGCCTTTAGGTGATGTGTCAGATTCCATAAAAAAAATCAATATACGAGTTACATACAATATTTAAAGTATGCAAACAGTTTTTAAAAAAGCCTAAAATAAAAAAAATTAGTTATAAAAAACTAAAACCCGACTACGTAAAAGCTAATTATGAAAATCGTTTAAATAAAAAAAAAATAGTTATAAAAAACTAAAACCCGTCTACGAAAAAGCAAACTATGAAAATAGTTTAACTATAACTAAAAATAACAAAATAATGTTTTCCATATAATTTATCAGATACAGCATTTCTCTTTTTATATTGATTTTACCTTAGCACTAACTCTATAAATTTTGATAAATTTATTATTTTTAACGTTCTAAATATAGAGCCGTGGTCGGGCGTTCTTCGTTCAACAAGACAAGTGAGACCGTCGTTGTGCATTATAGCCGTTGACGTTCGGTATTTACCTATGTATCTACTTATAATAATTTTAGATTGGCTCTGACTGATCTTACAAAAAGATGCCAGTATGACACAATAGCGATGGCCGTCCTAAGTTCCGCGCTCTAATAATGCACGAAGAGGGCCTCACTTGTCTTGTTGAACGAAGAACGCCCGACCACGGCTCTATATTTAGAACGTTAAAAATAATAAATTTATCAAAATTTATAGAGTTAGTGCTAAGGTAAAATCAATATAAAAAGAGAAATGCTGTATCTGATAAATTATATGGAAAACATTATTTTGTTATTTTTAGTTATAGTTAAACTATTTTCATAGTTTGCTTTTTCATAGACGGGTTTTAGTTTTTTATAACTATTTTTTTTTTATTTAAACGATTTTCATAATTAGCTTTTACGTAGTCGGGTTTTAGTTTTTTATAACTAATTTTTTATTTATTGTGATATATTTTTAATAAATTTTACATATTTACAAGTAACTATTAATTAATTGATAAATTATTATTAACAATGATTAAATTAATAAATTATTAGTTTTAATTATAATTTATAATTATATAATTAATAAATAATTTTTTTTTACAAGCTTTTATTTCTTTCAGGAAATTCTCAAATTATCACAGGATTGAAAAACATTACTTTAACTTTAAGGATTTCAAATAACTAAATAATTAAAACCTAACTAACAATGTATAACATTGACAAAATTAAACAAATAAATAAATAAAAAAAAAATTAAAAAAAAAAAACTAAAAAACTAAATTAATTTAAACTAAAATTAAGATAAAATAAAAAAAAATCGCCCATCTCCACTTACTCCCAAAGTGCAAATACGGCTAATCTTAATGTACATACATTCTATGTATTCATTCATTTCATAAGGGGCGGGTGGCCGAGTGGTTTGGGCATCGGTTTCTCCGGCGAGAGGTCCGAAGTTCGAATCCGTTCGGCGTGTACCAATGAGTTATTTCTGACAAAAAAAAAATTACGTGCATACCTACACCTGCTGCTTCACCGCTCGGAACCGGTGTAAAACTGTAGGTCCCCTCCCTTGCCCTTTACTAGGTGGTTGGCTCAAATTGTAGCCGACTGGGTTGGACACCGCCGTACTGGATGTAAGATGGCCGCATATCAGCCTCGGCCGTGTTCTCCTCTAGTCCAGTATAGCCAGCAATCCAGGGAAGTCTCCGGTATGGCACCTACCTTCTCGAAGGTGATATTGGCCGGTCGGAGCATGTGCTTGGCCCCTCCGACTCAGCCAACCATACCGGATTAGATAAAAAAAAAATCATTGTCGATTTATATATTTATGTGTCGTATACTTACAAAACGATTTTTATTACGACCCCTCTGTACTTTGTTTGTCGCTATGGAACCGAGCGGGTGACAACCGCAGCGACACTGTTTTTTGCTAAAACAGGCAGGTAAATGTATTTTTTTTTGTAAGATCGGACTCTGTATTAATTAATTTTTGTTTGTGTTTTTATAGTCATTCAAAATAAAGTCACCTCAAGCCTCACATTGAAGAGTAAAAGTGTACGAATTGCCGACTGTTGGCCTTAATTCGAAGTTTCACACATATCGCCATATAGGTATATATCATTTTCAAAATGTTTGGTCGTTGAAAGAAACATGCAATACGTGGCGTTAGCACTCTGTAGGTATGTGCTCAGTTATATCCTACAATTTACATTAACACTAATTTATTTTATAAAAATGTATAAAATAAAAAAATTAAAATCGAACCCTAGAGTTGAAGGCGGTCGGTTATTTTTGCTTGCTTTAGCACCACCGCCTTCAACTATAGGGTTCGATTTTTATTTTTTTATTTCATACATTTTTGAAGGCGGTTTTTATATTTTTTTAAATAGTTTTTTATTTTACAGTTTTTTTAGTAATTTTTATTTGATATTAATGTACTCGACGGAATCGCTCGGCCTTCGGCCTCGCGATTCCGCCTCGCTTTCCAATCCGATCTTGACCAAAATAATGTACTCGGCGGAATCGCTCGGCCTTCGGGCTCGCGATTCCGCCTCGCTTTCCCATCCGATCTTGACCAAAAAAAATGGGACCACCTTGGAGCTAGACTGATCCGAACACAAAAATAATCATCGAAATCGGTTCACAATTGGGGAAGATATTGCTGAACATACATAAAAAAAAATACAAACAGCCGAACATAGAACCTCCTCCTTTTTTGAAGTCGGGTAAAAAATCAGTGAACACTATAAATAAAATAAATCTGTAATATAAATATAAAGTAATGGGAACACTTTTAGATAACCACACAGTAAGAATATCCGTTGCTCTACGAGTGGGTGCGAAGGTGTGCCAACCACACGTCTGTGTTTGTGGTACTGACGTCGACCCGTTCGGCCACCATGGACTAGCATGCCAGCGCAGTGCCGGTCGTCGGTCTCGACATAGCAACATCAATCTTCTTATAAAGAGGGCCCTTGCCACAGCGGACTTTCCCAGTCTGCTGGAACCACCAGGCCTATGTCGGGACGACGGAAAGAGGCCTGACGGCATGACCTTAGTCCCATGGAGCCGGGGAAAGGCTTTAGTATGGGACGCGACGTGTGCTGACACCTTCGCACCTACCCATATTGCCGGCTCGTCCAATTCGGCTGGCTCCGCCGCTCTAGGTGCACAAAACCAGAAAATTAAAAAATACGTTGGCTTGCGCGGCCACTTCGAATTCCTGGCCTTTGCTGTGGAAACACTTGGCGTGTGGTCACCCGACGCAAGGACTTTCGGGAACGTCCTAGGAAAGCTCCTTATTGATAAGTCTGGTGACCGACGCGCCAAGTCTTTCTTTTTTCAGCAAATAGGCCTAGCCATTCAAAGGGGCAACGCAGCCAGCGTATTGGGTACTGTGGCGGAGTCGGAGGAATTGGACGAAGTTTTTTACTTACAGTAATCTTGAATGTTAGTATTTAGTTTTTCTTTATTTATTTATTAGGTTAATTTTATCAATGTTATACATTTGTTAGTTAGGTTTTAATTATTTAGTTATTAGTATCTTCATTTACAGCAGAAACATTAAAATATTTGAGTTTAAGTAATGTTTGCGATTTGTATTTTTACTGTATTATATGTTCGTTAATTTATAACTTTATAACACGAAATGTCTTATCTATCAGCCATATCGACACGGTTTTCGACTATAATTATTTGGATTGTTATATAAACTGATAAACAGATAGACACACTGATAAATCGACAGACTGACACACTGACTGATAAACTAACAGACCGACAGAAGTGACAGACACACACAAGTCTATACCATCGGCAAAAACAAACTCACAATCAGAACTTTGCATTTTATAATTAGTAAAGAATAGAAGATATTATAAACAAGAAACGCGTGGATGCTACCATACAAATGCGAGCCAGCAGCGGCTGCAATACGCGATAATGCATCGCGGTCGAATGCCGTCCCACAATGAAGAGTATTAAAGCAGCAGTAGCCAGTATGCACAATGTTGGATGTTAACTCTGAATGGGGTTTGCGTTTTCCTAAATGATGTTTGGTTAAACAGTGCGTGCTGCCCGGGGTGTGTGTCGGTTTGTTCGCATGTGCGATGTGCTGTGTATAATTTTAGTATAATTTCCTTTTTCCTTCCTTCCTTCCTTCCTTACCTTTAATAAAATCCAACGTCTGCTTTCTGTCTGTCTGTCTGTATGTCTGTCTGTCCGCTTATAACTGGAGAACCACTGAACCGATTTTAATATAAAAAATTCTACGGATAGCTTCATTCTCCCATCAACTATAGGCTACTTTACTATCACGCTAAATGGCTTATGAGGTTAGCAGATAAGTCAAATATGAGAGCGGGCGGAGCCGCGGGCACAGCTATTAGCTATAAATGTTGAAATTATATTTTATTCAAATAGTATCGCTGAAGGCCGGGACTGAAGGACTGGAGGAAATTTGGAGAGGCGTATGTCCAGCAGTGGACGCTTACATGCTGACTGACTGACTGCCAATTTCGATATATTCTATTCTATTGTAAAGTTTTTTTTAGATATTTTAGTTTTAAATCCAAAATGAAGAGGAAAGAAATAACGGAGCAATTATTTAATTTTGCCTAAACCAAATTTCTAAAATTAAATAAAACAAACATTTAAATAAAAAAAAAATTAATTCTAATTAAAATCTAAAATTTCATATTAAGATTATAAATATAATTACATTTTGTCTCTCTGATTGTCGTGACTATGGCTGGCTTAAACATTGGATTTAAAACAGAAAAGAAGAAAATTTGTATGGTACAAAATTAAAAAGCTAACCTAATGAAATTATTACAACTTCAAATTACGTCTCTTAAAAAGTTTGAAATAAAAATTAAATTACAAATTTCAAGGAACCCCGCCACATCAACAATCCTTCAAACGTGAAAAATAACATCCGCTTAGTTAATTAACGGCGTCGTCGGGGGATCCCTAATAAAAAAATTACTCGGTCCCCCGACGCCTTCATTTAACTAAGCGGAAAATATTTTTTACATTTTAATTATTGTTAATTATTCATGTGTCTCAAGAATAATTTCCTGCTTTACTCAAATATATACAAACGTGTGTGCTTGCACGCACACTTGATTTAATGCCAGTATCTACTGCGCATTATTTCGCAAATCGGGTTTATTTCATGCACGCGCGGAAATATAGCTCTGTCGTCCGTTTTCAGCTATTGTCGCTGGAATATGTCCATCCAGTAATATTCTGTCCGAAGGCAGTACAGCACAGCAGAACAGAGCAGAGCAGAGCAGAGCAGAGTACAGTACAGCACAGTACAGAACAGTACAGTGCAGTGCAGTACAGTACAGTACAGTACAGTACAGTCACAAATCAGCACATGCGTGTCTAGGCAGTGGCAAACATTTTTGTACAGACAAAGTGGACATTGAAAAAATTTCCAGTGAAGTTTCTTGTCAGTTCTTCTTCGCTGTGATAATCGAACTGGCGGAATGTTACAATGTAAATATGACAAATCTGAGCGCAGTGTACTGCCAATAGATGCTAAATAAACAGTACAGTACAAATAAACAATAAAGTACAGTACAGTACAGTGCAGTACAGTACAGTACAGTACAGTGCAGTGCAGTGCAGTACACCGCAGCGCAGCCCAGCGCACCGCAGCGCAGCGGAGCGGAGTGCAGTGCAGTGCAGTGCAGTGCAGTGCAGTGCAGTGCAGTGCAGTGCAGTGCAGTGCAGTGCAGTGGAGTGCAGTGGAGTGGAGTGGAGTGGAGTGGAGTGGAGTGAAGTGGAGTGGAGTGGAGTGGAGTGGAGTGGAGTAGAGTAGAGTAGAGTACACTAGAGTACAGTACAGTGCAGTACAGTACAGTACAGTACAGTACAGTACAGTACAGTACAGTACAGTACAGTACAGTACAGTACAGTACAGTACAGTACAGTAAAGTGGAGTGGAGTAGAGTGGAGTGGAGCGGAGCGAAGCGCAGTGCAGCGCAGCGCAGCGCAGCGCAGCGCAGCACAGCACAGTACAGCACAGTACAGTACAGTACAGTACAGTACAGTACAGAAGAACAATGCACTGTTAGTTTTTGCTGGGTATTAGACAGATTATTGAGATCGGAGGTCCCTTAAAGAGGCCCCTTTTAAAAGTTAGCCTTTAATTTGGAACATTTCAATGTCAATACCACCCTCGCTACATTATTATTAAAATTTTAGCATTAGGGGGAGATTAATATAAAATTTAAATAGTTTCTCTAATCTGCCTAATTCATAATCCTGCGTAGTCATGCGTAGGGGTGTTTCTTAATAATATATCTACCGCCCTATTGCATATACCTACGCACATATATCAGTGGATCGATCGGTCGACTGTCGTTCGTGATCATAAGCACACCTGGGCGCGGTCAGAACTTGAATGGGTGACCGCTCGTCCGTTGGAGGCTTAGCGGTTCGGGTTCTACGTAAAACTAGTAGGTCATTTCCCTTCTTACCTTACTTAAGTGTATGGTTTAATCAGTCCGAGTTAGGATAGTTGGTAAGATATATGGTATTCGATCATATATTATGGTATGGTAAAAGATTAAAGTACCTACTCGATATAAAAATTACCTAAAATTGTCTAAAACAGCTTTAACCCGCTGCTTCACGGCTTTTTGCTCACAGCTCAGGCCGCCGATGACGTATCGTTATGATTTGTAGCTTTAAACCATCTTGTGAAGTGACAGAATGTAACAGTTCTAATGTTTCTGTTCTGTTTCTGTTCTGTTTCTGTTCTGTTTCTGTTCTGTTTCTGTTCTGTTTCTGTTCTGTTTCTGTTCTGTTTCTGTTCTGTTTCTGTTCTGTTTCGGTTCTGTTTCTGTTCTGTTTCTGTTCTGTTTCTGTTCTGTTTCTGTTCTGTTTCTGTTCTGTTTCTGTTCTGTTTCTGTTCTGTTTCTGTTCTGTTTCTGTTCTGTTTCTGTTCTGTTTCTGTTCTGTTTCTGTTCTGTTTCTGTTCTGTTTCTGTTCTGTTTCTGTTCTGTTTCTGTTCTGTTTCTGTTCTGTTTCTGTTCTGTTTCTGTTCTGTTTCTGTTCTGTTTCTGTTCTGTTTCTGTTCTGTTTCTGTTCTGTTTCTGTTCTGTTTCTGTTCTGTTTCTGTTCTGTTTCTGTTCTGTTTCTGTTCTGTTTCTGTTCTGTTTCTGTTCTGTTTCTGTTCTGTTTCTGTTCTGTTTCTGTTCTGTTTCTGTTCTGTTTCTGTTCTGTTTCTGTTCTGTTTCTGTTCTGTTTCTGTTCTGTTTCTGTTCTGTTTCTGTTCTGTTTCTGTTCTGTTTCTGTTCTGTTTCTGTTCTGTTTCTGTTCTGTTTCTGTTCTGTTTCTGTTCTAATGTATCGCGTACGTAACCGAAAACATTACTATAATATTTTAACTACCACCTAGGCATTGACAACGGATCTCCACGTGCCAGAATCCTGACACACTCTCTGTGTCAGGATTCACCCTCTGCCGCCTCTTCCACTCTCATAAATTGTTCAGATAGATAGCTAGAAAATACTTTATTGCTCCAGTAAACATTAAACAGTAACAAGTAGATTAGAAAATTTACATAAGGTGCTAAGGCGGACTTATCTCTTACAGAGATTTCTTACAGTGAACGTTTGGATATTTGAGATTCGATAATATAGTGGAATGTAAGTAGGTAGTAGCAAAAGAGTTGAGCGTGAGAATTGAAGATAAAATAATAATAAGAATACTTATTAACAATGCATATAAGTACATGCTAGTTAAATGCAACCCATGCATGTGTTTATATATATAAATTACTAAATACATGAAATGAAGGGAAGCCCTGACATGGCATCTAGTTCACCCGGTGTTATGGGCTGAAATCACGGATGTTGTAGGTGCTGTAGCCAACCGTGTCAGTTTCCACAAAAATAAAAAAATTATATAGAATATATATATATATATATATCACACACGCTGAATCCCGACAATCGGGGTAAGCAGAGTAATCGGTGTTGTGCTCTCTCTGAAGAACTCTGGTAAATTGCAGCACAACACCGACCACCACGTTTCGCAAAGTATTCGAACAAGATTCAATCGATCAAGCAGCAAGTAAGGCACGAAGACACACCTGCTGCATGACTCGGTGGAAGTACCGTGCCAAGGTGAGAGGTGGCGCTCCCGTCGCCCTTTAGCACGGCATCTTGTCCTAATATAGAATATAATGTACAAATAAATATAAATCCATACATACCTACTTCTTGGTCACGGGCTATTTACTATTTGATCATTGTACTGTGTTCGTCCTTTCACGAAGCCTTAATTCACAGTTGACTAAATTAGTCCGTCAATTTGAATTCAAAATGTACGCCTCTAACTTTCCGCTTTGTAGTTCAACTTCCGATGCTAAAAGCTTTAAAAGATTTAAAACTTAAGTATTTTTAGTTACTGAAATGTTTGAATGTCACTTTAGCCAATAAACACACATTATCTATACTACTGAATAAAAAAAAAAAATAGCCCCACTGCATCTCTCCCCGTGCATATCGTGAAAGACGACTAAGGTATAAGGACAAGATGCCGTGCATAAGGGCAATTAGGCTAGCCACCTCTCGCCTTGGCACTGTCTTTCCACCGAGTTATGTAGCAGGTGGGTCTTCTTGCCCTACTTCATGCTCGATAGTTATCTTGTCCTAATCTACTTTGCTAAATGTGGTGGTCGGTGTTGTGCAATTACAAGAAAAAATAAATAAATGAGTGTTAAATTATTTTTACTGAGAGCAGGTACTAGGGCCACATGAAATACGAGATGCAACCGTCCGAGGAAGGGAATGAAAGTGAATGTAAACAAGACGAAAGTAATGGTACTGGAAAGGAATGAAATAGTGTCCGAATGCGATGTAAGGATTGGGAATGAGAGACTGGAGCAAGTGAACGAATTCGTATGTCTGGGGAATATGTTCACACGGGATGGAAAATGTGAAGGAGATGTAGAAAAGAGAGTGAAAGCCGGCAACCAAGTGAATGGAGCGGTGTACGCTACTATGAGCAGCCAAAGCATGTCAACTAGGGCACGTTTGGCTGTCCATGGTGGAGTGCTGGCCCCTACACTTATGTACGGGAGTGAAAGTTGGGCATGGAAGAAGAAGTACGAAAGCAGGATTAATGCTGTGGAAATGCGCGCGTTGAGGAGTATGTGTGGAGTTACAATGAAAGATAGATTGAGAAATAGTGTAGTGCGAGAGCGCTGTGGGCTGAAAGAAGATATAGTGACAAGGATTGAGAAAGGGATGCTTCGGTGGTTCGGTCATGTTGGAAGAATGGATGATAGGAGACTAGCGAAAAAAAATTATGAAGCAAATGTGAGTGGAAGAGTCGGGAAGGGTCGCCCTAGACGCACTTACCTGGACCAGATCGGGCATGTGCTCAAAAAGGGGCAAGTGCGTAGTACCCGTAACCGACGAGCATGCATGAAGAACATTATGGGAGTGGAAGAGGCGGCAGAGGTGTGTCAGGATCGTGGCACGTGGAGATCCGTTGTCTCTGCCTACCCCACCGTGAAACAGGCGTGACGCTATGTATGTATGTATGCAACCGTCCTTATTGGCTACAGGAGGACTGTGACAACATGTAGATTGCAAACGATGAAATATTGAACGTTTGCTTTAACGCTCGCTCCGTCGTCGTCGTCGGAGCTCCGGTAATATAGGATTTGGGACTACGCGCAAATGGAAATTTAAATTTTATTTGAATTATTAGCATTGTATTACATTTCTTTGTCGTGACATTATATTGGCTTTGAGGTAATTTTAAGTTTGATTTATATATGACTCCGCAATCCAGGGAAGTCTCCGGTATGGCACCTACCTTCTCGGAGGTGATATTGGCTGGTCAGAGCATGTGCTTTGGCCCCTCCGACTTAGCCACCCATACCGGATTACATAAAAACATTATATTTTTGGTTGCCTTTATAATAAGAAATTATAAAACTGAACCGTATTCAATCCGCAGCGACATTATACAACAAATAATCAAACACATTTTTTATTGTATACACCAAAAAATTATTAAAAAAAAATATATAAGAACCACCTTCAAAAATTTATGAAATAAAAAAAATCGAACCCTAGAGTTTGAAGGCGGTCGGTTATTTTTGCTTTCTTTAGCACCGCCGTCAACTCCAGGGTTCGATTTTTTTTTATTTTATACATTTTTGAAGGCGGTTTTTATACTTTTTTAAATAGTTTTTTATTTCACAGTTTTTTCTAGGAATTTTTTTCTATAATGTACTCGGCGGAATCGCGAGGCCGAACTTTCCAATCCGATCTTGACCAAATTGAAATGGGACCACACGGGGACCACACCAGCTTGCAAATAAAAAAAGAATCATCAAAATCGGTTCACCCAGTCGAGAGTTCTGAAACATACAAAAAATACAGTCGAATTGAGAACCTCCTCCTTTTTTCGAAGTCGGTTGAAAATACACAAATATGCCTAATACACAATGAATTTACTTGAAACTTAATAAAATAGTGTTACAATTTGGTCACTGTCTATAGACATAGGTTATTTTAGTCGGTCTAACCATATGAAATAGGTACCAGTTTCTGTTCTATGTAAATTAAATTAAATTGCAATTAAGCTGTAGAACATCTGTAGGTACGCTATTTTTTGTTTGCGTTCTATAAATTATTAGAGAATCAAACTTTGCACAGTGACTATTTTACTTGGCGTGAAAGATTAATTCGCCCATCACATTAGCATTGTTTGAAAGAGCAAGTGAGAAAATTCGCTTGCATTAAAAACTAGAACCTAAACTACGTCTATATTAGAAAAATGCAAATCGAAAATCATTGGAAAAAAATACATCCCGACCAGGATTCGAACCTGGATCTCTGGCTTGAGCCGCCAACGCGATAACCAACTACACCACCGGGCCGTTACGTATTATCTCCAAATTTTCGATCTCGAAATTAGTTTCGAAATCGAAACTACGTCGTTCTAAAATTATGTACGTAAAAATAAATAAAAAAACCGTTTACTAAATTTAATCACTTGCATGTAATCCCATACATTCAAACTCCAAACTAAAGCTTCTTTTGTGTTTCCTATCGATTTAACTTCCAAATAACACCTATTATAATAAAGTAGTCCTTCTCAAACTATTCCTATTGACTCCACTAAACCATACAAAACGATCAAAACATCGCCATATGTACTACGCCCACTGATAATCCCTCGCCCACCATTTACTTAGACAAAACGCAGCCCTGGCGACTGCCTCCATATAGCTAGGGTTGCCAGCTGTTCGGTATTTCACGGAAAATTTTTATAAATTACTGGTTGAATATGAAAAGGCTTGTTTTATATTTTTATTAGAAAAATGCAAAGAGAAAATCATTGGAAAAAATACATCCCGGCCGGGATTCGAACCTGGGTCTCTGGCTTGAGCCGCCAACGCGATAACCAACTACGCCACCGGACCGTTACGTATTATCTCCAAATTTTCGCTCGCTGCACCTTCATGATGTCGCATAATTTTTGGGAACTTTTTTGCGAGCTTGTCTTAGTTCCAGAAGAGCGTATGAAAAACTGTAACTTATTTCAACAAAATTACAAATAAAAAAAAAACCTCACTTAAAATGTGAAAAATAATTTCCGTTTACTTAAAGGAGTCGGGAAATCGCTAAGTGAATACCCGCGCAGCTCTAAGTTTTTATATTTATGTAAATTACAGCAAAACACGGTCTACCACGTTTAGCAAAGTATTAGGACAAGATAAATATCAAGCAGCAAGTAAGGCACGAAGACTCACCTGTTGCACGACTCGGCGGAAGGACCGTGCCAAGATGAGAGGTGCCTAGCCTGTCGCCGTTTATAGTTCCCTACTCTATAATTGTATATATATAAATATATATATTTGTAACAGAGAAAGAAGAGAGAAAAGAAGAGATAATGTTCTGTTTTTTTCTCTCTGTGAATTTGGCAACCCTACAAAGCACAGTTTTGTCCCCCACACAGCACGGACTATCCCATTCGCCCCCCCCCCCCCCCCCCCCCCCCCGAATAGCACGAGTTCACGGTACGAATTATACGGTATTAGCATAACAACATTAGTTGCAGGCGCCATCTGTCGTCGACTTTTATTTGATAATTTTAAATTTGGAATTGCAGAGTCGAACTGTTCGTCTCGACGCGTATAATTTGTGGGGGTGCATTTTATGTGTGACATTCTTGGGGGGCGTTATTTGTGTGGGGAGGGTGTATGTACTGTCTAATTTTGCGTAGTTGTAAATTAGATGTATCTTGGTTGAAACATTTAGGGCTCGGCTACACGATCGATTGCATCACCAACTATTCACAACATTTTAGTTGAGTTTTTTTTTATGGAAACTGACCGGTGAAATGCCACCTAATTTTTTTTTTTTTTTTATGGAAACTGACTCGGTTGGCTACATCACCTACAATCCGTTATGTCAGCCCATAACACCGGGTGAACTAGGTGCCACGTCCCCCTTTGATCGTGCCGGCTACACTGAACTGGTCGGAAAACACAAACTTATACATACATAGATAAGTAATACATACTTATACATACATAGCCGTTTGGACCGACGTTTCCTTCAGTGCGGTGGTACCAACCCGGGCGGGTATAACCCTACCACCAAGTAAGATTAGGAGGGAAGGGACCTACAGTTTTACGAGGAATCCGAACCTCGGTCAGCCTCTAACGGTCATCGGTCACCCATCCAAGTACTGACCGCACCCAGCGTTGCTTAACATTCAATAGCGACAGTTGACTGTTTGCACCACTGAGCTATCGAGGCTGACAAAGTATTTTAGGGAAGTACTGAGCCGTGCCAATATACATTTTATATACATAATACACTACTACCTACTTACATTCCACTATATTATCGAATCTCAAACATCCAAAGGTTGACTGTAAGAAATCTCTGTAAGGGATAAGTCCGCCTTTGCACCTTATGTAAATTTTCCAATGTATTTGTTACTGTTTAATGTTTACTGGAGCAATAAAGAATTTTCTATCTATCTATCTATCTACACAATATAAATATACGTTTTACATTAGATCTACGTATCTAGTAAATAATACATTTAATAAATTCTGTCTTCTTTTACCAACAAATGGTCGCACACTTGCACACCACTTGCAGTAGACACAAGATACGTGAGTAGCCAAGTGTGACAAGTGAGGAGATAGAAATATTCTTGCACCTCCTCAACAGCCTGCTGCTGCTAGGTATTTATGTTCACGCGTAGACGGGCGATAAAGGATTTTTTTGGACATTTCCAATTTTTTTACATATCACACACGCTGAATCCCGACAATCGGGGTAAGCAGAGTAATCGGTGTTGTGCTGCAAGATCTCTGGTAAATTGCAGCACAACGCCGACCACCACGTTTCGAAAAGTATTCAAACAAGATTAAATCGATCAAGCAGCAAGTAAGGCACGAAGACCCACCTGCTGCATGACTCGGTGGAAGTACCGTGCCAAGGTGAGAGGTGGCGAGCCTGTCGCCCTTTAGCACGGCATCTTGTCCTTATCCCTTAGTCGCCTTTTACGACATGCACGGGGAGAGATGCAGTGGGGCTATTCTTTTTAAGTACCGAACCCACACGGTACGGAATTTTTTTTTTAAGTGAAAACTTCTTTAGCGGCGCTTGGCACTTTTTAGGTGGGTAAAAAATGTTAAAGTCAAAGTCAAAGTCAAAATCGTTTATTTCCCGTTGAGTGGGTTTATACAATTTTATATAAATAAAATTGTTCCACTATGGGACACGTCAAAGATTTAAAAAATAATCCAAAATTAAAATATCATTACAATAAAAATAAAAGCAATATCGCACATGATTAATTAGTGGTAGATTCCAAATTTACACATCTTCAGTAGAACAAAGTCAAATTCTCAATCACACATACATAGACATCCCCACACACACAGACCCGCACATAAATTAAATTAAAATAGTAAATTTAATTAAAAATATTTAAATTAAATATAATTTAAAATTGTATGCTATAAAATTCATTAATATTATAAAGTGGATTAAGAGTTAAAAAATGTTTAATGTAGTTTTTAAATAAGTTAGGCGACAGTTGCCGTGTGTTCAAATTTATATGATTAAATAATTTAATTTTTTCATAGTCACCGTGACGCTTGGTGCGTTCCAAACGACAGAGAGCCGGTCTAGGTCCGCTCTCTTTCTCGTAATATACGAGTGAGTCTGCGAGTGCGACGCATATAGCTCCTGTCGTTTGTGTACATACAACAAGCAGTCCAAAATGTATTGAGCCACCACAGTTAAAATTTTTGATTCTTTAAATAACGGCCGACAATGGGTTCTTCTTGGTACACCGTGTAACACCCGTAATGCGGCTTTTTGCTTCACGAGTACTCGGTTCACATCCACCGCATTTCCCCACACCAGCAGACCATATGACACCAGTTTCATCGTCTCCTCATTGGTGTATTTCTTCAGTTATTTCAAAGCGTATAGACTAGAAGAAAGCTTATTACAGAGTTTGTCTATATGACTGGTCCAACTCAAGTTAACGTCCAGTGTTATTCCTAGGAAGGTAACTTCTTTAGCACTACAAAGAGCAGATGTTCGGTTTCTTTTGGTACATGTAAAATGCATCAAGTGAGTTTTTAATTGGTTGAGTACTATTCCGTTTACTCCAAACCAATTATCCGCTGCCTCTATAGTGTACTTGACAGATTCCTCCATTTTCGTAACAGTATCTGCTGGTATGAGATAGCTCGTGTCATCAGCTAGCAGCAGCTAGACTTAGCAGTTAGACTCGCGACAGATCTCGAAAAGCGATATATTTTTAAAGATTTATTTTTATTATTTAAAATGCAACCTTCATTCATTGCATTAAGGGTTAAGTTACGATAGCTCGGGAATAATTCTGTTCGTCTCTCAGTGACAGTAACGCCGAAAGCGAATCAAGGGAATCCGATATTCGTTTGGTTGTTTATGTGATTTCGTGGCTCAATGGTAAGAATGTAGGATTTGTATTTTTTTTGACCATGCGTTCGAATCCCTCATATTTTTTGTTTTCTTTTTTAAATAATGTTACGGTGTTTAAATTTTTTTAGGGTGTTTAGTTTTTTTTATAACCACCTAAGAATTATTTTCGGAAATACAAAAAGTTTTCACTTCTGCCGGAACTCCCGGAGTGCAAGTGTGGCTTTTTTTTTAATGGAAACTGATACGGTTGGCTACATCACCTACAACATCCGTGATGTCAGCCCATAACACCAGGTGAACTATGTGGCATGTCAGTGCTTCCCTTCATTTCATGTCGGCTACACTGAACTGGACGGAAAACACGAACTATTTACACAGCAGTTTCCACCGACGTTTCATTCAGTGCGGTGGTATCAACCCGGATGGGATGAGCCCTACTGGGTGAGTAAGGTAAGAGGGGAAGGGACCTACAGTTTTATGTGGAATCCGAGCCACGTTCAGCCTCCAACTGTCGAGCGGTCACCCATCCAAGTACTCACCGCGCCCAGGTGTGCTTAACAACAGTCGACCGATCGCACCACTGAGCTACTTAACTGAGGCTGACAAGTTGGGCATTGGGCAGCCCGATTTCTCTCCAACCCAATTAATTTAGTCTTTGAGGTCTGCATAATGTAGCGTAGGATGGCGGTTGACAAAAAGTCTGCGCCCGATTAAATGTTTTATTTTTATAAATTGCTATCATATTTCTGTTATGAAATGGGCTAAGTGCGAGTCGAACTCGCGCACCGAGGCACAGATTACTTAATAGTTACTTCGTAACAGATAAATCACTCCATAGAGAATGTTCCTACCTTCGGGCTTTAATAGCCTACTGTTTCACGTCGCCAATCGCTGCGTGCGAAAATGTACCTTAACCATCGAGTGTAAAGTGGTTATTGCTTTGCAGCTGCGCGCAGTTGCGTGGGCGAGCGTCTATGTATACTTCGCGCGGCTGACGAATTTCCACTGAAATAGAAATAGAAATAGACCGCAGTATGCCTAAATATGTATAACGAGACCACATAAAAGGTCTACTACAAAGTTATGATTTTTTGTCGAAAAAATTGTATGGAAATTACATAAAAAAATTCAATATCTCCTAAATCGCTCGGTTGCGCGTTATTTCTTCGCACAGTGTGATTCCGCTATTATTTTTACTTATTTTGGCATACTTAGAATTTCGCGCACAACTGCGTTTTTTTTTTAAATAATTCAAGAAAATTTTTTTACTCCGCATATCAACCGCTTGCTAAGAAACTGAATATTTTGATAACTATACTGTGTGTGAGTGTGTTAAAGAAGCATGCAGTTTACAGTTCAGTAGGTATTTGCTATTTGTGTACCTATAGGTGCAGTGTAGCTCGCACGCGTTCACGCTCACGCTAAACTCATGCGTCCCACCCGCACGCGGGCGCAGCGCGGCCGCAAGCGTCCCTCCCTCCCTACCTACCTACCCTTGCCTGCGCAGTGCGCAGTCTGGCATTGGGCCTCGCTCGGGCAGGACGTGCCATTCTTTGTACACTCCACACATCGAGCGTGCTAGTTTCGAATAGAGTTTAGACGTGTCATTATTTGTACACTCCACACATCGCTCGTGCTAGTTTCGAATAGAGTTTAGCGTAAACATTACACGTGCGTTAAAAACACTAACTTGTATGCTCTGTGTCATATTACTTAAAAACAAAAGGAGCGAAGGATGAGTCGTGCCGAACTGTACTGTCTTTAGTAATTTATCTGCTCTTTAGTGAGACTTTAATTACAATTAGAAAAAATATAAAAACCGACTTCAAAAATTTATGAAATAAAAGAAAATTTAACCCTAAAGTTGAAGGCGGTGCAAAAGAAGGCTACACAAAATCACAAAAGGATATCATCCACTTATGTTTTCTTTCATCCATCATTTTTGCTTGCTAACACCGCCTTCAACTCTGGGGTTCGATTTTTTTTATTTCATACATTTTTCAAGTCGGTTTTTATATTTTTTATAAATATTTTTTTATTTCACAGTTTTTTTAGTAATTCTTTGCTATTAGTGTACTCGGCGGAATCGCGTTTATTTCATTCTTTTTAGTAATATTACATAAAAAAGAATAACCGAAATCGGTTGAAGTGGTACAGAAATATTCGCCATGTGTCAAACTGCAAAATGTTGAGCGTGTTGCAGTATATCGACGTTCTGAGGTATCGACTTGCTTATGGTTTTATTGCTGAAAAAGTCCACATCAAAAGTTTTGCTGAACGTAACCACAAACCATAGTTTTTTGATGATTTTTTTTTAAAACCGCTGAATGAATTTCGATAAAATTTACATGGGACCACCTCTGAAGTATGGCCTACCGAACAAAAAAAGAATTTTCAAAATCGGCCCACAATTGACGTAGTAATCGCGTTACAAACTTTCGTCAAACGTCCCTCCTTTTGAAGTCGGTTGAAAAATGGAAAGCTTGACTACTAAACTGGATTTGTTCATAAATATAAAAAATGCAGATAAGAAACATGTTAATCTAAAATTATTTGAGGCAGTCGTATCCCGATTGAACTACACCCTTTCTAATGAAGAAAGTTCGACCTTAAGAGAATTTTGTCGACGTTTCACTGGCTACTGCAATGAAGAGATGGCAAAATTCTCATCGAAAATTTGAAATCTTCAAAAAGGATTATGGAGGCTGGCTTGAGGCAGATATTCTTTGGTCATACTGCATTCGAGCTGATTCGTTAATGCTAGGGGCATTAACGAATCAGCATTTTTCATAATTATGAACAAATGCAGGTTAGTAGTCAAGCTTTCCATTTTTCGTAATTAAAGTTTCACTAAAGAGCAGGGAAATTAATAAAGACAGTACAGTTCGGCACGACTCATACTTCGCTCCTTTGGTTTTTAAGTAATATGACACAGAGCATGCAACTTAGTGTTTTTAACGCACGTTTAATGTTTACGCTACTCTATTCGAAACTAGCACGAGCGATGTGTGGAGTGTACAAAGAATGACACGTCTAAACTCTGTTCGAAACTAGCAAGCTGGATGTGTGGAGTGTATAAAGAATGACACGTCTAAACTCTATTCGAAACTAGCACGCTCGATGTGTGGAGTGTACAAAGAATGGCACGTCTAAACTCTATTCGAAACTAGCACGAGCGATGTGTGGAGTGTACAAAGAATGGCACGTCTAAACTCTATTCGAAACTAGCACGCTCGATGTGTGGAGTGTACAAAGAATGGCACGTCTAAACTCTATTCGAAACTAGCACGAGCGATGTGTGGAGTGTACAAAGAATGGCACGTCTAAACTCTATTCGAAACTAGCACGCTCGATGTGTGGAGTGTACAAAGAATGACATGTCCTGCCCGAGCGAGGCCCAATGCCAGACTGCGCACTGCGCAGGCAAGGGTAGGTAGGTAGGGAGGGAGGGACGCTTGCGGCCGCGCTGCGCCCGCGTGCGGGTGGGACGCATGAGTTTAGCGTGAGCGTGAACGCGTGCGAGCTACACTGCACCTATAGGTACACAAATAGCAAATACCTAATGAACTGTAAACTGCATGCTTCTTTAATACACTCACGCACAGTATAGTTATCAAAATATTCAGTTTCTTAGCAAGCGGTTGATATGCGGAGTAAAAAAATTTTCTTGAATTATTTAAAAAAAAAACGCAGTTGTGCGCGAAATTCTAAGTATGCCAAAATAAGTAAAAATAATAGCGGAATCACACTGTGCAAAGAAATAACGCGCAACCGAGCGATTTAGGAGATATTGAATTTTTTTATGTAATTTCCATACAATTTTTTCGACAAAAAATCATAACTTTGTAGTAGACCTTTTATGTGGTCTCGTTATATATATTTAGGCATACTGTAGGTCTTTCCAAACATTTTCAATAAAAAAACAGGACGTAAAAAAAAAGTGGTTGAATGTCTATGAAACTCGAAATCCAGCCCAATGTGCGCCGCCGGCGGCCCGTCGGGCGGTAGGTAGCGCTCAAGTACATAGAGTGGTGAGGCCTGACCGAGGGTTCCATATCGCCATGTCATGGTCAGCGCCACTCACACCATCTATGTATGAGTTAAAATGCTTCATACTGTTTTCGGAAGATGGCGCGCATAAACTTTTTAGTTTTTTGTATGGGGACCCCGTGAGTATTTTACTTTTTCTTATTTTTATTATTTGTTGACATATCGCCCATAATAAATAACACTTATTATGTGAAAATTGCAACGTGCTACCTATTACCCATTACGGTTCAAGAGATACAACTCTCGGACAGACGGACAGACAGACAGACAGACGGCGGCGTAGGCTTAGTAATAGGGTCCCGTATGGATAGGGAACCCTAAAAATTATATACTGGAGGGTTAATTCGACTCTTCGACTACGTACACAGTTTTCCGGGACACCCTATACCGAAATCTACCACAGAGTGGCCAGGCGATGCTAAATTATCATTACAAAGGATCAAGCAGCTTGTGTTAAGAAGCGTTCACACCACAGCGAACTTGCGTGTCTTTTGTTTGTTATTTTATACGACTTTAGGTGAGTTCCAGAGGTTGGTCAAGCAGGATCTCAGATTATGGCAGTAATTTTTTTATGAAAACCATTATGGGTGGCAAGTACGGATGGCAAGGAGGCGAATATCTCCAACTCCGGAGAGTTAGTTCGCAAGTTCGGAAACACTGGAATAGGCTCGCCATACGTCCAGAATTGGGCCGGATTGTTCGGCATTTGGACAGTCCGTCCGGAATTGCGTCCGATTTGTCCGGAATTTTTGCAAGATATAAGAGCATGTAGTACTTGTTGAACTTACAGTTCCATGGGAAAGTAACATACCGAAGGACCACAACATCAAACTTAACAAGTACTGCAACTTAGTAGACCGGATTGTGAGAAACGGATTCAAGACTGATCTCTTCGCTGTGGAAGTCGGAGCAAGAGGACTACCAGCGAAGTCGCTCTACAGTCTCTTCAAGAATCTAGGGCTCCCAAGATCGACGCTAAGCTCATATATGGAGAGAGCTTCGAAAACGTCACTGGAAGCATCCTACAGAATATGGATAGGTAGAGAGAGGGAGGTCGAGAGCGGGACTGGTGGTTTCCCCGCGTCCTAGTCAACGCAGACTAGCTGACGAGGGCTTGAAGCGAGCCGAAACGTGAAGCATGCGCGGGAAATTTAGAGTGGCCACTCGCTAGTCCCGACCTCGATTAATACCCTCCTCTACTGCCGATGGGCCCGGATATGTTCGGTGAAGCCATCGTAAGCTTAGATCCACACCTTCCTTTAAGTACCTACCTTTTTAAGTAAAGTGTAATCAAAATCTATTAGTTAATCATTTAACTCAACTTATTTCTGGAAAAACTAGATGGAGGCTGATGACTACCTACATACAACGTCAATTTCATTAACAAAAAGCTTTCTATCTCACACGTGTAATTTGTAGGTGATGGATGATCCACCGATTAATATACATTACATGTAGCCAACCTTTTCTCGCTCAGTGTGTACCCACCCTAACCGGACGGTCAGTATTGATAACACGCGTGACACGCGGCAACACGCCGCAAACACGCTCCCTGATCTCGCCATTTGTGCCGTGATCCCGTGACGCACGACCGGGCTGATGCTGTGTGACACGTGACCGAGTCGCCGGATACCGGATACCATGTCGGGTTCGTCACTTTATCCGGCCTAATGACTCATTGGAGACGAAGTCGGCAGAGCGTTATTATTACCAACTTATAAATTTTAGATTAGGTATTTATATTGTATTTTTGGAATATTTTTAAACATTGTTTTTATACAGAATGTCCCAAAACTCAACGTCAAGCGGGAACCAAGGATTGGGCCAGTTTATGAGTACCCAGGGAAAAATAAGAAAAAAAAAATCGGAGTTATTTGTTTTTTATGATATGAGCATTTTTTGAGAAACGTTGAAAATTGAAATTTTTAGGTTCTACGACAACACATTTGCAAATATAATTGTTAAAAAAAATTTATTGGTAGCCTAAATAACTCTGCTATTGATCAGTATCCCAAACAAAACCAGAATTCCTGTAGTTTTACCAAAAAAAATATTCAGTTCAATTTAAAAAAAAAATAAATGACTCCGATTTTTTTTTCTTATTTTTCCTTGGGTAGTCATAAACTCGCCTACTCCCTGGTTCCCACTTGACGTTGAGTTTTGAGACACGGTGTATATGAAACGGGTTCACTCGCGGTGTGGTAGCTGTGCTGGTCGATGTTTCGGGCGTAACATAACTAGCACTGGACACGAAGTAACTATTAAGTAATCTGTGACTGGACGGCGCGACGGCTGAAAGTACTGACCCTCAGAGATCTGTTTCGTTTATTATTATAACGGTGTGCGATAATCAAGGTAATTATAAAATCCGCAAAGCCAACCTCCACCACAGATTACTTAATAGTTACTTCGTAACAGATAAATCTCTCCATAGAAAAAGTTCCATACATACATACATACATATCACACACGCTGAATCCCGACAATCGGGGTAAGCAGAGTAATCGGTGTTGTGCTGCAAGAACTCTGGCAAATTACAGCACAGAGCCGACCACCACGTTTCGCAAAGTATTCGAACAAGATTCAATCGATCAAACAGCAAGAAAGGCACGAAGACCCACCTGCTGCATCACTCGGTGGATGTACCGTGCCAAGGTGAGAGGTGGCAAGCCTGTCGCCCTTTAGCACGGCATCTTGTCCTTATCCCTTAGTCGCCTTTTACGACATGCATGGGGAGAGATGCAGGGTACCATACGGTAAAGTTCCATACCTACGGCTTTAATAGCCTAATGTTTCACGTCGCCAATCGTTGCGTGCGAAAATGTACTTAAACGATCGAGTGTAAAGTGATTATTGCTTTGCAGCTGCGCGCAGTAGCGTGGGCGCGCGCATAGGTATGCTCCGCGCGGCTGTCTGCAACCCACTGAATTATGCTCGCCGGTGGGCTGCCGCGTCGGGCGGTAGGTAGTTAGCGCGCGCAAGTACATAGAGTGCGTGAGGCCTGCCTCCACATTTAGACAAATATTGGGTCGAAATCACTGGCGGCTGGTCCTAAAGTGCGCTCGTGCGCCGCACTACCATACCACGAGAAGTCTTCACTTCACTCAAAATAAATAATATCTTACAACATACCTACATTAGAACCATAATGATCGTACTCCAAATAAATACGAATGTGAATTCGACCTTATTTTATAGATCACAAGGCATTTTGCGTTTAAACGCGCGCCCCGTGCGGAATCGAGTAACGCACGCGGGTCTCCTATATTGAATGTATGGGGATCGGCAAAACACCGCTGGCGCGTAAGACAAAAGATACTTCATAGAAACAGTATGGGCCGAAATGGAGTTCTGCGTGCGGCGCACGAGCGCCAAACAAGGACGCTATATCGTGAATAGCCGCGCGTGCGACACGTCGCGAGCGATTCGTTTTGCACGAGTCCGTCTGCCTAGAGTCAGCGCGCTGTCATGTGATGTCACATACCCGTTAGCGCGCGAATATTTAAAATGGGATATGGTTAGGTTTTGTGCTTTCTGTCACGTGATACTGGAATTAAGTGGTGCCGATATTTGTTGCTGGTTAAAGGTAAGGCTTTACAATCAGGTGATCCCGGGTTCAATTCCTACTTTTTTATTTTAATATATTTTTTTGAAGTATTTTTGGGACATTACTACTGTTTTCTTTTTAACCCCCGACGAAAAAACGGAGGGGTGTTATAAGTTTGACGTGTGTGTGTGTGTCTGTGTGTGTGTGTGTGAGGGTGTGTGTGTGTGTGTGTCTGTCTGTGGCATCGTAGCTCCCAAACGGATGGACCGATTTGGATGCGGTTTTTTTTATTAGGTAGCTTGTTTAATCGGGATGGTTCTTAGCTATGTTTGTAATCAAGTAATAAAGTAATTAAGTAATAAAAAAAATAATTATCTTAAAAAGTGGACCAATTTGCTTGCGGTTTTTTTTTAAAAGCTTGAAATAAAAGTTAAATTACAAATTTAAAAACCCCCGACTCTTAAAAAGTCAAAAATAATTTCCGTTTACTTACTTAAAGGAGTCGGGGGACCGCTAAGTAAATTAAATATAAAGACTCAAGAGTTGCGCGGGAATTTACTTAGCGGTCCACCGACTCCTTTAAGTAAGTAAACGGAAATTATTTTTGACTTTTTAAGAGTCGGGGTTTTTTTATTGAAAGCTGCAGTTAGTGTATGGGTGTGTTCATAAAGGTACTAAAAATGAGTTAAAAAAATTGTTTGGATTTTTTTTCTAGTTTTTTGCAACTCATTGAGTGTCTTGAGAATATTCATAGTAGGTACGTACATAATAAAACGCTGGCGTTTAAAAAATTCGGAAGTCCCAATCTTAAAATAACATGACGGGAATGTGTTGGGAAATTTGGTATTTAAGTACCTAGGTAGGTACTTAGCGCACTACCGGTCACTGAAGTCACCAGCCGCCACTGGTCGAAATAAAAAAATATCTTCTACAAGCCAAATTACAAATAAAAAAACCCCCGAACCCTTAAAAAGTCAAACATTATTTCCGTTTAGTTACTTAAAGGAGTCGGGGGACCCCTACCGGGAAGTAAATAAAATATAAAAACTCAGAGCTGCGCGGTCGACTTTTAACGGGTCGGGGTTTTTAAACGTATTTTTTTTAATTTGTGATTTAACTTTTATTTCAAGCTTTAAAAAACCCGCATCCAAGTCGGTCCATCGGTGTGATTAATTTTTTTTATTTCTTCATAATTACTTGATTACTCGAACACTAACACAGCTAAGAACCACCCCGGTTAAACCAGCTTTCTAAAAAAAAACCGCATCCAAATCGGCCCATCCGTTTGGGAGCTACGATGCCACAGACAGACAGACACACACACATACAGACAGACAGACGGAGCCGTCAAACTTACAAAACCCGTCTTTTTCGTCGGGGCTTCAAAATGAGGTTGAACAGACCAAGAAATATAACTTCAAGCAACTACTAAGACGCGAGGACTGGTAGGACCCTGTCAAGAGGAGAGTTGGCAAGCCTATCGCCATTTAGCGCGAAATCTACTCCTTATCGTTTAGAGACGCCTTTTACAACATGCACGGGGAGAGATGCAGTGGGCATATTTTTTTCAAGTACCGGGCCACACACTGTGAACGAAATAAGTTCAATTGTTTTGGAGTGATTGATAATACGAGTGGCTTAGTCTGTTTTACAAATACTATCACGGGCGCTGCTCTGTGGAACTGGCATCCCTTATTCCCTGCCACCCGTCCTATCTCCGCATGACTCGTCGCAGAGAGACTCAGCATCCTTTTGTTGTTGACATTGGGCTTTTGAGAACCCACCGGTTTTCTAAATCGTTTCTTTGTCGCACCGCTAGGGTGTGGAACTGTCTTCCGCCGAGTATTAACAGGCTAGACAGCATAGCAACAGTCCGCAAATCTGCTGGCATGGCATTCTGAGCGTGGATATGTGTACCGTGTGTGGCCGGTACTTTAAAAGAATAGCCCCACTGCATCTCTCCCCATGTATGTCGTAAAAGGCGACTAAGGGATATGACTCCCTTCTTATATTACTGGGTGGTAGGGTTTAACCCGCCCGGGTTGGTACCACCGCACTGAATGAAAGGTCGGTCGAAACGGCTATGTAAATAGTTTGTGTTTTCCGTCCAGTTCAGTGTAGCCGGCACGACCGAAGGGAAGCACTGACGTGGCACCAAGTTCACCCGGTGTTATGGGCTGACATCACGGATGTTGTAGCTGATGTAGCCAACAGTGTCAGTTTCCATAAAAAAAAAAAATTGTTTTTGGCTCCGTTGAATGCACCATTGGTCTCTCGGCACGGCCACCCATGTTGGTTTACATAAAAAAATACGAGCAAAAATACTCTCAAATATACATCCAGAGATGATTTCTCACATTCGTATTAGCAGAATAACTGGCAAAAATAAACCTAAGCAGTAATTTCGCACATCGCTGGAGTTGGACATGTAACGTATCCAGTGGTTTGACGTCTACGCTGACTTCAGAAGCGAAATCACGTGAGTTATTTTATATAGCTTTCACCCGCGGCTTCGCTCGCGTGAAATTCGTATTTAAAAATAAGAAAGTAAGCCCGCTAGCGTATCTTTATTTCGGCGCGCGGAACAATTCGGTTTGTATGAGAGTCACATCTTAGCGTAACTGAAACTGAGTTTTATTTAGCCTATCCTGTGTCACGTATAGTTAAATGTGCTTGTACTAAACTTCATCGAATTCGGGTGGTCAGTTTAAGATTTATGGAGGAACATACATACATATTATATACTTACAGAAGAGATTTCTAAAAATCGTCAATTTAGTTTTAGTATTATACATAGAGTCTACAAACGCAGTATCTCATCAAACAAAGTAACTTACTCCATGACCATCTCTTACAGATTTATTATTAGTATTGATTGATGATAAGGATGAAAGTAGGATCGAAATTTTCTAGAATCGTCCTAGAAAACTCATTATAAAACATCAAGACATTGTGCACTTCGACTGTCGTCGGTCGTGATCATAAAGCACATCTGGGCGCGGTCATTATTTCGATGGGTGACCGCTCGACCGCGGTTGGAGCCTGACAGTGGTTCGGATTCCACATAAAACTGTAGGTCCCTTCCTTTCTTACCTTACTAGGTGGTAGGGTTTATCTCGCCCGGGTTGCTACCACCGCACTGAATGAAACGTCGGTCGAAACGGCTGTGCAAATAGTTCGTCTTTTCCGTCCCGTTCAGTGTAGCCGATATGAAGTGAAGGGAAGCACTGACATGGCAGCTAGTTCACCCGGTGTTATGGGGTGATATCACGGATGTTGTAGGTGATGTAGCCAACCGTGTCAGTTTCCATTAAAACATAATATTTTGGAAATGTAAAAAAAAATCCTTAGACTTTATCGCCCGTCTACGCGTGGACATAAATACCTAGCAGCAGCAGGCTGTTGAGGAGGTGCAAGAATATTTCTATCTTCTCACTTGTCACACTTGGCTACTCACGTATCTTGTGTCTACTGCAAGTGGTGTGCAAGTGTGCGACCATTTGTTGGTAAAAGAAGACAGAATTTATTAAATGTATTATTTATTAGATACGCAGATCTAATGTGAAGCCTAAAATATAGAGAAAAATATGTTTTTATTCATATTGGCTCGGTTGGCTACATCACCTACCACAGCCGTGATGTCAGCCTATAAGTAACATCTTTGAGAACTAGGTGCCATGTCAGTGGCTTCCCTTTTGTCGTGCCGTCTACATTGAACTGGACGGAAAACACGAACTATTTACATAGCTTCGACCGACTTTTCATTCAGTGCCGTGGTCCCAACCCGGGCGGGTTATTCCCTACCATCTAGTGAGGGTAAGGTAAGAAGGGAAGGAACCTACAGTTTTTCGTGGAATCCGAACTACGGTCAGCCTCGGCACGGTTGTGTTCTCCTCTAGTCCAGTATAGCCAGCAATCCAGGGAAGTATCCGGTATGGCACCTACCTTCTCAGGGGTGGGTGATATTGGCTGGTCTGAGCATGCGCTTTGGCCCCTCCGACTCAGCCACTCATACCGGATTACATAAAAAAAACCTCAATGGTGGAACGCCTAACATTCCAATCCCACCTAATCCAACAGACCTAATCCCGGCGATCGCGGTAAGCAGAGTAATCGGTGCTGTGCAACAAATACTCTTGTAAATTACTGCACAACACCGATCCACCACAAAGCAGTTTCAGGGTTTTTACGTCCATGCTTCCACCCCGTGTTTTTTATAAGCAAAGTTCCAAACTCTCAAATATGCGCAAATTAAAACAATCGCGCCATTAAAAGTTTTATTGTGAAATGAGTTGTGAACGAATAAATAGGTAGGAATATTTTAATCATGTTTTATAACTTTTTAAAATGTTTTAAATTTATTTCAACAATAAATCATGCGATTAAAATACTTTAAAGTGTACTTGATTAGTATGAAAAGAGAGCTGTTAAAATTGTATGATTTTCTTTTATATCGATGCCTATTTATATGTGTACTAGCTGTGCCCGCGGCTCCGCCCGCTCTCATATTTCACTTCACTGCTAACCTCATAAGCCATTTAGCGTGATAGTAAGTAGCCTATAGTTGATGGGAAGAATCAAGCTATCCGTAGATTTTTTTTTATTAAAATCGGTTCAGTGGTTCTCGAGTTATAAGCGGACAGACAGACAGAAAGCAGACGTTGGATTTTATTATAGGTAAGGATGCTGTAAATATGAATGTTCTTGTGAGCGGTAGCATGGGTTAATTATTTTTAAGTTACTATAATATAATACTAACAATGTAAGAATATGTAATATGTTTTTTGTTTTGTATTTTTTATTATCTATTTTATGGGTATATTTTGTATATTTTGATATTTAATTTTTTGCTTAGATATAGTATATAAGTTATAATATGTTATATTTAGCATAATGAACACTTAGTATGTAAGTTATCCTTTCGCTACAGAAGCATTAACCAAAACAATCCTTCGGCTACACCAGGTGGCGCGCCGCGATCGGCGCCGGCGCATTACTCTCGAAAAAAAATCATTTTGGAAGATTTTTCCATGAAACTTCATGAACTAACATATGGATTGTATTTACAGATAAATATTCTAGCTATAAATGGATTTTTTTTATATATATTACGTATTCTAGGTGACAAAATTATTTTGTAAAGTTGTTCTATGTGAAAATCGCGACCTCTCTCAGATTTTTTTATTTTTATAAATTTATTAGACCGCAAATAGGTCACATAGTATTTTTATTATAAACACTAATAAATAACGGACCTAATCATACCTTTCTTGTGTATCAGCAGCCCCCTGTGTCGTTCACAATAAAATTTACCCCAGTCACCCCGAACGGCCGATCAAGTTTGTATGGAGAAAACTAGGTCACAAAAATTGCTTATTTCTCGTAAATGTACTGTATGCAAACACTAAACGGTATATATTATTTCAACTACAGGAACTAAATAATACTTCTATCACCTCACTTTATCCAGAAAACGGATTTATATCGAGAAACAAGCCTCTAAAAACAGCCGAAATTGGTACCGAGAAGGAGGCATTTTCTTAGTATTTTTACGAGAAATTTAGATCAACTCAGTACAAACAAATGCATTCAATACATCCGGAATATAATGAAAAAGAGAAAAAACATCACTTATTGGTTCATCTCCACAAAAAAACACTCAGCAAACCCGAAAAGAAAAAGAGCAACGTACAACGCCCTCCTATTTTATCCGCTCTCTTGATGACACTGACAGCGCGGTAAATCTGACATTTGTCTGTTGGCATGTGGTTGTAGCCTAAAGAGAAATTTATTCTATTGTTAGAGTTTATCTCTTTCAAATACACGCGGCTAAGTGAGATACAAGAAGAAAATAATTTTGTTAGGGCCACCCAGCCCGTTAGGCCGAGAATAGAGAGCGACCGATATCGGCCGCTCCGTAGTGGACGGTATAATGTATAAAGCGACCGATATCGGCCGCTCCGTAGTTGAAGGGTTTCAAAAAAGCTCTGTAAGGTTTCTTACCCGGTTCTTCCTTAGAGATTGAACTGCTGAACGGGACATGACAAAAAAAAATTATGACGAACTTACATTTGTCTCAATGAAATATTGTTATTGTTGTGTGTTATTTATGGCGAAATAAATATCTAAATCTGCATCTGAATCTGTATTGTGATTTGCGAAGTTTGTTTGTCAGTTCTTCTTTGAATTATCGGTTCGCATTGAATTAGAAGTGTGCTTGGCCCCTCTGACACGTCATGGCTCCCGCCACAGAAATCCTAAGTAATCTCTGATCTGTGGCTCCCGCGCATACATACTACCGGATTTAATAAATTATTAAGTTTAAAATATTATGTGGATTTTATGTTAGATAAAATAGTTTTTAAAACTGTTTTTTATTTAATTTTAATTAAAATTTAAAATAGTTCTTCAGTATTTTTTTATTCTAATGTATTATGTAATTCTAATCTGCGCTGTGCTTTTAGTTCTAATATTTTAATATTTATAATTATTATTGCTTTCTATTTATTATATTTCTTTTTTTTGTGTTATTTTAATTTCAATTATGTTTTAAGTGTGTTGTTTTTAAACACGTTGAGTATCAAATATGTTGTGCGTTTTAAATTTTCTATAATAATTTAATATGTTGTTTTAAATTACGTATCAAAGTTTGACAAAGGCTCTTTACATCTGATACACATAATTAATAAGTCTTTGTAGTCAGAACTCTCAGTCAGTAATCTTGCTCTCAAGCTGCGTTTTCGATAGACGTTATTATGTGGCTATTGTCAATAAAGTACTTGTAATAATATTATGTATAAAAAAATACGTTGCGAAGTTTCTTGCCGGTTCTTCTTCGTGGATGTAATCGAACCGGATAGAACAAATTGTGACAAGTTTAAAAAAAAAATATGGAAACTGACACGGTTGGCTACATCACCTACAGCATCCGTTATGTAAACCCACAGAGCAAAAAAGTCCGGTCTTGTCGCCCTGGCGCGGGCGGTGTGGCCCCGTTCGTTGTTCTGTGTGTCAACCCATAACACCTTGGTGTACTAGTTGCCATGTCAGTGCTTCCCTACGGTCGTGCCAGCTACACTGAACTGGACGGAAAACACGAACTAATTACATAGCCGTTTCAACCGACCTTTCATTCAGTGTGGTGGTATCAACCCGGGCGGATTAAACCCTACCACCTAGTAAGATAAGAAAGGAAAGGACCTCCAGTTTTACGTGGAATCCGAACCACGGTCAGCCTCCAACGGTTAGCGGTCACCCACCCATCCACTGACCGCGCCCAGGTGTGCTTATGATCCGACCGACAGTCGACCGACCGCACCACTGAGCTACCGATGCTGGCAAGCTACAAGTAACAAGTGCTTGGTCAAAGTATAAAAGTTTTTTCCAACAAATGACTACCTACTCAACACGGGAGGGGAGAGTCAGAAATTCTCACGAGACTACCACCGGAAGTGCTGAAACTTTCGAAGTTGGCGGAAACGTCGCCTGTGTCGGAACAGGAAATGGGGCAAGTTCAGCGGTTGCATGCGACGGGCATTGTGCCCCCACTTCCGGTCTAAGACGTGCAGTTGCATTCGAATGTGACAAGAAAATTTGTCAGGTCTTTTGCAGTTTTTAATTAATTTTTAAAACTTTGTTTAAACCTTCTGCTCAGCATGACTGCCGTATTTTTTTTTTTAGTTTTCCCTTTCTGGGTTTTCTGAATCCAATAGTATATTATGTATGACTATATAATTGTTGTACATATTAAAAAGTAAAATATTTATATAGTCATGTGTATACTTAAATAAGGAATTAGCATAAATATGTATAAGACGTAAGCTAGGGAACGCATTATGTATCTGTATATGTATCTTAGATGTATCTTCCTTACCTATAATAAAATCTAACGTCTGCTTTCTGTCTGTCTGAGTGTCTGTCTGTCCGCTTATAACTCGAGAACCACTGAACCGATTTTAATAAAACAAAATTCTACGGATAGCTTGATTCTTCCCATCAACTATAGGCTACTTACTATCACGCTAAATGGCTTATGAGGTTAGCAGTGAAGTGAAATATGAGAGCGGGCGGAGCCGCGGGCACAGCTTGTAGATTTATAAAAACAAAGTTAAATAAATCTGTAAGGGATGGTCATGGAGTAAGTTACTTTGTTTTAAGAGATACTGCGTTTGGAGACTTTATGTATGATACTAAAACCAAAATGACGATTTTTAGAATTTTTTTCTGTATATATGAATTTATGTTCCTTCATAACTCTTAAACCGATCATCCCAATTCGATGAAACTATGTACAAGCACATTTAACTATACAAGACACTGGATAGGCTAAATAAAATTCAGTGCCGGTTACGCTAAGATGTGGCTCTCATACAAACCGAATTGTTCCGCGCGCCGAAATAAAGGTGCGGTAGCGGTCTTACCTACTTTCTTCTTTTTAAATACGAATTAAATAAATGTACGCTCCCCCAGTCAGTAGTCACGCCACACAGTCTGACAGTTGGATAAAATAAATTACTGGTAGGTACTATTCAAAATCCTACCGCAGAACTAAAGTAAGAAAGCAAAACTATCCAAAAGTTCACTTAATAGTTTAGTTTAGCCGACAGTTTGCGGAGAATGTTCGCAAGTTAGCGACTAAGTACGCCAACGTTACAAATGTGAAGGCCACTTACGAGTGTAGCCGGCACGACCTAAGGGAAGCACTGACATGGCACCTAGTTCACCCGGTGTTTATGGGCTGACATCACGGATATTGTAGGTGATGTAGCCAACCGTGTCAGTGCCATAAAAAAAAACTTATCCCCACCAAAATACTGACCGTCTCATGATGGCGCCCACAGAAATGGCGCCTTTAAAGCACAGCAACATAGAGAACGTAGGTGCCATACCGGAGACTTCCCATTGGATTGCTGGCTATACTGGACTAGAGGAGAACACAACCGAAGCTACAATGCGGCCATCTTACATCGAATAGAGTGGTACCAACCCAGTCGGCTACAATTTGAGCCTACCACCTAGTAAGGGGCAAGGGAAGGGACCTACAATTTTACACCGGTTCCGAACGGTGAAGCAGCTGGTGTAGGTATGCATTATGTTTTTCGACAGAAAAAACTCAATGGTACGCGCCAACGGGATTTGAACCACGGACATCTAGCACAAGAAGCCGACACCCAGACCGCTCAACCACCCGCCGCCGCTTAAGAGAAGAACTTCGAAGCCGCAGAGCTGCGTTCAGGTAAAAAACATGCTTTTCCGAAAATCGTAAGTCAGCACAGCGGCGAGGCCGAAGGCCGAGCTGCTCGAATAATATTTTTTTTTTTTTTAGAAAGTAAGTACGAGAAAGCGTTTAGGTAGATAAACGGATGAATACATCTCCAGAATTAAGTCAATAAGGGCCAGTTCGAAGACCTAAGAGAATGCGATATGATAAGGAACACTAGGGCACGCAAGTCTAATTCTCACTGAACCTGTTTTATACGTAACATAGCCGTTTCAACGATTGTTTGCTCAGTACAGTGGTATCAATCCCGCAGGAATTTACTATCACTATCACCTGATAAAGCAAGAAAGGACGCATATACTGTAAGGCTCGAGTAACTACCTACGAGTACCTATCGCTCTACCTCCTTGTGGGTTAAAGGAAGTAACATATTCGCGAAAACTTCGCAAAACGAACGAAGAACTAGATAGCGAAGTCTTACTTGAGTCTTGAAATAATGACTTATTCGCGAGAACTTTCCAAGGACCTACAACGTGGCCCGCGAGTTTGTCCTGAAAAAAAAAACTTGCCTGGAATACGATTCGGATCTAGCGAGGGGCGAAATCGTAATTGCCCCCCCCCCCCCCCCCCCCCCACCGCCCCCCCTCTTATTCTCAAACACCTGTACCCTCAATGGTACTAGTGAGATAAATCAGTGCCAATTGTACCATCAATGGTACCGTCTAACTAATAATACAAGTGGTGCGGAAGCCAATTTCGTCTATTAAAAGCGTTTATCCATTGAGTTTATACGCTAATTCGGAGCGTTGGCAAGCGCCCGCCCCGTTGAAATTTTAGGCTCAGATATGATCAGTTTAAGTGCCGCATATATTTCATGTCAAATATAGTTATATTATATAGAATAGAAATATAGAATAGAAAATAGAACTATAGAATAAATATATAGAATAAATAGACTATAGAATACTACAAAAGTAAATATTTCTGGCATTTATTATTTTTACAGATGTTCCATTTGATTTATAATTTTTAAGTGAACCACTATCATTTCATTGTCAAGTGTACACATGAAGTACAGTTCATACAGTGAATAATATATTAAACATAATATGTATGCGCCGTTACTGGGCCGCCGATATAGACCCTCCGGTGCGTGATGGGTTAAATGTTTTAACCATTAATTTTGCAGATTTTAGTTTTTTTTTGTTTCTAAACATTCGTATTTGAATTTCGAACGATAATTCGAAAACAAAATGCATCTTTTGTACCGTGTGGGGCCGGTACTTTCAAAGAATAGCCCCACTGCATCTCTCCCCGTGTATGTCGTAAAAGGCGACTAAGAGATATCACTCCCTTCTTATCTTACTAGGTGGTAGGGTTTAGCCCGCCCGGGCTGGTACCACCGCACTGAATGAAAGGTCGGTCGAAACGCCTATGTAAATAGTTTGTGTTTTCCGTCCAGTTCAGTGTAGCCAGGACGACCGAAGGGAAGCACTGACGTGGCACCAAGTTCACCCGGTGTTATGGGCTGACACCACGGATGTTGTAGGTGATGGAAGCCAACCGTGTCAGTTTCAATAAAAAAAATAAAAATCTAAGGGGTTATTTATTAATTTGAATATTAGTCTAATTAGAAGAGTGTCATTCGAATTTAAAATAATGCAGGATAATTGCTAATAAGTATCAAATGGCCAGTATTATGTTTAAAGCAAAAAGTAACATGATTCATGTAGGCGGCGGGGCAGATTTATAATATGACTAATTTGTGGCCGCGACTTCATACTGTTTACAGACTAGACATTCAGGGAATTGGACCAAATGTTGTCTAGATGAAGTAGACAGGATGGTCATTCGGGGAAATAGACCTTAAGGGCCGAACCGGGAAGAAAGGGGGGCGAACGAGTGATTTGCCCCTAATTCTTAACCCTGGATCCGCCATTCTCTAAAACCGTACGTACTCGTAAAGTTAAGACTGGGACGGAATGTTGAAAAAACTTTATTCCAGAATATTTGAAAGGATGTGAAATTCAAATGCGGTGCTAAAAATCGTGTTATTTGCAAAGTTACTGCAGCGAAAAGCGTTTATAAGATTTTATGAACTTTCACGATAATTTCGCTCGCTGAAAGAGACTATGGATCGATTCCCGATGATGTGCAATTTTCTCTACTCTTCGTACGTACTTTTTTTTATTGAAAGCGCAACATATGTCGCCGAACCACCCATAAGGTGTCTAACGACGCTCATGGACATTCGGTCGTATGAGGGGGTTACGAATGCCATGCCGGCCTGACAGGTGCCCATTCACATTCACAGCTCCCCAATGTTTCGATGTTTCTGTGTAATGTTTCGAACTTTTGCCACTGCAAAGGTTCACTAGTTCGGTCAACCGCACTACCAACCGAACTACTGCTACTAGACGAAATAAATTAGCTAAAACTGAAAGTCGCTCGCGCGTGAAGATAGTACGCCGCCGCCGTTTCGATTTACTTATCCGATCTTATTTCTCGGAAATCCGCAGATCCAAAGCTATATATAATTAAATAGATAAGCCAAATGAGCCTCGAAATGGTCGTCCAGTTATTGTGTGCCTGCCTACCATTGATGTTACAACTCTAGTCGGCTGGGGTTATTATTGTAATTGCACCTACCAAAGTACAAGGCTGACTTTACTAATCGTGATCATTACGCTGTCAGTACTTACATGGGTGAGCGTTCGACCGTTGGAGGCTAACCATGGTTCAGATTCCAGGTAAAACTGTAGGTCCCTTCCCTTCTCACCTAACTAGGTGGTAGGGTAGGGCTTAGCCCGCCCGGGTTGGTGCCGCCGCACAGAATGAAAGGTCGGTTGAAACGGCTGTGTAAATAGTTGGCGTTTTCCGTTCAGCTCAGTGTAGCCGGCACAGCCGAAGGGAAGCACTGACATGGCACCTAGTTCACCAAGGTGTTATGGGCTGACATCAAATCAAGGATGTAGTAGTTTAAATAGCCAATCGTGTCAATATCCAAAAAAAGTTATTGGTAAAAGTTGTGCGTACAACAATTTAATCGTATGTAGGTTGTCGATGTGTTGAAATTGTTATCGATGAATTTGTTTATTCTTATAACATTAATTGACCCATGTTTATTTAATTAAAAAATCCATCTCATTACGTAGCTTTTAAATATAGTTGTAAAATTTTATGTTTGCGATTCAAAATATATTTACTTCCCTAATTTTAGCTTAAACAGAGTATATTTGTATTTTTTCTTTCAAGTTTAATCGAGTATATTCATTCATGCATGTAACATTTAGATTTGACATAATAATATTAAATTAAATTATATTATTATAATTTCTCTAACCCCAAAGTCCACTCTATCTTTTCACAAAGCAACTCCCCACGCCCCATAATTAGCATTTGAAAGCAAGCGTACACACTCCCACAGACGTGTCTCATTACTTCTCCGTATTAAGAGCGCGTGAGCACGGCAGTACCACGACACAAGAGGGTGACCGAAATGTTATTAATTTGGGAAACCAGAGGGAGGGTGAACAAAATGGTTTTGGGGACATGTTCCCTATTGTTATGTAGTAGGATTTAATTGTTACCGTGTGTTATCTTGTGAAATTCAGAAGAAAGGTGAAGAGAGAGAGAATGTGTTTGTTTTTAGAAGCTTTGTCGGCCGAGAAAACCCGTTATAAAATATGTTGGTCATTGCCGACGAACGGAGAACTGTGAAATCATTTAAATTTTCGATATTTTATTCTGAGTTAATTTGGCAATACCCTTCAACGTTACCAATACTCCCCAGGCATGATTGGCAGAAAAATGGTTTTAAACTATTTTCAACCGACTTCAAAAGGAGGAGGTTCTCAATTCGACTGTATGTTTTTGTATGTTTGTTACGCGATTACTCCGTTAATGGTGGGCCGATTTTGAAAATTCTTTTTTTGTTTGGTAGGTCATACTTCACAGGTGGTCCCATATAAATTATCGAAATTGATTCAGCGGTTTTTGAAAAATCTACAAAAAACTATGGTTTGTGGTTACCTTCAGCAAAACTTTTGATTAAGTAATTAATTAAGTAAGTAAGAAAGTAATTAAGTAAGAAAAAAAATATTATCTTAAAAAGTGGACCGATTTGCATGCGGTTTTTTTTAAAAAGCTTGAAATAAAAGTTAAATTACAAATTTAAAAAACCCCCGACTCTAAAAACAGTCAAAAATAATTTCTGTTTACTTACTTAAAGGACTCGGGGGACCGCTAAGTAAATAAAATATAAAAACTCAGAGCTGCGCGGGAATTTACTTAGCGGTCCAACGACTCCTTTAAGTAAGTAAACAGAAATTATTTTTGACTTTTTTAGAGTCGGGGGTTTTTTATTAAAACAGTTTTTATTCTCATCAAGATTGCTCTCAAGCTGTGTTTTTGATAGACTGTAGGCCATTTTATTATGTGGCTTAGTCGCTAAAATACTTGTACAGTTCCCGACAGCAAATAAAGTTCCCACTTTAACAAGTTTTTAACCCCCAACGCAAAAAGAGGGGTGTTATAAGTTTAACGTGTGTGTGCATCTATGTATGTGTGCATGTGTGTATGGGTGTGTCTATCTGTGGCATCGTAGCTCCCAAACTGATGGACCGATTTGGATGCGATTTTTTATTATTAAGCTGGTTTAATCGGGATGGTTCTTAGATCGTTTTAATAAAAAAAAAAAATTGTCTTAAAAAGTGGATCGATTTGCATGCTGTTTTTTTAAAGCTTGAAATAAAAGTTAAATTACAAATTTTAAAAACCCCTGACCCTTAAAAATTCTAAAATAATTTCCGTTTATTTACTTAAAGGAGTCGGGGGACCGCTGAAGTAAATAAAATATAAAATTTCAAGAGCTGCGCGGGAATTTACTTAGCGTTTCTCCGAGTAAAGAGTCGGTTTTTTTTTATTTGTAATTTAACTTTTTTCACCATTCAATGTTTAATATCCATCATTATGGATTTGCTCTTCAAACATCCAGCGCATCGTACGGAAATAAACACAGCTCCCTCTCTTCCAAATATAACTCATATCTTCGCTATGACATGAAGAATGATTAATAGAGGGACAGCGCGCATTTTGCCTCTCGGTCCGCTGAGCAACTACCGTCAACGCTCGATTTTTCGTTTTTGTTTTGTGCGAATTTAGTTGGTTTTATTTTTGTTGCGTTGGTGCGTTGCTGTGGATTATGTTTGATATATTTATTGTGTTTACGATTAAGCTTTTCAATTTTGTTGATTTTAGGAAAATCGCTCGAATTTTAAATTGTACTTACATGATTCGCCGAAAAACTATTTCCTTTATACTTTTCCGTACCAGCACGAAAGGTTATTACTTGAAAGTTTCATAAATCCTACGCCGCCGTCTGTCTGTCTGTTTCACACAAATATCGCTCGCTAAAAACTAGATAAACATTTATTTTACACTAATATGGGGGCCAATTTGACATCAATAGAAAAATTGGTTGTCTGTAAAGTCGGTTTACGGACGATAGTTTTACGTGATGACGTCATAAAGTGGTAAGACTACTGGGAACGGTTCTAAAGTACCAGGGCAGAAGAAACCGAAAGGAGGATAATTACTGTGGTGTGTGGTTACCTTCAGCACAACTTTTGTGATGTGGACTTTTTCAGCAATTTGCAGTTTGACACATATGGCGAATCATTCTGTACCACTTCAATCTATTTCGATTATTCTTTTTTATGTAATATTACTAAAAAGAATGAAATAAAAACAGTTTAAAAAAATACGAAACCGACTTTCAAACAAAAAAAAAACCTAGAACTAAAAAGTGCTAAATACCTAAGGGCCGATTGTGCCTCTCTATCGCTTGTTACGCGCTCTCGCTTGCACACACAGGCTCAGATGGAACATGACACTTTTTCGTGGGTGCAGCCGGTGTTCATAAATTTATAAGACGTGACGTCACACGTCAAAAAAAGTTTAACTAGCATTGGGGTGGGGTATCATTAGAAAGAGCTAACTGTAAGGATTCTAAAATTATTTTTTTTACAATTTAAACTTTAGTCGTCTTAATGATATGTGCGTCGCCGTTAGTATTTTTTATTAAATATTTCAGAAAGGCCGCAAATACCAAAATGAACAGAACAGTCGTCTTCGAACATAAATTTTAAACTGCACCAGAATATTTCCTTAAATGTATTTCTCGTTCAATATTTTTTAAAGCTGTAGCCTCACTCCACCTCACGGGCGATTAGTCTATGGCGCAGTATGGCGGCGGCGTTATGGCGTTCCGCGAGGCTCGCGCGGCCGCAGTAAAGTTTCAACAACTCGTAATTGATGTTCCGAAAAAAAAGTTGACGCGCGCTAAGTGACAGAGCGCGTCCGCTACTTATAAATATTGGAAGAGCGTGAAATTGGAAGATGAGTGCGAGAACAGAAAATGCGAAAGGATAGAATAGAGTAGAAGGGAGAGTTTTTTAGGGTTCCGTATCCGTCGTACGGGACCCTATTACTAAGCCTACGCTATCTGTCTGTCTATCTCTCCGTCCGTCCGAGGACTGTATCTTTTGAATCGTAATAGGCAGTCCTTTGAAATTTTCACAGAATATGTGTTATTATGGCCGATATAACAACAAAATAATAAAAATAAGAAAAGAAACTACAACAACATACAAGAAACTAAAAAGTGTATGCGCGCCATCTACCGAAAACAGTATGAAGCAGCGCTGACCATGACATGGCGATACGGAACCCTCGGTGCGCGAGTTCGACTCGCACTTGGCCTTCTATCGCCTGTTACCACGGAGAGTGTTCCAAGGAGCTGCACGATGCGATCCCTCCATCCCCATTCTACCATCGTTCCACGCGCAACAGGTTGGGAATGCATCCACACACTGTCGATATCCCCCCACTTAGAACAAATCGATCATGTGGAATGCTCTCCCACCTGCATCCTTTCCTCTAATGTACAGTCTGGGGTCCTTCAAACATAATGTGAAGATACGCCTAGCCGGCCGACAAGGTATTCGCAGCCCCCGTAAATATCCGAATGCCCTTGGGCACCGTCGAACTACACCTCTGCGTTAGTCTGGCGCGCGCCATATGCCGTGCTTCCCTTAATGAAACTATCATGAAATACTATGAAAATGAAAATTATTTCAGCCCCATAGTACCTATTAAACAATTCTCCAAAGCATCTCTAGCCTTTGAGGGCTAGAAATGCTTGGAAAAATGTAGTCAGTATTTTGCATTCGTCCATCAGGGGTTCAGCTAATGCCTAAATAAAATATAAATGTTATCTAGGATCAAAGCGTTTCAAATTTATTATTCCGTTCACACTCCAATAAAACGTGAAATTTATATTCGACTTTAGTGCAAACTCTGCAATTTGGTGAATCTATTTTTGCATCATGCCGGCACCTTCTGTTTAACGCAGTATATCCAGATCGTAGGCTTAAAATTAATTTTATGCTTCGACGAATAGAGTGGTTTGTACCACCTTCCAAAGGTTAGTTTATAAAGAATGTCGCAAGGCCTTTTAAAGTGGTATGTACCACATCCACATCCCAAAGCTTAGTTTGTAAAGAATGTCGCAAGGCATTAAACTCGCATTTTGTGACCTTTTGAGAATTAATTGTAACAATTAATTAATTGTCATCAAGGAATACAGTGGTATGTACTACATCCACATCCCAAAGCTTAGTTTGTAAAGAATGTCGCAAGGCATTAAACTTGCCTTTTGTGACCGTTTGAGAATTAATTATAACAATTAATTAATTGTCATCGACGAATAGAGTGGTATGTACCATATTTCAAAGGTTAGTTTGTAGAGAATGTCGCAAGACATTAAACTCGCCTGCTGTGACCTTTTGAGAATTAATTGTAACAATTAATTAATTGTCTTCGACGAATAGAGTGGTATGTACCACACCCACATCCCAAAGCTTAGTTTGTAAAGAATGTCGCAAGGCATTAAACTCGCCTTTTGTGGCCTTTTGAGAATTAATTGTAACAATTAATTAATTAATTGTCATCGACGAATAGAGTGGTATGTACCATATTGCAAAGGTTAGTTTGTAGAGAATGTCGCAAGACATTAAACTCGCCTGCTGTGACCTTTTGAGAATTAATTGTAACAATTAATTAATTGTCTTCGACGAATAGAGTGGTATGTACCACATCCACCCAGATCCCAGGCAATAAACTTGTCTTTTGAGAATTAATTGTAACGATTAAATTAATTTGTAACATCTTCAATGCGTGCATTCCAACATACAACTCAGCTCGCGTTAAGGTGGGATTTCTGTAATTTTCAAGCGTTAGGCATAGTAAAAATAAAGTATATTTTCTTTTTTATTTCATTTCGTTTCATTTCATTTCATCTCATTTCAAATGATCTGAACAGTGATCGAAGACCGAAAGGCAATCAAATTTGAAAGCCTCTCGATACTCATTCCCGATAGATCCCCTCTCTTAACAAATCCGCCATCTTTTAACGCCTGGACGATTTCCTTCGATGCAATAAAACTGGCGAACGAGCCAAGAAACGGACGAAAAAGGAAATTCAACGGATGATGTATGACCGGAAGTGGAGAAGATGATTCAATAAGGAAATGAACCAGAGAGAATAAATCATATCTGTAGAACTTTTTGACACGGCAGAGGGCAGGATGTTTTTGACTGGTAATAGGAGGTAGATGTTTTAAAACTTTTTCATAATGCTCTTTCTTCTGATCTAAGAAGTCATAATGGAAATAAATAATGATGAAAAGTTTTGACTTATTTTAGAGCGGAAAAATATTTCTTCAGGTCTATTTATACTTGTGTCGGCTACACTGAATATACACTGATGCTTTTTAGTTCAGTTCAATTGCGATTTGCAGTGAAGTTGTTCTCAAGTTCACTGCAGCCAGCCAAGTCTGGTTACACAAAAAAAGATTTTAACATTTTTTTTATGGAAACTGGCACGTTTGGCTACATCACCTACAACATCCGTGATGTCAACCCATAACACCGTGTGAACTAGGTGCCATGTTAGTCCTTCCCTTCGGTCGTGCCGGTTACACTGAACTGGACGGAAAACACGAACTATTTACGTAGCCGTTTCGACCCATGTTTCATTCAGTGCGGTGGTAACAACCCGGGCGGGTTGACTCCTACCGCCTAGTAAGGTTAGAAGAGGAGGGACCTACAGTTTTACATGGAATCCGAATCACGGACAGCCTCCAACGATCGAGCGGTCACCCATCCAAGTACTGACCGCGCCCAGCGTTGCTTAACAATCAATAGCAGCAGTCGACTGTCTGCACCACTGAGCTTTCGCAGGATTTCAAAAAAATAGAAAAAAAAACAGATAGACAGACAGACAGACACGTTGTAGGTTTATCAATAGGCTTCCGTGTACGGAAACTTAAAAATGTAAATAGAGACGTTTAATAATGTCCCACCCAAGCACATAACACATTAATATGTATGTAAATAAAAACAAACGCACACACCGCGGTTAGCTAAGGAGGAGGGTGCGAATGCTACAAACATACATCATTTTAAGGTTAATCTTATTAGTTGCGGCGGGAGAGAGAACACACGGGCCAACAGATGCGCTACTTCTTGCTCGCGAACTATTTATGCTGACTTAGAACTTTGATCGATCTACTAACCAGATCAAACTGAATTGTTTATGTATTGCGTTTAGATTGATGAAGTTTTGAACTGTACGTGCGTGCGTGCGAGCGTGTGTGTGTTTGTTGAATATTTTGTTTTTATAAATATGTTTATAAATAACTTAAAATTAATAAATCATATTTTTTAAAGCACAAATCAATATTTTATTTAAATTAATAATTAATGTTTTAAATAATTATAAAATCTAACTTTAAAATAATTAAATTTAAAGGTAATCAATGCAATATTAATAATAAAAATTATCATAATTACTATTTTTAGATTTTATAATAAAACATTGGTTGTCTGTAAAGTCGGTTTACGGACGATAGTTTTACGTGATAACGTCATAAAGTGGTAAGACTACTGGGAACGGTTCTAAAGTACAAAAGCAAAAGAAATTGAAAGGAGAATAATTACTATGGTGTGTGGTTACCTTCAGCAAAACTTTTGTGATGTGAAAGACATGAATCGATATAGTGATACATATTCGGACCCTTGTTTCATGAATATTCTAGAAATCTTTTCCGACCGGCCAGATGCGCTTAATATATTATGGTACGAGTAACCTCCTTTCAATTTGTGCTGCCCTGGTATTTTAGAACCAGAGAGATAAATGTGTACAAGCCGACGCTTGGGCCGATTGTGCCTCTCTATCGCTTGTTACGCGCTCTCGCCTGCACACACAGGTGAAGTGTAACGTTCCATCGTTACACTTTTTCGTGCGTGCAGCCGGTGTTCATCAATTTATAAGACGTGACGTTATCACGTCAAAAATTTCTGTATCCATGAGATAATCATTTTACACATTTATTGAACACACAACATTAACAAAAATAATTAAATCTAAACCTAAAAATAATAACTTAATTAACTATAAAAATAAATCTAACTAAAAATAAAAATAGTCACCCATAGGGACCATAAGCATTGTCCGCATGACTGAAGCGGAGTTCTCCCTCTGCATCGCCAGGCTGATGGATTTTTTTTTAATTATATTAATCGATTCTTATTACAATTTTACCGGGAGTGCGAGTGCTTGCGTAAACTATTTAGTGCAAATACTTGGACGAGCTACTTTTGCGAGAAAATTACGTGTATAATTAATTAATTACCCATGCACCTCCGTTTGGACTCGGTGTACAAGTGTAAGTCTCTTCCACAGAGAAATTGAGTTGGTTAAATGGGAAAAAAATGAGGCGCGGTCGGCGCGGTGCAAGTAAGCACCACCGGTTGGCTCACTTCATACTAGGCATGAGATCGCATGACTCAGTGCAGATGTCTTCTTCTTCGGCTGGTAATAAAAAAAAATTATTGTTTGATTTAATGCTAGATTTTATTTTACAATGTTTTGACAATTTAGGTTTATTTCAAATGTTAATTTTAGTATTTTTAGTAATAAATAATTTTTTTTTAATTATTTATTGTTGTTTTGACGATGGCCTATTTTTGCTTGGATAGAAATAGAATAGGAATAATTCTTATACAATATTTTACTTGTATAAGTGTAGAAAATGTACCAAAGAGACCAATAAAATAATTGAATTGAATTGAATTGAATTAATTCGGTGTGTAGGACCGAATTTGTGAATTATTTTGTATGAGATCACGACTCAGTTTATTTCTTTTTATTATTCGAATGTATTTTGGCATATTTAATTTATTTTATGGGCTCTTCACGCTTCACCTGTCGTATTCCATGTTATCAAATAAACTGCTTTAGAACCAATAAAGGAATAAATAACCCTTGCTCCCCTATGCTCAAACATTTGGCTCTTTAAAACGATTAAACGGTAATCCCATTTTACATGCAATTTACGATGAATAAAAGCGGGAGCTTTATATGTATGTCACGGATCAATACTCATAATAAATCTGTAAAGGAGGGATTTCTGTAATTTTCTTGTTTAAAAAAAATCCATAGTTTTAAGCGTTAGTAATTTTTTTTATTGAGACTGACACGGTTGGCTACATCGCCCACAACATCCGTGATGTCAGCCCATAACACCGGGTGAACTAGGTGCCATGTCAGTGCTTCTCTTCATTTCATGCCGGCTACACTGAACGGTTAAGCACGGCTAGGTGGACAGATGGCCTAAAAAAAGGTAGCCGGGAGTGGATGGATGAGAAGAGCGGAAGACCGCGTGTGGTGGCGTGCCTTAGGAGAGGCCTACGTCTAGCAGTGGACCGATGCAGGCTGATGATGATGACACTGAACCGGAGGGAAGGCCATTAAACACTTTATTCCCAGATTTCATACTTGCGGGCCTATAAATTGTGGGAAGGAGGAATGTCCTCTGACTCCGTTCTGAATCTGATTAACTCACGGATTTTTTTATGTACCTTATCGAAATCGTTTCTGTGTCGTAATACGGCGAAAATATGGAACGATCTTCATGGGTGGCTATACTGGACTAGAGTAGAACACAACCGAGGCTGCTATGCGGCCATCTTACATCCAGTACGGTGGTAGCAACACAGTCGGCTACAATTTGAGACTACCACCACAGAATGCTACCACCTAGTAAGGGGCAAGGGAGGGGACCTACAGTCTTACGAGACCGGTTCCGAACGGTGAAGCTGAAGGTGTAGGTATGCATGTAAATTTTTTCGTCAGAAAAAACTCATTGTTACACGCCGACCGGATTCGAACCTCGCACCTCTCGCATGAGAAGCCGATGCCCAAATCACTCGGCCACCCGCGCCGCTTTAACCCCTGCATGTGCTTTGGCCCCTCTGACTTAGCCACCCATACTGGATTACGTAATATATATATACATATATATTTTCAATACATGCATTTCAACATACAGCTTAGGCTACGCAACATATAACTCAGCTCGCGTTAAGGTACGATACAAATTGAGCATATTCAGTACAGTCTCGGTTCCTTCAAGAGAGGCGTGAATGGGCACCTGTCAGTCCTGCATGGTATTCGGAGCCCCCGCATGCGACCGAATGTCCACGGTCGTCGCTAGATACCTTATGGGTGGCTCGGTGCCACATGTCGCGCTTACTTTAAAAAAAAAAACATCTCGCCACTGGGCAAGTTCTAATTTTAGCGCTCGCGGAGCCGGGGACTACAGCCAGTTTACAACATATTCACATCTGTCGTGTGTCTCCATATGAGCTTGTAATTGAATAAGTTCGCAGCACAGAATAGCGTTACGGATTAGTAGGAATCAGGTCCGCTGAGATAAATTGGTCTATCGAAGCGTGCTAATTTGGCCTATTGAGGTTTTCTCGCTTCAAATTGTGGTTTTTGGTTGTGCTTGCGCTAGGATAATATTATAGCCTAAATTTGTGGTATATGCCAGACACTGGTGTCATGATCGTGTAGATCCGGATACATCGTGTGTCCGTCACATGTATAATAGATCTGTCGTGTGTCTCCATATTAATTATTAGCTTGTAATTTAATAAGTTCGCAGCTCAGAATAGCGTTACGGATCAGTAGGAATCAGGTCCGCTGAGATAAATTAATTGGTCTATCAAGCGTCCTAATTTGGCCTATTGAGGTTTTCTCGGTTCAAATTGTGGTTTTTGGTAGTGGTTGTGCCAGGATAATATTATAGCCTAAATTGTGGTATATGCGTGGACAGAGTCAGTGGTGTCAAGATCGTGTAGATCCGTCGTCTTTAGCTAATCTGTTGGGAGCCAGCCGTGAAGATACATATATGTATGTCAATTTTTCTCCTCGGTTAGCCTCGTTATAGCTTGAGCAGGCCTCGCGAACTCTATGTACTTGCGCGCGCTAACAACCTACCGCCCGACGGGCCGCCGGCGGTCTATTTCAGTGAAAATTCGTCAGCCGCGCGAAGTATACATAGACGCTCGCCCACGCAACTGCGCCACCGAATATATATTACTAGCGTACTGCGCGCAGCTGCAAAGCAATAACCACTTTACACTCGATCGTTAAGGTACATTTTCGCACGCAGCGATTGGCGACGTGATACAGTAGGCTATTAAAGCCCGAAGGTAGGAACATTTTCTAAGGAGTGATTTATCTGTTACGAAGTAACTATTAAGTAATCTGTGGCTTGAGTGTGAGCACCAAGTGCGAGTCGAATTCTCGCACCGAAGGTTCCGTATGGCCATCAACGCCACTCACGCCATCTATGTATTAGTTAAAATGCTTCATACTCTTTTCGGTAGATGACACGCATACACTTTTTAGTTTCTTGTATATTGGGACACCGTGAATTTTTTCTTTTTCGTATTTTTTGTTATATCGGCCATAATAAATAACATATATTCTGTGAAAATTTCAACGGGTTCCCTACTACGGTTCAAGAGATACAGCCTCTCTGACAGACAGACAGACAGACGGCGTAGGCTTAGTAATAGGGTCCCGTACGACGGATACGGAACCCTAAAAAAATAATGTAACTGGACTACATCACTAGATGAATTTCATCCAAACTGGACTGAGAGATTATATTTTCCCTACAAGACAAAAAGAAAGCAAAACTTTCATGAAAACATTTACGCCTTCAAGCTTTCCACGTGAAGTCAAGCCTTTGGTAACGTACGAAAGCCTCTCTGACAAGCTAATTAAAAATGTTTTCAAAACTTCAAAGCTTCCCAATTATAAGTTTTTCAAAATACTCGAATGTTTTAAAATTTTCGCCAATGTGTTTTTATTGCACAAGCAATCAAATTAACCTCTCCATTCGCTGTCTGTAAACTTTAATAATTACTGTTTCGAGTGTTGGTATAATGTATCCACTTATTTTGGTAACGGTAAAAACCTACCTAATAGGAATTTGTTTTTGCATTATTTTTAAATACTTTTACCACAATTTTATTTCCAAAATGGTTGTCAATAAACTGGCAAGAAATTTAAAATTATAAACTGTTTAAAAGATGAGCATGTATGAAGAACATTATGAGAGTGGAAGAGGCGGCAGAGGTGTGTCAGGATCGTGGCACTTGGAGATTCGTTGTCTCTGCCTACCCCACTGGGAAACAGGCGTGACGCTATGTATGTATGTATGTAGGAGTAACCGACGAGCATGTACTCGTATGAAGTACATTATGAGAGTGGAAGAGACGGCAGATGTGTGTCAGGATCGTGGCACGCGGAGACTCTTTGTCTCTGCCTACCCCACTGGGAAACAGGCGTGACGCTATGTATGTATGTATATAGGAGTAACCGACGAGCATGTACTCGTATGAAGAACATCACGAGAGTGGAAGAGGCGGCAGAGGGTGTGTCAGGATCGTGGCACTTGGAGATTCATTGTCTCTGCCTACTCCACTGGGAAACAGGCGTGACGCTATGTATGCAAAAAACAACTTTATATAAGCCGTTAGTCTTTCCTTATAACGAAGTTTCGATTTCCTACTGGCCTAAGTTTAACATTGAGTTATTTCTTTGAATCCGGAAACTTCTCAGCTTCATAAACGTAAAGAAATATTCACGAAGTTATTTTCAAAGGAAACTTGCGCTGTGAAAAAAAAAATATGATCGATCGTTCAAGATGCAGAGCTGGTGTAGCATCCGTGATAGATAAGTTAGAAGTAGCTTTTTACTTTTTTCCCTGATTGCGAAGCTTTCTTCCTCATTCCGAGTTTGTTATGTGCACTTGTGTCTGATCCATCTTGTGCCAGCCAGATGGATGCGTAGAGGGAACATGTTTGATGTTTTTTAATTTTTCTAAAACTTAATTTACATACATACATAGCGTCACGCCTGTTTCCCGATGGGGTAGGCAGATACAACTGATTTACACTTGCCACAATACTGTCACACATCTGCCGCCTCTTCCACTCTCATAATGTTCTTCATGCATGCTCTTCGGTTACGGGTACTAGGCACTTGACCCTTTTTGAGCACATGTCCGATCTGGTCCAGGTACGTCCGACTCTTACACTCTCATTTGCTCCATAAATTTCTTTCCTTAGTATCCTATCATCCATTCTTCCAAAACTTGCTTTAATATCTGTGTTTTTATCTGTAATTAATTAATTAACTTAATAAACATCAGTATGGTCATCCAATGAAGAAATACCGCTAGCATATTATGTTTGTTTAGGCTTTGACCGCTGTTGCCTTGCTGTTGCACATTTTAGGAATGTTTTCGACTCCACGATACAATAAGAACGGCCTACTTTTGTCGACATTACGTCTCCCGCTCTGGAGACGTCCTCAGGATTCACAGAACTGCCACGACCCGGAAGACACCTGACACCTCGTCCAGTCAGATGTCAACTGACGTGGTTTCCTCACGGCCGGAGTGAACTATCAAGCTTCCTGAATCACCTCAACGACATCTGTTCATGGATTAAGTTTATGATGAAGTTAGAGAAAGAAGGGATGATCGCGTTCTTGGATGTGATGGTCATTAGAAGAACTGATGGAATATTGTGGTACACAATTTACAGAAAACCTACACACACCAACAGGTAGGTACCTGAATGCCAGTTCACACCACCATCCAGCGCAATTACGGTCAGTTAGTAGCTCTCTAGCAAACAGAGCACAAAAGATCTGCGAAGATGAGCACATCGAGGAGGAACTTAGCAAGGTAAAGACAGCGTTGCAACAGAATGGCTACAAACCGCGAACCTATCTGTCTGTTCAACATGCAGCAACAGGGCGACAGAGGGTAGAGGTCGGGAGGCGATGTACATATGGAGGATCACGATTCACGACCCGTTAGTTGATGAGCAAGTTGAGCATAAAGACCTTCAACAAACCTCACAAAAGAGGTCATAAAGACCTCACAAAAATCCGAGGCATGTGTATAACAGTCAAAGACCAGATTCCACTGCAGGCTCCGGGGGTATATGAAGAACTGTGTAGCTGTGTGAGGTGCTATATCGGATAAACGAAGCAGAGTGTTCAGATAATTTGTCTCGTAACACATCAGGGCGATGAAGAACAACGATTTTCATAAGTCAGCCACCCATTTGAATCTTCAATGGTGTTTTATTGTCTTTATTTTATGTAAATTGTGAATTTTTTGTTTATGTTTATTAGTTCTAAATAAATTTCTACACAGTGATTTTTATTTTTATTTAAATTTTTATTTAAACGAAGATTCATAAATTGTTTCAATGAAACATCATTTTCAATGTCTAAATTTAGCCGCGGTGACTGAATTTTACAAGAATTTATACACTTAGTCACTTTAAAGTGTTTTCGGTTACAGAGCTCTCAAACGCACCGCAGAGCAGAATTTAATAAGAGTATGCTTTTATTGGACATGATTTATGCAATGTCTAAGTAGTACATAGCCAGAAGAGGCATTCGTGTACATGGCACAACACTAAAATTTTTAGTGTTTCATATCCGTTGTACGGGGTCCTATTATAAGCCTACGCCGTCTACATCTACGTCTGTCTGTCTGTCTGTCTGTCCGTCTGTCTGTCCGAGGTCTGTATCTCTTGAACCGTAATAGATAGCCCGTTGAAATTTTCACAGAATATGTGTTATTATGGCCGATATAACGAACAAATAATAAAAATAAGAAAAAGTAAAAAAATCACGATTCCCATAGAAGAAACCAAAAAGTGTATGCGCGCGCGCCATCTAACGAATAGATTATGAAGCACTTTAACTAATCATGACATTTAACGTGGCGCTAGCCATGACATGGCGATACGGAACCCTCGGTGCGCGAGTTCGACTCGCACTTGCCGGTTTTTTTATACATTAAAGTCGGTTTCACACCAAATCGGATTTTTTTAAAATGGAAAGCACGACATATGACGCGCGTCAGACTAACGCAAAATCACCTTATGTTTTAAGGACCCCAGACTGTGCATTAGTGGAAAGGATGCAGGTGGGAGTGCATTCCACATGTTGGTTGATGCCGGCGCACCGCAGGGTTCCGTGCTGTCACATTTCAGTCGGAAATCATCGAATCACCGAATGAGTTCGTTGTTGGCCCTATGGCGACATCTAGCCACAGCTGCATGAAAAATCGATGACCGCTTACGACAGAACAAATATTCAAAATCACGCCATCAGATGGCGCTGACGACCAAAACGTCAGAATGCAATGCGTTTCTCGAGAACCTCGACACCTCGAGAAGTCTATGCCGACTCTAGGTGCTTACTTCCACGCGCAGCGTCTATTAAGTGCTCATGTCTCGTCAAAATGGTTATTCGGAGAAAGTCTAGGGTACACTGGCGAGCGATGCGTCTAGCGATTAGGTGAGCGAAGTCTTCTGCATTTTTAAGTAACCTAACATGGTTGTTTACGTCACATGTCCGAGCTTTCCGTCTAATTCAGTGTAGCCGGCACGACTAAAGGGAAACTCTGACATGGAACTTGGTTCGTCAAGGCGTTGGCTGACATCACGGGTGAAGTGAACTGATTTAGCCAATTATTTCAAGTTGCGTAAAAAGATACTCGTATGAACTTGTAACTTGTACAGAGCAGTACCTTGACCGCAATTTTTATGTAGAATGCGTTGATCTGTCCTATGTGATCTCTACGCCACCGCGAGGTCGAATTACGAAATGAAATGAAATAAAATGAATGAAATGAAAATATAATTTTTTACACAAAATAATTGACAAAAGGCGGACTTAAAGCCTAAAGGCATTAATTCTATACCAATCATGCCTGAAATTTGAATAAGTAAGGTTCCGTACCCTTTTTGACATGGCCTAATAACTGCGACGACATACATATATGTATTACAACATTGCGACGTTAAATCTACCTCTTTTTCAACCGACTTCAAAAGGAGGACGTTCTCAATTCGACTGTACGTTCTTTTTTATGTTTGTTACCCGATTACTCCGTCAATTGTGCGCCGTTTTTGAAAATTCTCTTTTTGTTTGGTAGGTTATACTTCAGCGGTGGTCCCATATACATTTTATCGAAATTCATTCGGCGGTTTTTGAAAAATCAACAAAAAACTATGGTTTGTGGTTACCTTCAGCAAAACTGTAGATGTGGACTTTTTCAGCAATAAAAACATAAGCATGTCGATACCTTAGCACTATACTGCAACAGCTAAAATTTTTGTAGTTTGACCATGGCGAATAATTTCTGTACCACTTCAACCGATTTCGATGATTCGATTATCCTTTTTTATGTAATATTACTAAAAAGAATGAAATAAAAACTGTTTTAAAACCAACTTCCAAAAAAACTAGGACTAAAAAGTATTAAATAATATTTTGAAATTTTCTCTGTCATTGTATTGAAATATATGAATCGGTATTTTGATTCATATTCGGACCCTTGAGTTGAAGGCGGTACAAAAGCACACCTGAAAATTGATAGATGAACCCCTGTTGTGCTTTTGTACCGTCTTCAACTCAAGGGTCCGAATAAGAATCACAATATCGATGCATATATTTCAATACAATGACAGAGAAAATTTCAAAATATTATTTAATACTTTTTAGTTCTAGTTTTTTTTTAAGTCGGTTTTATGTTTTTACCTAACACTGTCGTCATTTCCGTTACCTGAATTCACCCGTGTGCGACACTATTTATAACCACTCATACAACCCGAAATGCCAATAAATCTATTTCTAACCCCGCCGCTCATCAGTGCAACCCTCACTAACGTCTCGCGTGGTCCTTCGAGAAAGATCCCTCTCAGCAAATAAAGAACGACTGAGAGGGCACTAAATCAAAACGTCACCTTCCGTATATTATATTAATTTCATACACCGTAAATAACTTCCGAACAACACTCATTTATCACGACCAAACAAGTAAATACTGGAGTTTTACCGTTTTTTTTCGCGTAGAATAAACGTTCAGGACAGCGGTGCCGGATGAAGAAATACCTTAGCACCCTTTTCTTAACTTACTAAGTGGCAGGGTTTAAGCCGCCCGGGTTGGTACCACCGCACTATTGAACGGGAAATTAAATAGTTAGTGTTTTTCGTCCAGTTCAGTGTAGCCGGCACGACTGAAGGGAAGGACTGACATGGCAGCTTGCTCACCAACGTGTTAGGAGCTGACATCACGGATGTAATAGATGACGTAGCCAACCATGTCAGTTTCCATAAAAAAAGATACATACATACATACAGAAAAGATTTCTAATAAAAATCGTCAATTTAGTTTTAGTATCATATTATAGAGCCTACAACATTACAGCAGTATCTCATCAAACAAAGTAACTTACTCCATGAATACCCTGCGAAGTTTCTTGTCGGTTCTTCTTCGTGGGTGTAATCGAACCGGATAGAACAAATTGTGACAAGTTCGAGCGCAGTATAACTGCCATAAGAATGATCAATAAACAATACAATACAATACAACATCCCTTACAAATTTATTATTAGTATGATGATGATGATTGATATTGATTGATGATGAATTGATGATTTTGACCGGTATTAATTGTTTATAATATATATAAAGTAAATAAATGTTCGATTGCCGACATTAACTTCTAATCTTTATGCTCTATGTACTTTCCCCCATTTTTAACGTCTTCAAAGCTCTAAAACGTTTTTAATGCGAAGAGCACGTGCCGATATTGTCTTTTAACTTGAAATTTTCAAATCGCAGCTGCTTTAAGGATATAAACTAAAATTTAGTTGGGTAATAAAGCTTATTTTGAAGCGGAAAGTACCCAAAGCTCTGAGAGCTTTGTCACCAATGATTTAAAAATGTTTTCAATACATACAAAACATATTACTCATGACTCCCTTCCTAATATTACTGGGTGGTAGGGACTTAACCCGCCCGGATTGATACCACCGCACTGAATGAAAGGTCGGTCCGAAACGTCTATGTAAATAGTCTGTGTTTTCCGTTCAGTTCAGTGTAGCCGGCACGACCGAAGGGAAGCACTGACGTGGCACCAAGTTCACCCGGTGTTATGGGGACATAGCGGATGTTGTAGGTGATGTAGCCAACCGTGTCAGTTTCCATAAAAAAAAAGTACAAGACAAGAAACAAGAAATACAGGAGTGCGCAAAGGCGGACTTATCACTGCAAGTGATTTCTTCCAGTCAATTTTTAGCTCTAACATTAACATTTTTTTTATGTTATTAACATTACAAAAAACATTATTTTCGAAGAAATGTGTATTTTATTTTTTTATGGTTCCGTATAGGGGACCCTATTACTAAGCCTACGCCGTCTGTCTGTCTGTCCGTCGTAAAAAAATCACGGGGTCCCCATACAAGAAACAAAAAAGTGTATGCGCGCCATCTACCGAAAAGAGTATGAAGCATTTTAACTGATCCATAGATGGCGTGACTGGCGTGCCCGAGTTCGACTCTCACTTGGCCGGTTTTAAATACGAATTTCACGCGAGCAAAGCCGCGGGCAAAAGCTAGTACTTATAGCGCGGTTTTCTCAACCGTTCACTTCGAAAGAATGCGGCGCGCACCCTCCGCTCTCCGCCCCCACCGCAATTGCCCGTCAGTACGGTGGAGGCGGAGAGCGGAGGGGGCGCGCCGCATTCTTTCGAAGTGAACGGTTGAGAAAACCGCGCTATACTAAAAATCCACCGTCCTACCATCCATTCGAGTGAAATTTGAACCCACGCGCTTAGTTAATAAGTATTCCCACATGTAGTAAAATATACATAATGTAGTTTCAAAAGGAAATTTCACTAAATTGCATGCAGAGAATTACATAAAGTTCCTTTGAGATTCCGTTGCGTTTTCCCCTACTAATAAAGGCCCAATCACGTGAAACCCTCACGAATAAATCAATTAATTTAGGCGCGCAGCATTGAAGGGAGTCCGCACGTTGCTTGATAAACATATTAGCACAGAGCGAAATACGAGCAGTACAGTTAAAAGGTTTCTCTTATTTTTCGGGTTCCGTATCCATCATTTACATCACAAATTACGTATCAAAGTTTGACAAAGGCTCTTTACACCTGATACACTTAATTAATAAGTCTTTGTAGTCAGACTTGTCTTTGTTATCTTGTCCGAATACTTTTCTAAACGTGGTGGTCTATGTTGTGTTGCAATTTTTCAGAGTTCTTGCAGCACAACACAGATTACTCTGCTTACCCTGATTGGCGGGATACAGCGTGTGTGGTATGTATGTATTTATGTATGTGTAACTCTCAGCAAAATTGTTCATCTTGCTCTCAAGCTGTGTTTTCGATAGATGTGTAAGCGATGTTATTATGTGGCTAGTCACTAAAATACTTGTAATAAATAAATCATATTATGTATAAAAAATACCCCGCGAAGTTTCTTGTCGGTTCTACCACAGTACGACAGTACCTATTTAGTATTCTGTTGTTCTACTTCGTGGGTGTAATCGAACCGGATAGAACAAATTGTGACAAATTCGAGTGCAGTCTAACTGCCATAATATGAATGATCAATAAATAATACAATACAATCGACGCAGGCAGGGAGGGACCTTTATAAGATGGTTCAGGTGTCTGTCCGTCCGTCCGTCCGTCTGTCCCATGCGCTATCCGAGGTGATTGCTAAAGTTCTGCAAATACATAAAAACCAGCCAAGTGCGAGTCGGACTCGCATACCGATGTTTTCGCACAAACAAAATTTAAAAAGCACGATGTTCCTGCCCCCCCCCCCCCTCCTTAATTTTTTACTTTTTTTTTTATTATTATTTTTTGTTATAGCACGTTCTTGAATGGGATACCCATCATTTTATATATATTTTTTTTTTTTATAATTTTTGGTTATATCCGCCATAATAACACATATTCTGTGAAAATTTCCACCGACTAGATATTAAGATACAGCAGTAGGACAGACAAACAGACGGCGGCGTAGGCTCATCGCATATTTTCACACAACATATTTTCAAACAATTGTTAATTGTTACATTTCTGTTTAATTTAATTTTTCTTTGTCTAATAAAGATTTACACCTCTTTTCAAATCATATCTTAGTTTCATCACATATTTTTACATAACATATTTTCATCACATATTTTCATCACTTATTTTCACATAACGTATACTCATATCATATTTTCATCAAATATTTTTACATAACATATTCTCATATCATATCATATTTTGGTCCATATTTTCACATAACATATTTTCATATCATATCATATATTTCATCACATATTTGCTTTGCATATAACATGTTTTCATATCATATTTTCAACAACAATAATATGTTAAGCTGTAAGCTGTTTCGACCGAACTTTGAGGTAGTATTAATCCAGTTCAGACCGATTTTTGCCTTCCTCGATATTTTGCCACGTTAATAACTCAAAGAATGAATATAGTACATTCCATTGAAGGAAACATTGCCGACTTCCATTCCATCCATCACTCGTTGAAGTCGTTTTTATTATGAATCATTAATTCCAAATAGGAATTCTTTTGTGTGCTCGACTGTACCTACTGCACAGTGGTTAGGGTGTGGTTGTGCGGTGAATTAATTTCAATGTGAGGGTAGTATTTTAATAACGGCGGTGACATAGCATTCGTGTGCTAGGTAAGTAGGGTCTTGCACTGGATGGAAAATGTAGGGGAATTCATATTTTAATTAAAATTCTGAATGCGTTCTCGATAAAACGCATAATAAATGTATTAAACGTTTTAATACTCGAAAAAGAACGCCAATTGTTTCCAAACATCAAACAGTTTGTATTACGTCGCGCGACGTAATACAAACTGTTTGCCAAACATATACATTTATTTATGGTATTTATACCATTTTTTTTTATGGAAACTGACACGGTTGGCTACATCACCTACAACATCCGTGATGTCAGCCCATAATACCGGGTGAACTAGGTGCTATGTCAGTGCTTCCCTTCATTTCGCGCCGGCTACACTGAACTGGACGGAAAACACGAACTATTTACATAGCCGTTTCGACCGACGTTTCGCTCAGTGCGGTGGTACCAACCCGGCCGGGATAAACCCTACCACCCAATAAGGTAAGAAGGGAAGGGACCTACAGTTTAACGTGGAATCCGAACCACGGTCAGCCTCCAACGGTCGGGCGGTCACCCATCCAATAACTGACCGCACCACTGAGCTGCCGAGGCTGACGATCCCTTAGTCGACTTTTACGACATGCGACGGGGAGAGATGCAGTGGGGCTATTATTTTTAAGTACCGACCCCACACTGTACGGTACCATGCTTATGGCCCCCTATGGACGACTATTTTTATTTATAGTTAGATTTATTTTTGTAGTTAATTTAGTTATTTTTAGGTCTAGATTTAATTAAATTTGTTAAATTACCGTGGTTGTTAGACATTATTTTTAAACAAAACAGCTTTAATCACGGTTCTTCACGAGCTATGTGGCTCGGCGTTTCGGGCCAAGCGTATGGCCCATCTTCATGAGCACTCTGCCTAGTGCGACGGTTGGCAGAGAACGAGGGGTTAGTCACTAGAGCAAAAAGTGTACACCAGATTACCTGGGTAAGATTACCAGTATTACCTTGTGATTCCCAGATTCCGAAGGATTCCAAAGATTCCTAGGGATTTCCAAGATTATTTAAGAACGACCAAAGATTTCTAAGGAATTACCAACGATTTCTGAGGGATTACCAAAGATTCCAGGATTTCGTAAGATTTCTAAGGACTAACAAAGATTCCTAGGGATTACCAAAGATTCCTAGAGGATTACGTAAGATTACCTGAGATTGCCAAGGTTTTGATCGGATTGCCAATGATTTCTTTGGGATTCCTAGATTCCCTGGGATTCCTAGATTCCCTGAGATTATTCGAGACTGCCTAAGATTTCCAGATTCCTCGGACTGTCACCTAAGATTATCTGAGATTACCAAGACTTTGATCGGATACCCAATGGTTCCCTTGGGATTCCTAGATTCCCTGGGATTACTCGGGACCGCCTAAGATTTCCAGATTCGTCGGACTCCCACCTAAGGTTACTTGAGATTACCAAACAATTGTACACCAGATTCCCTAAGTGACTGACCCCTCGGCAGAGAACTTCGAGCCACATAGCTCGTGAAGAACCGTGAGTAAAGCTGCTTTGTTTAAAAATAATAATTTTGTTAATGTTGTGTCTTCAATAAAAAAATAAAATTGGTTACAGACTTTTATTTATGTAATCCTGTATGGTTGGCTGAATCGGAGGGGCCAAAGCGCATGCTTCAACCGGCCAATATCACCCAAATTGGTGGCTATACTGGACTATAGGAGAACACAGCCGAGGTTTTATATTTTTGACGTGATGACGTCACGTCTTATAAATTGATGAACACCGGCTGCACACACGAAAAAGTGTCACGTTCCATCTGAACCTGTGTGTGCAAGCGAGAGCGCGTAACAAGCGATAGAGAGGCATATAAGGAGAGTAGGAAATACAAAATATATTTGTCCGTCTTTTGCGAGCCTCGCACCCGCGGTCCCTGCCACCACTATTGTGTGACCGACCAGACGTCTTAACCATCCGGCTAAAACATTCAGGTACTAGCGAAGCGAATTTGGTCACCAGTAGGTGAAGATTTTCATGGCGTTGAGCCTTTTGGAGCGACATCTAGCGTCAATATAGTAAATGAAATACTTCAGCGGTACTTCATTTTTGACGTGATGACGTCACGTCTTATAAATTGATGAGCACCGGCTGCACGCACGAAAGCGTGTCACGTTCCATCTGAACCTGTGTGTGCAAGCGAGAGCGCGTAACAAGCGATAGAGAGGCACAATCGGTATAGTCAAAGTTACCATTGAAACTTCTTTTCTTCTTCATTTTTTTTTTTCAAGATGAGTTCAGAAAAAATCCAAATACTTGAAGGTATTGCAACGTTGTAGTATGCGCTTTGATATGTACCTAGATGGCGTAAATTAAAAGTTTATATTGATAATTAATATTATTAGTTTTTAAAGTACTCACATTTGCGATTTAAGAATTAAACTTCTAAGCACGATAAAGTATTATAAACTGATTTTGTATCTGACTTCGGACTTTATATACTTTATGACGTCATCACGTAAAACTATCGTCCGTAAACCAACTTTACAGACAAAATTTTTTTTCTCGAAAGCGACAGCCCTTGTCCTGTTACGTTCATAATGTACTCCGTACGTAAGTACGAAGATGTAACACAGCAATCAGAATATGCGACGCAATTACGTGGCACGGCAACAGCTTGCATTAAGTGCAAATCTCGCTGCAATTATACGGAAAATACACGCTAAATCAAAAATGCACATGTGTTTTCCTCACACATATCGTACATATTCTCGTTTTTGAAATTAGACAAAATCATACACGTGTTACAAATACATAGTATAGCCGTACTGGGAATAAGCTAAGTTCAAGTGGCAATGGGCTGGGCACGTAAACGTACGAGATGACGGCCATTGGAGTAACCTTGTCCTTGATGGAACGCGCGGCATGTGGCATTGATCACTTAAGAGTAGGTAACTTACGATGCCGATGTGCATCCTGTGATGCACGGGGATTGCGAATGTCATGCCTGACAGAAGCCTTTTCACGCCCTTTTGAAACCCCCCAAGCCTGCACTTGGGAGGAAATAGATGATCTGGGAGTGCGTTCCAAATTTTCCTGGTTCTGTGAATAAAATACCTACAGAACCGGTATCCTCGGTAAGTCGGTTGTATAGGGGTGCATCCCCTGCCCAGTACACGTAGTGTGGAGGTGGAATGGGGACGACGGAATCGCGTTAAGCAGCTCCTCCGAACACTCCCCGTGAAATAGACGATAGAACACACTTATGTAGCCGACGTCCCTGCGGAGTTGCAGTCACAGTTGAGCATGTCGACTCCGGAATGCAGCACTGGATAAGATTCGATCCGTGAGTCCATCGAGATCTCGAAGCATGCCAACATCAACAGAGAAGACTGTCTCCGGTGTGGAGGACACTGTCAGTACATTCTGCTCCTTAGCGGAAGTGTAGAACGCAGCACAAGCCGAATTGTTGCCTACCCTCAACTTCAACTACAATCTTCGCAGCCGCTCGCGGTTGACAGGCAGTGTTCTGTTAACCGCGGGCCCGACCGCAGCCAGGCACTCGCCCTGACGATAGACTGCACGCGCCAGTCCGAAAAGTCGGCCAAAGTGACCGCGAATTCCAACCATGGTAAGTCAAATACCTACCATTAATATCCGTGGTAGATTATTGGTCAATATGCATACGTCGGAACGGATTAAAAGTATTCTTAGTTTTATTAATATCACTTAATACTAGCATAGATGAAATGATGCAATGATGATGCTTTAACCAATAAAATAAATTAAACTAAATTAAAATAATTAAGCTTTGATTATATTATAAAGTCAACAGTCATGATAAAAAATTAAATAAAATTATATAAAGGCCTATTACGAAAACGAGGGGAATCAACAAGGAAAGTTGATCGATGGAAGTTGGACAGTTGAAAGTTGGGCAGTAGAAAATAGTGTAGTCGCACACTGTCTATTCGAATTCTCCTACACGTCCGGGTGACCGAGTGGTCTGGGCGTCGGCTTCTTGTGCGAGAGGTCCGAGGTTCGAATCCGGTCGGCGAGTATCAATGAGTTTTTTCTGGCGAAAAAAATTACGTACACACATGCTGCTTCACCGTTCGGAACCGGTGTAAAACTGTAGGTCCTTTCCCTTGCCCCTTAGAAGGTGGTAGGCTCAAATTGTAGCCGACTGAATTGGTACCACTGTACTGGATGTAAGATAGCTGCATAGCAGCCTCGGCTGTGTTATCCTCTAGTCCAATATAGCCATCAGCCACCCATACCGGCATACATAAAAAAGACTGCAATATTTTCTACTCTTGATCAACTTTCATATTTCCTTCGTTTCCCTAGTCGGACCTTATATATTTTTTATTTTTAGGGTTCCGTGCCTCAAAAGCCCTCCTCCTCCTCCTGTTCGCCTTCGCCAAACCCGCCATACTCTCGCGGAACACCCCTTTGTTTGTATAGACATATAGAAGAGTTCTTCGAAGTGAACGATTCTCTAAATCGTTCTTGTGCCGAATCGCAAAAGCGTGGAACGCGCTCCCGAGGAATATCTTTCCCCACTCCTACAATCTACGGATCTTCAAATCGCGGGTTAATAGCCATTCCCCAGCGACATCCAAGACACGACATCCAAGGACGACATCAGCGAGTCCACCTCCAAGCCGGACTGGCACCTCCTCGGCGGTGAAATTGGCTGCGCCTGAGGGTTCGACCTCGGGCACAGCCACCCACTTAGTTCGGAAGCAATAAAAAAAAGAAAAAAGGATTGATGTGTTTGTTATTCTTAAACGACACAAGGCCACCTCTAGACCTGCAATATTGTAAGGTATATATGTATTTCCTCCCAAGTACAGCCTGGGGTTTTTCAAAAGGGGCGTGAAAAGGCTCCTGTCCGGCCGGCATGGCATTCGCAATCCCCGTGCATCACAGGATGTACATGGTCATCGTAAATCAATTACTCGTAAGTGAAACGATGCCACATATTGCGCTTTCCATAAACATAAAAGAAATAAATAAGCTAAGGTAACTCACGCGCGGATCTACTAAAAGTATTTTTTTCTAAAGTGTAGCGAAGGGTACAAGCTCGCAATAAATAAAATGTTTTTTTTTTTCTTTACGTAAGAAAGTAGAAAGGAAGGAAGGTGTGGAACTGAGCTTGCGATGCTGATGGCTTCACCGAACATATCCGGGCCCATCGGCAGTAGAGGAGGGTGTTAATCGAGGTCGGGACTAGCGAGTGGCCACTCTAAATTTCCCGCGCATGCTTTACGTTTCGGCTCGCATCAAGCCCTCGTCAGGTAGTCTGCGTTGACTAGGACGCGGGGAAACCACCAGTCCCGCTCTCGACCTCCCTCTCTCTACCTATCCATATTCTGTAGGATGCTTCCAGTGACGGTTTCGAAGCTCTCTCTATGTATGAGCTTAGCGTCGATCTTGGCATCCCTAGATTCTTGAAGAGACTGTAGAGCGACTTCGCTGGTAGTCCTCTTGCTCCGACTTCCACAGCGAAGAGATCAGTCTTGAATCCGTTTCTCACAATCCGGTCTACTAAGTTGCAGTACTTGTTAAGTTTGATGTTGTGGTCCTTCGGTATGTTACTTTCGCATGGAACTGTAAGTTCAACAAGTAGTACATGCTTCGTCGCTTTTGAGAATATGAGTATATCCGGTCTTGCTTCTCATGTGTGTCCATCAACAATTCCCAATCCTTTGCTGCTCCCAAAATTGAAGAAGGTTTAGTCCTATCTTTGGGCAGCTTATTGGCTCCAGGTTTCACAAAGTTGACCTTCTGGAAGCCGCTACTGGTCTCATCAAAAATAAAAACCTGTAAAGCGAGTTGTACCTAACATTTCAGATAGCACTCGCATAAGAAGGGATTAATAAAATTCCCTTTCTCATTTCTACTAAAAGAATCATCACGCTCTAGAATCGCTCCCGAAGAGACGCTAAATATACTCCCCAAGTATACTTAGACTACTCAAAGGCCTTGCGAATGGCCAGATCCGTCTTCCTTTTTAACTTCAACTATTAACCGCCATTATTCGCCCGTCGCCTCTCACAATTCATCTAATTCCCCCGCCATTTACCAAAACATTATTCCGCGGGACCCCCCCATTTACGTTGCGACTCTAAACTCCCAAGAAATTCTCCGCGCCACCGTCTCGAAATAGTCCTGTGGATATCAGCCTAATACACCCATTTGACATTTTGTCAAATGTAGCATATCGCGCACTTGGATCAAAGCTCCAAACCTGGCGAGCTAATTTCAACTTTACTTCAACCGCAGAAGGTCGAAGATGGAATGGCAGAGTTTGGAATACAGAAGTCGATGGAGTAGGCGGGGAATTAGATGAAGATTAACGCATTTGCGAACTGAATATTGGATAATGAATGAGTTTTAATTAATAACTAATGCCTTTGGCTTCATCTTGAATTTCAAATCATCTCGATTGACTCCTAATCGGAGTGTATTTACAGTTTTGACTTGATGGCATATATATAGTGGCGGATAGTCTGGGCTTATCTTGAGAGAGGTCCGAGGTTCGAATCCGGTCGACTTATTTTCTGTTATGCTACTTTACCGTTCGGAACCGATGTACTAGTAAAAACTGTAAGGTCCCGTCCCTTGACCCTTACTAAATTGGCTCAAGTTGTCGCCAACTGGGTTGGTACCACCGTACTGAATTTAAGTTGACCGCATAGCAGCCAGGGCCAGTATTCTCTAACGTCCTACCGTCAACGTCGGTGACGCTGACTAGTTATGTCTCTGTCTAATTATATGAACTAGACAGAGACATAACTCTAGTCAGCGTCACCGACGTTGACGGTAAGACGTTACAGAATACTGGCCCTGGGCTGTGTTCTCCAGCTTAATATAATAAATGTTTTTGTATGTAACCTGACATGACTGGCCACATCGCCTATACTACTCCAGCGATGTTAGCCCTTCATACCTTGGTGAACTAGGGTTCATGTTGCATAAATGTCTAAATATTTAGTACCATGTTGCATAAATGTCTAAATAATATTTAGTGCTATGTTGCATAAATGTCTGAATATTTAGTACCATGTTGCATAAATGTCTAAATAATATTTAGTGCCATGTTCCATAAATGTCTAAATATTTAGTATCATGATGCATAAATGTCTAAATATTTAGTACCATGTTGCATAAATGTCTAAATAATATTTAGTGCCATGTTCCATAAATGTCTAAATATTTAGTGCTATGTTGCATACATGTCTGAATATTTAGTACCATGTTGCATAAATGTCTAAATAATATTTAGTGCCATGTTCCATAAATGTCTAAATATTTAGTATCATGATGCATAAATGTCTAAATATTTAGTACCATGTTGCTTAATGTCTAAATATTTAATATCATGATGCATAAATGTCTAAATATTTAGTACCATGTTGCTTAATGTCTAAATATTTAGTATCATGATGCATAAATGTCTAAATATTTAGTACCATGTTGCTTAATGTCTAAATATTTAGTATCATGATGCATAAATGTCTAAATATTTAGTACCATGTTGCTTAATTTCTAAATATTTAGTATCATGATGCATAAATGTCTAAATATTTAGTACCATTTTGCTTAATGTCTAAATATTTAGTATCATGTTGCATAAATGTATAAATATTTAGTATCATGATGCATAAATGTCTAAATATTTAGTACCATGTTGCTTAATGTCTAAATATTTAGTATCATGATGCATAAATGTCTAAATATTTAGTACCATGTTGCTTAATATCTAAATATTTAGTATCATGTTGCATAAATGTCTAAATATTTAGTACCATGTTGCATATATGTCTAAATGTTTAACTTGACATTGAAGATTCAGAAGGATCCAGGATGCTCCGTTCGTTTCCTGTGCCGGATATTAATGTGCGCAGATGTTCGTGGGCTCACGGAATCCTCAGCGGCCACAGTATTGAAGTTTTTAGGCTTGCTACAGTGGCGAAGCTGCATAGCAGACAGACATACCGACAACCTAGCCTCACCGCACCCTCGTACCTACAAATCAGCAGCTAAATAAAGGTTCGGAGTATCCAATGTCGGTCACAAGCAATCGACATTTGAGAATCGGTTTACTTTCACGTGATTTACAGGTTTCCACAAATATGATCTGTGATGTATGGAAATTTATAAATATTCGAAAGAGCATAATATATCGTTTACCTGATGTACATACATTGAAGCTCAAGCTCGTCCATGGTGACATTTTTTTGAGACTTAAGTGGTTTGCGCGAACGCATCTCAGCCTTCGGCCTCGCTCTTAGTGTCTTACTTATTTTCTTGCAGAATATTTACCTTTTAATATTTGGCCTCGCCCTTACTGTTTCAGACAAAGCACAATGCTTACATGAACGCAGCTCGGCCTTCGGCATCGTCCTTATTAACCTAGTTACTTCGGAGAAGTTTAACGTTCACGTGAACCTCCTCGTCTTCTCCTCGGCCTCGCCCTTATTTATTGATTTACCGTTTTCGAGATAGTAAGTATATCGTTGAAGGGACCGAAATATTATACAATACAATACAATTTGTGTCGTGTTAACTGAAAATTATTTATTTTAGTAATGCTATAAAGGTCGTAATGTACTTATAGATAAACCCAACCGTTGATTTTATAGGTATTAAAATACCTAACACTGCATTTAAATACAGAATAGAATAGACGAATATAAATTATTCATTATCATTAAACACCAAGTAACAAGACGATACTTGAAAAGAACATAATATCATTTTTTTTTTTTTATGGAAACTGACACGGTTGGCTACATCACCTACAACATCCGTCCGACGACGTTTCTTTCAGTGCGGTGATACCAACCCGGGATGAACTCTACCACCTGGTAAGGTAAGATTATTATTATAGAGAACAATATCGTAGGAAGATGGACTTATAACTAGTAGCGATTTCTTCCAGTCAATTCCAACGCAACAAGCGTTACCGTAAACTTTGTAAATTCTGTGACAGCAGCGGTTCGCTCGCGGACAGTTCTCGAATATGCTGAAATACTGTTATGGCCTGTAGCGTCTTAAATAAAATACACACTCGGAGACTGGCGAGAGGCGAGATATTAATTTGTAGTTTCTTGAATTTCCAGACGATAGATTATGTCGGCAAACTATGAAATTGTCCCGACATGTGTTCGAGCGATGAAAATATGTTGCATCGCCTGTAGACAGAGAACGTGAAAAAAGAGTAGAAGTCGCGCGATGCCTTGCTGTGCGGGGTTTGACTCCTGAAAGACTTCCTGGCTCCTTCCTGGTTCCTTTGGCTCCTTTCGTGAACACTCGGCTCGAAACGAAACGTAACAAAAACGACATGCACCGCCCCAACATTAGGTTAGGGTTAATATAGAGAGAGTCGCGTAGCGGCGCATCTTATATTAACCCTGGTTATTTATTTTCTTTAAACCGCCAAAACATCACTCATACCACACTTTCCTTCGAGCCGAAGTCTGCCGAAAGGAGCTAAAGGAGCCAAGAAGGAGCCAGGAAGTCTTTCGCACCGTTGCTGTGCGTACCACAAGTGGGCGTGGTTCCGCGTACTTCTTCTTCTTCTTCTTCTTAGGGTTCCGTATCCGGTACGGGACCCTATTACTAAGCCTACGCCGTCTGTCTCTCTGTCTGTCTGTCCGAGGGCTGTATCTATTGAACCGTAATAGGTAGTCCGTTGAAATTTTCACAGAATACCTATGTGTTATTATGGCCGATATAACAATAAATAATAACAAAAGGAAAAAGTAAAAAAATCACAGGGATTCCCATACAAGAAACTACAAAGTGTACGCGCGCCATCTACCAAATATAGTATGAAGCATTTTAACTAATCATGAAATTTTAACTAATATGAAGCAAGTTTTTAGTCCCGCGCCGTCACTGTTATTAAATTATGAACTTGGCTTACCGGTGCGATGATGGCGAGCGCATCGCTGCAGCTCGACGTTTCAAGTCCTCTATGGGACCCGTTCTCAAGAGGAGCTAGCACATTGTAACGCCAAGTACATTAATTTCACCAGCGCGATCCTCATGTTTTTACGAGACAAAAAAGTAAATAAAGTTTTTCTCTAAAGTGTCTAGTTTTGGAGATATTAATTTTTGAAATTTATGTTTTCGTCTAATGTAATTTGACGCGCGCGGGGGGGGGGGGGGGGGGGGGGTGGTGCTGGCGCGGGAACGGTCGGAGTCGAAACACTCACCCCGCGCCGCCTCCGCGCAACTCCTCTCCCCGCGTACTCGTCCCTGCTCGCTCACTCACCGCGCGCCTTTCATTCCCACGTTCGTGCCGAACATTAGATCCTTTTACACTAAATAAATCAATTAGTTTGTATGAAAACTGTAACTTTTTATTTAAAGGAATTCAGAAAAAAGTTATTTGACTTTTTTGTTACTATTGATCCCAATAATCATTTCCTAAATTTAATGTAGTAGCCGTTACAACACCCTGTATATTCCGCGTACTTGAACTCCGTCCCCATCAGTCGCGTGAACATTACTGTCACGGGAATCATCGAGCTAAAATATACGTGCATTATAATGCAAAAACGATAGCCGCACAAATCATTTGTGTTAAAGTAGGTATATTAATTAATTACTTATAACTTGGAGGTATCAAAACTTTATTTATTTTTGTACCGTGTGGGGTACGGTACTTAAAAAGAATAGCCCCACCGCATCTCACCACACCGTCCCCGTGCAGGTCGTAAAAGGCAACGAAGTGATAAGGACAAGATGCCGCAATAAAGGGCGACAGGTTAGCCACCTCTCACTTTGGCACGGGCCTTCAACCGAGTCATGCAGCAGGTGGGCCTTCGTGCCTTATTTGCTGCTTCATCTTGCCCGAATACTTTGCTAAAGGTGGTGGTCGGTGTTGTAATGTAATTTACAACTTAGTTGCAGCCCAACCATGATTACTCTGCTTACCCCGATTGTCGGAATACATAGTGTGTATGTATGAATGTATCATATGTTTTGCATTCGAACTTATCACAATTTGTTCTATCCGGTTCGATTACACCACAGAGCATCGAATACCGCGTGCGCCTCTCCTAGAGGCGAAAGTAATAATAATATTTGAAACCCAATAACTGCACGCAGTGCTGCAAGCGCTTCGTATATGTGTGTGTGTGTGTTAGTATCGACACTACACACAAAGAGGAGCAAGTTAGGCACACGCACAAAACAAATGCACACGCACAATATGTACACACACACATATGTAAGTCATAGGCCACGCCCACAGGCTTCAACTGCGTTTTAGGGAAATCGCGCTCAGCGCGTCTCTAGGAGGGGGCGCGGGCGGTATTCGATGCTCTGTGGATTACACCCACGATGAAGAATCGGCAAGAAACTTCGCAGGGTTTTTTTTTCATAATATTAGCATCGAATACCGCGCGCGCCTCTCCTAGAGGCGAAAGTAATAATAATATTTGAAACCCAATAACTGCACGCAGTGCTGCAAGCGCTTCGTATGTGTGTGTGTGTGTTAGTATCGACACTACACACAAAGAGGAGCAAGTTAGGCACACGCACAAAACAAATGCACACGCACATTATGTACACACACACATATGTAAGTCATAGGCCACGCCCACAGGCTTCAACGGCGTTTTAGGGAAATCGCGCTCAGCGCGTCTCTAGGAGGGGGCGCGGGCGGTATTCGATGCTCTGTGGATTACACCCACGATGAAGAATCGGCAAGAAACTTCGCAGGGTATTTTTTTTTCATAATATTATAAGTATTTTAGTGAACATCCAAATAATAACATCGCCTACAGTTTATCGAAAATGATGCTCTAGCGGTCGATATCGACCGCTCCACAGTCAACGGGTTAATGGTAAATTTTGAGAGGAAGATTAATTATTTTACTACTAGCTTGTGCATTGTTATTTATTATTAATATTTCTAACTACTTACATTTTAAGAAATAAAGAACTATTATCTATTATCTATCTATCTAACTAACAATCGTCCCCATTCCACCTCCGCACTACGCGTACTGGGCAGGGGATGCACCCCTATTCAATCGACCTACCACGGATGCGACCTACCAACCGGTTCTGTAGGTCTTTTATTCACACAACCGGGAAAATGTGGAACTCGCTACGCACGCCCATCTATTTCCTCCCAAGTACAGCCTGGGGCTTTTCAAAAGGGGCGTGAAAAGGCTCCTGTCAGGCCGGCATGACATTCGCAATCCCCGTGCATCACAGAATGTCCATGGGCATCGTTAGACACCTACTTGTAGGTGAAACGATGCCACATGTCGCGCTATCGATAAAAAAAAGAATTCTGACTACAAAGACTTATTAAGTGTCACAGGTGTAAAGAGCCTTTGTCAAATTGGGTTAACTATTCTCTGAACGTCATACTAACAAATCGTCGCACTGACTTCTATTAGTTTTTTTTATGTTCTGTGCTTTCAGAGGAGAGATAAAAATGAAAAAGTTTTAACATCAAAAGAATTTATTTTTATTCCTAACAAGCATTTGACATCGGCTTTTTCTGTTATTTATTAACTTTGTGTTTTTGTTATTTGAACTGCCATGTTTGACTAGTTTATCATGAAGAAGATGCCACGCTAGTGTACTTCACTCTGTTTGTATTCTTATTGCTTATGGAAATAAAAAAATAAAATTATTTATTTTTAACTTTCATGAGAAAATTTATGCTCTGTGGAAAAAGATGTAGCAAAAAATATAATTTTACATAGAAAATGCATGGAAGACAAACTAAAATATAATTAAAGCAATTCAACGAAACTAACAACACAGTAAGATGGCGACAAAAAGGCGACTAAGGGATAAGGACAAGGTGCCGTGCTAAAGGGCGACAGGATATAATTAAAACAATTCAAACGAAACTAACAACACAGTAAGACGGCGACAAAAAGGCGACTAAGGGATAAGGACAAGGTGCCGTGCTAAAGGGCGACAGGATATAATTAAAACAATTCAAACGAAACTAACAACACAGTAAGACGGCGACAAAAAGGCGACTAAGGGATAAGGACAAGGTGCCGTGCTAAAGGGCAACAGGATATATTTAAAACAATTCAACGAAACTAACAACACAGTAAGACGGCGACAAAAAGGCGACTAAGGGATAAGGACAAGGTGCCGTGCTAAAGGGCGACAGGATATAATTAAAACAATTCAAACGAAACTAACAACACAGTAAGACGGCGACAAAAAGGCGACTAAGGGATAAGGACAAGGTGCCGTGCTAAAGGGCGACAGGATATAATTAAAACAATTCAACGAAACTAACAACACAGTAAGACGGCGACAAAAAGGCGACTAAGGGATAAGGACAAGGTGCCGTGCTAAAGGGCGACAGGATATAATTAAAACAATTCAACGAAACTAACAACACAGTAAGACGGCGACAAAAAGGCGACTAAGGGATAAGGACAAGGTGCCGTGCTAAAGGGCGACAGGATATAATTAAAACAATTCAAACGAAACTAACAACACAGTAAGACGGCGACAAAAAGGCGACTAAGGGATAAGGACAAGGTGCCGTGCTAAAGGGCGACAGGATATAATTAAAACAATTCAACGAAACTAACAACACAGTAAGACGGCGACAAAAAGGCGACTAAGGGATAAGGACAAGGTGCCGTGCTAAAGGGCGACAGGATATAATTAAAACAATTCAACGAAACTAACAACACAGTAAGACGGCGACAAAAAGGCGACTAAGGGATAAGGACAAGGTGCCGTGCTAAAGGGCGACAGGATAGCCACCTCTCACCTTGGCACGGTTCTTCCACCGAGTCATGCAGCATGTGGGTTTCATGCTTACTGGCTGCTTTTGATAGTTATCTTGTCCGTAAAGTGGACCGATATGCGTGTCGTTTATTTTAAAAAAGCTTGAAATAAAATATAAAATACAAATTAAACAAAAACCTCGACCCCGAAAGTAAAAATAATTTCCGTTTACTTAATTAAATAAGTCGGGGGACCGCTAAGCAAATAAAATATTAAAACTCAGAGCTGCGCGGAAATTTACTTAGCGGTCCACCGTATGCTTGGGATGGAGGGAGAGAGAGAGAATATAAGTGAAGGGATAGTTCATGTTATAAATAAATTTTAAAATATTTCCGTTTAAATCGGATTTACTATTAAACAGAGACTACCGCGACGAAAGCCGCGGGACAAAGATAGAGTTATACTCTCTTCTCTGATCTGTGGTTATACTCGTACCACGAAATGCGTCTACTTGTAATCATGTCCGGTTACACTGAAATGGTCTGAATTTGAGGCTATATCACAGAGCATCAAATACCTACCGCGCGCGCCCCCTACTAGAGACGCCATAAGCGATAATATTTGAAACCCAAAAACTACACGCAGTGCTGCTAGCGCTTCGTATGTGTGTGTGTGTGTGTGTGCTAGTATCGACACTACACACAAAGAGGAGCAAGTTAGGCACACGCACAAAACAAATGCACACGCACAACACACATATTATGTAAGTCATAGGCCACGCCCACAGGCTTCAACGGCGTTGTAGAGTAATCGCGCTCAGGGCGCCTCTAGAAGGGGCGCGCGCATTTGATTCTCTGTGGGCTATACAATCGTCAATTCGATCATTTTCATCCGCAATATTACCGCAAAGTCCATTTGAGTCGATTCAAATACTCAACCGTATTTGTCCTACTACCAAATTACTTTGCTGTTATAAAATATAATAAATAAAAATTTTCGCCGCGACCCACGGAAGGTACAATGCTGGGCAAAATTATTAGTCACTTGGGATCGGCGCGGCGTGGGTGATTATCTAGGTGTACGTAGTACAGTGTCATCTATTTCGGTTAATTAACTTCATGAGGGTTTTTGGGTTCCTACGAAAATACGAACATACGAAAGCCTACTAAACTAAGCCTGCGCCGTCTGTCTGTCTGTCCGTCCGAGGGCTGTATATTTTGAAACGTTAGCTGGTTGAAAATTTTCACAGAATACTTACGTGTTATTGTGGTGGATATGCCAAGAAATAATATTTAAAAAAAAAACAACCACCCGTTCTGTAGGTCTTTTATTCACAGAACCGGGAAATGTGGTACGCACCATCTATTTCCTCCCAAGAACAGAGTGGGGTTTTTCAAAAAGGGCGTGAAAAGGGCACCTGTCAGGACGGCATGGCATTCGCAACCCCCGCATACGACCGAATGGCCATGGGCGTCGTTAGACACCTTATGGCTCGAGGCCATATGTCGCGCTTTAAAAAAAAATTAAATTTATAAGAGAGGATTTACATAAATTTAATAATGGTTATCCTATTACTTTCAGTCAGTCAGTCAGTCAGTCAGCGTGTAAGCGTCCACTGCTGGACATACGCCTCTCCAATTTTCCTCCAGTCCTCCCGGCCTTCAGCGGTACGGAACCACTGCTTTCCGCCGACGTACTTGATGTCGTCGTCCTATTACTTTAAGTGAGCTAAACTTGTATATATATATAATTGGTTTCTCGGAAACGGCTCTAACGATTTAGATGAAATTTAGTATTTAGATCATGTTATTTTTTTTAAGTTTATCTAGATAGGTGCAGACGCCGAGCGAAGCTCGGTCGCCCAGGTACTTCATAATTAAATCAGGATAAGGGAAGCAGCACTATAACGTAATTCCACCGCTCGCTTTGTCACGTAGGTAGCTTTTGGTCAATATGTATTTGGATTCCGATATTAACGGTGATTTGTGAAGTGCCCCTTTTTATTTATATTATGTAAAATTAAATGGAATTCAAACCTGTACTTGTGCCAACATATTTTATTCACTTGTGACTTTATAAGATTTTATTCATCGTCATTTGTAACGTTATAAGATTTTATTAATCATCATTTGTGACTTTATAATATTTTATTAATCATCATTTGTGACTTTATAATATTTTATTAATCATCATTTGTGACTTTATAATACTTTATTAATCATCATTTGTGACTTTATAATATTTTATTAATCATCATTTGTGACTTTATAATATTTTATTAATCATCATTTGTGACTTTATAATACTTTATTAATCATCATTTGTGACTTTATAATATTTTATTAATCATCATTTGTGACTTTATAATATTTTATTAATCATCATTTGTGACTTTATAATATTTTATTAATCATCATTTGTGACTTTATAATATTTTATTAATCATCATTTGTGACTTTATAATACTTTATTAATCATCATTTGTGACTTTATAATATTTTATTAATCATCATTTGTGACTTTATAATATTTTATTAATCATCATTTGTGACTTTATAATATTTTATTAATCATCATTTGTGACTTTATAAAACTTTATTAATCATCATTTGTGACTTTATAATATTTTATTAATCATCATTTGTGACTTTATAATATTTTATTAATCGTCATTTGTGACTTTATAATACTTTATTAATCATCATTTGTGACTTTTTAATATTTTATTAATCATCATTTGTGACTTTATAATACTTTATTCATCATCATTTGTGACTTTATAATATTTTTTTTTTATGGAAACTGACACGGTTGGCTACATCACCTACAACATCCGTGATTTCTGCCCGTAACACCGGATGAACTTGGTGCCACGTCAGTGCTTCCCTTCGATCGTGCCGGGTACACTGAACTGGACGGAAAACACAAACTATTTACACAGCCGTTTCGACCGACGTTTCATTCAGTGCCACTTGGTACCACTGTACCAAACCGGGCGGGTTAAACCCTACCGCCTAGTAATATAAGAAGGGAGTCATATCCCTTAGTCGCCTTTACGACATACACGGGGAGAGATACAGTGGGGCTATTCTTTTAAAGTACCGGCCCCACAGCAAATGAATTTAAATAAAAAAAAAACAAACAACATTCCATGCATAACTGACAATAATTGACAATAATAGACAGAACTGACAATAATTTCGTTGACACCAATCTGACTACGCTCTATCTGTGATTCGTATTGTCTATGGTAATATAAATTTTTATTTCATTTTAGTTTCTGAATATAAAGTCTTTAAGTAAAAACCCTCGAAATATTTATATAGGTGTTTTATTTTTTTCACAAATATAATTGCACAAATTGTTGCTGCTCACCGACAAGGTATATTTTCACATTTGGATGACATTGACAGAAAGGCGTTAGCTCAGGTCATCGTGGTTCAGCTAGAGAGCGTTCCAACTAAAAGTTCACTTCGCCGTTATGTTGGCTCCACTGTCAGTGTCATTGTCAGTGCTTAAATTCGAGCTGCCAGATTGTGAAGATTATAATATTACCTAATAATCTAATCGGTATTTACCGTACAAAAAATACGGTAAATAATGATAATTACGGGTAAATCTGTACACATAGCAACCCTCAACGCTGTTTTGACAGATAGACAGTGGAGCCAACATAACGGCGAAGGGAACTTTTAGTACCAATGAGTTTTTTCTGACGAAAAAATTTACGTGCATACCTACACCTGCTGCTTCACCGTTCGGAACCGGTGTAAAACTGTTGGTCCCTTCCCTTGCCCCTTAATAGGTGGTAGGCTCAAATTGTAGCCGACTGGGTTGGTACCACCGTACTGGATGTAAGATGGCCGCATAGCAGCCTCGGTTGTGTTCTCCTCTAGTCCAGTATAGCCAGCAATCCAGGAAAGTCTCCGGTATGGCACCTACCTTCTCGGAGGTGATATTGGCTGGTCGGAGCATGCGCTTTGGCCCCTCCAACTCAGCCACCGATATCGGATTACATAAAAAAAAATAGTTGAAACGCTCTCTACGTTTAGTACTTAAAGTGACGTTTCACAAGATGGCGGCCAAAATGGCGGCGTTGGTTCCTATTTATGCCACGTGCCAAAAGATGCTTGTCGGTCTGTATTTATGCCGAAACATCACAGAAGTCTAGCTAGTCAGACTGGACTGAACACTCAATATGGATCGTCTATGCTCGTAGTTGAATCCGTTGGATACATAAAAGCTTTCTTCGTCTAAGGCAAAGAGTAGTATGTCTGAGGTTATTAAATCCTTCCCCGTTTGAGGATATATCTATCGCGCACGCCCCATTTTAAGCGGGTGCGCTGGAGGCGCGCTTTTTAATTTCCTCTATGGTCAAATCAATTCGAGAAATTTTGAAATTGGAAGTGAGCCGTTTCTGTCATTCGTATGTCATTATTCAATTTGGGCCGATGTTTTACAATTTATTCGTACTTAGTTCATAATTTAAAAATTCCTGTGAATCTGTTGAAATACCCATAGAAATAAAATCCCGCAATCGGGGCGCCATGTCTTTGCCGGGTAAACCCTCTAAAGAAAGAACCGGTAAGTAAATTGTGTGAAAGTTTTATCGCTGTGTCTACAAAGAGATTTTATGTATAGAGTGAGCACTACGAAGAAAGAATACAGAGAAATGACGGCCAATAGCTGAGGTATGAGGTAAGGTAGCGCGGTGGCGGAACGCTGAGCCGCGCGGGGCGGGAAGCGAGCGGGAGAGGGGCTAGCTAGCTAGCGAGCGACTAGCGGCTAGCGGCCCGGCCGGCCCGGCCGGTCAGTCAACACGTGCATTGGAATACGTAGGGTTGTCACTTAGTCTACCAAAAATTTATTTTTCGATTTATTATTTTACGAGTAGTTATTATGGTTAATTGTGCCCGTAGTATAGTGGTAACGCTTTCAATGCAGAAGTTGCGGGTTCAAATCCCGGGCACTAACTAATGTACTTATTTATTTCCTTGATAAGGATTGATATACGTGCATTTCATAACGAATAGGTACGATCGCTCCAGTGAAGAAAAATAAAGTTAGGTAACTAGTGCACACTGGTCTATGAAAGGTATTTTTGTGTAAACTGCTTCTGATTTCCACTGGTCACCATGTACGAGTAATCGAACCGGATATAACAAATTGTGACAAGTTCGAGTGCAATATGACTGCCATAAGAATACTCAATAAACAATAAAACAACAACAATAAAAACAATACCTCCTATGTCAATGGGCAGAGTCCGTGCCTAGCAGTGGGACGTTTTAAAGGATTATAGAAGAAAACAGATAGTGAATTTCATCGAAAAAAACGTTTTTATGTATTTATTAAACTTAAAATACAGAACTATAATAACTTGAAATACATACCTAAACTTATATGGGTTTTTTAATTACCGTGGTTATTTGACATTTTAAGAAGTAACAACGGCTTTACTCACTATCGAAATACGAGCTGTGTGGCTCGACATTTCGGCCAGAGTGCTCATGATGATGGGCCATACGTTTGGCCCGAAACGTCGAGCCACACAGCTCGTATTTCGACCGCGAGTAAAGCCGTTTTGTATTCTTATAATACCTACACTTAATAACTAGAATAATATCTAAAAAAACTAAACTTAATAATAAAGAATTAATAACTGCGGTCTTGGCCTTGGACTAAACTTAAAATCTACAAACCAAACATACATAAAATAAAGAGTGCAGCATTTATTTAAAAAAAAATAAAATAAATAAATAAAAAAACCATTAGGTATACTTTGGACTACACACACAAACACAACTAAAATAACTCTTCCTCCGTACTTAAACAAAATTAATAATTTAAATTTCACTTTACACAAATTTAAATTTTCACTTTCCCTTAAAGAATGTATCATCTTGGACTATTTTTATCCATCTTTCTCGTATTGATCCCTTAGTAGGATGTGGAAACCTTGTAAAAAAAAAAATCTTGAAAATTTCTCAATTACTTACTAATTAAAAAAAAATTAAAGAATAGCGACAACCCTAATTAGCGGTCAATTCACTCTCATATTTTAACGTGGCTTAATACAATACATATTTATTTACTTTCATACATGATATCCCAGAACTCTATTTCTAATCATTCATATGTGGCAACCCTAATGAGCGCGTTCAATTTATTTGTTTAATTAAATAATGCTTATGTTATTGCAATGCTAGGTCAATACATAAAATGTACAAAATTTTCAAATTGAAGTAGCGTTGTGACAGCCCTAATTGGCCAGTTGAACCAAATATTTGTAAGCACATGGAAAACAAGATATTATATATAAGGTCTTTCAAAATTAGTTAATAGTACGCTAAGGGGGGGTTCTGTATCGTAAATAAATCACTTTTGAGGAACAAAGATTTTTTTTACAAAAAAAAATTTATAATAATGTAAAATGCAAAAAAAAAAATATTTTCTTAATCGTTTCAGTTTCATGCCAGGAACAAAAAAGTCTTCCAACACATAGATCTCTTTCTTTCAGAAATTGTGAAAACCACAATTTTAGTTTTATTAGTATGGAATAGAAAGAATTTGATTTTTTTACCAACTTACAAGTGTTACATCAAAATGGTAATGAAGACTTTTTTGTTTCTGTTATGAAAATGAATCGATTAGGCTATAAAAATCAACCACATATTTTTTTATTTAAATACATAAAAAACATTTTACATAAAAAAAGCCCAAGGTCCAAAAAATTTTATATAGGTTTTACTCCCTATATGATGCAGAACCCCCCCTTAGCGTACTATTAACTAATTTTGAAAGACCTTATATATTAAGATCACAATGAAGTGATACTTACCTATGAAATGAGATGCCATCAGTTTTCCCAATATTTTTGGTATGATTTTTGCAATATCGCAACACACAACCGGGCATAATGACTGGCGCGATGCGAGCCGGACGGCAGCGAGCGCGCGGACGGCGCGTCCGCCGCGTTCGGTCGCTCGCGAGCTACTAGTCTCAAGAGGGTCCCTCCGCGTAATGGTTACTCCACCGCGGTGGAGCGAAGGCTGTTGCCCGGGTAAGAGGTCTAGTAGAATACATGATACGTCATTGTGTGTCTAGTCCTTTTTTTTTCTCTGTCTAATTTTGAAGTGAAAAATAAATCTATTTTATTCGGAGAGGACTGGCGACCGTCGTTCCAAAGCCTTCCTTAAACGGCGGATCAGTATTGAGATTCAGAGGGGTAACGCGGCGAGCGTACTGGGTATAATGCGCGGGGCGGATCTCGGCGTGTCGCCTCCGCAGCGGTTCGTCAGTGTTCTCCCTCGCAACCGCACCGTACTTGTATAGTGTATTCGCGTGGCGGGTCGCCCGCTGCGGCGACGACACGCCGAGATCCGTCCCGCCCGCGCAATATACTCTTGGCGTCAGCAGAGACGGCGCTTCGGCGGACTTTTCAGAAATTAATTTTTTGTAGGTTCTCTGAATATTAATTTTAGATTAGTTTTAGTTTTAGTGTATTAGTGTATGGTTGTATTTATTTTATTCTTATTCTTATTTTGTTGTATTAAAATATTTGTGGAATTCCTTACATTTATTGCTAACGTGCTTACAGCGTGCCGGGTATGGCAAAGCTTTATCTAAACCTTTTAAATCTTTGTTGCAGATGATAAATTATGTTATGATCAGATAACATGTCATACAGTAACATGATAACCTCTACGGTGAACATCTTGGAACATGTCGTGGCACAAGTTATCTGAACATTTTCGCTGTACCGATAATTGTTTTTTCAGCTTCTAAGCTCCTACCGCGTCCAACAGCCACGTCCCTAGCGCGCGCTAATTTGTCTCCGCCGACGAAAACTTCACCAGCGCGCAGTAAGAGTACCACGTCGCCTTCTCGTAGGACCGCTTTCGGTTCTTGCGGACCCAAGCCTCAAGCTTCTTTCACCGAGGTAGGTTAGCGACTTCATCATCATCATCATCAGCCTGTATCGGTCCACTGCTGGACATAGGCCTCTCCCAAGGCACGCCACCATACGCGGTCTTCCGCTCTTCTCATCCATCCACTCGCTTGCTTCGTCTAAATCATGGGCAATATAAAGTTCATGATTTTTGGTTTAGACCACATACAAGGTAAGCGAGTACAGTGCAAATTCTACGGATGCACACAAAATTGCGACAAGCCGTTTTTTTTGGGTCGGGGTAGGATGCATCGCACGGACTTTTTTAGCGTAAGTGAAAATTCTTTTTTTTTTTATTGTAAAACTACGAATTCATACAACAAAAAGTAAAAATCTATCGACTTTTTTTCAAAAACTTACTTTGGTCAAGTAAATTCAGAGGAATTCCATGTTTATTTTTTTCTCAAGCAAATCGTGTTTTCAAAACAACAGTCGAACTGCCCTGATAGATGAAGTTTTACTTAAATATAAAACTGCGTACTGACATTACATATATATCACATACAAGTTTCCTCTCCAAGCCACTTTCCAGGGCAGCCAAGTTCCCAACGATGGTAGTCTAGGCGTCTTGGGGATTAAGGTGTCCATGGACTTTGGATTTCGATACCTCATAGAGAGTGCAAGGCGAAACTAGCGTCTCAACAATTAGGGATACTTTACCGATATCGGCGATTTTTCACACCGCCGCCGCCGGTCCAACTGCTTTTACACTCTATAAAGCACAAGTAAGACCGGTGATGGAATATTGCAGTCATCTTTGGGAGGGTTCCCCTGAGTACCTTCTTTCAGCCTTGGATTCTATACACCGACGAGCAATTCGCCTCATTGGTGAATCACACGTCTCTCACAATCTCTCTCTCTAGTCATTCAGTTGATTGTGTTGCACAACGGTACCACTGATTGTGTAATTATCTTTTATACATATATATATATATATGCTATTAAAGTATTAATTCGTTTATAGTTTATCATACATACATACATACATATTTCTTTACAGTCACATTGCCACAAACTATTTTTGTTCGCCTGCATGTACTTCTCCCACATCCCAAAGGTTAGTTAGAACCCCATTCCTCGCGGCATTAAGCTAGCCTATAGTGCCTAATTTATATAAATTGGTGTTCAATAAAGAATATTTATATGTACATACATCATCATCATCATCATCATTAGCCTGTATCGGTCCACTGCTGGACATAGGCCTCTCCCAAGGCACGCCACCACACGCGGTCTTCCGCTCTTCTCATCCATCCACTGCCGGCTACCTTTTTTAGGTCATCTGTCCACCTAGCCTAGCCTATGTATGTATGTATGTCCTACATACATACATACATATTATGTAGTAAGTAAAATTGATAGGTTCGTCTCTCGGAAAGTGCGGAATTTATACCTTGCATGCAGCCATAAAACAAATATTTGACCCGTATTCTCGATCACAACGTCCAAATGGTAATCTAAACTCTATTTCAACTTACAGAACATCAAATTTCGTGCTCACAGTACTGCTAAAACTAATGTTATTAGAGGTGAAAAGATCAAGGTGAGTTTGCTTGTATGTCAATCATCATCATCAATCAATCATCAATCATCATCAATACTAATAAAAAATCTGTAAGGGATGGTCATGGAGTATAAAGTTACTTTGTTTTATGAGATACAAGCTGTGCCCGCGGCTCCGCCCGCTCTCATATTTCACTTCACTGCTAACCTCATAAGCTATTTATCGTGATAGTAAGTAGCCTATAGTTGATGGGAAGAATCAAGCTATCCGTAGAATTTTGTTTTATTAAAATCGGTTCAGTGGTTCTCGAGTTATAAGCGGACAGACAGACACTCAGACAGACAGAAAGCAGACGTTGGATTTTATTATAGGTAAGGATTGCGTTTGTAGACTCTATGTATGATACTAAAACCAAATTGACGATTTATAGAAATATTTTCTGTATGTATGTAAGTATGTTCCTCCATAACTCTTAAACCGATCATCCGAATTCGATGAAACTTAGTACAAGCACATTTACATACATATGTGGGACACAGGATAGGCTATATAAAAATACAGATCCGGTTACGCTAAGATGTGGCTCTCATACAAACCGAATTGTTCCGCGCGCCGAAATAAAGGTACAGTAGCGGGCTTACTTACTTTCTTCTTTTTAAATACGAATTTCACGCGAGCGAAGCCGCAGCCAAAAGCTAGTATTGTATGTAAGTAAAGGCGCGCCTTGCAATCCCAATCTGTGTTCTATTCGTAACTCCTGATAAATATTGTAATGTCGAGGCTGTAAATACATGGTCTAACTCGAAATCTGCGTTTTCACCCTCACATGGGTCAGTCACAACATCTGCAATCGCTAAAACTGAAAGCACGTCTTCCTCGTCGGAACTAATTTTGACGTCTACACAAAATGGTTTTGTTTCAACCAGAAACATTTCCATTTCCAAAAACAAATGTTTTTGAGGAATGTTTTTAGGTTTTCGTATACCGTACGCAAGCCTATTACTAAGCCTACGCCGTCTGTCTTTCTGTCTGTCTGTCTGTCTGTCTGTCTGTCTGTCTGTTTGTTTGTCTGTCTGTCTGTCTGTCTGTCCTACTGCTGTATCTTTGGAACCGTAATAGATAAGTAGCCGGTTGAATTTTTCACAGAATATGTGTTATTATGACGGATAAAACAACAAATAATAAAAAAATAGAAAAAGTACAAAATTAAGGGGGGTTCTCATAACAGAAACGTGTTTTTTCCAATTTGTTTTTTTTTTGTGGTGCGGAAACCTCTGTGCGCGAGTCCGACTCGCACTTGGCCGGTTTTTTTGCGTAATGATTCGAAAAAACGGTCGCAGAAGACACGCATTAATAAGTACATATTATACCAGTGTAAAACTGTAGGTTCCTTCCCTTGCCCCTTACTAGGTTGTAGGTTCCAATTGTAGCCGACTGGGTTACCCAACCCAGTCGGCAACCACCATACTGGATGTAAGATGCCCTCATAGCAGCCTCGGTTGTGTTCTCCTCTAGTCCAATATAGCCAGCATTCCAGGGAAGTCTCCGGTATGGCACCCACCTTCTCGGAGGTTTTGAACCGTGTGGGGATGGTACTTTAAAAGAATAGCCCCACTGCATCTCTCCCCGTGTATGTCGTAAAAGGCGACTAAGGGATATGACTCCCTTCTTATATTACTAGGTGGTAGGGTTTAACCCGCCCGGGTTGGTACCACCGCACTGAATGAAAGATCGGTCGAAACGGCTATGTAAGTAGTTTGTGTTTTCCGTCCAGTTCAGTGTAGCCGGCACGACCGAAGGGAAGCACTGACGTGGCACCAAGTTCACCCGGTGTTATGGGCTGACATCACGGATGTTGTAGGTGATGTAGCCAACCGTGTCAGTTTCAATAAAAAAAGGTGATATTGGCTAGTCAGAGCATGTGCTTTGGCCCCTCTGGGTCAGCCACACATACCGGATTACATAAAAAATAAACAATTTTTAGCTGAGCTGCGCTTGGAATATTTTCCTTTCTAGCCTCGGAGCCTTTGTCTGTTTTGTTTCATACAATATTTTGTACTTGACAATAGGCTCAAAAGGTAATTTCGTCAGCCGATTCTGCGGTCGAGAGCGTCCACAACGTCGTCGACGCAGTTAATTCAACTCGACCGCAATCACCGAAGCAGACGATCGGCCAGTCCACGCGAGAACTCTCTCCTGGCAGGAAATCTCTTAAAGACTATGTAAGATTTATTTAATTTGCTTTCATATACATACATACATACCACAAACGCTGTATCCCGACAAATAGGGTAAGCTTGTTGACATTGGGCTTTTGAGAACCCATCGGTTCTCAAAATCGTTCCTTTGTCGCACCGCTAGGGTATGGAACTGTCTCCCGGCGAGTGTGTTTCCCGAATCCTTTAACCTGGGTGTCTTCAAACGTCATATCAACGGGCTAGACAGCCTAGCAACAGTCCGCAAATCTGCTGACATGGCGCCTCACTGAGCGTGGTTTCGCGAGGAGAGGGGTTTTTGGCTCTGTCGACTCTATCATTGGTCTCTCGACACAGCCACCCATGTTAGTTTACATAAAAAAAGCAAAGTAATCGGTGTTGTGCTGCAAGAACTGTTACACAACATCGACCACCACGTTTAGCAAAGTATTCGGACAAGATAACAGACTATCTTCTTCCACCGAGTCATGCAGCAGGTGGGCTTCATGCTTACTGGCTGCTTGCATGTCCTAAAAGGCGACTACGGGATAAGGACAAGATGCCGTGCTAAAGGGCGACAGGATCGCCACCTCTAACCTTGGCACGATACTTCCACCGAGTCATGCAACTGGTGGGTCTTCGTGCCTTACTTGCTGCTTGATCGATTGAATCTTGTCCGAATACTTTGCTAAACGTGGTATTCAGTGTTGTGCTGTGATTTACCAAACTTGTAGTTTCAGCACAATACCGATTACTCTGCTAACCCCGATTGTCGATATACAGCGTGTGTATGCTAAACATTATCAGAACGTCGTGATAGATAACGTCGAGTCACATATGTAGCTTAGGCACAGATTACTAAACAGTTACTTCGTAACAGATAAATCACTCCATAGAAAAAGTTCCTACCTTCGGGTTTAGCCTACTGCTTCACGTCACCAATCGCTGCGTGCGAAAATGTACCTTAACGATCGAGTGTAAAGTGCATTATTGCTTTACAGCTTCGCCTGTTTATATTCTTCGGCCTGGCTTAGGGACGACCGTGTGTAAAGCCTAGAAATTTTCTAATAACCCTAAACACGCTTTCTAGTTTTAAAATTATAGTTATTAATCAAATACACTTTTCCTAGGTGTCGGAGAAAAAAGAGCTCCAAATATCAGAAGAGCCAGATACTACAGAAGATGTTCAAACTGCAAGCGAGGATAAACCAGAGGAAATGTTTAGATTTGGTAAGTGAGTGAGTTTATTTTAGTTGGTCTGTCAGCCTCGATAGCTCAGTGGTACAGACAGTCAACTGTCGCTATTGAATGTTAAGCAACGCTGGGTGCGGTCAGTATTTGGATGGGAGACCGCTGACCGTTGGAGGCTGACCGAGGTTCGGATTCCTCGTAAAACTGTAGGTCCCTTCCCTCCTAATCTTACTTAGTGGTAGGGTTTAACCCGCCCGGGTTGGTACCACCGCACGGAATGAAACGTCGGTCGAAACGGCTATGTAGTTTGTGTTTTTTGTTTTTTTTTTTTATGGAAGCTGACACGGTTTGCTACATCACCTACAACGTCCGTGATGTCAGCCCATAACACCGGGTGAACTAGGTGCCATGTCAGTGCTTCCCCCTTTGATCGTGCCGGCTACACTGAACTGGTCGGAAAACACAAACTATTTACATAGCCGTTTAGACCGACGTTTCATTCAGTGCGGTGGTACCAACCCGGGCGGTTTAAACCCTACCACCAAGTAAGATTAGGAGGGAAGGGACTTACAGTTTTACGAGGAATCCGAACCTCGGTCAGCCTCCAACGGTCAGCGGTCACCCATCCAAGTACTGACCGCACCCAGCGTTGCTTAACATTCAATAGCGACAGTCTGCACCACTGAGCTAACGAGGCTGACAGAGAGGCTGACTTTTCCGACCACTTCAGTGTAGCCGGCACGATCAAAGGGGGAAGCACTGACATGGGACCTAGTTCACCCGGTGTTATGGGCTGATATCACGGACGTTGTAGGTGATGTAGCGAACCGTGTCAGTACCCATAAAAAAAAAGTTGGAAAAGCGCAAGAATGATTATTGTTAGAAATCTTGAATCAAATCATATGCTGACTGGAAGGAATCTCTGTAAGGGATAAGCCTGCCTTTGCATCTTATGTAAATGTAATATTGTGCTTATTTCGATAAACTATTTTTTGATCAAAACAAATCGTCTTTTGCCTTTGGACTGATTGCAAACTAAAATATTAAATAATATAGATTAAATATTTAAATTTATAGACGATTCTGCAACAGAAGATATGACGGAGATAGTCAAAGTGGAAACAATCATTCGTAATGCAGGACCGAAGACAACTCCTCACTCAGAGACCGCACGTGCTGAAAAACTGAGTCTCTTCCATCAAATGAAGAAAGAGCTTGATCTTAAACAAGTCAGTGACCTTCTCGTTTTATTAACGATTGATTTGTTAACAAACTCTTGTAGTACCCTTGTAGTACAAGTTAAACAAAGTATGACGTATACTAATTGCTGTGTGCTTACGTTACTGACTGCCGATTGGGTTGTTACCATCGTACTAGGTCTAAGATGGCCGCATAGCAGCCCTTCGGCTGTGTTCTCTAGTCCAGTAATAACCACCAATCCAAAGGGAAGTCTATCCACTATTCTCACCTTCTATGATATTGGCTGATCGGTGCATCAGCTCTTTCCCCTCAGACTGAGTAAAAGCATACCAGATTACGGTAGGGTTTCGTAACTCCAGGCAGTGGCGGGCCTAGGGTCAGATCGTAGAGCAAGCCGAAGCCAAATATTTCATACAAAATATAATATATGACTATTCTGTCAGTCAGTAAATGAAATAAACATGCTTGTATCACAATTTTATAGAAAATGGTAATTAAAAAATCTATGCAAACCAACTGCAGTGCAGTGCAGTTACTATGAAGACTCTTGTTAATAATTAATTATCAATAGCACACTGGAGGCATATTATGGTTGATAGAATTATTGTGACTTATCAACACATATCATACATATCATAGCATGCCAGAGAGAGAACGAAGAGAGAGCCGACGTCCGACGTCCCGCCCGCCGCCGCCACCCGCCATGGATATAATATAACTAACCAAAGATTATTATTTCTTAGCCCTTCAACTTTGGGAGCATAAAACAAAAGAATCCTTCGCCTACACCAGGTGTACACCAGGTGGCGCCCGCCCACCTGGCGTAGGTGAAGGTGTTAGAAAAAAAATCATTTTGAAAGATTTTTCCATGAAACTTTATGAAATAACGAATGGATTGTATTTACAGATAAATATTCTAGCTATAAAGGCTTTTTTTTATGTATATTACATATTCTGGGTAACAAAATTATTATGTAAAGTTGTGTTATGTGAAAATTGCGACCTCTCTCTGATTTTATATTTTTATAAATTTATCACGAACGCAAATTGGTAATATAGTATTTTTGTCATAAAAAGGAATACATATACAAACCAATCCTACCTTTCTGGTGTATCAGCCGCTCGTGTGTGGCACACAATAAAATCTTGAATTCACAAATTTTTTTTTGTCAAAAACTACATTTTCGCACTCACAAGCCATTGCAACATTTGGGCTATTCATTACGTAAATATGTGTGTTGGATATATGGAAAGCACATGGTTGGATAGATAATTTTATCTACTCATCTTGAGACACTTTCTACCTCAAAACACGAATTTAGGCAGAACTAGAAATAAATTACGACACTGACTCAAACAAAGTTTCTATGGCGAAACCTAGGTCACAAAAATGGCTTATTTCTCGTAAATTTACGACATGCAAGCACTAAACGGCATATATTATTCAACTAGAAGAACTAAGGAACATTTCTGTCACCTCACTTTCTCCAATAAACCGATTTATTTTGAGAAACAAGCTTTGACAACAACAAACACGAAAAAATTGTCAGTATGGAGTAGGACTTTTCTTCGATTTTTTACGTAAAATGCATCTCAACTCAGTACAAACAAATGTACTCAATAGGTCCGGAATATAATGAAAAAGAGAAAAAACATCACTTACCGGTCCATTTTTCTGTATTTACGAACAAAACAGCGAATATTCACAAGCACAACACGCGCGCGCACATACAACACGAACTGACAATGACGACAGATATGAGAATTTTTTTCTTATTAACAAACATCCTCGCAATCCTCCGATCAATCACTTCAAACTTCTACGCCTACATTAGACATCAGTAGACACGTCTTTGGCGTTCTTCTATTGAAAAACTGAGATAGCACTAATACTGAGTACGCTTTCGCACTACGGAACGAATTAGTCTTAGCATATTTCCTCAAACTAATCACTATACATACTCATATATTATTATTTCTATTCTGTGCTATGGGTGTCTTTAGGCTAAAAATTGTATGGTACTCGAGAACGAGAAGGAAATAAAATTATGCTAGAATAACAGCGGGAACAAGCGAGATGACTAATGTACGCTCGTATTTGACTAATTTCATCCATCGCATCGAGGCGAGAGTTCACGAGCAATTCCGAATGATACTTACGAACGACGAAGTCCCCGCGCCGCGTCGTCGACTCAATGACCTTGGGCGCGCGCGAATGGCACGTGGCGCGATATTTAAAATGAAATTGAAGTAGGTACTATCGACTGTTTTCGTTTTCGATTTGCTTTCGAGCTTTGTTTGATCGACCTAGGGCAAGCCGGGCTTTTTGGCTTGTATGAGAGGCCCGCCACTGACTCCAGGGTTCGAAAGGGGTCCATATTCGAAGACGAAAAGCTCTGAGACTTTTTCACGGATTCGGTCATTTTATAGTACTTTTTGGTGAAAATCATTTAATCGAGATTTGGTGGACGGTTAACTTTCACCTTTATTAAATAAAAATAAAAAGACTAACTTACATACTTAACTAGTAGAATTGATCTGCAATAGGTAAATTCCAAACACTTAAATTTGAATGACATCAAAAGAAAAAAAAGGGGAACTGGCTGGACAAGGTCATTGCACTCCCTAGACCTAAACAGCATTTTTGACAAATCTCACCATACTCACTGTCCATTGAGTTTTTATTCCAATTTTCATTTTTTGTATGAAAAAATAATTCGGAATTTCGATTTGAGTGATAAGGATGTTTTTCTTCTAATAATGAGTACTTTCTATTCCTGAAGTTTCTCAAGCCTATCCTGAAACACCCTGTATAACTACTTCCAGAACTGTTTTCTTGAATGTTTTTTATTTATTTATAATTAGTTCAAAATTACCACAGGAAAAACTTCTAGATGTTCACGCATCGCTAAAGGAGTCGGAAACCGGTGGCGGGGAGGCAGGCGAGGACCAAACTTCGGAGCTGACACTTCTAAACGTCTCGGGATGGAGCTCGGAGGAACTGGCCCAACTCCGCAGAGAAGCAATCGCCAATTTCACTCCACCTCCTGGTATTTCTTTTACTATATAAATCAGAGCGAGATAATTGATTTTTTCCGTGTACGATGATCCTTTTTGTCTGATACAAACTCATATTTCATCACTCTCTCATTCCTTGCTCAGTTTTATCAGTCAGCGTGTATGCGTACACTCTACACACATACACATACACATACACATACGTACACATACGCCTCTAAAATTCTCCTCCAGTCCTCCCGGCCTTCAGCGATACGGAACCACTGCTTTCCGCCGACTTACGTACTAGCTGTCGTCGTCGCACCTGGCGGATACTTGCTCTTGTGTCAAATTCCCGAGTTCAGCTTGTGAGCATGCTGGAATACCTTTATAAAGCGTCGATGAAGGTGGGTTTGAAGATGAACCGGGACAAAACCAAGGTCACAGCGACCGAGGTTATGACTGGGGAACAAATTGTTATTGACGGAGAAGTGATCGAATAGGTCGAAGTGTACGTATATCTCGTTCAAAATTCTGCGGCTTGGCAGACAAGGTTCGCTTATGGAGGTCGAGAGACAAATTCTATTTATTGTGCTCAAATTTTTAGAAATAATCGTGACTTGAGGGAAACAAGCTTAGCGTGGGACGCCCCAGGTTAGGTGGACAGACGAGCTAAAAAAGGTAGCCGGGAGAGAAGATGAAGGATGAGAACAGCGAAAAACCGCATGTTTTGGCGTGCTATGGGAGAGGCATGTGTCCAGCATTGGACCGATACGGGTTGCTGATGATGAGGTAAATTCTTATTTGAATGTTTGCAGATAACACCTACTTGTTAAAACTAAGGTTTAGACTGAACGAGGCAACTGCTTGCATGGCCGACGTGTGCCAACAGGCGCTAACGAATAGAGACCTCTTACTCGACTGGATTCTGGAAACAATGGTAGCTGGACAGGTAAGATTTCGCGTTTATAATTTGTTCCTCATTAGAGAAAATGTTGTCATGCACAGACGAGCGTTGTGCCGATGCGGCGCATATTTGGCTACAAAAGGCTACTGCGACAGATTTTGGCGCGTGAAGGTCTTCAAGAAGTTACAAAGGCGGCCAGAAGTAGCCACTACTAATATGAGAAGAAGTCTTGGTGTTTAAAAACCCGTTTGAAATAAAAAATTTAATATATAATTTTTTATGGAAACTGACACAGTTAATTACTAGCGTGGTGAACTGGGTACCATGTCAATGCTTCCCTTTGGTCGTGCAAGCTACACTGAACTGGACGGAAAACACGAATTATTTACATGGCCGTTTCGACCGATCTTTTATACACTGCGGTGGTATTAACTCGGGTGGGTTGAACCCTACCACCTAAAGAGGTGAGGACCTCCAGTTTTACGCGGAATCCGAACCACGATCATCCTCTAGTGGTCGAAGGGTCAGCCATTCAAGTTCTGACCGCGCCCAAGATTTGCTTATGATGATAACGAACGACAGTCGACGCCACTGAGCTACCGAAACTGACGAATGCTACAGAATGAAGCGGAGAGAGACCGGAAGGATCATGGATCTGGCGAAGGCATCTTCTGAGAACGAAAGTTCTCAGTAGATCCACACCTTCAAAACTGGATCTAATGAGAAAAAAAAATCTCACTAGATTCACCATGGATCTGGCCAATAGATCTTCTGAGAATGATCCGACCGGAAGGGGGCGATTGACAATCGAACGTGCACATCAGTACTTGGACGGGATTCACTCTGATGTGTGGTCGGTAGACTCAGAGGCCGGTAGGGAAATTCGGCAATTCGAAATGCTCTCCTTTACTGGCTAGGCATGGTGAGCTACCGAGGCTGACCAAAATTTCTCCCGACAGGAAGAACCGGACGGTGCGCAGCTATTAAGGCTGAAGAAATTCAGAACGGAGGGCCAGTCGCTGGCCGAGATGCTCGAGGAGATGACGAATAAGGCGGAGGCCGACGTCGAGGTTGCTCTGGAACTTTCCAAGTGAGTATTCGCACCATAAAGGACCATGAGCAAAAATGTAAAAAGACTGGGCTCAACCACCAACAGAGATGAGATTACTGCTAATATATTTGTTCTACCATAAATAAAAAGATATAAATTCATTGTTGTGCAGAAGCAATTGGGTTATTTTGTTATTAAATATACGTTCTACCATAAATAAAAGGAGATAAGTTTCTCTCCATGCTTGCTACGTGCTTGTTTTTTTTCTGCAATGGAATTGCAGTACGAAGAGAGCCCTTTACAATGCCATATGAAATTATCTGTTGGACACTGAGCTTAATCAATACTAATAATAAATCTGTGAGGGATGGTTATGGAGTAAGTTACTTTGTTTTATGTTATAATATAATATACTGCGTTTGTAGACTATGTATGATAGAAAAACTGAATTGACGATTTTTAGAAATATTTTCTGTATGTATGTATGTTCCTTCATAACTCTTAAATAGATCATCCGAATTCGATTAAACTTAGTAAAAGCACATTTAACTATACGCGACACAGGATGTGGCTCTCATACAGACCGAATTGTTCCGCGCGCCGAAATAAAGGTATGGTAGCGGTCTTACTTACTTTCTTCCTTTTAAATACGAATTTCACGCGAGCGAAGCCGCGGACAAAAGCTAGTATTCTCATATGTGACTGAATCAAAGTTGACTCAAGGTCCTTTCTTTCCTTAGTCTTCTATCGTCCATTAATTGTCCACTTTCATTAATTGCACTTTTCAAGAGGGGCGTGAATACCTAACAGGCCGGCATGGCATTCGCAACCACCGCATACGACCGAATGTCCAGTCCATGGGCAGCCTTGTTTTTGTTGTTCGGACTCGTTCTCCGCGCTTAAGTTCACTCCATTGTGGGCCTTTTGCGCGTCCTACGGTCTTACTCCAACCAGCCGAGTTCTTCCAGGAGGCGGCACACTCTCTTTGGATCTTGGCACGCCTCTCGAAGTGTAGTAGGGCCTCCCAGCTCTTTCGCCCTTAGGTCTGCCACCTCCTAGCACTCCAGCAGCACGTATGTGGATGTCTCGTCCGCCTGCAGGCATGCTCTGCACAGTGGACCTTCCGTTACTCCAATTACATAGAGGTGTCTGTTAAGTGTACATTGACCAGTAAGCATACCTATCACTATACGTAGTTTTGCTCTATGGACACGGAGCAGCGTCTTGGTGAGTCGGAGGTCAGGCTTCGCCTTATGGGTGGCTCGGCGTCTGTCGCACCTTCAATAAAAATAAAATGTGAAAAAAAAAATTTATGGATTGCGCGACATTTGGCATCGTTACACCTACAAGTAGGTGTCTAACGATACCCATGGACATTCTGTGATACACGGGGATTGCGAATGCCATACCGGCCTGACAGGAGCCTTTTCACGCCCCTTTTGAAGAACCCCAGGCAGTACTTGGGAGGAAATAGATGGGCAGGGAGTGCGTTCCACATTTCCCCGGTTCTGTGAATAAAAGATCTACAGAGCCGGTTGGTTAGGTCGTAGATCCGTGGTAGATCCGTGGTAGATCGATTGAATATGGGTGCATCCCCTGCCCAGTACGCGTAGTGCGGAGGTGGAATGGGGACGCCGGAATCGCCTTAAACAGCTCCTCCGAATACTCCCCATGAAGTAGACGATAGAACACACTTAGGGAGCCGACGTCCCTACGGAGTTACAGTGGTTCTAAGTCGCGGGTCACCGCAGGGTCACCCACTAGTCGCACGGCACGACGGTGGATTAAGTCTAGCGGCGCAAGCTGGTATTTAGCTGAGCCATCCCACAAGTGCGAGCAGTACTCCAAGCAGGAGCTAACCTGTGTTTTATGCAACGTCAGTTTTTGTCCCGGCATAAAGTTTTTTTTTTATTATTGCAAGCGCGACATATGGCGCCGAGCCACCCATAAGGTGTCTAACGACGCCCATGGACATTCGGTCGTATGTGGGGGTTGCGAATGCCATGCCGGCCTGACAGGTTTTTTTTTATGTAATCCGGTATGGGTGGCTGAGTTTGAGGGACTAAAGCGCATGCTCCGACCAGCCAATATCACCTCCGAGAAGGTAGGTGCCATACCGGAGACTTCCCTGGATTGCTGGCTATATTGGACTAGAGGAGAACACAACCGAGGCTGCTATGCGGCCATCTTACATCCAGTACGGTGGTACCAACCCAGTCGGCTACAATTTGATCCTACCACCTAGTAAGGGGCAAGGGAAGGGACCTACAGTTTTACACCGGTTCCGAACGGTGAAGCAGCAGGTGTAGGTATGCACGTAAAGGTGCCCATTCACGCCCCTCTTGAAGGACCCGAGACCGTACTTGGGGGGAAATATATGAGCAGGGAGAGCGTTGCAGAGTTTGCCGGTTCTGTAGAAGAAAGATCTGCAGAATCGATTAGTACGCATCCGCGGTCAGTCCAGCATATAGGGATGCGATCCCTGCCCAGTGTGTGTGGTGCGGAGGTGGAAAGGGGACGGCGGGTACCGCCGCACTTTTTTTAGTACGCCCAGCTTTTTTGAGGCCAGCTTGGCCTTGCCCTGAATGTGGCGCCTTGTGTTTGTGTAACGGCAGGCGGGTGTGGACGGAGCGCGGCGCGCTTGAGGCTGTGGGGGACTCGCTGCTGCGAGACGTTGCCGCTCTGCACGCTCAGGTGGAAGACCTTCAGCAGCAGCTCGCCGCGGCGCTGGACCAGCAGCCGCCGCCGCCGCCGCCGGGCATTGATCGCCTCGAGGTGACATAGTTAAGGTGTTTCGTTAGTCATGTCAATAACTTCGGGGGGGGGGGGGGGGGGTTACATACACACTCAAATTTAAACAGGTTACGCATAAAAAATATTATATGTTTTAGCATTACTTTTCGAGAAATTTAACAAAACATGTTTGCTACCTAAACAATAACCTGTGTGTAACAGTAGGTAACATGCATTGTACGGGATCAATGACCGTACTATGTTCAAATGCAGAACAGCTGTTTGTTGTAAGTGAGTCACAAGGTCACTATGATTGGTTTTTACAGCTACTTATTTGATTTTATTTTTTTGTTATGTTATGATATGAGTTAAAATGCTCCTATAAACATATGTTTTTTTTTTGCGTAAATTGTTTGTTTGAGTGCGTATGTAACCCTCCCGAAGTTATTGGCATAACTAACGAAACACCTTATATAAATAAATGACATGACCTAGAACGATAAAAAGGGTATGGACGCCGCCGGACTGTCAAATGGTTGTGTGAGAATATCGTCGCAGAGTTGCGGAAAGCGGAGTGTACTTACCGATGATAAGATATTCCACTATTGTGCACACTAAACTTGGCTGTGTTTTTACACGTAAACACAGAGCATGCGGGCATTTTAAACAGGTTTTTACGAACGCAGTCGATGACAGACTGACGGGCCAGCGCGCGACCGTCCAATGAAACAAGTATGCTTTTACTTAAATCGTATTACGCTGGCGAGGATAGGGTTCGGGGTCGATACCTTTTTTATCGTTCTAGGACATGACGTACCGTGTGGGGCCCGGTACTTAAAAAGAATAGCCCCACTGCATCTCTTCCCGTGTATGTCGTAAAAGACGACTAAGGATATGACTCCCTTCTTATTTTACTAGGTGGTAGGTCGGTCGAAACGGCTATGTAAAAAGTTCATGTTTTCCCGTCCAGTTCAGTGTAGCCGGCACGACCGAATGGAAGCGCTGACATACTCGTAGTTTCCCGAGTTGTTATGTGCTGACATCACGGATGTAGTAAGTAGAGTAGGTGACGTAGCCAACCGTGTCCGTATACGAAAAAAAAACCGACCAAGTGCGAGTCGAACTCGCGCACCGAGGGTTCCGTATCGCCATGTCATGGTCAACGCCACTCACTCCATCTATGGCGTGTTTTATGAAATCCTCAGATTCAGATTCAGATATGCTTCAAATTAATAAAAATTCATCATTAGTTAAAATGCTTCATACTGTTTTCGGTAGATGGCGCGCATACACTTTTTAGTCTCTTGTATGGGGACCCCGTGATTTTTTTACTTTTTATTATTTTTATCATTTGTTGTTGTATCGGCTTTAATAAATAATAACACAATATTATGAGAAAAGTTTCAACGGGCTACCATTTTTTTTTTATGTAATCCGGTATGGTTGGCTGAGTCGGAGGGGCCAAAGCACATGCTCCGACCAGCCAATATCACCTCCGAGAAGGTAGGTGCCATACCGGAGACTTCCCTGATTGCTGGCTATATTGGACTAGAGGAGAAGACAACCGAGGCTGCTATGCGGCCATCTTACATCCAGTACGGTGGTACCAACCCAGTCGGCTACAATTTGAGCCTACCACCTAGTAAGGGGCAAGGGAAGGGACCTACAGTTTTACACTGGTTCCGAACGGTGAAGCAGCAGGTGTAGGTATGCACGTAATTTTTTTCGTCAGAAAAAGCTCATTGGTACACGCCGACCGGATTCGACCCTCGCACCTCTCACATGAGAAGCCGATGCCCATACCACTCGGCCACCCGCCGCTTATAACCTATTACGGTTCAAGAGATACAGCCGTTGGACAGACAGACGGACAAACAGACATACGGCTTAGGCTCAGCAATGGGGTCCCGTACGATAGATACGGAACCATAAAAACTAATTTTCGCGCAGACCATAACTCAAGAGCTGGCGGACGAGCGCACGACTTCGGAGACACTGCGCGAAAAGCTCGCCAGCACAGAGACCCAGCTTCGTACGGCGAAAGCTCGAATCAACAAGATGGACCGCCAGCTGAAGGAGACAGACTGCAGTCTATCTTGCCTCACCACTACCGTGAAAAACGTCGAAGATCAGGCGAGTCTTGAAAAAATACTTTTTAAGCCCCGGTGGCGGGGCGCGGGCGGTACGCGGGCAGGGCGAGCTATCTGTCTGCGTTTCACTCGCGTCGCGTCCATCCGTATTCCCTCTGCCCGCTGCCCCGCGCCCCGCGCGCGCCCGATTAGAGCATTACAACATTACACTACATTAATAACTTTAAAAATGGATCTCCGCAACGGGGGTACCTAGAACCCTACTTCTTTTGCTAATTTTGCAAATTACTTTTGCTACAAAGCGTAGAATAGCCTCCTTAAAGGAATTACACCAGTCCGGGGACACCCTGTATAAGTCAATGTGTGTAAATAAATAATATTCATTCAATGTTTCTTGGACAGAATCGACAACGGGAGGTGCAGCTCGACTCGAAGGTCCGCAAAGCCCGCGATGCTCTCAAATCCAGCGAATTCACCGTCAGTGATCTCAAAGTGAAGCGCGATGCTTTGGAGCACAGGTAGGTCACATTCTGCCTGCCTGCCTATTCTATATTGGCGATTATGGCAAAAACAGCGATATACGCAGCTCTGTCTTACTAGACGCATTAAGAAGCCCGCTGTAGCGAGCTTTGGAGCACAGGTACCATCCTTATTCTCACCTCGGGCTCATCACATTCTGCCTGCCTTTTTTTTTTTATAGACAGCCGGCGCGGATTTCTGTGCCCAATACTTCAACGGAAGATCAGACACAGCCAATAACACCATTCCTCGCAAAACCTCGCTCAGAGAGGCGCCATGCCGGCTATGAGGCGGACAAAGAGGTTGCCGTCTAATTTATTGACACGCCTTTTGAAGATTCCCAGGTTATAGGTATTCTATATTGGAGATTACGGAAAAAACAGCTATATACGAAGCTCTGTCTCACTGGACGCATTGAGAAGCCCGCTGGAGCGAGCTTTGGAGCACAGGTACCATCCTTATTCTCACCTCGGGGTCATCACATTCTGCCTGCCTATTCTATATTGGCGATTACGGCAAAAACAGCTATATCCGCAGCTCTGTCTCACTAGACGCATTTAGAAGCCCGCTGGAGCGAGCTTTGGAGCACAGGACCATCCTTATTCTCACCTCGGGGTCATCACATTCTGCCTGCCTATTCTAATTGGTGATTATGGCAAATATAGCTATATACGCAGCTCTGACTCACTAGACGCATTAAGAAGCCCGCTGGAGCGAGCTTTGGAGCACAGGCACCATCCTTATTCTTACCTCAGGGTCATCACATTCTGCCTGCCTATTCTATATTGGCAATATGGCAAAAACAGCGTTATCCGCACGCATTGAGAAGCCCGCTGGAGCGAGCTTTGGAGCACAGGTACCATCCTTATTCTCACCTCGGGGTCATCAGCATCACATTCTGCCTGCCTATTCTATATTGGCGATTACGGCAAAAACAGCTATATCCGCAGCTCTGTCTCACTAGACGCATTGAGAAGCCCGCTGGAGCGAGCTTTGGAGCACAGGTACCATCCTTATTCTCACCTCGGGGTCATCACATTCTGCCTGCCTATTCTATATTGGCGATTACGGCAAAAACAGCTATATCCGCAGCTCTGTCTCACTAGACGCATTGAGAAGCCCGCTGGAGCGAGCTTTGGAGCACAGGTACCATCCTTATTCTCACCTCGGGGTCATCACATTCTGCCTGCCTATTCTATATTGGCGATTACGGCAAAAACAGCTATATCCGCAGCTCTGACTCACTAGACGCATTAGGAAGCCCGCTGGAGCGAGCTTTGGAGCACAGGTACCATCCTTATTCTCACCTCGGGGTCATCACATTCTGCCTGCCTATTCTAATTGGCGATTATGGCAAAAATAGCTATATCCGCAGCTCTGACTCACTAGACGCATTAAGAAGCCCGCTGGAGTGAGCTTTGGAGCACAGGTACCATCCTTATTATCACCTCGGGATCATCACATTCTGCTTGCCTATTCTATATTGGCGATATGGCAAAAACAGCGTTATCCGCAGCTCTGTCTCACTGTACGCATTGAGAAGCCCGCTGGAGCGAGCTTTTTTTTAAATTTGTAATTTAACTTTTTAATTATATTTTTTTTTCATTACAGCGAATGCGAGTGTATAATATAAATGCATATACGAGCGTATAGTAGTATAGTATATATACTTACCGTGTGGGGCCGGTACTTAAAAAGAATAGCCCCACTGCATCTCTCCCCGTGCATGTTGTAAGAGGCGACTAAGGGATAAGGACAAGATACTGCGCTAAAGGGCGACAGGCTAGCCACTTCTCACCTTGGCGCAGTCCTTCCACCTAGTCATGCAGCAGGTGGGTTCTTCGTGTCTTACTTGCTGCTTGATAGTTGTCTTGTCCGTATACTGTGCTAAACGTGGCGGTCGGTGTTGTGCTGTAATTTACCAGAGTCCTTATAGCACAACACCGATTACTCTGCTTACCCTGATTGTCGGGATACAGCGTGTGTTATGTATGTATGTATGTATGTAGTGTATATACTTTTTTGAACGCAGGATCACTGAGCTGTCGGAGCAGATATCTGTATTGTCTGAGCGTCATTCGAATACGGTGGCTATGCTGCGCGGTGAGATCTCCTCACTTGGTGAGCGGCTCGAGGTGAAGACCCGCGAGGGCGATCAAGAGACGGAGCTGCGGAGGCTGGCGGAGCAGGCCCTAACCTCAGCCAGCGCAAACATCCACGAGCTGCGGGCCAAAGTCGCTGATCTCGAAAATAAATTGCCTAATCCCGGTATGTATATTTTTTTTAGCACCACTGCTTCTCTCCCCGTATATGTACCGTATGAGGCCGGTACTTTAAAAGAATAGCCCCACTGCATCTCCCCGTGTATGTCGTAAAAGGCGACTAAGACACATGAGTCCCTCCTTATATTACTAGGTGGTAGGATTTAACCCGCCCGGGTTGGTACCACCGCACTGAATGAAAGGTCAGTTCGAAACGGCTATGTAAATAGTTTGTGTTTTCCGTCCAGTTCAGTGTAGCCGGCACGACCGAAGGTAAGAGTCCCCAACAGTCCCCAAATCTACTGGCATGGCGGCGCCTTACTCAGCGTGGTTTCGCGAGTAGAGGTGTTTTTGGCTCTGTCGACTGCACCATTGGTCCCTCGACACAACCGCACATGTTGGTTTGCATAAAAAAAACGAGAAAGAGAGATTTTCGCAAGTGACTCCGAAAAATGAACAGACATAGGAGTTTAACTGTGTTATTAATTATATTCATTTTTAAGTTTTTGGATTAACAGTAGGTATAATAAAGACTTACATAAGTCGACGTTTCGCCTGCCACTTCGCGAGCTTCTTCAGGACCTGCGGGAGTTCCTGGAGCCGACGTCTGGTGTCTGTTGTACCAGACGTCAAAACAGTTTTGACGTCTGGTACAACGGACACCAGACAACGAATTAAATTATCGGGAAGTGGCATACAATGCACCGAATTGTGGCGCGCTATTGGTGAGCATTCAGCACCCTCTCCAATCCTTGTCTCTCCTTTATACGTATCAAATTGCCATTTAACCGTCTTACTCTATCGACGTTCACAGAGCGGAAACGTAACGTGATGTATGAGGCGCTCGCGCACTTACGCTGTTTTAAATATTGGCAATGCATAGAACAACTCCAATCGCACCTTTCTACCGGTAAAATGTATGACGAGGGCCCGTCCAGAAAGTAGAATGTCGTTGACACCAGACGTCTGGTACAACGGACACCAGACGTCGGCTCCAGGAACTCCCGCAGGTCCTGAAGAAACCCGCGAAGTAGCGGGCGAAAACTTAACATTTAATAGACATAGGAGTTAGTCTCTTTATCAAGCCTGTTCCACCCATGCCACAGAATATAATATAATTTGATGCGCTCAAAATAGAGACGGCTATGGCTCAGCGGAGTGGGGAGCGTCGCGAGACAAAGCGGGCGCGAGGCAGTTTCCTCTTTACTAGAGCGGGATGGAATTCGCCACAAGCACAAGCTGATTACGATAAAACAAAGCGAAGGCGAATAACGCGCAAATCTTTTTTATTTTAATAAGTATGAAATTGCGGTTCACTAAAGAATATAAAATTGTATTTGGAGAAAAATTATAAAAAATGTACATTAATTCTTTATATTTTTACAATAGAAATTGCTGTAAAAATAGATGAATATTTGGATTTTTTTTCTGTCGAGCGAAGTTAAAAAACTTGCTGTTTCAACCTCATGGTTCACTAAAGATAATCCTGTAGATTGAAAACCTAGAACATCCCCTATACTTATTTATAACTTTTCACAGGTGTGCATCAAATTCGAAAGTACAGATGACCCGGGTTGGTGTTCTGTGTCCCGGGGAGTAGCCGGCCTCTTAAAGCAAAAAACTATAATATGCATCTCGCTAGAAGTGTGTCGATGTGTTCGTAGACGTCCCGACAGAGAGGGAGATAGGTGCGTGGGCGGAGGCGCAGGCGACGCAGGAGGCGCTGAGGAGGGCGGAGGACGAGCTCGTCGTCACCAGGAGGGACAAGATGCACTTCCTCGAGACCCTCGCCAATATTACCGTTAGTCTCGCCAGGGAATTCTACCGCGCCCTGCAGCATGTAACGTATATGTGAGGGGTATACAGGATGTAAAAACGGCGAGTACATTAAATTTAGAAAATGATTATTGGGTTCAAGAGTAACAAAAAAATCAAATAACTTTTTTCTGAATTCCCTTTAAATAAAAAGTTACAGTTGTCATACAAACTAATTGATAATTTTAGTGTAAAAATGATCTAATGACAACAGGGCGGCGCACAGTGGGTCGAGACTGCTATATAAGGGACATAGGGATTTTTTTTACAAATTTCATTTTTTAACAACACCGATCGATAGGTCTCATCATTCTGATGAATAGTTGTCATTAAACATTTTCGTCTAAAAGTGATAGTTTGCCAGGAAAAAAATATTTTTAAATTTTGATGTATGGAATTAGACATAAAACGCTCCGTTTCGGCCAAGTCTTGACAGGTCTTGCTTTAAAACTATTTAAGCATTGTTCTGTGGTTTATTGACTATAATCCTACACTATCAGCGCGCGCCCAATGTTGCCCGTTCACGAGTTATGTGGATCCTAAAAATCAATTAAAAATGTAAGTAAAAAATTTTTTTTTATTTCTAGAATCATAGGGCATTAATAGATTTAATCTAAATAATTGTTTTATATAAAAGTACTAACAAATAGATAAAGTTCTTCATTTTACAACATTATCTTATCGTAAAGATACATCAAAATCTAATAAAAAAATTATAAAAGTGTTTATTAATCAGACACAGTTACATAATATTAAAGATGTTTTGTACATAGAATGCATGACGCATGACAAATAGTACCTATACTCAGATGTATCTACACTGTACCCGCTAGTTCTAGCTATTTGATGGACACTGTCGCCTAAACTGGCCCTAAGACTGTTTCATAGGCGACATTGTTTGGTCAAACCACTGGTGATTACATTTGGGTACTTAACTCTGATCTTATATTAAAAAAAATTTAAACCTATAGTTATATATACATACTTATTCTAATTTATCTGTGCACGGTGAGTGAGAGAGACTCATTAGTGCAGTGTGTGCGTTAAATGTGTGAGTGCATTGCAAGACAACCCACACGATGACGCCTTAATCGAAAGGTTCCACGTTATTTTGCGGACAGCGGCTTCAAGAGAGCGAGTGGATCTTCCAAAATTCTGGAAATTTTGTGAAGATACAGCAACTTTGTATATCCAGTTATATCCGTGGTACTACATGTCCTCTAACTAGGCTCTAGCGTACATAAGTTGCTTGTGCATGGAACGGATATAATAGAACATTTTGAACTTTTACCAATCGAGAAACTGTCGGAAGAAGCATCGGAGGCTAGAAATAAGGATTTCCGTAAATATAGAGGGAACCATTCCAGACAAGTAAGTAGGACAGCGACAAATGAAGATATGTTGCATAATCTTCTCATGCCATCCGATCCAAAACTTACTTCTCTAAGGCCAAGAATGGCCAAACAACGGAGAATGGATTTCTCACCAGGAGCAATCGAGCTTTTGGTGTCTCTTACCCGCCCGAGTTAGAGAAGACATCAGGTGACAAAGGTACTATGTAACAAAAACAAAAAGCTGAGAAAAATGAGGTCAAAGTTTTGACTTTTGAATAGATTTTTTTCTATACCTGATAACTAACTGACTAAGTTTACTTTATATAAACATGAAAAGCGTACAAAACCATGCATTAATACAAAATCAAGCGTTCATGTGGATGAAGGTGTTTTGTACACATAGCTCTCTCATCATGCACAAAAAATTCAATTTATGAGATGATCTTTGGAGATGATCAAACTGGAATAAGGTGTTTTATGACCATAACACCTTCACCACTTGAATAACTCCTATTTCCGTCGTGATTTCGAATTTTCTGTCAGTGCCACTTGATTACTCGGCACATAACACCTTCATCTACGGTAAAAAATGCATTTCTAAAAAAATGTTACATAGTACCTTCGTCCACTCACGTCTTCGAATTTATTACGAATTTATTTATTTATGATTGCTCTTGGTGAGAGATCCATTCTCCATTGTTTGGCCATTCTTGGTCTTAGAGAAGTAAGTTTTAGATCGGATGACTTGAGAAGATTATGCAAGTAACGACTACAGCTTATACAATATAATAAAAAAATATTAATCAATCATTTATATAAATAAATTCTAAATCGGGCGGGTAAGAGATATCAAAAGCTCGATTGCTCTTGGTGAGACTTCCATTCTCCGTTGTTTGGCCATTCTTGGCCTTAGAGAAATAAGTTTTGGATCGGATGACATGAGACGATTATGCAAGATATCTTCATTTGTCGCTGTCCTACTTACTTTTCTGGAATGGTTCCCTCTATATTTTCGGAAATCCTTATTTCTAACCTCCGATGCTTCTTCCGACAGTTTCTCGATTGGTAAAGTTCTAAATGTTCTATTATATCCGTTTCATGCACAAGCAACTTATGTACGCTAGAGGGCATGTAGTACCACGGATATAACTGGATATGCAAAGTTGCTGTATCTTCACGAAATTTCCAGAATTTTGGAAGATCCACTCGCTCTCTTGAAGCCACTGTCTGCAAAATAACGTGGAACCTTTCAATTAAGGCTTCATGGTGTGGGTTGTCTTGCAATGCACTCACACATTTAACGCACACACTGCACTAATGAGTCTCTCTCACTCACCGCGCACAGATAAATTAGAATAAGTATGTATATATAACTATAGGTTTAAAAAATTTAAATATAAGATCAAAGTTAAGTACCCAAATGTAATCTCCAGTGGTTTGACCAAACAATGTCCCCTATGAAACAGTTTTAGGGCCAGTTTAGGCGACAGTGTTCACCAAATAGCTCGAACTAGCGGGTACAGTGTAGATACATCTGAGTATAGGTACTATTTGTCATGCGTCATGCATTCTATGTAAAAACATCTTTAATATATGTAACTTTCTCTGATTAATAAACACTTTTATAATTTTTTTATTAGATTTTGATGTATCTTTACGATAAACTAATGTTTTAAAATTAAGAACTTTATCTATTTGTTAGTACTTTTATATAAAACAATTATTTAGATTAAATCTATTAATGCCCTATGATTCTAGAAATTAAAAAAAAAATTTTTACTTACATTTTTAATTGATTTTTAGGATCCACATAACTCGTGAACGGGCAACATTGGGCGCGCGCTGATAGTGTAGGATTATAGTCAATAAACCACAGAACAATGCTTAAATAGTTTTAAAGCAAGACCTGTCAAGACTTGGCCGAAACGGAGCGTTTTATGTCTAATTCCATACATCAAAATTTGAAAATATTTTTTTCCTGGCAAACTATCAGTTTTAGACGAAAATGTTTAATGACAACTATTCATCAGAATGACGAGACCTATCTATGGGTGTTGTTAAAAAATGAAATTTGTAAAAAAAATCCCTATGTCCCTTATATAGCAGTCTCAACCCACTGTGCGGCGGCGCGGAGGGGTAAGAGTGGGTGAGACGCGCGCGCCTCGGACGGAGGTGTTGGCGGGAGGGGCGGGGGCTAGCTTTGTGAGTGGAGGACTGGAGGTCGGCAGGCGGAGGGTGCGGAGCGGCAACAACGCGTTAAATTACACTAGACGAAAATATACATTTAAAAAATTCATATCTCGAAAACTAGACACTTTAGAAAAAAACTGTATTTGGTTTTATGTCTAGGAAAAACATGAGGATTGCGCTGGCGAAATTAATGTACTCGCCGTTTTAACACCCCGTGGAACCAAAACCGCCACTCTTCATATTTTGGGTGTTCGCATGTTTTTTTATACCTACATTCAATTCTATGAGGAATTTCGAACTCAATAAAATAATTGTTCATGTTCAAAACCTACTGCACTATGTACAAATTTACACTTGAAGTCAAGCTTCAAATTCAAAACTGCCTCTCTTTTAAACCTATTGAGAGTACCTAGGTACATTGTAATGTGAAATTGATTAATACCGTAAAATCACGAATGATGAAGAGTGGCGGGTTTGACCCCTCATGTAGTTATACAAAACCCTTGAATTCATCTGTTTTACATACATAATACTGTTTATAAAATGTGGTTCCTCGCCAATCTTGGATTTGTCTTTTGGGAAAACACTAGAAACATTTGTCTTGCTAGGGCGAATCGCGTATTGTTTAAATAAAGGTATATTATGTTTTATTTGTTGTTTTAATATTCATTTGACATTGAATGAAACGTTTTACCACAATAATGTTCAATCTAATTTTGAGAGGTATTAAGGTAAGTACAATACCAGTATGTAGGGTGTATACACTATAGTATAGGTGGATATTACGTATGGAATGAAATGAAATGTCGGCTACAATGAACTGGACGGAAAATACGAACTATTTACATAGGTAGCCGTTTCAGCCGACGTTTCATTCAGTGCGGTGGTATCAATCCGAGCGGGTTAAACCCTACCACCTAGTAGTAGGTAAGGTAAGAAGGGAGTGGACCTACATGCAGTTTTACGTGGAATCCGAACCACGGTCAGCCTCCAACGGTCGGGCGGTCACCCATCCATCGACTGACCGCGCCCAGGTGTGCTTATGATCCGACCGACAGTCGACCAACCGCACCACTGAGCTACCGAGGCTGACTATTGTGCTGTAATTTACCAGAGTTCTTGCAGCACAACACCGATTACTCTGCTTACCCCGATTGTCGGGATATACAGCGTGTGTAATGTATTAGATGTGTATGTTTAGAAGGTTTTCTGTTGCTTAATAAATAATCAACGTTATAAACATATACATATGTGTAAATAAAAGTTTTGTATATAAAAAATAATCCTGGTGATCTCAAGTCCTATGTTCATAATTATTCAACTAGGCACAAGGACACTATTATACAAAAAAGTCACAATACACAGAAAAAAAAAATTGGTATTTAATAGTATAAATATTTTCAATAAGCTACCAAAAGAGTTACGAGAGAACAAATTGGGACATAAACAAATTTAAATTACAGCTCAATACTTGGCTACAAGGAAAAACATTATATGATTTAAATTATTTAAATATTTTTACAATTATTTCAAATTATTGTTATGGGAATACCATTTATTTATTATAAGAATTTTTATGTATAATGACGATGCCTCAAGATCACAATTTTAATTGTTTGATAATGTGTGCTAATAAATAGATTTGATTTCATTTATGTCCATTTTCTACATTTAAAATCTACATCTAGTCTAATATTGGATGTAGGAGGTAATCTCCGAAAATGCTCATCCGATTTCAAATATTCTTTGATCATGATTTAGAATGGACCTTTCAGGATAGACATTAGTGATGTTATGCTTAGCATTAGCAAAATGAATTCATAATGAATACACTTACATTCATGATGAATAAAAATGAATGTTAACGCTAAGCAATAAACACAATAGAAACATAAATCACAACATGTAGGAAAATAAATCAGTAAACATTTCAGTTCAATAATACCTATCAATTAATTTTTTTTTTTTTTTATATAGAAAGCGCGACATGTGGCTCCGGGCCACCCATAAGGTGTCTATTATTCATTATTAGTTAAAATGCTCGTTCATTCATTCACACCCTTCAGTCAATTCGCACTACATTCATTGTCATAATGAAGTGTGAGCTCATTGCATTTCATGAACTGTCGAGCGATGTTTTTCGCATTCGCATTAGCATTCAACGTTAGCATGCTATGGGTGTAAGACTAGCAAGTGAATTAAAATGAATGTTTTTTCGCATTAATTAACAAGACTAATGGACATAGGCTATGCGAGCTAAACCGCGGGAAAAAGCTAGCTTTCTATATTTCCGTCGCAACATTGATGTAAAATTTCAGGAGTCCGGCAACGAAATGAGTATGACACAGAAGTTGGCATCCGAGCTCTTGTCTAAGGAGGAAGCCGCCACGAAAATGCAGCGTGAAATAAGAGACTTGACCAAAAACTGCAAACTAAAGTGAGCAGCTAAATATTTTAATTATTAGGTTTCCGTATCCGTCGCACGTGACCCTATTACTGAGCCTACGCCGTCTGTCTGTCTGTCTGTCTGTCTGTCCGTCTGTCTGTCCGAGGACTGTCTCTCTTGAAACGTTATAGGTAGCCCGTTGACATTTTCACAGAATATGTGTTATTTATTATGGTCGATATAACAACAAATAACAAAAAAATAACATACATAACATAACAAAAAAAGTGAAAAAATCACGTGGTCCCCATACAAGAAACTATAAAGTGTATGCGCGCCACCTACCGAAAATTGTATGAAGCATTTTAACTAATCCATAGGTGGCGTGAGTGGCGCTGACCATGACATGGCGATACGGAATCCTCGGTGCCCGAACTTGACTCGTACTTGGCCGGTTTTTTTATTTGATAGGATATCGGCCATAATAACACATATTTGATGAAAATTTCTTCCGCACGTTCAATTCTCATCATGGATGGATACTTTTAAACGCTAATTTCTCACTCGCATATTGAGCCATCTAACGCAAGCATAATTCATTTTGAAAGGAGCTTATAAGCTCCTTTGGTCAATGAAATGTTTTTTCAGGAATAATGAGTATGAGAAAGGCTTATCTATATCTATTATTATTATAGATAAGTGCAATATAAAATATTATAAATTAACGTTCTCTCGCACTCAGCGAGCGCAAGGTGGAACAATACTCGCTACACCTGAAAGATCTTCAGCTGTACCACGTGGCGGTGGCGGCGGCGACGGCGTCGATCGAATCGGACAGCGCGCACGATGTTGACCCGATCGATCTGCAGGAGGAGGTATGCTCGCGCGGCGTTTTTGGACACCTTCACTTTGCCACATAGAACACTGAAAAGACAATTATATATTTTTTTATAATTTTTTTTTATACATTTTTTATTTTTTATTTATTTTTTATTTTGAATAATGATTGAATTTGTCACACTATAGAAATATAATAGTTGATAAAAACTACAAGGTCAAGAGATAAATTTAACTAATTTAACTAATACATTGTTGTTGTTGTTGTTGTTGTTGTTTTGGTTTGGGGTTGGCTCTAGGCCTGCAAACTAATCCTGCTTGGTTGGGGACTTTCGTGCAAAAACCCCGCAGTGTCCAGCTACCCCAGCCAGCCTATGTCTTCCATGAAAGCCACAAGCCGACCGGGGTGTCTGCAGGCCGCTTATCCCTTAGTCGCCTTTTACGACATGCACGGGGAGAGATGCAGTGGGACTATTCTTATTAAGTACCGACCCCACACAGTACTAACTAATACATTATAAATAATACCTAGTTAAAAATACACGCAGCTTCGCCATAAGTGAGGGTGTATTTGCATGTGTGTGTGTGTGTGAGTGAGAGTTTGTATATATTGTATGATCGGAGGTTCCGTCAATGTCAACAGAACAATTTCCCAGCTCTTACTTTTCGCAGTTGATGAACATGCGCATGAGTCTCGTGGAGCTGGTGCACCAGAACGAAGATCTGATGGAGCAGCTGCGGCTGAAGGAGGCCGCGCTGGAGCAGCAGGAGCGAACGGCGCGCGCGCAGACGAAAGTGATAAAAGTGCGAGAGGAGCTCATCAACATGCTGCAAAACAAGGAGACGGAACAGAACGAGGAGTTGGTGACGCTACAAAATGATCTCGAAGAGCGTATGAAGATTGTGGATGACGTTAGTACGCGAAACACTTTTACGTTCTATCTAAGTAATTTTGTGGCAAATTCTGTAATAGGTCCTTCCTTACCTAAGAGGCGTAACGTGACGAGAACTACGTCGATGCACCGCATCGTATAAATACGCTCATTTTGATGTTGTAAAGAATGTATGCTTGCTGCATTCAAAGACTTCTATTGTCCATTACTACGTGGCGGCAGGCTCAAATTGTAGCCGACTGGGTTCGTACCATCGTACTGGACGGAAGATGGACGCCTTGACTGTGTTTTGGTCTAATCCAGTATAGAAAAAATGCAAAGGGAAGTCTTCCGTATGTGGCATCTGCGTAATCGGAGGTGATATCGGCTGGTTTACCATACTGGATTGCATAAAAAAGCCGGCCAAGCGCGAGCCTAACTCGCGCACTGAGGGTTCCGTATCGCCATGTCATGGCGATGGCGTGTTATGAAATGCTTCATATTAGTTAAATGTCATGATTAATTAAAATGCTTCATAATCTATTCCGTAGATGGCGCGCGCTTACACTTTTTGGTTTCTTCTATGGGAACCCCCGTGAATTTTTGACTTTTTGTTATTTTTATTGTTGTTATATCGACCATAATAACTATAACACATATTCTGTGAAAACAACGGGCTACCTATTACGGTTCAAGAGATGCAAGAGACACAGCCCTCGGGACAGACGGACGGGCTGACAGACAGACAGACAGACGCGTAGGCCGTAGTAATAGGGTCCCGTATACGGAACCCTAAAAAAGCCTATTTCCCAAATAATTTCGTTTTTATAGTGGGTTGAAGGTTTCATTGGTGTAATGAAATCGCAACTGAAAGTCAAATTACAGGCAAACGAGCAGATCGCGGCCAAAGCGAAGGAGATTCAGGAGTTGTTCTCGTCGGTGGAGAGCAAGCAGCAAGAGATCCACCGGCGGGAGAAGATCATCCGCGCGCTGGAGGAGCAGCTGCGGCGCGCGCAGGCGCAACGCACGCGGCAGGAGGAGAAGATCGCAGCGCTCGAGCACGAGCTGGTTGAGAGCGGGGCGAGACGTCGCCCGCAGGACAAGTAATTATAATATCTCACTATCTACTTACTTGTCCCCTTTCCACGCACATTTATTAATACTTCCTTTCGCCATCTAGGGACGTTTGGTAGTTTGTATGGCTCTTGATTCGTGTCTTCTTTACTGGGGGACCAGGGTTACTCACAATATTCTGCAGCATTCACACACATTTATTACTTCTTTCTGTCGGCCTCTAGGGATGTTCGACAGTTTGTAGGGTTCTTGATTCGTGTCTTGTTAAGTGGGAAACCAGTGTCCCTCACAATTCTTCTGCAGCATCTACTCCACGCACACTACTTTCTGTCGCCGTCTAGGGGCGTTTGGTAGTTTTTATGGCTCTTGATTCGTGTCTTCTTTACTGGGGGACCAGGGTTACTCACAATATTCTGCAGCATTCACACACATTTATTACTTCTTTCTGTCGGCCTCTAGGGATGTTCGACAGTTTGTAGGGTTCTTGATTCGTGTCTTGTTAAGTGGGAAACCAGTGTCCCTCACAATTCTTCTGCAGCATCTACTCCACGCACACTACTTTCTGTCGCCGTCTAGGGGCGTTTGGTAGTTTTTATGGCTCTTGATTCGTGTCTTGTTTAGTGGGGAACCAGTGTCTCTCACAATTCTTCTGCAGCATCTACTCCACGCACATATATTACTACTTTCTGTCGCCATCTAGGGGGTTTTGTAGTTTGTATGGCTCTTGATTGGTGTCTTGTTTAGTGGGGGACCAAGGTCACTCACAATTCTTCTGCAGCATCTAGTTCACGCACACTACTTTCTGTCACCATCTAGGGGCGTTTGGTAGTTTATAAGGCTCTTGATTCGTGTCTTGTTTATTGGAGAACTAGTGTCCCTCACAATTCATCTCCAGCATCTACTCTACGCACATTTACTACTTCTTTCTGTCGCCATCTAGGGACGTTTGGTAGTTTGTATGGCTCTTGATTCGTGTCTTCTTTAGTGGGGGACAAAGGTCACTCACAATTCTTCTGCAGCATTTACTCTACGCACACTAGTTTCTGTCGCCATCTAGGGGCGTTTGGTAGTTTGTATGGCTTTTGATTCGTATCTTGTTAAGTGGGAAACCAGTGTCCCTCACAATTCTTCTGCAGCATCTACTCCACGCACATTTATTACTTCTTTCTGTCGCCATCTAGGGACGTTTGGTAGTTTGTATGGCTCTTGATTCGTGTCTTGTTTAGTGGGGGACCAAGGTCACTCACAATTCTTCTGCAGCGTCTATTTCACGCACACTACTTTCTGTCACCATCTCGGGGCGTTTTGTAGTTTGTATGGCTCTTGATTCGTGTCTTGTTTAGTGGGGAACCAGTGTCCCTCACAATTCTTTTGCAGCATCTACTTGTGCTGTGTTGTCTTGGGGTAACTTGTAGCATCTCAGTTTCCGTTCAGAGATTGCAGTGCCCATGAGATGACGAGCCAGGATGTTGGATTATTTGACTCTTATAATACTTATTCTGAGCCAGGATTTCATCATTAACAGTTGGGGCATTCACGTCTTGGTGCAGTAGCTCATTGGTGACAAGCCAAGTAGCATCTGTTATACCTATACATAATATTATTAATTTAGCATATAGCTATTTATCTTTTAACTTTACTGTTTCACCATCTCACACTCACAACCCTCTTGTCATCTTCGTAATATGAGTTGCTCAATAAATATTATTTTTGTTTCAGAAAATTCCTCTTCTTCTGAAAACACCTTGGTTACACCATAAAATTAATATTTAGGATCTTTTTATTGTCATTTGTCTACATGTGTTCGAAAGTGGGTGTTGAAAATGTTGAGTTAATATAGATGCAGTTGTTTTTGTGAAAAACTGAATTGTTATTTTTATTTCGTAATTCGCTTTTGCCCGCGGCTTCGCTCGCGGGAAATTCGTGTTTAAAAAGAAGAAAGTAAATAAGCCCGCTGCCGTACCTTTATTTCGGCACGCGGAACAATTCGGTTTGTATGAGAGCCACATCTCAACGTAACCGAAACCTAATTTTATTTAACCTATCCTGTGTCACGTGTAGTTAAATGAGCTTGTACTAAGTTTCATGGAATTCGGATGACCGGTTTAAGAGTTATGTAGGAACATATATTATATGTACATACAGAAAATATTTCTAAAAATCGTCAATTTAGTTTTAGTAGGTATCATACTTAGAGTATACAAACGAAATATCTCATAAAACAATGTAACTTACTTCATGACCTTCACTTACAGAAGTATTATTAGTATTGATATCGCCAGGTCCTCGTGGTCCCACCAACTAGTCCCACTGGAGATCTGGGATCAAGAGGGCATGCATAATATTCTTAATAAGGTTGAGGAGAATGGTGGTTTTATTTTTGGCTTGTCGACTGCCCATCACCCATCTTAATTTGACCCTATATTACTAATTACCATGACCAGTGCTTTGATGAAGCGGCATTTGTTTTAATGCATTCAATCTGGGTGGCTGTGCTCAACCTCATAAATTACACTAGCTGTCCAATCAATTCGTCTTCACAATATCTAATTTAAATGAAATTTTTCAGCTACCGAGACGATTAGTATTCTATAGGCGAACACGATTCGAAGTTTAATCACTGACTACGTGACTTCGCGGGCCGCCGTCGACAGAGCTTACGAAAATTATCTGAAAATGTAGATACGACTATAGTACCCTGTCAAAGTAGCTAGAATCTTGAACGCCCTCAAAATCACTCGATTTGACGAAATATTTTCACTACGATATGGTTCTACAAATGTGTATTTTGTACTTTGTAGACGGTTGTACAGACAAACACACTAAGGAATTGGCAGTGAAGAAGACTGAATACGAAAGAATGTCATCGGAACTCCGACATTGGATGTATGACCGTTTGACCGTTTAAACTGGCCGTGGTTCGGATTCCACCTAAAAGTGTTTAGGTCTCTTTTTTTATGGAAACTGACACGGTTGGCTACATCACCTACTACATCCGTGATGTCAGCCCATAACACCTTGGTGAACTAGGTACCATGTCAGTGGTTCCCTTCGGTCGTGCCGGCTACACTAAACTGGACGGAAACCACGAACTATTTAAATAGCCGTTTCAACATACCTTTCATTCAGTGCGGTGGTATCAACCCGGATGGGTTAAACCCTACCACCTAATAAGGTAATGAGGAAAGGGACCTACAGTTTATCGTAGAATCCGAGCTACGGTCAGCCTCCAAACGGTCGAACGGTCACCCATCCATCCACTGACCGCGCCCAGGTGTGCTTATGATCCTATCGACAGTCGAACGACCGCACCACTGAGCTACCAAGGCTGACAGTCCTTTTAAATTTTAATATGTTTTTATGGAAAGCGTCGCCGAGCTACTCATAAGGTATCTAACGACGCCGACGGACATTCCGTCGTATTTGAGTTTGCGAACGCCATGCCGGCCTGACAGGTGCCTATTCACGCCCATCTTGAAAAAACCGAGACTGTACTTGGTGCACGTATTTTCACATCAATATTACGTCAACGAAATTATTTCTGCGAAAGAACGAAACTAATGCGAAACAGTCGGGATTTCGCACAAAACAAAATCGTCTTAGCATTCGCTGAGGCATCAACTCAGCTCAGCGGAGTTGCATGGAGAGAGGTACCCAGAACCGGCATAGCCATACTTTGTATGTATGTATGTATATATTCTTTATTGAACACCAATTTATACAAATTAGGCAAAACAGGCGAGCTTAATGCCGCGAGGCATTCTAGTCTAACTAACCTTTGGGATGTGGGAGAAGTATATGCAGGCGAACAAGTATAGTTTGTGGCAATTTATTAAGCAGTAAAGCATTATGATAAACTACAAACTAATACCACGTAAATACGCATATATATGTATATAATAGACATACATATTATGAACATTAGTCAGTGGTACTTTTGTTCAAAACCATCAACATGAGAGAGAAGAGGGGAGTTAAGATAATACAATATAAATGTATTTACTTCAGTAAGCAATGCATAAGTTTACCTAGTTAGAAACAGTTAGTCGGTATGCACTCTATTTAAAGAAGACAAAACGTGAGTAGCCAAGTTTGATAGAACTAAGGATTATGAGATTTTAGTACCAACTTGCCTGATAGAGGCGGTGCATCTTTAATCAAATATTGACTTACTTGTAGGCAACGAAATGCGTTTGGAGCTCGTTTCGTTGTATACACGTTATTTCATAAATGGTGGTACCGGTATTTCATAAACGGTGGCCTGGCACCGAGGTCTCCTTAGCAAGCTTCCAGCCTACGGAGGTGTTTCCTCATCCCTTTTCAATTGGATCGCCAGCTTCTTGGGAGGCCGATTCATTTTTGTAACCGTCGACGGTGCAAGATCAGTGTATTTCCCAATAAACGCTGGCGTTCTACAGGGCTCGGTGCTGTCGCCTACATTATTTCTGTTATTTATTAACTATTTACTGTGTTTAGATAACACATTCACAGTTGTGCAGACGACAACACCGCAGACAAGGGTTACGCTAAAGAATGGACTGCTAGAGAGGTGCGCATTGATGAAGCTCGAAGTCAATTGAAAGAGTATGTGTCTAACGATGCCCACAGATATTGTAGTTCAGTTGCACGTGGTAGAACCAACCAACGTGCGGCAGCGAGTGGTCGAGTGGTTTGTGCGTCGGCATCTCTTGCGAGAGGTCCGAGATTCGAATCCAACAGGCGTGTACTAATGAGTAATTTCTGATTTGAAAAAAATTAAGTGCACACCTTCACCCACTGCTCCGTGGTTCGGATTATATGTAAAAATTTAGGTCCACCGGGTTGACTGGAGGAAATTGCCTAAGGCAATAAGTCCGCCCTCGCCACACATTAAGTGGCATAAACATTAATGTAACACTGTGTAGGTATGTATTTGTAAATTTAGCGTTTATTTCACCTCATCGAAAACTGATGCTTGTTACATACATATACCTACATACATACCACACACGCTGTATCCCGACAATTTTTTTTTTTTTTTTTTTTTTTTATGGAACCTGACACGGTTGGCTACATCACCGTCAACATTCGTGATGTCAGCCCATAACACAGGGTGAACTAGGTGCCATGTCAGTGCTTCCCTTCATTTCATGTCGGCTACACTAAACTGGACGGAAAACACGAACTATTTACATAGCCGTTTCGACCGACGTTTCGTTCAGTGCGGTGGTACCAACCCGGCCGGGATAAACCCTACCACCTAGTAAGGTAAGAAGGGAAGGGACCTACAGTTTAACGTGGAATCCGAACCACGGTCAGCCTCCAACGGTCGAGCGGTCACCCATCCAATCACTGACCGCGCTCAGCGTTGCTTAATAACAGTTGACTAACCAACCGCGCCACTGAGCTACCGAGGCTGACGAATTTTCTTATCCCTTAGTCGACTTTTACGACATGCGACGGGGAGAGATGCAGTGGGGCTATTCTTTTTAAGTACCGACCCCACACAGTACAAGGGACAATAAGGGTAAGCAGAGCAATCGGTGTTGTTCTGCAAGAACTCTGGAAAATTACAACACAACATCGACCACCACGTTTAGCAAAGTATTCGGACAAGATAACTATCAAGCAGCAAGTAACTTACTTTTCGCCTTAAAGGCGAAAAGACCCACCTGCTGCACGACTCGGTGGAAGGGCCGTGCCAAGGTGAGAGGTGGCAAGCCTGTCGCCCTTTAGAACGGCATCTCGTCCTTATCTCTCAGTCGCCTTTTACGACATGCACGGGGAGAGACGCAGTGGGACTATTCTTTTTAAGTACCGGCCTCACATAGTACTGATGCTTGTTCCACGTGTTTAATTCTACGTCAGAGTTGGGAACAAACGTAAGAATCGACTATGAAGTGGAATGCGCGTCGTTAGTTGACTTTTCTGAAGTTCGCTTTCGCTGAGGAGGACCCGACGTCTAACGACGCGCACTTAGAGATCACTATGAATATAGCGGGGAAACTACCTGGAGTTTACTTTATTTTCTCGAATTGAAATGTCTGCGGGGTTTAATTTTATTATTTTTTTTTTCAGGTAATCAACAGCACAAGTTATACCAATTATACACTTAGGCCCACTTGCACCAACACGAATTTAACGATATAAACCAGTTTAACTTGTTAAGCTAGTACCCGTTGACTGTGGGAACCGCGTTTAAATCCATAACTCGCTACTTAACTCTAAATTCGTGTTGGCGCAATTGGGCCTTAGAATGAACACTTATGATGGCCTATTAAAGTTTTCCATAAGGGATTACATTAATTACGGGGTAGGCAACATAACATATGGAAATATAAGAAAAAATAAATAAAATACAAATAAACTGGTTATGAATGCATGAGTGGGTGATACTTATTCGCTCATCAATGTCTTTATAATCTCAATTCTGAATTTTGATCTAGATAAGTGAAAGATGTCAGTATCAGTAAATAGATCAATGAAGTTACGTACAATTCTAGTGAAAACTGAGTCCTAAGCATAGTTGGTGTGGTGTGCGGGCTCGTGGAGGAGAGCTGTGTGACGTGTACGACGCTGTGGGACGTTTAGTCCCACAATCCCCACTAGTTCAGTGTTATCCAAGCGTCCGCGCACCACATCAAATAGCAAGGTAGTATCTGCTAAGAGTATCCTCTCTTCAAGGGTAAGTATTTCAAAATATACATACATTACTAGCGTCACGCCTGTTTCCCGGTGGGGTAGGCAGAGACAACGGATCTCCGCGTGACACGATCCTGACACACCTCTGCACCGCCTCTTCCACTCGCATAATGTTTTTCATGCATGCTCGTCGGTTGCGGGTACTACGCACTTGACCCTTTTTGAGCACATGCCCGATCTGGTCAAGGTCGACTCTTCCCGACTCATCCACTCACATTTTTATTCATAAATTTCTTTCGTTAGTCTCCTATCATCCATTTTTCCAACATGTGGGGTTTAATATATTTTATGTAATTCGGTATGGGTGGGTGAGTCAAAGGGGCCGTAGCACATGCCTCGGTAGCACACACCTGGGCGCGGTCAGTGCTTGAATGTGTAGCCGCTCGAACGTTGGAAGCTGACCGTGGTTCGGATTCCACGTAAAACTGTAGCCCCCTTCCCTTCTTACCTCACTAGGTGGTAGGGTTTTACACGCCCTGTTGATACCAACACACTGAATTAAAGGTCAGTCGAAGCGGCTATGTAAATAGTTAGCGTTTTATGTCCAGTTCAGTGTAGCCGGTACGACCAAAGGGAAGCACTGACATGGCACCTAGTTCACCAAGGTATTATGGGCTGGGCTGAGAGATAGTAGGTAAGGTAGCCAATTATGATAGGCTAAAAAAATATAAATTTGAATTTATCATGTTGATATCAACCATGTCTAATTCTATAAAAAACTCAAAGTTTCTTTCTGAGATTGTAATAGTATTTCTTTGTAACGTGTGGGGCCAGTAATTTAAAAGAATAGCCCCACTGCATCTCTCCCCGTGTATGTCGTAAAAGGCGACTAAGGTATATGACTCCCTTTTTATATTACTAGGTGGTAGGGTTTAACCCGCCCGGGTTGGTACCACCGCACTGAATGAAAGGTCTGTCGAAACGGCTATGTACCTAAATAGTTAGTGTTTTACGTGTAGCCGGCACGACCGAAGGGAAGCACTGACGTGGCACCTAATTCACCATGGTATTATGGGTCGACATCACGGATGTAGTAGTTAAGGTAGCCAATTATGTGACAATATTAGGTGACAATTATGTCAGCCTCGATAGCTCAGTGGTGCAGACAGTCAACTGTCGCTATTGAATGTTAAGCAACGCTGGGCGCGGTCAGTACTTGGATGGGTGACCGCTGACCGTTGGAGGCTGACCGAGGTTCGGATTCTTCGTAAAACTGTAGGTCCCTTCCCTCCTAATCTTACTTGGTGGTAGGGTTTAACCCGCCCTGGACGGTTGGTACCACCGCACTGAATGAAACGACGACGGTCAAAACGGCTATGTAAATAGTTTGTGTTTTCCGACCAGTTCAGTGTAGCCGGCACGATCAAAGGGGGAAGCACTGACATGGCACCTAGTTCACCCGGTGTTATGGGCTGACATCACGGACGTTGTAGGTGATGAAGCCAACTGTGTCAGTTTCCATAAAAAAAAAAAATAAAAAAATTATGATAGGCTAAAAAGTTTTTTTTTTATGGAAACTGACACGGTTGTTATGAATCAAATCAATCAATCTATCATATTCTTTCTGAGATGGTCTAACTCGCGTACTTTATTATTTATCTCTTTATTTCAGCCAACAAGGGCCATATTGAAAATACATAATTAAATGTCTTAACCTAAGAAGTAAAATTACTTTTTCACCACTTGTGTTTGTACGGGTAATAGAGACCCGGCGGGTGGCCGAGTGGCTTGGGCATCGGCTTCTCATTCGAGAGGTCCCAGGTACGAATCCAGTCGGCGTGTACCAATGTGTTTTTTCTGACGAAAAAAATTACGTGCATACCTACATCTGCTGCTTCACCGTTCGGAACCGGTGTAAAACTGTATTTCGCTTCCCTTGCCCCTTACTAGATGGTAGGCTCAAATTGTAGCCGACTGGGTTGGTACCACCGTACTAGATGTAAGATGGCCGCATAGCAGCCTCGGCTGTGTTCTCCTCTAGTCCAGTATAGCCAGCAATCCAGGGAAGTCTCCGGTATGGCACCTACCTTCTCGGAGGTGATATTGGCTGGTCGGAGCATGCGCTTTGGCCCCTCCGACTCAGCCACCCATATCGGATTACATAAAAAAAACCATATACCTCATATCCAGTCACTGTGACTATGAATGTGACAGTGAACTGGAGAGCTTCGCGACCCGCTAAGGGGTGGATGGGGTGAATGGGGTAAGACGTGCCGGTTGGTTAGGGGAGGAAACTTCACTTCTCGCCGCCTCGTGCGACCTCACGTCTTGGTGTTCACGCGCGCGCGTACATTCCTATCTCAATCAGCGCTACGGGTGATAGGTCGACACTTATAAATTCGGAATAAAATTTGAAATCCCTTACTTAAATCTTCTTATATACTAGGTGGTAGGGTTTAACCCGCCCGGGTTGATACCACCGCACTGAATGAAAGGTCGGTCGAAACGGCTATATAAATAGTTTGTGTTTTCCGTCCAGTTCAGTGTAGCCGGCACAACCGAAGGGAAGCACTGACGTGGCACCAAGTTCACCCGGTGTTATGGGCTGACATCACGGATGTTGTAGGTGATGTAGCCAACCGTGTCAGTTTCCATAAAAAAAATTTAAAAAAACCCGTGTGAGCGTCTAAAAGGGAATACGGAAGTCCACTTTTCTCATACACCAGGGGAAGTCTCTTTCCAACTCGTAAATCTTGCATTACCATTTTAACATTTTTGTGTGTAAAAGATATTATAAATATCTTTGTCCATAAGTTACCTTTTTTTCGTTATTTCATTTTAAATGAAGTATATTTAATTATAAAAATGTGAAAATATAGCAATTTAAGGCCTTTCATATTATTTTATATGGAAAACCATTTTCATGCATGCATTTTGTATATATTATCGTGTATTTCAGTGCTAAAGTACATTTTGAATAAAAACAAAGCCAATTCAATGTGTGCGTACTATATTGAATGTTGCTATATAAATCTCAAAAGTGGCTTTATCTTGACATCTCTCATATTATGTTCCTGGTCAGGCTTTATAAGTTTGTTTTTGCATAACATGTAATAAAATCATCTGCTCAAGTCTACACTATAATATTATAATTATATAATATTATAAAGAGGCAAAGTTTGTAAGTTTGGGCGTAGGAGGTAACCTGCGAAAATACTCGTTGGATTTCAAAAATTATTTGACCAATATTTAGATTTGAGGCAAAAGTTAGAATTCGATAAAATAAAGTTTGTGCAGCCAAGGACATTTAAATAAAAAAAATTACAATGTACTTGTCAACATAAACTATGAATCCCCTTCCGCCGCCCACCTCAGTAGATCGATGCGCGTGGCGAGAGTTCCCGCGTGGATGAGCGAGCAGCCCAAATAATTACTTACATTAACGTCCTTGCAAACAATTCTAAACAATAGAAATCGTATTGCTACACATTGCATACAATTTACTTCGTCCCGAACACGGAGCGGTCAAGCGGTAAAGGTCTTCTCTAGTATGCGAAAGTCTTTAGCGGGTGATTTCCCGCTTAAGACAAATTTAGACGAGAAGAGTAATCAAAAATTATATATTTAGATTTAATTTAATTTTCCTTGCCGTGTGGACGACCAGACGAGCTACAGTGCGAAACTACGTCAGTAATTCCCGAACGCGCTAACTTCGTGCGGTTCACATGCGACTCACGTGAACACAGCACGCATAAAACAGTATGTGCGTGTGGTCAAGTGAGGGGGCGAGGGGCGGGCGATGCCGGAGCGGGTGGAGGGAAGGATGCGTGGGACAGACTGATATGGAACAGACTGATATGGGACAGACTGATATGGGACAAACTGATATGGGACAGACTGACATGGGACAGACTGACTTGGGACAGACTCATAAGGGACAGACGGACATGGGACAGACTGACATGAGACAGACTGGTATGGGACAGACTGACATGGGAAAGACTGACATGTGACGGAATGACATGGGACAGACTGATTAAGGACAGACTGATATGGGACAGACTGATATGGGACAGACTGATATGGGACAGACTGATATGGGACAGACTGACATGGGACGAACTGACATGGGACGGACTGACATGGGACAAACTGATATGGGACAGACTGATATGGGACGACAAGGGGACTTTTTTTTTTTTTTATGGAACCTGACACGGTTGGCTACATCACCTACAACATCCGTGATGTCAGCCCATAACACAGGGTGAACTACTGAACTGGATGGAACACACGAACTATTTACATAGCCGTTTCGACTGACATTTCATTCAGCGCGGTGGTACTAACCCGGGAGGGATAAACCCTACCACCTAGTAAGATAAGAAGGGAAGGGACCAACAGTTTTACGTGGAATCAGAACCACGATCAGCTTACAACGGTCGAGCGGTCATCCATCCAAGAACTGACCGCGCTCAGGGTTGCTTAAAAACAGTCGACCGACCGCACCACTGAGCTACCGAGACTGACAAAATATTATGTACTAGATGACTAGATGTGCCCCCGCCTCCGCTCGCGTGAAAGCCGCTTTAATAGCAAATATGATCGAATCGCAAAAAAGAAGTCATCAAGAGCGAGGCCGAAGGCCGAGTTGCGTTCACCTAAATTATATATACCTAATCTCTCAAAAATGTGATCAAAAATCACTTCAGTCAGTCCGATATGCTGACTGACTGAATCGATGACCTCTCTACCGATTATAATTTCTTTGCTTACATTAACGTCCTCCCTCGTCTCCAGCGAACAGAGAACCGTTAGCGGGGTCCACTGAGGCGTAGACGATTCGGAAACATTTAATAGTGTATGAGCAGGAATTCTGAATATTCGGATATATTTTTCCATTTTCAATTTTATTTACGGGTAAAATTACTTATATTTGTAAACCTAGCATTTGCTTACGTAAAATCATTGCTTAAAAAAATCAGTAAAAACGGTTAGTGGTTTATTATGTTAAACTTTGTTTTGAAGGAAACACTCATATCATTAGACACGCTGTATCTCGATGATCGGGGTAAGCAGAGTAATCGGTGTAGTGCTGCAAGGACTCTTGCAAATGACAGCACAACACCAGCCACCACGTTTAGCAATCTATTAGAACTCTTGTTCTAATAGATTGCTATCTAACTATCAAGCAACAAGTACGGCACGAAAACCAACCTGCTATTTAGGTACAAGACTCGGTGGAAAGACCGCTCCAAGTTAACATAGGTGGCTAGCCTCTCGACCTTATACACGGCATCTTGTCCTTATCCCTTAGTAGCATTTTACGACATGCACGGGGAGAGATGCCGTGGGGCTATTCTTTTGTTTTAAGTACCGACCCCACACGGTACAGTATCGGACCCGCATGGTACATCTTTAATTTATAGGTACTATTTTTCATGTGTCATGCCTATATTTACTGTATTTACAAATCGTCTGTGAGTCCCTGAGTCACAGACGATTTGTGGGTTCGCTTAGTCTGTTTTACAGATACTATCACGGACGCTGCTCTGCGGAACTAGCATCCCTTATTCCCTGCCACCGGTCCTATCTCCGCATGACTCGTCGCAGAGAGACTCAGCACCCTTTTGTTGTTGACATTGGGCTTTTGGGAACCCATCGGTTCTCTACATAAATCGTTTCTTTGTCGCACCGCTAGAGTGTGGAACTGTCTTCCGGCGAGTGTATTTCCTGACTCCTTTAATCTGGGTGTCTTCAAGCGTCGTATTAACGGGCTAGACAGCCTAGCAACAGTTCGCAAATCTGCTGGCATGGCACCTAACTGAGCGTGGTTTCGCGAGGAGAGGTGATTTTGGCTCTGTCGACTGCACCATTGGTCTCTCAGTACAGTACCCATGCTGGTTTAAATAAAAAAATAATAATAATTTGCTGTATTCCATCATCATGTAAAACCATAGTACCTACCACGTGAAGTCGGTTGGGAAGACTATGAAAAATGTAAACAATTTATTTAATTATAAAGTACTAGATGTGCCCGCGGCTCCGCTCGCGTGAAAGCCGCTTTAATAGCAAATTTATGATTGAAGCGCAAAAAATAAATCACCAAGGACGAGGTCGAAGGCCGAGCTGCGTTCGCGTAAATTATATATACATACTCTCGCAAAGAAAGTAACCAAAAAAACGTTTAAAAACATTGCACCGACTTTAAAAAACGACTGCCTATTTACATATGTATGTATAAAGCGCCTTGTATTGTGTATTGTTGTATTGTGTATTGTATTGTGTATTGTGTCTGATTTCTTACAAACACTTCTTGATTTGATTTGATTAATCCAACCTACCCTGAAATGCAAGCAATACCACTTGTTATATCTCTCCCAGTCTGTCTAGACTTCACATTGCAGTCTACCTAATTCGCAGATGACCTAATTTCAGACAAACAACTGATTGAACTGATTTAACCTAAATTCAGGCCAGCTGAGGGTCTATTCACTACAACCAGCAGCGGTGTCCAACCAGTACACGGGCCACCTTTTTTTTATGGAAACTGTCACGGTTGGCTACATCACCTACAACATCCGTGATGTCAGCCCATAACACTGGGTGTACTTGGTGCCACGTCAGTGCTTCCTGTGCCGGATACACTGAACTGGACGGAAAACACAAACTATTTACATAGCCGTTTCGACCGACTTTCATTCAGTGCGGTGGTACTGACCCGGGCGGGTTAAACCCTACCACCTAGCAATAAGAATAACTATCAAGCAGCAAGTAAGGCACGAAGACCCACCTGCTGTATGACTCGGTGGAAGGAACGTGCCAAGGTGATAGGTGACTATCCTGTCGCCCATACGCAAAGCATCTTGTCCTTATCACTTAGTCGACTTTTACGACATGCACGGGGAGAGATGCAGTGAGGCTATTCTTTTAACGACACCACACGATATTATAATTCTCGATAATCGTACTACTGAATTGCCCTCCTAATTTCAAACCGATTGTCGGTGAATCATTAGCTATTTGTTCGTGCATCTGCTATTTGATAAACGTGAATATGTTGCCTACCTCTACCTCTACGTAAAATGTCAGGTTCGTACACGGTACACGGTCTAGCTAGACAGATAAGATTATTTATGACATGTCGAAAATTCCGCCAGTTCTAAATTCAAATGCGATGAAGAACTGACAAACAAACTTCGCAAGTCGCAATGTTTTGTTAGTACCTTTGTTAGTTAGGTTTTAATTATTTAGTTATTATTATTAACTTTTATTTCAACGTCGTCGTCGGTGTAAGCGAGGATGGCGGCGGCGTAATCGTGCGGGGCGGCGATGCGCTGCTGGCGCGGCAGACTCCACGCAAGCTGCGGTGCGTCCTCACCGCTCCCTCCTCTGGCCCGGGGCGGGGACGCCGGCCGTGTCCCTGTCTTCTGCCGTGCTGTCTTGTACAAGTCGTCACCATATTCCGGGGGTGCCGAGCGGCGGCGCTGGTGGTGGTCGCATGGTGTTACACACCATGCGAGGTGCTGTGCCGGTGGTGGTGGGGCCGCGCATACACGCGAACTCGGCTTCTTTGCCCTCAGAACTCGGTTTAAAATTTTTTCATTTGTGAGAAAAAAATTTAGCGACCTGTCACTTTGACAGCTTCTTCTTCTTATTAATATTATTAATTATATTTTTATAAATTATAAAATTAGTACCTTATATATAAGTATTATATTATATTAACACAAATAATTAATCCATACTACCACCGCTCACTAGAGCATTAATACTTGCAGCATAAACATGAATACTGAAGAATCTGACTACTCTGCCTATTTAAATTACCTATTCGTATGTAAAAAGAAGAAAGTAAATAAGCCCGCTACCGTACCATTATTTCGGCGCGCGGAACAATTCGGTTTGTATGAGAGCCATATCTTAGCGTAACTGAAATTTAATTTTATTTAGCCTATCCTATGTCACGTATTAGTTAAATGTGCTTGAACTAAGTTTCATCGAATTCAGATGATCGGTTTAAGAGTTATGGAGGAACATACATTCATACAGAAAATATTTCTAAAAATCGTCAAGTATCATACATAGAGTCTACAAACGCAATATTTCATGAAACAACAACGTGACATACTCTGTGACCTTCCCTTACAGGTTTATTATAGTACTAGCTGAGCCCGCGGCTCCGCTCGCGTGAAATTCATATTCCAAAGAAGAATGTAAGTAACTAAGGGCGAGGCCGAAGGCCGAGCTGCTTTCAGGTAAACGATAACCTTTCTCAAATAAAGGAAGTAAATAAGGGCGAGGCCGAAGGCCGAGCTGCGTTCAGGAAGACGATAAACCTTCTGGAAGAAATGAAGGAACTAAGTGCGAGGCCGAAGGCCGAGCTGCGTTCAGGTAAACCAAAAACCCTCTTCCGCCTTCGGGCCTCGCCCTTAAAGACTTCCTTTATTCGATAGAATATAATATCGTTTACTCAATCTATTTATTTCATATAAATAAAAAAGTAATACTAATAACTGAAGAATTAAACCTACCTAACAAACATTAAAATAACTATCAAAACGGGCATTTTCAAATGTTCTTAGATCACTTGCGGCATTACCCCGCTGGATGGCAAGGCTTACCCTTTGAATGAAGTACATAAGCCCTTGATGGCGGGACACCAGTTGCGTCAACCAGCTCAAGCCTCTTTTGGCTTCACTGCTCCACGGACCGAGGGTTTCAACCGCAAACGCAACAAATTCGCAATCTTGAATTATATTTCTATATTTGCTGCGTTTGAGGCTCTCCGCCCCAGCCTCGGCCGCACCAGCCGCTCTTGAAGATGTCCTAACGTGACTTGGAGCCAATGTGAGAACAAAAGTGGCGTCCCACATCAAAGAACTACCCTTAGTCCATGGCACTAAGGTGATAGCATCGGGCCTCTTGCCATCCAGCCGGGAATAACCGCGAGGTTCTAGGATGCACGGTATATTTGCCGTTAGAAGCGTGGACTTTATAATAAAATTTAAATTAAATTAACTCAATCTTAATATTAATTAACTTTATTCCAGATGGTTTAGCTTCTTCCTGAACGCAGCTCGGCCTTCGGCCTCGCCCTTAGTTACTTGCTTTCTTCGAGATGGTTTATCATTTGTCAGAACGTAGCTCGGCCTTCGGCCTCGCCTTAGTTGCTTACTTTCTTCAAGATGGTTTAGCTTCTTCCTGAACGCAGCTCGGCCTTCGGCCTCGCCCTTAGTTACTTGCTTTCTTCGAGATGGTTTTTCAATTATCCGAACGTAGCTCGGCCTTCGGCCTCGCCTTAGTTACTTACTTTCTTCAAGATGGTTTAGCTTCTTCCTGAACGCAGCTCGGCCTGCGGCCTCGCCCATAGTTACTTACTTTCTTCGAGAAGGTTTATGGTCTTCCAGAATAGAGCTCGGCCTTCGGCCTCGCCCTTAGTTACTTACTTTCTTCAAGAATGTTTTTCTTCTTCCTGAACTCAGCTCCGCCTTCCGCCTCGCCCTTAGTTACTTTCATCGAGAAAGATTATCGTTTACGTGAGCGCAGATCCGCCTTCGGGCCCGCCTTTAGTTACTTACTTTCTTTTTTTTAAATACGAATTTCACGCGAGCGAAGCCGCGGGCAACAGATATACAAATTTTATTGCACCAATGACAGCGACATAACTTCGACTTTCAATTATTATTTTTATTTATCAAACAATTTGTCACCGGCCAGCTCACGTCGAGATGACAGTTCTCCGTTGTCAACATGACATTTAAAATAGTTTTTTACCTTTACTTTGGATTACGTGATTTTTATTATATTTTTGAACTAGCTTTTGCCCGCGGCTTCGCTCGCGGGAAATTCGTATTTCAAAGGAAGAAAGTAAGTAACTAAGGGCGAGCTGGGTTCAGGTAAACGATAAACCGTCTCGAAGAAAGTGAGTAACTTTTTGAGGCCGAAGGCGGAGTTGCGTTCAGGAAGACGATAAACCTTCTCGAAAACAGTAAGTAACTATGGGCGAGGCCGAAGGCCGAGCTGCGTTCAGGAAAAGGATAAGCCATCTTTAAGAAAGTAAGTAACAAAGGGCGAGGCCGAAGGCCGAGCTGCGTTCAGGAAGAGGATAACCTTTTCGAAGAAAGTAAGTAACTATGAGCGGGGCCGAAGGCCGAGCTTCGTTCAGGATGAGGGTAAACTTTTCGAAGAAAGTAAGTAACAGAGGGCGAGGCCGAAGGCCGAGCTGCGTTCAGGAAAACTGAACCTTCTCGAAGACAGTAAGTAACTATGGGCGAGGCCGAAGGCCGAGCTTCGTTCAGGAAGAGGATAACCTTTTCTAAGAAAGTAAGTAACAGAGGGCGAGGCCGAAGGCCAAGCTGCGTTCAGGAAGACGATAAACCTTTTCGAAGATAGTAAGTAACTATGGGCGAGGCCGAAGGCCGAGCTGCGTTCAGGAAGAGGATAAACCATCTTTAAGAAAGTAAGTAACAAAGGGCGAGGCCGAAGGCCGAGCTGCGTTCAGGAAGAGGATAACCTTTTCGAAGAAAGTATGTAACTATGGGCAAGGCCGAAGGCCGAGCTGCGTTCAGGATGAGGGTAAACTTTTCGAAGAAAGTAAGTAACAGAGGGCGAGGCTGATGGCCGAGCTGCGTTCAGGAAAACGATAAACCTTCTCGAAGACAGTAAGTAACTATGGGCGAGGCCGAAGGCCGAGCTGCGTTCAGAAAGAGGATAACCTTTTCGAAGAAAGTAAGTAACAGAGGGCGAGGCCGAAGGCCGAGCTGCGTTCAGGAAAACGATAAACTTTCTCGAAGACAGTAAGTAACTATGTGCGAGGCCGAAGGCCGAGCTTCGTTCAGGAAGAGGATGACCTTTTCGAAGAAAGTAAGTAACTTTAGAGGATGACCTTAAGTTATGACCTAAACTTAAGAGGATGACCTTTTCGAAGAAAGTAAGTAAGTAGAAAGAGGTCGAGGCCGAAGGCCGAGCGAAGAAGACGATAAATTCTCGAAGACAGTAAGTAACTATGGGCAAGGCCGAAGGCCGAGATGTGTTCAGGAAGAGGATAAACCTTTTCGAAGAAAGTAAGTAACAAAGAAGTTACTTTCTTCGAGAAGATTTATGGTCTTCCTGTACGCAGCTCGGCCTTCGGACTCGCCCTCTGTTACTTACATTCTTCGAAAAGGTTATCCTCTTCCTGAACGCAGCTCGGCCTTCGGCCTCGCCCTTTGTTACTTACTTCTTAAAGATGGTTTATCCTATTCCTGAACGCAGCTCGGCCTTCGGCCTCGCCCATAGTTACTTACTGTCTTCGAGAAGGTTCAGTTTGCCTGAACGCAGCTCGGCCTTCGGCCTCGCCCTCTGTTACTTACTTTCTTCGAAAAGTTTACCCTCATCCTGAACGAAGCTCGGCCTTCGGCCTCGCCCATAGTTACTTACTTTCTTCGAAAAGGTTATCCTCTTCCTGAACGCAGCTCGGCCTTCGGCCTCGCCCATAGTTACTTACTGTCTTCGAGAAGGTTTATCGTCTTCCTGAACGCAACTCCGCCTTCGGCCTCAAAAAGTTACTCACTTTCTTCGAGACGGTTTATAGTTTACCTGAACCCAGCTCGCCTTTAGTTACTTAATTTCTTCGTTTGAAATACGAATTTCACGCGAGCGAAGCCGCGGGCAAAAGCTAGTGTCTTTATAAATTATAGCCTTTTCGATGTATAAGCTATAGTACTCATCAAAAGGCTCATCAAAATCTGTTCAGTAGTTTTTGCGTGAAAGAGGAATATAGTGCGGCTGTTCGGTTCTCTGTTGAGTTTATAGGCCGCGCCTCCCCCGCACCGTCGCACCGTGCCGCCACGCCGCCAACTGCCGCCGCTCGCTCGGTAAATACCTATGTATAGTACTAAGGCGCGCGGATTGAACATATCGGTTTGTATGGGAGCCACATCTTAGCGTAACCGGAACTGAATTTTATGTAGCCTATCCTGTGTCCCATATAGTTAAATGTGCTTGTACAAAGTTTCATCGAATTCGGATGATCGGTTTAAGAGTTATGGCGGAACATACATACATACATACATACAGAAAAGATTTCTAAAAATCGTCAATTTAGCTTTAGTATCATACATAGAGGCTACAAACTCAATATTTCCTAAAACAAAGTAACTTACTCCATGACCACCCCTTACAGATTTATTATTAGTATTGATTGATTATAATTAAATGAAGCGAATTTTTTAGTATATAAATACAAGTTAGTTTTAATATATATATATATATATAATATATCAAATAAATACCTCAATAAATAAAATATGAATATTTTATGGTTTTATAATGTTATTTAGTTAGTAAGGTGTTTAGTTGGTCTAAGGTTTGTTTGTAGGTTTATTTATATGTTTTTATTTTATTTTATTTTTGAATATCTAGCACATTTTCTGTGTCGTTATAATTTATAATTTACTTAAAACAAATTTTGTACATATACAAAATTAACCTTAAAAAAACCGGCCAAGTGCGAGTCGAACTCGCGCACAGAGGGTTCCTTATCGCCATGTCATGGTTAGCGCCACTCACGCCATCTATGGCGTGTTATGAAATGCTTCATATTAGTTAAATGTCACGATTAGTTAAAATGCTTCGAACTCTATTCGGTAGATAGCGCGCGGGCATACACTTTTTGGTTTCTTCTATGGGAACCGCCGTGAATTCTTTACTTTTTCTTATTTTTATTGTTTGTTGTTACATCAGTCATAACATAACACATATTATAACTAGATATACTTGTAGGACAGTGTTCGGGGAGTTAGGAATCATGACTTTACCAAGTGCATATGTTTACCAGAACATATGCTATGCCAGAAAATATATTCATGATTCCTCTCTTAATTCCGACAATCATAACTATGATACACGGTGTAAGAATAATGCACAATTAATAAGACATAGATTATCTAAAACCTCAAAAATCTTTATTTGTAATAGTGTTAGATTTTACAATAAACTGTCTTCTAACATAAAACAATTAGAAGATAATAATTTTAAACGAAGAATTAAACAAATGTTAATTGAAAAGAGTTATTACACTATTAAGGATGCTTTAGCTGACCATAATTTTATCTGAGAATCTGACTACTGTTTTCCCACTAAATAACTTGACAATTGGATACACTTTGTATCTTTAGATTTTTAACATGACTTATTCATTACATTTCTTTGTAATAAACTTTTACTAATATTTGTTGAATTGACTTGATATATTTAAGTATCAAATTGACGATGGCACTATACACCAGATATAGGTAATTTAAATAGGCAGAGTGGTCAGATTCTTCAGTATTCATGTTTATGCTGTAAATATGAATGCTCTTGTGAGCGGTAGTATGGGTTAATTATTTAAAAGTTACTATAATATAATACTTATAAGGTACTAACAAAACATTGTGACTTGCGAAGTTTGTTTGTCAGTTCTTCTTCGCATTGAATTTAGAACTGGCGGAATTTTCGACATGTCCAAGCGTAGGTTACCTACCTGTGGATGAAATTATACAATCAATCAATACTAATAATAAATCTGTAAGGGGTGGTCATGGAGTAAGTTACTTTGTTTTAGGAAATATTGAGTTTGTAGCCTCTATGTATGATACTAAAGCTAAATTGACGATTTTTAGAAATCTTTTCTGTATGTATGTATGTATGTATGTTCCGCCATAACTCTTAAACCGATCATCCGAATTCGATGAAACTTTGTACAAGCACATTTAACTATATGGGACACAGGATAGGCTACATAAAATTCAGTTCCGGTTACGCTAAGATGTGGCTCCCATACAAACCGATATGTTCAATCCGCGCGCCTTAGTACTATACATAGGTATTTACCGAGCGAGCGGCGGCAGTTGGCGGCGTGGCGGCACGGTGCGACGGCGCGGGGGAGGCGCGGCCTATAAACTCAACAGAGAACCGAACAGCCGCACTATATTCCTCTTTCACGCAAAAACTACTGAACAGATTTTGATGAGCCTTTTGATGAGTACTATAGCTTATACATCGAAAAGGCTATAATTTATAAAGACACTAGCTTTTGCCCGCGGCTTCGCTCGCGTGAAATTCGTATTTCAAACGAAGAAATTAAGTAACTAAAGGCGAGCTGGGTTCAGGTAAACTATAAACCGTCTCGAAGAAAGTGAGTAACTTTTTGAGGCCGAAGGCGGAGTTGCGTTCAGGAAGACGATAAACCTTCTCGAAGACAGTAAGTAACTATGGGCGAGGCCGAAGGCCGAGCTGCGTTCAGGAAGAGGATAACCTTTTCGAAGAAAGTAAGTAACTATGGGCGAGGCCGAAGGCCGAGCTTCGTTCAGGATGAGGGTAAACTTTTCGAAGAAAGTAAGTAACAGAGGGCGAGGCCGAAGGCCGAGCTGCGTTCAGGCAAACTGAACCTTCTCGAAGACAGTAAGTAACTATGGGCGAGGCCGAAGGCCGAGCTGCGTTCAGGAATAGGATAAACCATCTTTAAGAAGTAAGTAACAAAGGGCGAGGCCGAAGGCCGAGCTGCGTTCAGGAAGAGGATAACCTTTTCGAAGAATGTAAGTAACAGAGGGCGAGTCCGAAGGCCGAGCTGCGTACAGGAAGACCATAAATCTTCTCGAAGAAAGTAACTTCTTTGTTACTTACTTTCTTCGAAAAGGTTTATCCTCTTCCTGAACACATCTCGGCCTTCGGCCTTGCCCATAGTTACTTACTGTCTTCGAGAATTTATCGTCTTCTTCGCTCGGCCTTCGGCCTCGCCCTCTTTCTACTTACTTACTTTCTTCGAAAAGGTCATCCTCTTAAGTTTAGGTCATAACTTAAGGTCATCCTCTAAAGTTACTTACTTTCTTCGAAAAGGTCATCCTCTTCCTGAACGCAGCTCGGCCTTCGGCCTCGCACATAGTTACTTACTGTCTTCGAGAAAGTTTATCGTTTTCCTGAACGCAGCTCGGCCTTCGGCCTCGCCCTCTGTTACTTACTTTCTTCGAAAAGGTTATCCTCTTTCTGAACGCAGCTCGGCCTTCGGCCTCGCCCATAGTTACTTACTGTCTTCGAGAAGGTTTATCGTTTTCCTGAACGCAGCTCGGCCATCAGCCTCGCCCTCTGTTACTTACTTTCTTCGAAAAGTTTACCCTCATCCTGAACGCAGCTCGGCCTTCGGCCTTGCCCATAGTTACATACTTTCTTCGAAAAGGTTATCCTCTTCCTGAACGCAGCTCGGCCTTCGGCCTCGCCCTTTGTTACTTACTTTCTTAAAGATGGTTTATCCTCTTCCTGAACGCAGCTCGGCCTTCGGCCTCGCCCATAGTTACTTACTATCTTCGAAAAGGTTTATCGTCTTCCTGAACGCAGCTTGGCCTTCGGCCTCGCCCTCTGTTACTTACTTTCTTAGAAAAGGTTATCCTCTTCCTGAACGAAGCTCGGCCTTCGGCCTCGCCCATAGTTACTTACTGTCTTCGAGAAGGTTCAGTTTTCCTGAACGCAGCTCGGCCTTCGGCCTCGCCCTCTGTTACTTACTTTCTTCGAAAAGTTTACCCTCATCCTGAACGAAGCTCGGCCTTCGGCCCCGCTCATAGTTACTTACTTTCTTCGAAAAGGTTATCCTCTTCCTGAACGCAGCTCGGCCTTCGGCCTCGCCCTTTGTTACTTACTTTCTTAAAGATGGCTTATCCTTTTCCTGAACGCAGCTCGGCCTTCGGCCTCGCCCATAGTTACTTACTGTTTTCGAGAAGGTTTATCGTCTTCCTGAACGCAACTCCGCCTTCGGCCTCAAAAAGTTACTCACTTTCTTCGAGACGGTTTATCGTTTACCTGAACCCAGCTCGCCCTTAGTTACTTACTTTCTTCCTTTGAAATACGAATTTCCCGCGAGCGAAGCCGCGGGCAAAAGCTAGTAAACAATAAACATATTCTGTGAAAATGTCAACGGGATACTATTACGGTTGAAGAGATACAGCCCTCGGGCAGACAGACAGACGGACGGACAAACAGACAGACAGACGGCGTAGGATTATTAATAGGGTCCCGTACCGGATACGGAACTTAGGAACATAGCGGCGTCGTGTCGGCTGCGGCGGCGGGGCGAAGAACACAGGCTACCGGTATGGTCGGGCCCTAGGGAGAGAAACCTCGGGACGATGCGTGCAGCCTTCTTGTGTTCTCCTCTAGTCCAGTATATTGTATATATTGTTGTATATTGTTTATTAAAAGCATTCATTAGACAGCATGACTGTACTCGAATTTGTTACAATTTGTTCTATCCGATTCGATTACACCCACGAAGAAGAACCGGTAAGAAACTTCGCAGGGTTTTTTTTTTTTTTTTTATGGAACCTGACACGTTTGGCTACATCACCTACAACATCCGTGATGTCAGCCCATAACACAGGGTGAACTAGGTGCCATGTCAGTGCTTCCCTTCATTTCATGTCGGCTACACTAAACTGGACGGAAAACACGAACTATTTACATAGCCGTTTCGACCGACGTTTCGTTCAGTGCGGTGGTACGAACCCGGCCGGGATAAACCCTACCACCTAGTAAGGTAAGAAGGGAAGGGACCTACAGTTTAACGTGGAATCCGAACCACGGTCAGCCTCCAACGGTCGAGCGGTCACCCATCCAAACACTGACCGCGCTCAGCGTTGCTTAATAACAGTTGACTAACCAATCGCGCCACTGAGCTTCCGAGGCTGACGAATTTTCTTATCCCTTAGTCGACTTTTACGACATGCGACGGGGAGAGATGCAGTGGGGCTATTCTTTTTAAGTACCGACCCCACACGGTACATTTTTTTTTCATAGTAATTTTTACAATCGTTTAGTGACTATCCACATAATAACACCGCCTACAGTCGATTGAAAATACAGCTTGAGATCAAGATCAAAAACAGATTTTGGTTTTGTTTTTGAAGTTCTGACTGCAAGGACTTAATTAAGTGGATCAGGTGTAAAGAGCCTTTGTCAAATTTTTGATACGTCATTTGTATCAACTCAATAATGTTAGTAATAAGTACAGTACAGCCAGCAATCCAGGGAAGTCTCCGGTATGGCATCTACCTTCTCGGAGGTGATATTGGCTGGTCGGAGCATGTGCTTTAGCCCCTAAGACTCAGGCAGGCATACCGGATTACATAAAAAAATATCGGAGGATTCCGCAAGCAGCCGTCAATTTTATTGCGTGCATGAATTTGATGTGAATATTTATTATCGATTTCTTTGAGACACGTCAACTTTAAGGGCATATTACACCCAGAAGGACTATAAATATAAAGTAAAAGTGTATACATATTTGAAGTCGCCGAACGAATCTTTCATGTGGTACCATCGGAATGCCCATAGCGCAAATAGTTTAGCCGTGCGAAGCGTCACAAAGTACATGAATTTTTTTTAATTGACCCCCACCTATTCACGAATCCAAAGAGATTCATCAAATTCACGTCAAAAAAAAATCAGGCCTCTCTTGAAGGGCCCGAGACTGTACTTGGAGGGAAATACATATGTTGTTGCGCTCTCGAATATTACGCAATGATCCTGCGTATGGTAAATGCGCGTTCTTTGAAGCATTTCAGCTCGGATACCTACTCTCATCTCGTAATGTGTGCAGATCACAAGCTCTTACTCGAACGCTTCGCGACTTCCTGAAGAGACTCTGACAAAACCGTTCGAGCGTACTGTCACTTCCTAGAACGATAAAAAAGGTATGGACCCCGAACCCTATCCTCGCCAGCGTAACACGATATAAGTAAAAGCATACTTGTTTCATTGGACGGTGGCGCGCGGGCCCGTCAGCCTGTCATCGGCGGCGTTCCCAAAATCCTTTTTAAAATGCCCGCATGCCCTGTGTTTACGTGTAAAAACACTACAGCCAAATTTAGTGTGCACAATAGCACAGATTAAGTAATAGTTACTTACTTAATCTGTGCTATTGTGCACACTAAACTTGGCTGTAGTGTGTTTATCATATCTTATCATCGGTAAGTACACTCCGCTCCCCGCAACTTGGCGACGCTAGTTCTCATACAAGCATTTGACAGTCCGGCGTCCATACCTTTTTTATCGTTCTAGGTCACTTCATACGCTGGTGGCCCAGAGCTGCGACTGGGCGCATAAGTAACCAACTTTAAGTAACACAAACACATAAATACCTAGAATAGGCATACACATGACACGCTGTGTCCCGTCCACCGGGGTAAGCAGAGTAATCGGTGTTGTGCTGCAAGTACTCTGATAAATTACCCACGTTTTTTTATGTAATCCGGTATGATAGGCTGAGTCGGAGGGGCCAAAGCGCATGCTCCGACCAGCCAATATCACCTCCGAGAAGGTAAGTGCCATACCGCAGACTTCCCTTGATTGCTGGCTATACTGGACTAGAGTAGAACACAACCGAGGCTGCTATGCGGCCATCTTACATCCAGTACGGTGGTACCAACCCAGTCGGCTACAATTTGAGCCTACCACCCAGTAAGGGGCAAGTGAAGGGACCTACAGTTTTACACCGGTTCCGAACGGTGAAGCAGCAGGTGCAGTGCACGTTTAGCAAAGTATTCCGACAACATAACTATCGAGAAAAGCATGGTACGGCCGATAGTTTACTCGAATTGGCAGGGGTACAGCCGTGCCCCCATATAACAAGCAGCAAGTAAGGCGTGAATACCCACCTGCTGCATGGCATGACTCGGTGGCAAGCAAGACCGTGCCTAAGTGAGAGATGGCTGCGCTGTCGCTCTTTAGCACGGCTACTTGTCCTTATCGCTTAGTCGCCTTTTACGACTAAAAAGGGGGGTAAAAACATGGGTCTTAAGTACCGGTCCACTACCGGTCCCACCACAGAGCATGAAATGCGCGCGCCCGCCCTTACTAGAGGCGCCGTGAGCGCGATTTCTCTACAACGGCGTTGAAGCCTGTGGGCGTGGCCTATGACTTACATATGTGTGTTGTGCGTGTGCATTTGTTTTGTGCGTGTGCCTAACTTGCTCCTCTTTGTGTGTAGTGTCGATACTAGCACACACACACACACATACGAAGCGCTAGCAGCTCTGCGTACGGTTATTGGGTTTCAAATATTATCGCTTAGGGCGCCTCTAGTAGGGGGCGCCCGCAGTAGGTATTTGATGCTCTGTGGGTCCCACACTGTATCATGAAAATTTAATTTTAAATCATTTATTTGGGAAATGCCTACGCCTATTTTTAGAAATAACCATGGCCTCCTGCATTAGATAATCTCTGTCTTGTAAGAGACATCTTATTTTATAAAAATAATATGTAATTACATTATGGTGTTCATTATCATATAACTATGACAGGATAGATAGATTTGTTTAGTTTTATGAAAATAAATGAGTATATAAAAAAAAATTTTAGCTTTTAGTGACATATTTTGTAGTTTTTAACCTCGGTGTTTTTAACCCCCGACGAAAAAAGAGGGGACGTTTAACGTGTGTGTGTGTGCATGTGTGTATGTGTGTCTGTGGGATCGTAGCTCCCAAACGGATGGACCGATTTGGATGCAGTTTTTTTTTCTGATTAATAAAGCTGATTTAATCGAGGTGGTTGTTAGCTATGTTTGTAATCAAGTAATCAAGTGATTAAGTAATCAAACAATTAATTATCTTAAAAAGCGAGCGGATTTGCATGCGGTTTTTTTAAAAAGCTTGAAATAAAATTTAAATTAGAAATGTTTAGTATTGTGATATTGTGATGTCAGGTCCTTCATGTATTCCGTTTTTTTTTATATTTGTTGTTAGTCATCTATGTATAGTTTCCATTTAACTTCTATTACGGTATGAAATAAACAATATTAAATATCCAAATTACGTCTTATGGTAGACAAAAGTCGTGGGCGAGACGAAAATGTCGATAATAAAAATATCACATGAGCAGAAAGAGGCGTATGTAGAAGAAAGACAAAAATATTGAGACAATGCGGTTCATTATTTCACATAATAGCGACATATAAAGCTAGCACGTCATTATGAAGAAGGAAGAGAGTGGCCAGTTTCGCAGACTGTGTTTTAAAAACGGATAATTGTACTGTTGAATCAGCGGTGAGGGGTGGATGTGGGAGAATGTTTCAATACTGGTCCCACATACACTCCTCGCCTTGTCTGTAATGTTGTCTTTTTCTTGTGTATTTTTAGTTAGTTGTTTTGTATCTATTTTTGTGTTGTCATCTTATGTTGTGTTTTTGTATGGGCAGAATTGTCTGAAATAAAGAAGTTATTATTATTATTTTTTATTCGTTTATTGACACATTTCTTTTTTATATTAATTTTACATAAAAAACTTAAATCTAAAATTAATATAAAATAACAAAATGGAATTTCCACCACCGGCGGCGGGGCGAACCCAGGCTACCGATGGTCGGACCCGAGAGAGAGAAACCTTCGGACAATTCGAGCGGTGTCGAGCAAGACCGCCTTCTGCATCTGACCCTTGATCCAAGCAAGTGGCTCTAGTGAGAGCCTCTTGAGATGATGGTCGAGGCTCTTCGCTATCAGCCCATGCGCAGACACGACTATGGGCACAACGATCGTCGAGTCCACGGGCCACATGTCGGTAACCTCGTGAGACAGATCGATGTATTTTAACATCTTGTCTTTTTCTGCCTTCACAAGGTTCTCGTCATGCGGCACCGTGATGTCGACGAGCGCTGCGCGCCGCGCCTCCCGGTCGATTATCACTATGTCAGGTCTATTAGCCATAATAGTCCTATCAGTGATAATCGACCGGTCCCTGTAATTGTTGGTCTTGACAACTTCGTCTTGTATTGCACAGACAAAACCCTCAGTTTCCCCAAAGAGGTCCCCGAAGCGTAGCCAGTGCACGGAGGCGAGTTGATCTACATCCGGTCCCGTGAGAGACCGGAAGTACCTACCGTGCAGCGCCTTGCCTTTCCATTATTATTATTATTATTATTATTATCGTAAGCACTGATCCGCCTATCCGCATAAAGCATTGTGTTCAGCAGTTTCATATCTAGTGATGGCAAATGTTGAATCGATTATAATCGAGAAAAAGAGAAATAATTATTTCTCTTTTTCTTTGACTGACGTGCGATTTGATAGACCTATGTATGTATAAAACCTGGTTATTTAAAGAAAGGGATTGAAAAGGTACCGTGTGGGGCCGGTACTTCAAAAGAATATCCCCACTGCACCTTTCCCCATGCATGTCGTAAAAGGCGACTAAGGGATAAGGACAAGATATCGTGCTAAAGGGCGACAGGCTCGCCTCTCACCTTGGCACGGTACTTCCACCGAGTCATGCAGCAGGTGGGTCTTCGTGCCATACTTGCTGCTTGATCGATTTAATCTTGTTCGAATACTTTGCGAAACGTGGTGATCGGTGTTGTGCTGTAATTTACCAGAGTTCTTGCAACACAACACCGATTACTCTGCTTACCCCGATTGTCGGGATTCAGCGTGTGTGATATGTATGTATATGTATGTATGGATTGAAAAGGGCGGCGTTTTACAGCTGTACAGTCGGCATACAATTTTTTTTTTAATAGTATATATTTTTTTTTGTATATTTTTGTCTTGGAACAATTGCTTTATTTTCTTTAGACGGCAACACTGTGTGAGCGAGAGGCAAATAGGAGCGCCGCCATTTTCAATCCCTTTTTTAAAATTATCAGGTAGTACTACAGTTTATATTTATTGTGTATATGTATGTACTTTTGAACCTGTATATATGTAGGTAACGAATGTATTTAGTTATATTCCATTATTATTATTTATGTTTTTTTTTTATATTGTTTAAAAACAATTATTTTTTTCTCTCATTTAATTTTCCGCACTACCCATCTACCCTACTCACAATCCCAGACATGACTTTGTCACTTTCTGTGCAATAAAGTATATTTTCATTTCATTTCAATTCATTACAGTTCCCGGCCGCAAATAATGCGTGTCGAGCTTTAGAAAGAGACAATCCGGTTGTAGAGCGTCGTCCCTGTCGCACGAACTCGCACGTCACGTGCGACAGAGACGACGCTCGGACGACAACCGGATTGTCACTTTCTAAAGATCGACACGTATTATTTGCTGCCCGGAACTGTACAGCACTAGCTACATCCGTGAGGTCCCTTCCCTTACCTTACTAGGTCGGCAAGGTTTTTTTTTTTTTTTTATGTAATCCGGTATGTGCGGCTGAGTTGGAGGGGCCGAAGCGCATGCTCCGACCAGCCAATATGACCTTCGAGAAGGTAGGTGGCATACCGGAGACTTCCCTGGATTGCTGGCTATACTGGACTAGAGGAGAACACAACCGAGGCTGCTATGCGGCCTGCGGAATTTGAGCCTACCACCTAGTAAGGGGCAAGGGAAGGGACCTACAGTTTTACACCGGTTCCGAACGGCGCGGCGATGCAGCAGGTGCGTATGCACATAAATTTTTTCGTCAGAAAAAACTCATTGGTACACGCCGACGGGATACCCATACTACGTGACCGATTTTACCCACTACCCCTTGTGACCTACCGTGTTTTGTGCTCAGACCCCCCCCCCCCCCCCCCCTTCCACATTTTCACGTAGTATTTTAAATATTCTAAAATAACTATTTGTTTATATAGAAATGGCTATTTTGAGCCTATTTTAATCAATATTTGAGATCTTAGTGTGGTGTAAACGGTACAAGGTAGTAAATCGGCAGGACACGACCGAAGGGAAGCACTGACGTGGCACCAAGTTCACCTGGTGTTATGGGCTGACATCGCGGATGTTGTAGGTGATGTAGCCAACCGTGTCAGTTTCAATAAAAAAAAAATATAAAAATTAAAACTATGCTCATCACATATACAGGTAGATAGGTATTTATGGTTTTATACATTTATATATATGCCGTTTTGTGTTTGCCTATAGTACATTTACGAGAAATAAGCAATTTTTGTGACCTAGTTTTCTCCATACAAACTTGATCGGCCGTTCGGGATGACTCGGGTGAATTTTATTGTGAACGACACTGCTGGGGCTGCTGATACACAAGAAAGGTATGATTAGTTCCGTTATTTATTAGTGTTTATAATAAAAATTCTGTGACCGATTTGCAGTCTAATAAATTTATAAAAAAAATCCTAAGAGACGTCGCGATAGAACAACTTTACAAAATAATTTTGTCAACTAGAATACGTAATATATATTAAAAAAATGAAATTTATAGCTAGAATATTTATCTAGAAATACAATCCATATGTTAGTTCATGTAGTTTTATGGAAAAATCTTCCAAAATGATTTTTTTTCGAGAGTCATGCGCCGGCGCCGATCGCGGCGCGCCACCTGGTGTAGCCGAAGGTAGGTATGTTTTGGTTAATACTTCTGTTGCAGAAGGGTTAAAATAACAATATACTTTCCAACTACTTTGGACAAGATATTCCCATATTGAACTTTAAAATAACTTTTTTTTATAAACAATTAAATATATCAATATACTAATAATAAATCTGTAAGGGATGGTCATGGAGTAAGTTACTTTGTTTTAGGAAATATTGAGTTTGTAGCCTCTATATATAATACTAAAGCTAAATTGACGATTTTTAGAAATCTTTTCTGTATGTATGTATGTATGTATGTATGTATGTTCCGCCATAACTCTTAAAGCCATCATCCGAATTCGATGAAACTTAGTACAAGCACATTCTACTATACGGGACACAGGATAGGCTAACTAAAATTCACTTCCGGCCACGCTAAGATGTGGCTCCCATACAAATCGAATCGAAATAAAAGCGGCGCGGCGCGGCGGCGGTTGGTGGCGGCTAGCTGCGGAGGCTGGTGGCGGCGGGGGAGGCGCGGGGCGCGGCACGGGGTGCGGTCTGGCGGAGCGCGGTGTGTGTATGCATTGTCTCGAGCAGAGTATCTTATTTAATTCGATTCATAATATTATGTAGGTTTACTTCGTTAGGTATCTATTTGATTAATTTTAGGTGCAAAGTGTTGTTGCAAGTCGATGTTAGCGGATATTTACTTAACTGGAGTTCCTATTTGATTTAAGTTATTTGATCGTATGTTTATTATATTGTACGTACGTAGTGTAGTACCTATGCGCGCAATATTAACGAAAAGATTCTTATTTTTACCCGACTACGGCGAAGCGAAAAGGAGAGTTATGTGTTTGACCGGTATGTATGTATGTATGTATGTATGTATGCATGTATGTATGTATGTATGTTCATCATGTATCATCTGTTTCCTCATAACTTCGAAACTACTTATCATAATTTGACAAATGAGGTATCGTTGGATGCGTCTTGACGCTGGTTATAGGCTATGTGATGTCCCATAAAATTGGATATGGTGCCCTCTAAAGGACATAAAGTCAAGTAATGATGCCGTGTTGGGTATCAAATGAAAGGGCTTAATTAACACATTTCAAAAATTTATATATTGTTAGCTGTTGCTTTCGGATTTGCTTGCATGCATCCGATAATTGGGAATAATTTCTAAAATCAGGCCTCACTCCAAACCTACCCAAAATACATCATACTAATATTATAAACGCGAAAGTTTGTGAATGAGTGGCGTTCAGGAAGACGATAAACCTGCTCAAAGAAAGTAAGTAACTAATGGCGAGGCCGAAGGCCGAGCTGCGTTCGGGAAGACTATAAACCTTCTCGAAGAAAGTAAGTAACAAAAGGCGAGGCCGAAGGCCGAGCTGCGTTCAGGAAGACCCTAAACCTTCTCGAAGAAAGCAAGTAACAAAGAGCGAGGCCGAAGGCCGAGCTGCGTTCAGGAAGAGGATAAACCTTCTCGAAGACAGTAAGTAACTATGGGCGAGGCCGAAGGCCGAGATGTGTTCAGGAAGAGGATAAACCTTTTCAAAGAAAGTAAGTAACAAAGAAGTTACTTTCTTCGAGAAGATTTATGGTCTTCCTGAACGCAGCTCGGCCTGCGGACTCGCCCTCTGTTACTTACATTCTTCGAAAAGGTTACCCTCATTCTGAACGCGAAGAAAGTAAGTAACAAAAGGCGAGGCCGAAGGCCGAGCTGCGTTCAGGAAGACCCTAAACCTTCTCGAAGAAAGCAAGTAACAAAGAGCGAGGCCGAAGGCCGAGCTGCGTTCAGGAAGAGGATAAACCTTCTCGAAGACAGTAAGTAACTATGGGCGAGGCCGAAGGCCGAGATGTGTTCAGGAAGAGGATAAACCTTTTCAAAGAAAGTAAGTAACAAAGAAGTTACTTTCTTCGAGAAGATTTATGGTCTTCCTGAACGCAGCTCGGCCTTCGGCCTCGCCCTTTGTTACTTACTTTCTTAAATATGGTTTATTCTCTTCCTGAACGCAGCTCGGCCTTCGGCCTCGCCCATAGTTACTTACTGTCTTCGAGAAGTTTTATCGTATTCCTGAACGCAGCTCGGCCTTCGGCCTCGCCCTTTATTACTTACTTTCTTCGAGAAGTTTTATGGTGTTCCTGAACGCAGCTCGGCCTTCGGCCTCGCCCTCTGTTACTTACTTTCTTTGAAAAGGTTATCCTCTTCCTGAACGCAGCTCGGCCTTCGGCCTCGCCCATAATTACTTACTGTCTTCGAGAAGGTTTATCGTTTTCCTGAACGCAGCTCGGCCTTCGGTCTCGCCCTCTGTTACTTACTTTCTTCGAAAAGGTTACCCTCATTCTGAACGCAGCTCGGCCTTCGGCCTCGCCCTTTGTTACTTTCTTTCTTAAAGATGGTTTAATCCTCTTCCTGAACGCAGCTCGGCCTTCGGCCTCGCCCATAGTTACTTACTGTCTTCGAGAAGGTTTATCGTCTTCCTGAACGCAGCTCGGCCTTCGGCCTCGCCCTTTGTTACTTACTTTCTTCGAGAAGTTTTATGGTATTCCTGAACGCAGCTCGGCCTTCGGCCTCGCCCTCTGTTACTTACTTTCTTTGAAAAGGTTATCCTCTTCCTGAACGCAGCTCGGCCTTCGGCCTGGCCCTCTGTTACTTACTTTCTTTGAAAAGGTTATCCTCTTCCTGAACGCAGCTCGGCCTTCGGCCTCGCCCATAGTTACTGACTGTCTTCGATAAAGTTTATCGTTTTCCTGAACGCAGCTCGGCCTTCGGCCTCGCCCTCTGTTACTTACTTTCTTTGAAAAGGTTATCCTCTTCCTGAACGCAGCTCGGCCTTCGGCCTCGCCCATAGTTACTAACTGTCTTCGATAAAGTTTATCGTTTTCCTGAACGCAGCTCGGCCTTCGGCCTCGCCCTCTGTTACTTACTTTCTTCGAAAAGGTTACCCTCATCCTGAACGCAGCTCGGCCTTCGGCCTAGCCCATAGTTACTATCTTCGAGAAGGTTTATCATCTTCCTGAACGCAGCTCGGCCTTCGGCCTCGCCCTCTGTTACTTACTTTCTTCGAAAAGGTTATCCTCTTCCTGAACGCAGCTCGGCCTTCGGCCTCGCCCATAGTTAATTCCTGTCTTCGAGAAGGTTTATCGTCTTCCTGAACGCAACTCCGCCTTCGGCCTCAAAAAGTAACTCACTTTCTTCGAGACGGTTTATCATTTACCTGAACCCAGCTCGCCCTTAGTAACTAGCCTGAACCCAGCTCGCCCTTAGTTCTTCCTTTGAAATACGAATTTCACGCGAGCGAAGCCGCGGGCAAAAGCTAGTTGTAAAATATAACTGTAACTACGTGACTTGGCACTAACCCCCTCCCCCCCTCAATTGTGACTGACCGTGGTATTTTTCGAACCCCCCTCCCCCACTAAATCGGTCCCGTAGTATTGGTACAAGCCCCTACAGAGAATTCTTTCAGCCAAGCTTCATTGGTCAACCAGTGTCCTTATAAAAAATTTTTTTTTTTTTTATGGAAACTGACACGGTTGGCTACATCACCTACAACTTCCGTGATGTCAGCCCATAACACCGGGTGAATTAGGTGCCATGTCAGTGCTTCCCCCTTTGATCTTGCCGGCTACACTGAACTGGCCGGAAAACACAAACTATTTACATAGCCGTTTCAACCGACGTTTCATTCAGTGCGGTAAATATATTCATATTTCAATTTGGCTCTAGTCTATTCCCAACCCTACTCTCAGAGAAAACAATATGATAATCGAATGAGACCTAGTAATCAAATAACCAGTGTTTAGTAATAAAATATCCCGGGATAACCTGATAAGACGGGAAGTGGTGGGGCGAGCGGCGGGCGGGAGCGGAGACGACCAATAACGCGAAAGGAAATCGACTATTACAGGTACGGTTGGCAAGGAAGTGTAGGTAGACGGTGTAGCGGTACAATAATTTTAAATTAAATATTTTTAGAACGAAGTTCCTTATCGCAATTTACACTCCAGACTTAAAAATAATAGCCCCACTGCATCTCTCCCGTGAATTTCGTAAAAGTTGACTAAGGTATAAGAACAAGGTGCTATGCTAAAGGGCGACAGCATAGCCACCTCTCATCTTGGCACGGTTCTTCCACTGAGTCAAGCAGCGGGTGGGTTTTCGTGCCTTACTTGCTGCTTGTCTTTCTCTTGTTATCTCATCCTAATACATTGCTAAACGCGGTGGTCGGTTGCTGTAATTTACAAGAGTCCTTGCAGCACAACACCGATTACTCTGCTAACCACGATTGTCGAGATACAGCGTGTGGTATGTATGAATAACGAGTGTTTCAGGATAGGGTTTCGTAACTTCAGGATTCGAAAGGGGTCCATATTTGTAGACGAATATGTCTGAACCTTTTCCCCAGATACGTTCATTTTATAGCATTTTTTGTTGAAAATCGTTTCATCGAGATTTGGTTGACGTTTAACATCCGCCTATATTAAATAAAAATAAAATGACTAACTTACGTGCTTAAATAGTAGAATTAAACTGCATGTAGATAAATAAAATTCCAAACACTAAAATTTTAATGACATTAAAAAAAAAGAGGACTGGACCTAGGTCATTGCACTTACTAGACCTAAACAGCACTGTTTCTAAATCTCTCCATACTCACTGTCCATCGAGTTTTTATAACAACTTTCAATGTTTGTATGAAAAAAATACGAAATTTTGATTTGTGTGATATGGATTGTTTTCTTCTAATAATTTAGTACTTTCTACTCCTGGAATTTCTCAGGCCTATCCTGAAACACCCTGTATACTTAGATTATACATACAGGGTTTTTTTCAATATTCGTATTTGTAAGCGCGACGATTCTGCGCGCGGTACCGCACGCCTTGCCTCGCCGTCAGGAAGGAAATTATTTTTACAATTTAATTTTCTCAACATTTCGATTGCAGCAACCTTGGGCAGCAACAACATTGCAGCTGCTCTCAATTTTTTTATACTTTTCTTATGAATTGTTCGCAGTAAATAAGTGGAAAAAGTACGTTAATTTGTTGGGGCGTAATAAAAAAGCTTCCTTTTTTGGCAGTGTAAGTTTAATGTATATATATCTATATATAAACAATGGATAGATGAACAATGTGAGTGGAAGAGTCGGGAAGGATCGCTCTAAACGCACGTACCCAGACCAGATCGGGCATGTACCAAAAACATTATTTAATTATTAATTTATTAAATTGAGATTAGTACAGAGACAGGAATTTGTGTTAAAAGCAAACTTATTGATTATATATAACAAAGTTATATATTTTTGGAATTGCCTTAGCAATACCTATAGAATGACATTAAACTTGATTTATTTATATTTTGGGGTACCCTACACTTTCCAAAATAATTAGAACTTATGTGTAAAAAAATATCCAGCGGCAAAAATTAAACGTAATTTGGCGTCAGTTTAATCGAAATCGGTTCAGTAGGTCCGGAGATATCTGCGTGTGACCGACAGACAGACAGACAGACACCAGAGCGATCCGATAAGGGTCCCTGTTTTCGCATTTTGCGACGGGACCCTAAAAATTAAATAAAATTCCTCTCGGGAGGTTCCCGGCTCTTCCTGGTTAAAAGTGCAAAAAACAAAACGCCACAGAGTAATTTAATTTCCCTTCCAAAGATAAATGCACCCGCGTATCTGGAGAGATAGCGAAACTTGCTGAACGCGACCAGAGCCATTGAAGCATATACCCAGAAGCATCATTGTACAACATTGAAACTGAAAACTGAAACGATTTGCTACATACACTGACTGAACACCGGATGAACTTGGTGCCACGTCAGTGATTCCCTTCGGTCGTGCCGGCTACACTGAACTGGACGGAAAACACAAACTATTTACATAGCCGTTTCGACCGACCTTTCATTCAGTGCGGCGGTACCAACCCGGGGGGGGATAAACCCTACCACCTAGTAATATAAGAAGGGAGGCATATCCCTTAGTCGCCTTTTACGACATGCACGGGGAGAGACGCAGTGGGGCTATTCTTTATAAGTACCGGCCTCACACAGTACGATTGGCTACATCACCTACAATATCCGCGATGTCAGCCCATAACACCTTCATAGGTGCCATGTTAGTGCTTCCCTTTGGTTGTGCCTTGCCGTACCAACCCGAGACGGCTAAACCCTACCACCTAGTAAGGTAAGAAGGGAAGGGCCTACAGTTTTACGTGGAATCCGAACCACGGTCAGCCTCCTACACGATCGAGCGGTCCAAGTACTGACCGCGCCCAGGTATTTTTTTTATGGAAACTGACTCGGTTGGCTACATCACCTACAACATCCGTGATTTCAGCCCATAAAACCGGGTGAACTTGGTGCCACGTCAGTGCTTCCCTTCGGTCTTTCCGGCTACACTGAACTGGGTGGAAAGCACTAACTATTTACATAGCCTTTCCGACCGACCTTTCATTCAGTGCGGTGGTATCAACTACCACCTAGTAATATAAGATGTGAGTCATATTAGTCGCCTTTTACGACATACACGGGGAGAGATGCAGTGGGGCTATTCTTTTAAAGTACCTGCCCCACACGGTACGGTGTGCTTATGATCACGACCGACAGTCGACCGACCGCACCACTGAGCTGCCGAGGCCAAATGTTTTAGGTCTTCAAGATTTTAAGCTTTCAGTTTTATCGTTATCCAAAAGGTCTTGAAACAGAGAATTTGTAATCATGACCGCTACTAGCCGACAAAATAAATACTTCGAAATCAATTTGAATAAATGTTAAGTTTTTGAAAGGGCAAACGATCCAAGGAATGCTTATAGCGAAACTTTCTCCAACATTTTCCAAACTCAATTTAGGCTGTAGAAAGAATTCAACATTGAAGAGCCTTCAACGTCGAGCAGGTGAAGTCATCAATTGTGTGCACGAAGACGAAAATAAGTACAAAAAAACCGGCCAAGTGCGAGTCGGGCTCGCGCACCGAGGTTTCCGTACCACCAGGTAAATGGTCGGTTATTATTATCTGTTAATATTAATAATATGACCGTTTATTGGAAGAAAAAAAAAACAATATAACAAAACACACAGTAAAAATAAAACTAGAAAATTACTAAAAAACAATTATGGACTTTTTTCGGTTATGCGGTATAAATTAAAGCGACTCACTTTTGTTTGTCCACGTTTCATTTTAATTATACCGCATAACCGAAAATGTTTCCATATTGTGTAATAGCGGTAAAAGCCTAAACGAACATAAAAAAACAATAACAAATAAATACAAATTTTGAAAAAAAATATAGTTAGATAAAATGTATAGTATACGTAAGTACATACTTTCTTTTTGCTTTCCTTCGTCCAATGGGTGAGGTTATTGCCCTATGGCAATCTTTTAGAATTTTGTTATTTTTGATATTTTAAGTACTTCAGATTTGTTATTTTACTTCAGAGTTGCAGTCGCACGTATCCCATTATCACGCCATCTGTCGCTTAAAGTTCATACTTTTGTTGTTAAAATGTTTGGATATGTAATTCAGTAGATGGCGCTCTTCCGAAATTAAGATATTTGTATGGACCCCGCTTATAATTTTTTTTTTCATTTTACTATTTAATGTCATATTAGTCATAATAACACATATTCTGTGAAAATTTCAACGGGCTACCTATTTCTATAATATACGGTCCCTAAGATACAGCAGTAGAGGACAGTAAGACAGACAGACAGGTAGACGGCGTAGGCTTAGTAATAGGGATAGTATTTTTTTATAATCTGGTATGAGTCCTGGTGGCTGAGTCGGAGGGGCCAAAGCACATGCTCCGACCAGCCAATATCACCTCCGAAAAGGTAGGTGCCATACCGGAAATTTACTGGATTGCTGGCTATACTGGAGTGGAAGGAAACACAACCGAGTCTGCTATGCGGCCATCTTACATCCAGTACCATGGTACCAACCCAGGCGGCTACAATTTGAGCCTACCACCTAGTAAGGGGCAAGGGAAGGAACCTACAGTTTTACACCGGTTCCGAACGGTGAAACAGCAGGTGTAGGTATGCATGTAAATTTTTTCGTCAGAAAAAACTCATTGGTACACGCAGACCGGATACGAACCTTGGACCTCTCGCATGGGAAGCCGATGCCCAAACCATTAGACCACCACCCGCCGATTAATGGATCTCGTGGCGTTCTGACCCATTCTCAGGACCCACTGTCAAAAAGAAAAAAAATTGTGGCGTTTCGACCCATTTACATTTAATTTTGAGAGGCGTTCTGACCCACTTACCAGAATACACAGGTACAGTAAGTGAACTTTCTTTGTGGCAATTTGCAAACCTCCTATCATTTCTGCTGCCCTGGTACTTTATTTCCCATTCCCAGCTTACCAAGAAGTCTTCGGGTTTCCACTTTAATTACGGTGACTGTATTCTGACCATTTGAATACTTTATTGCACAAAAAATAACAAAAGGTGGACATAAAGCCTAAATGCATATCTGCCAGTCATGCCTGAGATTGTGAGTAGTGTAGGTGGGTAGTGCGGGAAATTAAATGAGAGATTACTTATGTTATATTTATGTTTTTCTGAAAATTAAGAATTTGAATTTTTTGTTGTTTTTTGTTGTTGTGTTGTTTAATCTGATATACACTCCGGAAAAAAAACATAGCACCAAAGATTCGTATATACAATCTTTTGGTAGTGCAGTTGGGAATGAAAAAGTAAGGCTCTAATTCCATTGTGCACTACTACTCAGTAGTGCAAACGGGAGGAAATAATTCCAAACGACACTTCCGGTTTCGCAGCTTGTAGTACAGTAGTGCAGATGGGAAAAAAATTCCAAACAGCACTACTGGTAGTGCAGCTTGGTAGTGCAGAGTGGAAGGAACGGTTTATTTGAACGATGTATCCAAATAGAAGTATTCTATACTGGTTTTGTATGTTTACTGTGCTGAAAATTCAGCGCAGTAAACATACAACACCAGTATATAATACTTCTATTTAGATACATAGTTCATAATAAACTAAATATTTTTTTAATAAAGTTTAAGTTTTATTATCTCATAGCTACAGATAGGTAACTGGTAACTGGCCATTTTCTATTCGATATTAAGAAAAATAACTTCATGTCACATTTTTTTCTGAACAATTTGGTCACATTTTATTTTATATATTATATATTTTTAACCGACTTCCAAAAAAGGAGGAGGTTCTCAATTCGTCTGTATGTTTTTTTTTTTAATTTTAATTTTTTTTTGTATGTTTGTTACGCGATTTCTCCGTCAATTGAGGGCCGATTTAGAAAATTCTTTTTTTGTTAGTTAGGTCATACTTCCGAGGTGGTCCCATTTCAATTTTATCGAAATTGGTTCAGTGGTTTTCGAAAAATCAGCATAATACTATGGTGTTCACCATAGTAACCTTCAGCAAAACTTGTGATGTGGTCGTTTTCGGCAATTTTCAGTTTGATAAATTAGTATGGTGTGTGGTTACCTTCAGAAAAACTTTTGTGATGTGGACTTATTCAGCAATTTGCAGTCTGACACATATGGCGAATAATTCTGTACCACTTCAATCGATTCTTGGTAAGCTGGGAATGGGAAATAAAGTACCACGGCAGCAGAAATGATAGGAGGTTTGCAAATTGCCACAAAGGAAGTTCACTTACTGTAGGTATCTGTGTATTCTGGTAAGTGGGTCAGAACGCCTCTCAAAATTAAATGTAAATGGGTCGAAACGCCACATTTTTTTTTTCTTTTTGACAGTGGGTCCTGAGAATGGGCCAGAACGCCACGAGATCGATTAATGGTCGATTAATGTTATTTCGACGGTCGAGATACAGCGTGTGTGGTGTGCAAGATTGAATAAACAATTTAATCTAATGTTCCATCGAGCCGACACCGCTCCACCCTTCTGAATTCTTCTGGTAGTAGATTTTTCGGCCACTAAAGCGTTAGATGGTCGCTTTCGGCGAAGCGGCCCTATATTAATTAACAAGTACACCGAAACCCTGATAAATAGTTGTGGCTTAGCATCTCCACGATTTATTAAAAGAAAAAGTTGCCTCGAAAAAATTCTGCGAACTCTTTCGCGGAGGACAAATTGAAATTAATTAAATGAAGTCAGTGTTCGTTATTGAATGCTTTTTACTGCACTTACGAGTATGGGTGTTTCAGGATAGGGTTTCGTAGCTTCAGGGTTCGAAAGGGCTCCATATTTGAAGACGAAAAGCTCTGAAATTTTTTCCCAGATTCGATCATTTTTTATAGTACTTTTTGGTGAAAATCGTTTCATCGAGATTTGGTTTATTAAATAAAGATAAAAGGACTAACTTACATGCTTAACTAGGAGAATTGAACTGCATGTAGGTAAATTCCAAACACTGAAAGTTGAATGACATGAAAAGAAAAATGGGACTGGACTAGGTCATTGTACTCCCTAGACCTAGACAGCACTGTTGCCAAATCTCCCCAGACTAAATCCATCGAGTATTTATTATAATTTTCAATGTTTGTATAAAAAAAAATACGGAATTTCGATTTGAGTGTTTTACTTCCAATAATGAGTTCTTTCTATTCCTGAAGTTTCTCAAGCCTATCCTGAAACACCCTGTATAGGTGAAATGTTATTTAATCAACATCTCTATGTACCGTGTGGGGCCGGTACTTTAAAAGAATAGCCCCACTGCATGTCTCCCCGTGTATGTCGTAAAAGGCGACTAAGGGATACGACTCCCTTCTTATATTACTAGGTGGTAGGGTTTAACCCGCCCGGGCTGTTACCACCGCACTGAATGAAAGGTCGGTCTAAACGGCTACCTATGTAAACAGTTTGTGTTTTCCGTCCAGTTCAGTGTAGCCGGCACGACCGAAGGGAAGCACACTGACGTGGCACCAAGTTCACACGGTGTTATGGGCTGACATCACGGATGTTGTAGGTGATGTAGCCAACCGTGTCAGTTTCCATAAAAAAAATACCGACTAGGCATATATAAATAGTACAAATTTGGCGGCGGGTGGCCGAGTGGTCTGGGCGTCGCGTCGTCGGCTTCACTTTCGAGAGGTCCTAGGTTCGAATGTGGTTGGCGTGTATCAATGAGTTTTTTTCTGATGGAAAAATTTACGTAAATACCTACACCAGCTGCTTCACCGTTCGGAACCGGTGTAAAACTGTAGGTCTCTTCCCTTGCTCCTTACTAGGTGGTAGGCTCAAATTGTAGTCGCCTGGGCTCATACCACCGTACTGGATGTAAGACGGCCGCATAGCAGCCTCGGTTGTGTTCTCCTCTAGTCCAGTATAGCCAGCAATCCAAAGGGGAGTTTCCGATATGGCACCTACCTTCTCGGAGGTGATATTGGCGGAGCATGTACCTTGGCCCCTCTGACACAGCCACCCATACCGGATTATATAAAAAAAGTCAGAATATACCTTATCATTCTATTCTAACTTGCTTTATGGATGTGGGAGAGAGAGGTACATACAAGCGAACAAGAATATTTTGTGGCTATGTTTTACATTGTAAAGAAATTTGATAAACTATACGCGAATACCACAACAGAACAGAACATACTACACGCTATATCCCTACAAACAGGGTAAGCAGAGTAATCGGTGTTGTGCTGCATTGCCGTAAAAGGCGATTAAGGTAGATAAGGACATGATGCCGTGCATAAGGGGGACAGGATAGCCACCTCTCACCTTGGCGCGGTCCTTCCATCGAGTCATGCAGCAGGTGGGTCTTCGTGTCTTACTTACTGCTTGATAATTGAAGACCACACGGGAAGAACATTACAAAATCCAAAAACATAATTTCGAGAAAACTGATTTTTAAAATGAAAAACGCTATAACATGATAATTTTGTATGTCATCAACCCTTTAAAAAATTTCATAAAAATCTAGACTTATTGCCCGAACTACCTAACCATGGTTCAAGCAGGACACTCGAGGAAGTCCAGGTCCAATGTCAAATGAAGTCACCAACTCCTTCATAAACAGGAGAAAAACAATTCAAGTCCACATTTACACTGGAAGAACAATGTAAGTCCAACAGTAGTTAGGACCGCAGCGCTCTTTGTCACTCAATAAAGAAATAGACAAGGACGCATCTAAGCTTTTCGTCGAAGCATTACAGTAGCTAGCTCGAATGCTGCGTGGCTTTAAATAAACATTTTGGTGGACTTGAATTGATGTTCCCGTGTTTCCTGTGTTTTCCGTGGACTTGAAATGTTACTCCCGTGCTCGCTAATTTTTTTTCGTCGATAGCGTCTGACTTACAATTATTATTATTATCCCAAGTTTAATATTGCCATTCGATTCTACTACTATTGTACAATACTACAATACAATGTATTGTACTATCAAAAAGTCGAATTCGCAAAAAAATTGACTTGCAATGTTCTTCGCGTGTGGTCTTCAATTATCTTGTCCTAATACTTTGCTAAACGGTGCTGTAATTTACATGAGCACCGACTACTCTCCTTTTTTTTTTTTATGGAAACTGACACGGTTGGCTACATCACCTACAACATCCTTGATGTCAGCCCATAACACCGGGTGAACTTGGTGTACACAAACTATTTACATAGCCGTTTCAACCGACCTTTCATTCAGTGCGGTGGTACCAACCCGGGCGGGTTAAACCCTACCACCTAGTAATATAAGAAGGGAGTTATATCCCTTAGTCGCCTTTTACGACATACACGGGGAGAGATGCAGTGGGGCTATTCTTTTAAAGTACCGGCCCCACACGGTACAAAACCCCTCTCCTTACCCTGATTGTCGGGATACAGCGTATGGTATGTATATAATGTACACCAGAATATTTTTAATCAAATAATCATGAATGAATGTCAGCCTATGTAGCTCAGTGGTTGACTGTTGTTTAGCACACCTGGGCGCGATCAGTATTTGGATGGGTGACCGCTCGACCGTTGGAGGCTGACCGTGGTTCGGATTCCACTTAACTAGGTGGTAGGGTTTATTCCGCCCGGATTGATACCGCCGCACTGAATGAAACGTCGGTCGAAACGACTATGTTAATAGCTCGTGTTTTCCGTCCATTTCAGTGTAGCCGACATGAAATGAAGGGAAGCACTGACGTGGCACCAAGTTCACCCGGTGTTATGGGCTGACATCACGGATGTTGTAGGTGATGTAGTCACAGATTCCATAAAAAAAAATTCAAAATCAAGTTATTTCCTTAGGAATATCTTCATTGCATTTTCAAACAATCACAATGCTAACGATCATTGAATTATAACGATTTACTGATTCACCGTTTGTTTATTAATAAAGGAATATTCGAATAATTGTGTGCAGTGACAAACATACACGCCATTACGAACCCATTGTCTCAGCACGGGGCGGTAGGAAGTTGTCCACATAATTAGCTGTCAAAACACATTGCGCCACAAAGGATGTGTTAAAGGCGTTTCGAATAACGGGAGTTTGGCAGATTTCTGCCACAATGCTGATTGGAATTATTTCTCGTAAATGAATTGTATAGCATGCTTAACCGATACGTATGATTTTAATATATAAAATAAAACTAGCTTTCTAATAAAAAAAATCGCATCTAAATCGGTCCATCTGTTTGGGAGCTACGATACCACAGGCAGACACACCCTTACACACACACACGTTAGACTTATAACACGCCTTGCGTCGGAGGTTACAAAATTATAATTTAAACTTTCTGAAAGAACCGTAGTTAAAGTTACCAAAAACGTTTTATAAATTTTTGTACGTAGGTTTAATCGTTATACATCTTTTTTATCTACTCCGGCTGAGTCAGAGGACCAGAGCACATGCTCCGACCAGTCATTATTACTTTCGACAAGATATGATACCGGAGACTTCCCTTTGGATTGCTGGCTATACTGGACAAGAGGAGAACACAGCCGGAGCTGCTATGCGGCCATCTTACGTCGAGTAAAATGGGGGGAGACAGTTAAACTTCAAGAACAATGTTCGGTTTCCATGATGGATAATTTTGACGTGATGACGTCACGTCTTATAAATTGATGAACACCGGCTGCACACACGAAAAAGTGTCACGTTCCATTTGAGCCTGTGTGTGCAAGCGAGAGCGCGTAACAAGCGATAGAGAGGCACGTCATCACGTAAAACTATCTTCCGTAAACCGACTTTACAACCAATTTGTTATGATGTTTAAGTGTTTTATTAGAAATTAATACTAGTTTCTTATACTTATTATATTTATCATGTTTTAGTGCCCTTTCAAACTGAATAAACGATTTTATAATATTCTGTAAATATAATTATTCTTAATTTTTTGTACATTCCTCCCACATCTGAATGGTTGTTTTGTAAAGAATGGGGTAAGGCATTAAACTCGCCTATTTTAGACCGGTATACAATAAAGTACAATTTCACATTAATATTTAATTACTTATTTTAAAATACAAATTAAATCCGTGATAGAAATTTGCCAAAACTAAGGCCAATACTATTGTCTATGACCCTTTAATGAAATATTTTAAATAAATGTAGATGCGCACTTCTTGCTAGAGTTGGCTTTTGGTAATCGCGACAATCGTCGCAATATCATTTTGCGTGTTGTAATGTTAAATCAAATAGTTTAATCATTCAGGCGCAAGTTCCAAAACACACACAAATTCAAATTAAACAAATTGTATACCTATACAAGTGTATATAAATTTATACTTACCCAATACATGAGTTACATACTGAGTTATTTTTTTACCATTCCGGATATTTCAGGGAGTTAATCTGTATCAAAAACAAAGTAGATTAAAAAAAAACGGTGGCAAAATTTAAAAAATATATCTTTTTTTTTGTTTTCGTTCAATATGTCGCATAGCGCTACACAATTTACGCGGGCAGAAATTACCTACCTTCACTTTTAGGCTAGGCTAAGAAGTAACATTTTTTTATGAATAAAATTAAAGTTAAAAATAATTAAATCTAAACCTAAAAATAATTAAATTATTTTTAAGATAGTTTAAGTTATCTATATTGTTTGTTAGTTTAATATAATAGGTTTATATTTTATGTTATTTACTATATTTTTAATTATGTATTAAAATAAATCTAGCTACCTATAAATCAAAATTATCGTCCTCTAGCATGGTCCCCATGACTCAAACGGCGTTCACCCTCTGATTCGCCAAGCTGACCCGCTGCTTGTGCCCAGCTAGACACAGCGCTCCCCAAATTGTATTAGAAAACAAATTCAAAACTTAGAAGATGTTATTTTCTAAATTAAATGCATATCTATATCCGCATGTTTGCATCGCATTTAAGGCGAGACAGAGCGACATCTAAACAGCATTGCTACTAGCGACAACGAACGCTTTGTTAGCCAGAATGCCTTGATTAACCCTGTCACGAGCAGACTTCGACGGAGATTGAAACACCGCGTGATTTGACGGTGAGGAGTTTGGGATCATTATTTAGTTTGTAATAATGACGGTGGTCTTGCGTTAATGCTGACTTCGGTGTGAACACTGAATTTTAAGGTATTTTAACCGCGTGTTTTGATTCGCGTAAAGAGGCCTCTATAGCAGTGTAGCAATTTTTTTTTATGTAATCCGGTATGAGGGGCCAAAGCGCATGCTCCGACCAGCCAATATCACCTCCGAGAAGGTAGGTGCCATAGCGGAGACTTCCCTGTATTGCTGGCTATACTGGACTAGAGGAGAACACAACCGAGGCTGCTATGCGGCCATCTGACATCCAGTACGGTGGTATCAACCCAGTCGGCTACAATTTGAGCCTACCACCTAGTAAAGGGCAAGCTAGTTGTGGGTGCGAGTGAATTTCGGCCGGAAAGAAGATATTATGACATGCAATACATCTTAGGTTGTTCCACGTACCGTAGTGCCAGCCATTCGTACAATCTTATCGCCGAGACAGTGTGAAATGAAAAATAAAAATAAATTTTTGTTCATACCTGTATGGACATATAAGGTATATTTATTACATACATACATACCACACGCTATCGGGTAAGCAGAGAAATCGGTGTTGTGCTGCAAGTACTCTTGTAAATTACAGCATAAAACCGACCACCACGTTTAGAAATGTATTAAGGACAAGATTTTTTTTAATTTTTTTTTATGGAAACTGACACGGTTGGCTACATCACCTACAACGTCCGTGATGTCAGCCCATAACACCGGGTGAACTAGGTGCCATGTCAGTGCTTCCCCCTTTGATCGTGCCGGCTTCACTGAACTGGTCGGAAAACACAAACTATTTACATAGCCGTTTTAACCGACGTTTCATTCAGTGCGGTGGTACCAACCCGGGCGGGTTAAACCCTACCACCAAGTAATATTAGGAGGGAAGGGACCTACAGTTTTTACGAGGAATCCGAACCTCGGTCAGCGGTCACCCATCCAAGAACTGACCGCACCCAGCGTTGCTTAACATTCAATAGCGACAGTTGACTGTCTGCACCACTGAGCTATCGAGGCTGACGAAAAGATTACTATTAAGCAGCAAGTAGGGCGCGAAGACCTACTTACCTGCTGCATGAATCGGTGAAAGGAATGCGCCAAGGTTAGAGATGGCTAACCTGTCGCCCTTTAGCGCGGCATCTTGTCCTCATCCCTTAGTCGCCTTTTACGACATTCACAGAGAGAGATGCAGTGAGGCTATTCTTTTCAAAGTATTACAAAGTATTATTATTACTTTTAAGTTATTTTATCTTCGACTCTCACGCTCCACTCTTTTGGTACCACCTTTGTACCGTGTGGGGCCGGTACTTTAAAAGAATAGCCCCAGTGCATCTCTCCCCGTGCATGTCGTAAAAGGCGACTAAGGGATATTACTCCCTTCTTATATTACTAGGTGGTAGGGTTTAACCCGCCCGGGTTGATACCACCGCACTGAATGAAAGGTCGGTCGAAACGGCTATGTAAATAGTTTGTGTTTTACGTCCAGTTCAGTGTAGCCGGCACGACCGAAGGGAAGCACTGACGTGGCACCAAGTTCATCCGGTGTTATGGGCTGACATCACGGATGTTGTAGGTGATGTAGCCAACCGTGTCAGTTTCCATAAAAAAAAAAACCTACTTTATTTCACTACTATATTTCACTATAGGACCTATTGTTTATTGTTTATTGTATAATTTCATCCATAGGTAGGTAACCTACGCTTGGACATGTCGAAAATTCCGCCAGTTCTAAATTCAATGCGAAGAAGAACTGACAAACAAACTTCGCAAGTCACAATGTTTTGTTAGTACCATATATATAAGTATTATAATTCAAGTAATTTACAATAATTAACGCATACTACCGCTCACAAGAACATTAATATTTACAGCATAAGCATGAACACTCAAGAATTACATTACCTATATCTGGTATAGTATAGGTATTAACCGATTTTCAAACATCCAAAGGTTGACTGTAAGAAATCTATGTAAGGGATAATTATTAATTTGCACCTCATTTATTTATTTGTTAGAAAACAGACAGCCTTATCACAAACAGATAAAACATAATTATTAAGTTATACAAACATTTTTTTTTTTATGGAACCTGACACGGTTGGCTACATCACCTACAACATCCGTGATGTCAGCCCATAACACAGGGTGAACTAGGTGCCATGTCAGTGCTTCGCTTCATTTCATGTCGGCTACACTAAACTGGACGGAAAACACGAACTATTTACATAGCCGTTTCGACCGACGTTTCGTTCAGTGCGGTGGTACCAACCCGGCCGGGATAAACCCTACCACCAAGTAATGTAAGAAGGGAAGGGACCTAGAGTTTAACGTGGAATCCGAACCACGGTCAGCCTCCAACGGTCGAGCGGTCACCCATCCAATCACTGACCGCGCTCGCGCTACCGAGGCTGACGAATTTTCTTGTCCCTTAGTCGACTTTTACGACATGCGACGGGGAGAGATGCAGTGGGGCTATTCTTTTTAAGTTCCGACCCCACACGGTACAGAACATTGAAGTCTGGCCATATTGTGTTTCCCTGGTTAGACCATTGTCAGACCAGTGGGATCAAACATGGTGTTTGTGTAGTGAGTGTCAATGCAGTGTTGTGCATGTAAGTGTTCAATGTTGCTGTTAAAATGTTTCTTGAGGCAATAAAGTACCGTGTGGGGCCGGTACTTTAAAAAGCCCCACTTCATCTCTCCCCGTGTATATCGTAAAAGGCGACTAAGGGATATGACTCCCTTCTTATATTACTAGGTGGTAGGGTTTAACCCGCCCGGCTTTGTACCACCGCACTGAATGAAACGTCCGTCGAAACGGCTATGTAAACAGTTTGTGTTTTCCTTCCAGTTTAGTGTAGCTGGCACGACCGAAGGGAAGCACTGATATGGCACCAAGTTCACCCGGTGTTATGGGCTGACATCACGGATGTTGTAGGTGATGTAGCCAACCGTGTCAACAGTTCCATAAAAAAAAGTATTTTTTATTTATAACACCTTGGTGAGCTTGGTGCCACGACAGTGCTTCTCTTTCTTTCTTTCTTCCTTTCTCGTGCCGGCTACACTGAACTGAACGGAAAAAAGTTAAAATATATTTTACTTCAATACAGTTTTCTAGTACTTATTTTCAATGTACGTATGTGCCTACTTCCCAATACTATTTCAATAATAATTCATATACGTGGTAATCTCCGGAATTCCACTCCACCTGGGGCCAGACTCCTCCGCATCCTTTGCCGAGCGCGACAGCCTTGCATTCCCTTCGAAATTATTTTGCTCCAGTTTCGATATTTCGACAGCCGTGAGGCGATTTGACGCAAAGAGCTCAATTGATAGAGGCAACATAAATTCGTTGAGCTGATGAAAGTTATTATGGTATGCGCAAAAACCACGTTAAAAAGGTTTTATTTATCTATTGCTGTAAACTTACAGTGAAATTACCTACTTATTAACCGACTTCAAAAAAGGAGGAGGTTCTATGTTCGGCTGTATGTATTTTTTTTTTTATTTATGTTCAGCAATATCTTCCCCAATTGTGAACCGATTTCGATGATTCTTTTTGTGTTCGGTTCAGTCTAGCTCCAAGGTGGTCCCATTTTTTTGGTCAAGATCGGATTGGAAAGCGAGGCGGAATTTTCCGACGAGTACATTAATAGCAAATAAAAATTACTAAGAAAACTGTGAAATAAAAAACTATTTAAAAAAATATAAAAACCGCCTTCAAAAATTTATGAAATAAAAAAATTAAAATCGAAACCTAGAGTTGAAGGCGGTGGTGCTAAAGCAAGCAAAAATAACCAACCTCCTTCAACTCTAGGGTTCGATTTTTATTTTTTTATTTCATACATTTTTGAAGGCGGTTTTTATATTTTTTTAATAATATAAAAATACAAATATTCCTTACAAAACACCAATTACAAGTTTACACATTTAGGAATAAATATAATTTCGCCCTTCGACACAGTAAAGATTGTAAAAACTATGTGTTCTTAGAAGTTGGGTGTCAACAGCACATAGATTTTCCGAGCGAGTCCGGCGGGTGTGGTGGAGACAGATGTTGGGTGGAGGGATGAGGGAAGCCAATTCATCAGAGCAACGTCCATGGTAGTACCTATACCTATAAAACAGGCTAAGAGAACCTCTATGTTATATGTTTTGGTTTTTTTTTCTTTTTTGCTTTATTTAGAGTCCTTTATGCGTATGGAAGCCTATACTACTACTAAGCCTACGTCGTATGTCTGTCTGTCTGTCTGTCTTACCTTCAACGACGTCGGTCGAAACGGCTATGTAAATAGTGCGTGTTTTCCGTCCAGTACAGTGTAGCCGACATGAAATGAAGGGAAGCACTGACATGGCACCTAGTTGACCCGGTGTTATGGGCTGACATCACAGATGTTGTAGTTGATGTAGCCAACCGTGTCAGTATCCATACAAAAAAATTAAAAAAAGGGTGGTACTTGCGTATTACGAAAAACACAAAAACTTTCGCGTTGCGGAGAAAGCGCCAAATAGGTATAATATGGTGGGTGTAATACGATTTGGCTTGTGAAAGAATCGCCCCTCCCAGACATCCGTCATACGGATTGTATTAACTGCTCGGTCGCATCTTCTCGTAGAGGGTGTGTTATTCTTTTATATTCACTCCACCAACTGGTCATTACAAGGGGAGTTATTTTTGACGTGATAACGTCACGTCTTATAAATTAATGAACACCGGCTGCACGCACGAAAAAGTGTCACGTTCCATCTGAGCCTGTGTGTGCAAGCGAAAGCGCGTAACAAGCGATAGAGAGGCACAATCGGCCCAAGCGTCAGTAGTCTTACCACTTTATGACGTTATCACGTAAAACTATCGTCCGTTTACAGACAACCAATTTTTTTTCTGGAAACTGACACGGTTGGCTACATCACCTACAACATCAAGGGGCAAGACCTAAATTTGATGTGGGCAAGATATATTTTGCGAAGCCCTCTCTGGTGGCATGTATTATATGGATTTTCACTGTTGAAATGGATTTCCGGTATACTGATCAAATCAAACATTGAAGTCAGCATACCTTTCGTTGATAAAAGTAAACATAATCAAATTGCAATAATACAGCCTTCACTGCCTCTGTCCTGCGTTTCCATCTTGTGTCTGATAAAGGCTTTATACCTAATATAGCTTTAGTTTGCCTTTGATTAAGTCTAAACATGTTTACTCGGGTTCTCTTTTAATAGATCTAGCTGAATATTTTTCATGAATCGAAGCTGCATGAACTTTCGAGGCGCGAGGCCCCTCGGGCCGCGAGGCCGTGGGCGGTCGCCTACGTCGCCCACGCCTTGCACCGCCTCTGTCAGTGATGTCAGCCCATAACATCGGGTGAACTAGGTGCCATGTCAGTGCTTCCCTTCATTTCATGTCGCGTTAGTTATATCTATTAATTAGTCTCCTTTTGCACAAACATATTTTAAAAAGATAAGCGAACATTGTCAGTGTAGCTCAGCAGTGCGGTCGGCCGACTGTAGGTCATGATCATAAGCACACCTGGGCGCGGTCAGTACTAGCATAGGTGACCGCTCGCGCGTTGGAGGCTGACCGTGGTTCGGATTCCACGTGAAACCTGTACGTCCCTTCCCTTCTTACCCTACCAGGGTTTAATCCGCCCGGGTTGATACCACCGCACTATCCATGCACAGCACTGAATGTAATGTCGAGAGAAACGGTTTTTTTTTATGGAAACTGACACGGTTGGCTACATCACCTACAACATCCGTGATGTCAGCCCATAACACCGGGTGAACTTGGTGCCACGTCAGTGCTTCCCTTCGGTCGTGCCGGCTACACTGAACTGGACGGAAAACACAAACTATTTACATAGCCGTTTCGACCGACCTTTCATTTAGTGCGGTGGTACCAACCCGGGCGGGTTAAACCCTACCACCTAGTAATATAAGAAGGGGTCATATCCCTTAGTCGCCTTTTACGACATACACGGGGAGAGATACACGGCTATGTAAATAGTTCGTGTTTTCCGTCCAGTGTAGCCGACACGACAGAAAGTTAGCACTGACATGGCACCTAGTCCACAGGTTGTTATGGGCTGACATCACGAATGTAGTAGGTGATGTAGCCAACCGTGTAAGTTACCATAAAAACAAAATAAAATAAAACGACTGTCGTTCGTTGCTCTATTTAATGAAAATAAAAAAATACTTATTTCTTAGCTTACATATTGGTGAACATTATCTTCCTTTCCTTCCTTCCTTCCTTATCCTTACCTTTAATAAAATCCAACGTCTGCTTTCTGTCTGTCTGTCTGTCTGTCCGCTTATAACTCGAGAACCACTGAACCGATTTTAATAAAAAAAAATCTACTGATAGCTTGATTCTTCCCATCAACTATAGGCTACTTACTATCACGCTAAATGGCTTATGAGGTTAGCAGAAAATTCAAATATGAGAGCGGGTGGAGCCGCGGGCACAGCTAGTATAGTATATATTTTGAGTTTTTCATTTCTTATTTCTTATTACATTTTCAATGCCATTCCGAAATACTTTCTGTATTAAATACCATATCGTCTATTCAAATGAAATAGCTTTACAACACCGAGATTGCGAATAAAATCCGTCCTTTTGACTCGCGGAACCGAAACATCCTTTACATCTGTCGCAGGCGGCGTCCATGTCGCTTTTCTTTCATCAAAAGGGCCGAATCAAAAGCTCATATAAACTCGGAGAATATTCTAATACTTTGCGCTTTGACTTGCGCTCGGGCGCTATGCCAGTCACACATGCGGAATCTATATGTTAGTATATAGGTTGTAACGACCGGTACATTAATTTCGCCAGCGCAATCCTCATGTTTTTCCGAGACAAAAAAGTAAATAAAGTTTTTCTCTAAATTGTCTACTTTTGGAGATAATAATTTTTTAAATTTACGTTTTCGTCTAGTGTAATTTGACGCGCGCGGGGCGAGGGTGTTGGCTCGGGAACGGTCAGGGTCGAAAAACTAATGCCGCGCCGCCGCCGCCGCCCACCCCACCGCGCATCTCCTCGCTCCGCGCACTCGTCCTTGCTCGCTCACTCACCGCACGCCTTTCGTTTTCACGTTTGTACGGAACATTAGATCCTGTTTACACTAAATTAATCAATTAGTTTGTATGAAAACTGCAACTTTTTATTTAAAGGGAATCCAGAAAAAAGTTATTTGACTTTTTTGTTACTATTGATTCCAATAATCATTTCCTAAATTTAATCTAGTGGCCTTTACAACGCCCTGTATAACATTAAATAAAATAAAATATAAACCTACTATATTAAACTAACAAACAATCTTAAACTATCTTAACAATTTAAATCTAGACCTAAAAATAACAGAAAGGCCCCCATACCGCTCGCCGCGTTCCCCCTCTGCACGGCCAGACTGACAAGCTGGAGGAGGAATGAGCCGGCACGACGACGTAAGGATGTGGTGTTTTCTTGCCTGTTAATTCTCTTTCTTTTATTTTATTATTTATACTATTTACATTATATAATTTAAAAAAAGACAGATTTTTTATGCTATTTCGACAAGTTTGTCGTCTTCAGATAAAATTGCTTATATATTTAATGTAGTAAATTGCTTATAATATGTCAAATAATGAATGATAGATGGCGTTGTCATGGGTTAGAATTTTTCGAATGTATCTATGGTTTATTTAGGCCGGGTGAATGGTGTGCGCCAAGGTTCCAGATGTATGACGATTCCCAGGTTCTTAGATCTATTTCTTTGATTGGTGGGCTGAATGACTTAATGATGCGGATGGTGAAGCTTTGATTGAACTGAGTTTGATTGTTACGGCAGTGTGTGGGGATTTTATAGAATGGGTTGATACAAAATTATATCTGACTTGTCCAAGTTTAATGTACCACCGACTGGATCAACAAGTAAATTGAAGCTGAATTGAGACCTACATAAGTACCGCGAATGACCTACGCATCGTACATAACGTCATTTTTAACGCCCATTAGAAATGGAATAGTGGCGCGCCGCGGACGCCAGTTTGCGGGTAGGAATAATAACCTTTATTTGTTCTAGATAATGGAAAAAAATACTTAGAAGAGGAATACACTTTGTCGAAAATTAAAAAAATAATAATTAAGACGAAATCAATCATCATCAATCAATCAATACTAATAATAAATGTTTAAGGGATGGTCATGGAGTAAGTTACTTTGTTTTATGAGGTTTGTGGACGCTATGTATGATACTAAAACTAAATTGACAATTTTTAGAAATTAGTAATGTTCCTCCATAACTCTTAAACCGATCATCCGAATTCGTTTAAACTTAGTTACAAGCACATTTAACTATACGGGGCACAGGATAAGCTAAATAAAATTCACTTCCGGTTACGCTAATATGTAGCTCTCATACAAAGTGTTTTCCGACCAGTTCAGTGTAGCCGGCACGATCAAAGGGGGAAGCACTGACATGGCACCTAGTTCACCCGGTGTTATGGGCTGACATCACGGACGTTGTAGGTGACGTAGCCAACCGTGTCCGTTACCTTAAAAAAAAAATATCGAATTGTTCCGCGCGCCGAAATAAAGGTACGGTAGCGGGTTTATCTACTTTCTTCTTTTTAAATACGAATTTAACGCGACCGAAGCTGCGGGCAAAAGCTATTATTAATATATGTACATCTGTGTCACTCTTGTGTACTCTCGTACCTTCTGTCACCTGCAAATTGTGTGCGTGCAGACCAATGTTGGTAGCAAGGTGAAATGTTCGCAATGTAAGACAATATTATTTCCGAGTATTTATTTCCTCGTTCTTTATGTTTTTCCAGCCGAGTTAGCGGAAGAAACTAAATATTGTTTTAGTCCCTGGGCACGACCGACCAGTGCCTGGATTTTAGCGGTAATTGAGTGGAAAAATGCTAATTTCTTCCGTTTCAATATTAAATATTATTATATATTACACAAGCTGTGCCCGCGGCTCCGCCCGCTCTCATATTTCACTTCACTGCTAACCTCATAAGCTATTTAGCGTGATAGTAAGTAGCCTATAGTTGATGAGAAGAATCAAGCTATCCGTAGAATTTTGTTTTATTAAAATCGGTTCAGTGGTTCTCGAGTTATAAGCGGACAGACAGACACTCAGACAGACAGAAAGCAGATGTTGGATTTTATTATAGGTAAGGATAAGGAAGGAAAGATTTTAATGTATTAATCACACGTCTGAATCACAAATTTAAATTCAGATACTTGTTTCGTCATGAAGAACATAATGATAATTTTTTTTATTCATCATCGTTGACACAAATTCTCAATTAGTATGACTAGTCAAGAAATTCACGTCACACATTTTTTAATATCCAATTTGAGTATACTTCTTTAATGGACTCGGGTAAATTGCAGCACAAGACCGACCGCCACCTTTCGCAAAGTGTTATATATGTATATAATAATTATATATGTATACAACGTGTCCCAAAACTCAACGTCAAGCGGGAACCAGGGAGTAGGCCAGTTTATGACTACCCAGGGAAAAATAAGAAAACAAAATCTGAGTCATAAATTTTTTTAGAAAAAAATTTACCTCAATATTTTTTTTGGTAAAACTACAGGCATTCTGGTTTTATTTGGGATAGTTATCAATAGCAGACTTATTTAGGCTTCCAATATAAAAATTTGAACAATTATATTTGCAAATTTGTAGTCGTAGTACCTACCTAAAATGTTAATATTCAACGTTTTTTAAAAAATGCTCATATCATAAAAAACAAATGACTCAGATTGTTTTTCCTTATTTTATGTGGGTAGTCATAAACTGGCCTACTCCCTGGTTCCCGCTTGACGTTGAGTTTTGGGACACGTTGTATAAATACATATCTGAATCTGAATCTAAATTAATCTTTTTTTTTTCACACTGAATATAACTGAAAACTGGGGTACAGCATCCAATCTATTGTCAGACGGGGGACTCCCCAGCTGTTGCCCCGGGTAGTGACAATCGAATTAGTTGTGGTAGAGGCAGACCGGAAGCGGCAATGTTGTCACAGCGCGGTAACTTCGCCGTCCTCCTTTATTGATAAATCAAATCTTAGTTTCGCCGATTGTGTTTAGGTTAAGGTAGAAAAGGACCATCGATGGTTAATATAACCGATTTTAATTTTTGTTACTTAGCGGCACCCCGACGCCTTTAATTAACTAAGCGGAAATATTTTTTTACTGTTTAGGGTTGTAGCTTTTTAGGGGGTTTTTAAAATTTGTAATTTAACTTTTATTTCAAGCCTTTATAGACACATACTCGTAATTTGAACTTGTAATAATTTTGTTAGGTTACAAGTGCATACATTCGTTTTGTAATAATTTTTCCGTTTATTTAGTTAAAGGCGACGAGTGAACGTGTAATACATTTCCATTTTTAACCGACTTAAAAAAAAGGAGGAGGTTCTCAATTCGACTGTTTTTTTTTATGTTTGTTACCTCAGAACTTTCGACTGGGTGAACCGATTTTGATTATTCTTTTTTTATTTGAAAGCTGGTGCTTCCCGTGTGGTCTCATTTCAATTTGCTCAAGATCGGATTGGAGGCTCGGCCTTCGGCCTCGCGATTCCGCCGAGTATATTAATAGCAAAACATTACTAAAAAACTGTGAAATAAAAAACGATTTAAAAAAATATAAAAACCGCCTTCAGAAATGTATGGAATAAAAAAAAATCTAACCCCAAAGTTGAAGGCGGTGATAAAGCAAGCAAAAATGATGCATGAAAGAAAATACGAGTGGATGATATCCTTTGTGTTTTATGTAGCCTTTTTAGCACCGCCTTCAACTCTAGGGTTAATTTTTTTTTCATACATTTTTGAAGGCGGTTTTTATTTTTTTTAAGCAGTTTTTTATTTCACAGCTTTTTTTAATTCTACAGCAGAGATCTCTTCACCAATTACGATAAGTGTCATGATCTTCGAATCTTCATCAAACATAGCTAAGAACCATCCCGGTTGAACCAGCTTTCTAATAAAAAATAACGGCATCCAAATCGGTCCATCCGTTTGGGAGCTACGATGCCACATACAGACACACCCACACACAGACAGGCGAGGTCGTCAAACTCTTAACACCCCTCCTTTTGCGTCGGGAGTTAAAAAATACAAATATTTCTGATAGGGACATGATGTTAAGAGCTGTCATGACAGGGGTAAGTTTATTTTTTTATTTTTATGTAATCCGGCATGGGCTGAGTCGGAGGGGCCAAAGCACATGTTCCGACCAGCAAATATCACCTCCGAGCAGGTAGGTGCCATACCGGAGACTTCCCTGGATTGCTGGCTATACTGAACTAGAGCAGAACACAACAGAGGCTGCTATGCGGCTATCTTTCACCCAGTACGGTGGTACCAACCGGTCGGCTACAATTTGAGCCTACCACCTAGTAAGGGGCCTTACAGTTTTACACCGGTTCCGAACGTTGAAGCAGCAGGTGCAGGTATGCACGTAAATTTTTTCGTCAGAAAAAAACCATTGGTACACGCCGAACGTATTCGAACCTCGGACCTCTCGCATAAGAAGACGATGCCCAAACCACTCGCCCACCCGCCGCTTAAATGGTGATGTCACGTCGTCATGTTAGGTTCCTTAAAAAATGCACTTACGGGAGATCAAAATTTTACCTAACGATTTTCAAGGGGAGGTTTACCCTTAATTAAAGCTGTTCCAGACGTCTGCGCTCAACGCTTTCAGAAATTACCATAAGCCTTTTCAAACTCGATATTTAAAATTTTAGAGTAAATTGCGCGGAAAAATCTTATGAAAAGAAAATTCTACTTAAATGCCTCGAACCGTGGTTACATTTAACGATATTCTTTGTGTAACTAAATATTCGCAATTATGGCGACTTTTTTATTTTTATTTTCATTTTTAGGGTTCCGTATCCATACGGAAGCCTAATTACTAAGCCTACAACGTCTGTCTGTCCGTCCGTCCGTCCTTTCGTCCGTCTGTCCGAGGGCTGTATCTCTTGAACCGTAATAGGTAGTCGGTTGAAATGTTCACAGAATGTTTGTTATTATGACGGATACGCCAACAAATAATAAAAAAAGCAAAAAGTTAAAAATAAGGGGTCCCCATACAAAAAACGTGCTAACATTCAATTTTTTTTTTTTTTTTTTATGGAAACTGACACGGTTGGCTACATCACCTACAACATCCGTCATTACAGCCCATAACACCGGGTGAACTTGGTGCCACGTCAGTGCTTCCCTTCGGTCGTGCCGGCTACACTGAACTGGATGGAAAACACAAACTATTTACATAGCCGTTTCGACCGACATTTCATTCAGTGCGGTGGTATCAATCCGGGCGGGTTAAACCCTACCACCTAGTGATATAAGAAGGGAATTATATCCCTTAGTCGCCTTTTACGACATACACGGGGAGAGATGCAGTGGGGCTATTCTTTTAAAGTACCGGCCCCACATGGTACAGATATATGCCCCACATGGTCAATATATTAAGTTACTCGATAATAGATGGCACGACAGGCCGTTTTGTGTGGCAGATACGAAATATACTCGTAGACAGATAATATGGAAGTCCTCATTGTTCAGTCAGACCTGATTGTGGGGACTTCCGCATAATAATTTGACGATTACTTCTCGGTCAGTTTCAGTGAGTACATTGTAACTGACAATTTGTCAGTTTCCATAAAAAAATACACATTTGATGAAATATGCTTTTTTTATGGAAACTGACTTGCATACATCGCCTACGACATCCGTTGATCCGTGATGTCAGCCTATAACACCTTGGTAACTAGGTGCCATGTCCAGTGCTACCCTTCGGTCACGCCGGCTACACTGAACTGGACGGAAAACACGAACTATTTAAATATACGTTTCAACCGACCTTTCATTCAGTGCGGCGGTATCAACCCGGGCGGGTGAATGTTACCTTCGGCATCAAACAGACACACAGACAGAGCTTGAATTGAATAAGATTAGACAAGATTGGATTAGTGGTTGGAATATTCAGTGTATCGCTGCTGCTGGGAACATTTCTCTTCTAGAAGACGCTACGTCTTCATTATCTAGGTGTATGCTGCGTTTACACCACAGAGTTTGCCCTTGCAGCTATATCGTCGGCGGCGGGATAGCGTTCCTTTTTTTATTATTATTATTATTTCTTTATTAACACATTATCTTAAAACTAATTTTGTACATATTAAAAACCTAACATTAAAAACATATACAAAATTAACCTTAAAAAAAAATGGAATTTCCACCACCGGCGGCGGGGCGAACCCAGTATACCGATGGTCGGGCCCCAAAGAGAGGAACCTCCGGACGATGCGTGCTGTGTCGAGCAGGGCTGCCTTCTGGATCTGGCCCTTGACCCAACCACTCAGCGAGAGCCTCTCAAGGTGATCGTCGAGGCTCTTCGCTATCAGCCCATGCGCCGAAACGACTATGGGCACAACGATCGTCGAGTCGACGGGCCACATTTTGGTAACCTCGTGCTGCAGATCCAGATATTTTAACATCTTCTCTGCTTCCTTACTAACGAGGTTACCATCGTGCGGCACGGCGATATCGACGAGCGTTGCGCGCCTTGCCTCCCGGTCTACTATCACAATATCAGGCCTGTTCGCGAGAATAGTCCTGTCTGTGATAATGGACCGGTCCCAGTAGAGTGTGACATGACCGTTCTCGAGAACTGGCGGTGGATTGTACTTATAGTAAGGCACCTCGGTACCCACAAGGTTGTACTTTAAGGCAAGTTGCTGGTGGATAATCCTGGCTACTAGGTTGTGTCTATGCAGATACTCGGTGTTGGCAAGCTGCGAACAACCGGAAATCACATGTCTGAGGGACTCGCCAGGTTGGTGGCAGGCGCGGCAGATGTCAATGGTGCCGTCCTTCATTATGTGTTTCCTATAGTTGTTCGTCTTGACAACCTCATCTTGTATTGCAAAGACAAAACCCTCGGTTTCCCCGAAGAGGTCCCCGAAGCGTAGCCAGTGCACGGAAGCAAGTTGGTCTACATCCGGTCCCGTGAGAGACCGGAAGTACCTACCGTGCAGCTCCTTGCCTTTCCATACTTCCATGCGGTCCTCAGTGCTCAGTACAACCGGCTTCCGCCAGTTCTCTTTTCCCATGCTCAGCGGGGTAAGACCTTTATCGCTGGTGACGACATCCCGATGCATCTCACAAACATCAGTCTTTTCCAAAAAGTACTGACGGAGATTGCATACCTCGCGGTTGTGCAGGTTCTTGGCACTTAACATACCTCGACCCCCACACTTCCGCGGGATATACAATCTCATGACCGATGATCGTGGGTGGTGCATACGGGATTTCGTCATCAGCGTCCTGACCTTTCTGTCCAGCGAGTCCAATTCGGTCTGAGTCCATCTGAGAATACCGAAGGTATATACGAGCACAGGCATGACCCAACCGTTATAGGCACGAATTTTATTGCCGCCTGACAAAAGGCTATTTAGCACTTTTGTAAGACGGTGAAAAAACTTTTCCTTAACTGATTGTTTCATGTCCGTATCCTGTATGTTGAGAGCCTCCGATATTCCCAGATATTTATAGGTTTCGTCTTCGGAGAGAGCTCGAACATTCATGGACTCCGACAACTGTATGCCGCCGGAGTTCACGATCACACCTCGTTCCACATGGATGGTCCCACATTTTTCCAAGCCGAACTCCATTCCAATGTCGTTGCTGAAGCCTTCAGTTATCTTCATCATCGACATTAGTTCGGTGTCTGACTATTATGTGTGTGATTATTATTATTATTAAACGGTTTTATTTAGCTTGACTCCGTATATTTGTTTGTTTGTTTGTTTGTTTGTTACTATCTTTGTTTCAAATCTTGCGACAACTTTTTCAACTACTTCTACTGAACCGATTTTTATGAAACTTTGCACACACATTGAGTTCTCGTGACAATACAATATTATGATAATTTAAACTTGGTAACGAGGGTCTGATGATAGAGTCAGGAGGTGGACAGTGGAACTCTTCAACCGTTACTAGTAACCCCCTCGAGTTTGGGCTCATATGGTTGGTTTGGACGAGTGTTCCATACTTCTGCCAATACACTTGGTGACGAGGGTCTGATGATGGAGTCAGGAGGTGTACAGTGGAACTCTTCAACCGTTACTAGTAACCCCCTCGAGTTTGGGCTCATTTGGTTGGTTTGGTCGAGTCTCCCATACTTCTACCAATACACTTGGTGGCGAGGGTCTGATGATGGAGTCAGGAGGTGAAAGGTGGAACTCTTGAACCGTTACTAGTAACCCCCTCGAGTTTGCGCTCATATGGTTGGTTTGGACTAGTGTTCCATACTTCTACCAATACACTTGGTGACGAGGGTCTGATGATGGAGTCAGGAGGTGTACAGTGGAACTCTTCAACCGTTACTAGTAACCCCCTCGAGTTTGGGCTCATTTGTTGGGTTTGGACGAGTGTCCCATACTTCTAACAGTACACTTCGTGACGAGAGTCTGATGATGGAGTCAGGGGGTGGACAGGGGAACTCTTCAACCGTTACTAGTAACCCCCTCGAGTTTGGGCTCATATGGTTGGTTTGGACGAGTGTCCCATACTTTTATCAATACACTTGGTGACGAGGGTCTGATGATGGAGTCAGGAGGTGTACAGTGGAACTCTTCAACCGTTACTAGTAAACCACTCGAGTTTGGGCTCATTTGGTTGGTTTGGACGAGTGGCCCATAGTTCTACCAATACACTTGGTGACAAGGGTCTGATGATGGAGTCAGGAGGTGTACAGTGGAACTCTTCAACCGTTACTAGTAACCCCCTCGAGTATGGGCTCATTTGTTTTGTTTAGACGAGTGTCCCATACTTCTACCAATACACTTGGTGACGAGGGTCTGATGTTGGAGTCAGGAGGTGGACAGTGGAACTCTTCAACCGTTACTAGTAACCCCCTCGAGTTTGAGGTCATTTGGTTAGTTTGGACGAGTGTTCCATACTTCTACCAATACACTTGGTGATGAGGGTCTGATGATGGAGTCAGGAGGTGTACAGTGGAACTCTTCAACCGTTACTAGTAAACCACTCGAGTTTGGGCTCATTTGGTTGGTTTGGACGAGTGGCCCATAGTTCTACCAATACACTTGGTGACGAGGGTCTGATGATGGAGTCAGGAGGTGTACAGTGGAACTCTTCAACCGTTACTAGTAACCCCCTCGAGTATGGGCTCATTTGTTTTGTTTAGACGAGTGTCCTATACTTCTACCAATACACTTGGTGACGAGGGTCTGATGTTGGAGTCAGTAGGTGGACAGTGGAACTCTTCAACCGTTACTAGTAACCCCATCGAGTTTGGGGTCATTTGGTTAGTTTGGACGAGTGTTCCATACTTCTACCAATACACTTGGTGACGAGGGTCTGATGATGGAGTCAGGAGGTTTACAGTGGAACTCTTCAACCGTTACTAGTAACCCCCTCGAGTTTGGGCTCATATGGTTGGTTTGGACAAGTGTCCCATACTTCTACCAATACACTTGATGACGAGGGTCTGATGATGGAGTCAGGAGGTGTACAGTGGAACTCTTCAACCGTTACTAGTAACCCCCTCGAGTATGGGCTCATTTGTTTTGTTTAGACGAGTGTCCTATACTTCTACCAATACACTTGGTGACGAGGGTCTGATGTTGGAGTCAGGAGGTGGACAGTGGAACTCTTCAACCGTTACTAGTAACCCCCTCGAGTTTGGGGTCATTTGGTTAGTTTGGACGAGTGTTCCATACTTCTACCAATACACTTGGTGACGAGGGTCTGATGATGGAGTCAGGAGGTTTACAGTGGAACTCTTCAACCGTTACTAGTAACCCTCTCGAGTTTGGGCTCATATGGTTGGTTTGGACAAGTGTCCCATACTTCTACCAATACACTTGATGACGAGGGTCTGATGATGGAGTCAGGAGGTGTACAGTGGAACTCTTCAACCGTTATTAGTAACCCCCTCGAGTTTGGGCTCATTTGGTTGGTTTGGACGAGTGTTCCATACTTCTACCAATACACTTGGTGACGAGGGTCTGATGATGGAGTCAGGAGGTGTACAGTGGAACTCTTCAACCGTTACTATCTACCCCCTCGAGTTTGGGCTCATATGGTTGGTTTGGACGAGAGTCCCATACTTCTACCAATACACTTGGTGACGAGGGTCTGATGATGGAGTCAGGAGGTGTACAGTGGAACTCTTCAACCGTTACTAGTAACCACCTCCAGTTTGGGGTCATATGGTTGGTTTGGACGAGTGTCCCATACTCCTACCAATACACTTGGTGACGAGGGTCTGATGATGGAGTCAGGAGGTGTACGGTGGAACTATTCAACCGTTACTAGTAACCCCCTCGAGTTTGGGCTCATTTGGTTGGTTTGGACGAGTGTCCCATACTTTTATCAATACACTTGGTGACGAGGGTCTGATGATGGAGTCAGGAGGTGTACCGTTGAACTCTTCAACCTTTACTAGTAACCCCCTCGAGTTTGGGCTCATTTGGTTTGTTTGAACGAGTGTCCCATCCCATACTTCTACCAATACACTTGGTGACGAGGGTCTGACGATGGAGTCAGGAGGTGCACAGTGGGACTCTTCAACCGTTACTAGTAACCCCCACGAGTTTGGGCTCATATGGTTGGTTTGGACGAGTGTCCCATACTTCTACCAATACACTTGGTGACGAGGGTCTGATGATGGAGTCAGGAGGTGTACAGTGGAACTCTTCAACCGTTACTAGCCACCCCCTCGAGTTTGGCCTCATTTGGTTTGTTTGGACGAGTGTCCCATACTTTTATCAATACACTTGGTGACGAGGGTCTGATGATGGAGTCAGGAGGTGTACAGTAGAACTCTTCAACCGTTACTAGTAAACCACTCGAGTTTGGGCTCATTTGGTTGGTTTGGACGAGTGTCCCATACTTCTACAAATACACTTGGTGACGAGGGTCTGATGATGGAGTCAGGAGGTGTACAGTTGAACTCTTCAACCTTTACTAGTAACCCCCTCGAGTTTGGGCTCATTTGGTTTGTTTGAACGAGTGTCCCATCCCATACTTCTACCAATACACTTGGTGACGAGGGTCTGACGATGGAGTCAGGAGGTGCACAGTGGGACTATTCAGCCGTTACTAGTAACCCCCACGAGTTTGGGCTCATATGGTTGGTTTGGACGAGTGTCCCATACTTCTACCAATACACTTGGTGACGAGGGTCTGATGATGGAGTCAGGAGGTGTACAGTGGAACTCTTCAACCGTTACTAGTCACTCCCTCGAGTTTGGGCTCATTTTTATTTTTTATTTTATTTTATTTTATTTTTATTTTATTTTATTTATTTGGCCAAAACAAACAGAAACAAACAAACAAGAAAATACAGAAATATACAAACAATAATTAAGTTTGCCTCCAGCATCGTTAGGCACCTATTACACTTATCGATATATAACGTGGCAACAGTACATTTAATGAAGATGAAATACAGAGGAAATACGACACATAACTTAAATAATAATCAAATACAGGGAGAAGACGAACCTTAACAAAGTAACAGAAAGTGACATACCATAATTATATATATATATTTACATGTATATATGTACAACAAATAGTGCACACACAGCAATAGCCCAATACACAGTAGTAGCTCACTATTTGTTATTTATTATTAGAGAGTGTAGAAGCGACTCGTGTTTTGAAGGCGAATGGACTCAGGTAGTGAATGTCTATATTGACAGATATCCTGTTGAAAAAGTTACACATTTTACGCACAGGCGCACGAACTCCCGCATTAGTACGACAGAGATCAAGGTGAAATATGGTACTAGTTCTTGTGGATGGACGAGGGACATGATACCGGATCAACGACAGCAAGTCGGGGCAGTCCACATAATTATTACAAATTTTATAGAGGCACGTAGCTGAGAGAACATTTCTACGATCACCAAGGCTTATTAAATTATATTTACTAAGTAGGTCAACATACGGTAAGTGCGAGCCACCACCACATCGACGATGCATTATGTATAAGAATTTCCGCTGTATCATCTCAATGGCATGTGTGTATTTATCGTAGAATGGATTCCAAATAGGTGCAGCATATTCGACTTGTGATCTTATTAAGGTCATGTATAAATATCTATAAGTGGAAACTTTTTTAAAGTAAACCGAGGACCTCAAGACGAAGCCTAACATTTGATAAGCCTTCTTAACAATATTGGATATATGTGAATCAAGATGAAGTTTTGAGTCCAGGGTTACTCCAAGATCACGTATAGATACAACACTCTGTAAAACAACACCACCAATGGAATAAGTAAAATTTACAGGAACTATACGTTTAGTAAATGTGATATTCTTACATTTCGGAAGGCTAAGAAATAGTTTGTTATTCAAAGTATATTCGTAGAATCGATCGAGATCTTTCTGGAGATCGAGACAGTCAACAACAGTATTGATTTTTTTGTATATTTTTATATCATCAGCATAAACAAGGAAATGACAGTTTTTAAAACACTCGTGGACATCATTCAAAAACAAAATAAATAACAGAGGTCCCAAGATGGAACCCTGTGGAACACCCGACGTCACCGTCACCGTATCCGATTCGTACACATTCACGACTATACGCTGCCTTCTGTTCACTATATATGATGTGAACCATCTCAGCAGATTACCTCTGATACCGTTAAAGGCAATTTTCTGGAGTAACATTACGTGGTCAACCTTATCAAAGGCCTTCTTAAAGCCGGTGTACACAGCGTCGACTTGGCCTCCCTTATCCAAGCAATTGAACAGAAAATTTGAAAAGACTAAGAGATTACTAGTAGTGGAACGTTTTAGAACAAAGCCATGTTGCTGAGGGATAATGATGTTATGAAGAAGAGGATAGATAGCACCATGTACAAGCTTCTCAAAGACCTTTGATAAGGTTGGTAAGATGGATATGGGACGGTAATTTTCAACATCCGCTTTCGATCCACTTTTATGTACCGGTGTTATATTAGCGGTTTTCCATATATCAGGGAAGATCCCACTCCTTAGACACTTATTATAAATTATGTAAAGGGGGCACGAGATTGAATCAACTGTACGCACAAGAAAAAGTGGTTCTATGAGATCAGGCCCAGCCCCCTTCTTTAAATCCAGGCATTTTAACTGCTTGATTATAGCGTCAGAGGTAATATGCAGATCATCAATAAGGACACAGTGAGGTGACATACCTGGCGGAGGCGCCCACACATTGCGACTCAGAGATGTCGGTTCGTAGACCGAACTAAAATAAGACGAAAATATATTGCAGATCTCTGCTGGATCGCTAGAAGTTTCATCTCTAAATCGCATTGTAGCGGGATATGCACTTCCGCCACGGCGAGCAGAGATGAATGACCAAAAATTTTTTATATTTGAGGAAATACCTTCCTCCACACTTACCATGTATGCATTGTAGCAAGATGCAGCGGCATGTTTGAACTGCTCACGCAAAACACTGAAAACTTCATAGTCCGATTGATTTCTGTAAGTTTTCCATTTTATCCAGGCTCTTTTTTTCCGATTATACAGTTGCGTTAGTTGAGGCGTGAACCATAACGCAAACCTGGAAACACGATTGACTTTACAAGGAATGTATTTTTTTATAATTTCATAAATCTTTTCATAGAAAAAGGTAACTGCCCACTCAGCTGATAGTGTAGATAGTTCCGTGTGCCAGTCGATCCCAGCTATTGCAGAGTTAACTTCCGCATAATTTGCGTCGGCAAATTTTAATCGCGGCTGAGGGCAACGAGTCAATGTCATCTCTATTTTAACATTTATAGTGAACAGAAGAGCAGGGTGATGACGGTCCGGGGCGACCAACGGCTCAATTATAGGCAGCATAGTACATCTACAGTCGCTCAATATCAAGTCAAGTATGCGATTGTTGGCATTACGATGCGTATTATATTGATTGACCGCCAAGAAAGCAGACACATTACTGAGTAGTTGAGCAGTACGAGAACTCGCACTCCGCTCACAAGAGAAATCCTGGACTACAAACCCATCGCAGTCACGCCAATATATTTCCGGAATATTGTAGTCACCAACAGCGCAGATGTGGCAGTCGTCCAGTTCAGTATATGCCTGCTGGAGCGCATCAAAATGACTACAGTAGGCATCATACGGATAGGCCGGAGGTATGTATGTAGCACAAATAAGTAATCTGCCACGATTACCGCCACCGCCGCCATCGGCGACATCTCGTCGACCCAGCGTAAGCAGCAGGGAGACGCCGGGCACGCGTGGCAGGTTGTACGGTGCAGCAAGTATGTCGCGCCGCACCGCCACTAACACCCCACCCCCGTCCATCCGACCGGTGGCTTCACGATTCCTGTCACACCGATACACCGAGTATCTGTCGTCTATAAATTCAGAATTACCTATTTCGGGGACCAAATACGTCTCAGTGAGAATAATTACATCATAATTGACATTCAGGGTATTCATGTAAATAGTATTCAACTTAGTCCTGAGTCCGTTGCAGTTTTGATAGTAAATTATTAACTTATCCACACTTGATACAGAGATGACAATAGAATAATGCTAATAAATTATAGGTAGGTATTGTAAATACACGAGTCGCCTCATTACACTCATAATTGCGGTTATAAAAATATTTGAGCTGTGATGCATAACTGTGGGCGTTATGAGTTTGATCAAATAAAACATTTGGTTTGTTTGGACGAGTGTCCCATACTTGTCGAACGCAAATGTATGAAACAGACATACCATCTGTTCAAATTGATTTTGAAAGAGACGGCGGACACCTTATCCATCCTAAAGCCATACAGTTTCCAGCAAAGTTTAATTATGGAACAGCTGAGAGACGGATGTTACCGATAATTTTGTCATGGGCCTCCACTGTCCATAAAATGCAGGGCAGTACTGTTGACCATGCTATTTGGGCTCCAGACTATTTGAGGAGGGTCAACCGTATGTTGCATTGAGTCGCGTAAATTCTTTAGAAGGGTTATGTATTGAGGAGCTTGATAGTGAGTAATTGACAGGTAAGAAACCGAGTAACAAAGATGCAACGAGAGAGTTGGAAAGGATGACGAGTTTACGTAATGAACGATACGAGCCAAAAATCAAACTAAAAACGAGTAAATAAAAAAATTGGTAAAAAAAACTTTTAAGTTAAACGGTTTTATTAAAAATAAAAAACTAGAAAAAAAAAACAGCTGTACAAAAAACTAGAAAATAATAAGGACACAAGCCCGGGCCTTCTTAAGATTTTACGTCTGGGTAAGAAATCGTGCAATACTAGCGTGCTGTCTTCTCATGTCGGATGCCAAAGGGCATGTGGTGTGGTATGTGGAACTCGCTTCCCCTCGAAATTCGTCTATCGCAGTCGCTGTTTATGTTTAAAAAGCGTATAATGTCTCACTTTCTGGAACGATAAATTACTCGCTATTTATGGATTAGAGTCTAATGTTAGTTTTCTCTGTATATTTTATTCGTGTATATTTGTATGTATTTATATATTTTTATCTATTTATTTATATTTATATTGTATAATTTGTTGAAATTATCTACATCATTCTTATTTGTTCTCTGCCACTCCACACTCATTCATGATAACCCAAAGGTTGGCTGGAGGAGAACGCCTACGGCGTTAAGTTGTACCTTTTGCAAAATTTTTAACAGGCAATAAACATATTTTGATTTGATTTGATTTGACATTGTGTCGCTGCGTCAGCGGAATAAGTAATAAATTGAGACTTTTAACAGACTAATATAAAAACGTGGGGCGTATAATAATGCGTAATAAATAACATGCGCCCCACGTTTTTATATTAGTCTGTTAAAAGTCTCAATTTATTACTTATTCCGCTGACGCAGCGACACAATGTGCCCTTTGGCATCCGACATGAGAAGACAGCACGCTAGTATTGCACGATTTCTTACCCAGACGTAAAATCTTAAGAAGGCCCGGGCTTGTGTCCTTATTATTTTCTAGTTTTTTGTACAGCTGTTTTTTTTCTAGTTTTTTATTTTTAATAAAACCGTTTAACTTAAAAGTTTTTTTTACCTATTTTTTTTTCTTTCTCCTGTCTCCTCCGAGCACTCCCCATCGAATATTGTATTGTATTGTATTGTATTGTATTGTATTGTATTGTATTGTATTGTATTGTATTATATTGTATTGAAATTCTTCTTAGATATAGTATGTTATATTTAACATAATGAAAGCTTAGTATGTAAGTTATATTAAAAAAACTTTATAAGTTTTTTTATCCGGTCTTCCTTATAGATTGCATTGCTGAACGTCAAAAAAAATGATGACGAACTATACTGAATATGCATATTATGTATGTTTCAATGAAATATTGTTAATGTTGTGTGTTTTTATGACGTAATAAATATCTGAATCTGAATCTGAATCTTCTTTCCACTTCACAATTTGTTCTATCCGGTACAATCACACCCACGAAGCAGAACTGGCAAGAAACTTCGCAGGGTATTTTTTATACATATTAATACAAGTATTTTAGTGACTGACCACATAATAACATCGCTCACTGCTCGCTGCTTGCTGTCTATCGAAAAGACAGATTGTGAGCAAGGTTAACAATTTAGCCGAGGTTCTGACTACAAAGACTGTATTAATTAAATGTATCAGGTGTAAAGGGCCTTTGTCAAACTTTGATACGTAATTTGTATCAACATAATTATGTTAGCATAATTAACATACCACCATGTAGGTATTATAGGTAAATTGTCAAAAATATAAAATAAATTTATATGAATATTAAGATGCTTCCTTCCTTCCTTCCTTCCTTACCTATAATAAAATCCAACGTCTGCTTTCTGTCTGAGTGTCTGTCTGTCCGCTTATAACTCGAGAACCACTGAACCGATTTTAATAAAACAAAATTCTACGGATAGCTTGATTCTTCCGATCAACTATAGGCTACTTACTATCACGCTAAATGGCTTATGAGGTTAGCAGTGAAGTGAAATATGAGAGCGGGCGGAGCCGCGGGCTCGGCTTGTATGTACCTATAATAAAATCCAACGTCTGCTTTCTGTCTGTCTGAGTGTCTGTCTGTCCGCTTATAACTCGAGAACCACTAAACCGATTTTAATAAAACAAAATTCTACGGATAGCTTGATTCTTCCCATCAACTATAGGCTACTTACTATCACGCTAAATAGCTTATGAGGTTAGCAGTGAAGTGAAATATGAGAGCGGGCGGAGCGGCGGGCACAGCTTGTAAAGTATAAAATAAAGTAAATAAGCGATGGAACACACCACACCGGGGCGGCGGCGGCGCGGAGGTTGCCGTCTAGCTAGGTGTCACTCAAGTGATACTAGCTTGCTCCACTGCACTCGATCGAGTCAACGCGCTTAATCGAATGGGGCCGTGCTCAATTGGGTGAGACATGATGGATTGATTCGATTAGAAAATTGTTAAACCGATCGCTCGCGTGCGTGCTGCCGAAACGTAAGTCTCGGGCTTACGTAAGTCTTTCACTTAGCAGCCTTCGTTTTAAGCACCTAGTGCTATACCTAAAGCCCCTGAAGGTTTTATAGCTTTCCCCGCAGCTCCACTCGGTTTCAAATGTTTTTGACGTGATAACGTCACGTCTTATAAATTGATGAACACCGGCTGCACGCACGAAAAAGTGTCACGTTCCATCTGAGCCTGTGTGTGCAAGCGAGAGCGCGTAACAAGCGATAGAGAGGCACAATCGGAACACTTTATGACGTTATCACGTAAAACTATCGTCCGTAAAGCGACTTTAAATAGAATCATTTTTTTTTTATGGATAGCGCGACATTTAAGAAATAAGAAATAAAAAAAACAAAATTTTCCTTACAGCATTACATTATTTATTACTTAATAAATAACACACAACTTCCCTTACCCCTTAATAGGTGGTAGGCTCAAATTGTAGCCGACTACGGGTACCACCGTTCTGGATGTAAGATGGCCGCATAGCAGCCTCGGTTGTGTTCTCCTCTAGTCAATTGGCGATATTGGTTGGTCGGAGCATGCGCTTTGGCCCCTCCGACTCAGCCATCCATACCGGATTACATAAAAGAAAAAAATTTAACAATCAAGGAATAAAAAAGAAATAATAATTAACATACACATATTTTAAACAATTACAGGAGAAGGAGGAAAAAGGGACTGGACATAGCCTATGCTGAATGTAGTGAAGATTTCACTAGACATATGGCATCTTTTCACCTACAAGTAGGTGTTTAACGGTGCCCATGGACATTATGTGATGCACGGGGATTGAGAATGCCGTGACGGCCTGACAGGAGCCTTTTCACGCCCCCTTTGAAAACGCCCAGGCTGACTGTACTCGGGAGGAAATCGATGGGCAGGGAGTGCGTTCCACATTTTCCCAATTCTGTGAATAAAAAACCTACAGAAGCTGTTCCGTGGCAATAAATTTACTCTGTAAAAATGTTTACCCCATGCCAAACAGTTTTGAAACAACTGTTGGATTAGGTTAGTATTCGCGGTGGATGGTCGGTTCGGTTTTGACTTGGAATCTTCGTGTCAGGGTCCGAGATTTATATGCGGTCGATTCACCAATGAGTTTTTTCAGGCGTAAAAAGGTTTATTCAGCCTAAAATTAATGATAAAACGTAATTAGAAATTACAGTTTTTAGCTGAAATGGAGCAGACACAATGCGATGCAAAACCTAACATGTGGGTAATTCCGGATTATTTTAAGTCTGCCTTCACTGTTTGGAACCAGTGTAAAATTGTAGGTTTTTTTAATAGTAACTGACACGGTTGGCAATTTCACCTACAAAATCCGTGATGTCTGCCCATAACATCTTGGTGAGTTAGGTGCCATGTCAGTGCTTCCCTTCAGTTGTGCCGGCTAAGCTACACTGAACGGAAAACACCAACTATTTAATCAAGTTACCTTGTTACTTTATTGGTTATATTGTAACTGTACTATACAGCTGTAGGTCAGAAAGGAATGGGCAAATCAGGAGTTGGCGAATAAGGAATTGGCGAATAAAGAATTGGCCAGTACGGAAGTTGGCGAATGTGGAACCGCCCGTTTCGCCGACCTTTCATTCAGTGCGGTGGTACCAACCAGGGCGGGATAAACCCTACCACCTAGTAAGGTAAGAAGGGATGGGACCTACGCTTTTATGTGGAATCCGAACCACGATCAGCCTTCAACGGTCGAGCGGTAACCCATCCATGTACAGACTGCGCCCAGGTGTGCTTATGATCACGATCGACAGTCGACCGACCGCACCACTCAGCTACCGAGGCTGACAATGACTGTTTTAAAAAGATCGGGAAAACGGAAAACTATATTCGAACTATGAAATTCAAATTATAAAATTTCACGAGCCTATTCGATTTTGGTCACTAATAATTTTCAATCAACACTATTTAACAGATCATTCGCTGAATCTGTTCATGCAGTTTCTCGGCGGGAAACTGGTTTGAATTTCCACACAAGCGAGATTCCGCTCGCCGAATTCAATAATCGAACCATTTACCTTTCGGTAAATTAATTTTAAATCTCCCTACTGTTTTACCCGCTGCTTCCGTTAGCAGGTATATTTTTATGAAATAAAATTAATTGAAAAAGCTTGATGAAAATACGTGGCTGTGTCAGAAACACGATTATCAGTACAATTCTATGTGGCAATACAATCTTACGTCGAGCCGAGTGCGAGTCGAACTCGCGCGCGGAGGGTTCCGTATCGCCATGTCATGGTCAGCGCCACTCACGCCATCTGTGTATTAGTTAAAATACTTCATACTCTTTTCGGTAGATGGCGCGCATACACTTTTTAGTTGCTTGTATAGAGACCCCCGTGAATTTTTTTACTTTTTATTATTTTTATTATTTGTTATATCGGCCATAATAACCTAATAACTTCCAACGGTCGAGCGGTCACCCATTTTAGTCCTGACCGCGCCTCTCATGCGAGAGCTCCGAGGTTCGAATCCGGTCGGCCTGTACCAATGAGTTTTTTTCTGACGAAAAAATTTACGTGCACACCTACCTACACTTGCTGCTTCACCGTTCGAAACCGGTGTAAAACTGTACATAGGTCCCTTCCCTTGCCCCTTACTAGGTGGTAGGCTCAAATTGTAACCGACTGGGTTGCTACCACCGTCCTGGATGTAAGATGGCCGCATAGCAGCCTCGGCTGTGTTGTCCTCTAGTCCAGTATAGCCAGCAATCCAGTGAAGTCTCCGGTATGGCACCTATACCTTCTCGGAGGTGTTATTGGCTGGTCGGAGCATGCGCTTTGGCTCCTCCGACTCAGCCACCCATACCGGATTACATAAAAAAAATTAACTGAGCCAGTAGTGGCCGACATGTTCGTTTTTTTCCCCCAACTTGTCTGCTCGTCTGTGTCGCTGAAAGTTGGGAGTTCGTTCCGCCGCCGCCGTGTCGCAATTTCAAAGCGCGCCAACTCTTAACTTGTATACTTTTCTAATATCGGCCGCGCGCCGGCGCACATGCTCGGCGACTTAATGGATTTACAGCCGATATTGCCAGACTTATGAGCATCTATATCGACATTACAGAATTTTGCCTGCGGCTTCGCTCGCGGTAGACTCGGTTTAATAGGAAATCCGCCTTGAGCGCACCTTTGATACATACAATCTGAGATTTTACATTTACATAGACGTCACGCCTGTTTCCCGGTGGGGTAGGCAGAGACAACAGATCTCCACGTGCCACGATCCTGACACACCTCTGCCGCCTCTTCCACTCCCATAATGCTCTTCATGCATGATCGTCGGTTACGGATACTGCGCACTTGACCCTTTTTGAGAACATGCTCGATCGATGTGGTCCAGGTACGTGCGTCTACGGCGACCCTTCCCGACTCTTTCACTCACATCTTCTTCATGAAATTTCTTTCGTTAGTCTCCTATCATCCATTCTTCCAACATGACCGAACCACCGAAACATTCCTTTCTCAATCCTTGTCACTATATCTTCTTTCAGCGCACAGCGCTCTCGCACTACACTATTTCTCAATCTGTCTTTCATTGTAACACCACACATACTCCTCAACGCGCGCATTTCCACAGCATTAATCCTGCTTTGACGCTTCGTCTGCCATGCGCAACTTTAACTCCCGTAATATTTTACGTTTTATGGTAGTACAAACCACGTACTCGCTTTATGTACGAGTATATTTTTAATTAGCAAAATGCAAATCGAAAATAATTGGAAAAAATACTCCCGTACATAAGTGTAGGGGCCAGCACTCCACCATGGACAGCCAAACGTGCCCTAGTTGACATGCTTTGGCTGCTCATAATAACGTGCAACGCCCCATTCATACATTACATACATTATATCATATGGGTGGCTGAGTCGGAGGGGCCAAAGCGCATGCCCCGACCAGCCAATATCACCTCCGAGAAGGTAGGTGCCATACATTCCCTGGATTGCTGGGTATACTAGACTAGAGAAGAACACAACCGAGGCTTCTATGCGGCCATCTTACATCCAATACGGTGGTACCAACCCAGTCGTCTACAATTTGAGCCTACCACCTAGTAAGGGGCAAAGGAAGGGACCTACAGTTTTACACCGGTTCCGAACGCTGAAGCAGCGGGTGTAGGTATGCACGTAATTTTTTTCGTCAGAAAAAACTGATTGGTACACGCCGACCGGATTCAAACCTCGGACCTCTCGCATGAGAAGCCGATGCCCGAACCACTCGTCCACCCTCCGCTTTAGGATAGACAGTTTGTTTACCTACAGACCAATGAATATAACATACCTACTCGCAGTTTATAATAACTCGAAGCCAATCAACCCGACAGAACAAATTATTCAAATACGACGTTCAACTCTGACCAAAATCTAAAGTTCAAAACATTGTAGTTCGTAATGTATTAAATATCTGAAATTGAATTCCTAGCCTTGCTCTTTATCCCTCGTGTGTAATCAATACTAATAATTAATCTGTAAGGGATGGTCATGGAGTAAGTTACTTTGTTTTATGAGATACTGCTTTTGTAGACTCTATGCATGATACTAAAAACAAAATTGATTTATTTTTTATGGAAACTGACATGGTTGGCTACATCACCTACATACAACATCCGTGATGTCAGCCCATAATACCGGGTGAAATTGGTGCCACCTCAGTGCTTCCCTTCGGTCGTTCCGGCTACACTGAACTGGACGGAAAACACAAACTATTTACATAGCCGTTTCGACCGACCTTTCATTCAGTGCGGTGGTACCAACCCGGGCGGGTTACACCCTACCACCTAGTAATATAAGAAGGGAATCATATCCCTTAGTCGCCTTTTACGACATACACGGGGAGAGATGCAGTGGGGCTATTCTTTTAAAGTACCGGCCCCACACGGTACAATTTTTTTTTCTTTTTTTTTATGTAATCCAGTATGGGTGGCTGAGTCGGAGGGGCCAAAGCACATGCTCTAACCAGCCAATATCACCTCCGAGAAGGTAGGTGCCATACCGGAGACTTCCCTGGATTGCTGGCTATACTGGACTAGAGGAGAACCCAACCGAGGCTGCTATGCGGCCATCTTACATCCAGTACGGTGGTAGCAACCCAGTTAAATACAATTTGAGCCTACCACATAGGGGCAAGGGAAGGGACCTACAGTTTTACACCGGTTCCGAACGGTTTGTGTTGATTGTGATGGTTTTTAATCGAATTAAAAAAAAGGAGGAGGTTCTCAATTCGACTGTTTTTTTTTTAGTTTGTTACCTCAGAACTTTCGACTGGGTGAACCGATTTTGAAAATTATTTTTTTATTTGGTGCTACCCGTGTGGTCACATTTTAATTTGGTCAAGATCGGATTGGAAAGCGGATTGTCCGAATACTTTGCTAATAAAAACCCGGTGGTTGGTGTTGTGCTGAAATTTACAAGAGTATCTGCAGCACAACTCCGATTACTCTGCTCATGTGTAGTGCAGCGTGCTGTATGTGTAGCGAAATGACGTTCACACAAAGGGACTGTCGAATTTGTCTAAGGAAATAAATTTCCGCCCGAGTTATCCCAGCTAGTATAATAAAACTCGTGTGAATCACCAAACGAATCAGAGTGAGGAGTTCGTCACTTCGGCAGAAGGTTTACGAGGAAGTCATCAGCCGAGTCGGCGCAGTAACACTTACTGTTAACTGCCGACCCGGCCCGTGGCGCACCTGCCGCTTTTGGTTTTGCCACACGGAGCCGTAGGTCGACGGGGATGAATGTTGACAAGAATGAAGGTCAACAATGAAGAAGATTTAGATATAGACAGATAGAAAGAAATACTTTATTGCTCCAAAAAAACATTTTACATAAAAAAAAAAAAAAAATAGGTAATTCACATGAGGGTCAAAGGCGGACTTATCCCTTACAGGGAGATCTCCCAGTCAACCTTTGGATGTTTGAGAGTCGTATGTTGCGTGATATAAGTAGGTAGTAGCAAAATACTTGAGCGTGGGAATGTAAAATATAATATACAAGCTGTGCCCGCGGCTCCGCCCGCTCTCATATTTCACTTCACTGCTAACCTCATAAGCCATTTAGCGTGATAGTAAGTAGCCTATAGTTGATGGGAAGAATCAAGCTATCCGTAGAATTTTTTTTTATTAAAATCGGTTCAGTGGTTCTCGAGTTATAAGCGGACAGACAGACACTCAGACAGAAAGCAGACGTTGGATTTTATTATAGGTAAGGAAGGAAAATAACTATGATATACTATAATATACACTACTTACAAGTACGTACTAGTTAATTAAATATTTATTTTGAGTCGTTTATAGCTTCAACTGCTTATTCAATGAGACACACTTAAATAATGTATCTAGAATTGAGATCATTGTTTAAAAAAAAATTCCAGCAATAAAATAGTCAACTGCACACACATAACCTCACACACACTTTACACACACCTCCACACGTACGTAACAAACCACATAATCCCCCTCCCCCTTTCCTAACTTCTCCCACCTCACCATCACCACTTTTATACTACCTAATACCACAGCTAATAATCTGTAATTTAATGATTCTATTTTTTTATTTTTTTTTTATAGAAAGCGCGACATGTGGCATCGTTTCTATTTTTTTTTTTTTTAAATCGTTTCTATACTACAATTTTAGATTTTTTAGTGGAGATAAGTTACGGACAGGCTTGCCACCCTTTGATAGCAGTAGGAAAGGACAGGATCTTATATTTTTTTCGAAATTTTCCAAATCTGGTATGATATTTTCTTTTGGAGAAAATTTTGACATTTCAGAGAAAATACTATCATCGCTGAAATGAAACCACCTGTGAACATATTCAATTGCACGACGATAAAAAAAAATAAAATCTCCATTAATGGCGGTAATTTAAATTTATATGTGAATGTTGGCTGCTTCAATTTTAGCCGGACTTCAAATCCAAAAAAATATTTATCAAGATGAGTTGGTAATTTTCGCTTCAACTCATTGAAAACTACAAAAATGCCAGAAAGTGTCGTATCCATTGCTTAAAACTGATTTATCAATATTTTAAAGAACTCCATAGCGTGGTTTGGTGTGGTGTGTGTTTGTGGTTGCCGTGTGCGTGCGGCGTGCATGAGCCAATGGTTTATCTTTACACTGTGGCGAAAGTAAGGACAATTTACATCCTTTCCACGTACAAGAAAGGACGAAAGACATTTGACTGGAAATAAGGACTGTCCTTCCCAAAAAAGGACGGGTGGCAAGCCTGGTTACGGATTACGTTATTCTGTAGGTCCCTTCCCTTTTTACCTTACTAGGTGGTAGGGTTTATCCCGGCCGGGTTGTACCACCGCACTGAGCGAAACGTCGGGCGAAACGGCTATGTAAATAGTTCGTGTTTTCCGTCCAGTTCAGTGTAGCAGACATGAAATGAAATGAAGGGAAGCACTGACATGGCACCTAGCTCATCCGGTGTTACGGGCTGAACTCACGGATGTTGTAGTTGATGTAGCCAACCGTGTCAGCTTCCATAAAAAATCTGTTAAGTGCGATTTTTCCTCGCGCGGAGGTTTCCATATTTATCCGCCTATCTTTTGTCTTTCAGCAATGCAATATATAAAAGCCTGTGGCGCCATCTATTATTCAGTAGTGTGACTAATCGATTTTTCAGTACGTTTGTTGTATGGGAGCCCCCCTTAATTTTTAACATTTTCTTTTTTTTATTATATTTGTTGTTATATCCGCCATAGTAACACATATTCTGTGAACATTTCAACGGGGTACACGGGGTTCAAGAGATACAGCCCTCGGACAGACGGACGGACGGCGGAGGCTTAGTAATAGGCTTCCGTACGCGATACGTAAACCTAAAAAACCTCACAGGCTGTCGATCGAACGTGCCTATTCCCCTCCCGCCTACCGCGCTGACTCCGCTATCGTCCCGCCCTGTACCTGACTGCGAGAAATTTTGAGCGAATCTCATTATTTCCATTATGACTAAGCGAGATATTGAGCGTTGCCAATAATGGCTGCAGTTACAGACTCGTAACGTTTCACGAGGTTCCTGGCCAACGACTCGCTCTAACTTTAGCGGTAATGTATTAATTTTCTCGTGATAGAGATGTCGGCAGAAGGCGGGAAAAGGGATTACGATGTTTTATAATACTCATATTCTCAAAAGCGATAAAGCATGTAGTACTTGTTGAACTTACAGTTCCATGGGAAAGTAACATACCGAAGGACCACAACATCAAACTTAACAAGTACTGCAACTTGGTAGACCGGATTGTGAGAAACGGATTCAAGACTGGTCTCTTCGCTGTGGAAGTCGGAGCAAGAGGACTACCAGCGAAGTCGCTCTACAATCTCTTCAAGGATCTAGGGCTGCCCAGATCGGCGCTAAGCTCATAAATATGGAGAGAGCTTCGAAAACACATGTTCGAAAATGTCACTGAAAGCATCCTACAGAATATGGATAGGTAGAGAGAGGGAGGTCGAGAGCGGAACTGGTGGTTTCCCCGCGTCCTAGTCAACGCAGACTAGCTGACGAGGGCTTGATGCGAGCCGAAACGTGAAGCATGCGCGGGAAATTTAGAGTGGCCACTCGCTAGTCCCGACCTCGATTAACACCCTCGTCTACTGCCGATGGGCCCGGATATGTTCGGTGAAGCCATCGCAAGCTTAGTTCCACATCTTCTAACAAGGGATAAGGAAAAGATGCCGTGCTAAAGTGCGACAGGCTAGCCACCTCTACACCTTGGCACTGTCTTTCTACCGAGTCATGCAGCATGTGGGCCTTCATGGCTTACTTGCTGCTTGATCTGAGTTATCTTGTCCGAATAATTTGCTAAGCGTGGTGGTCGGTGTTGCGCTGTAATTTACCGGATACAGGGGGGGGGGGGGGGGGGGGCTTCATCCCTAGCCCCCCCCCCCCACCCACCATGTATCCGCCACTACGGTGTAGCCAACTTTGTCAGTCTATAAAAATAAATCAGCGTGCAGTGAATAAAATCAAGAATTACATAATACTTCGCTAAGCCTAGTTCTTATTTCCAACCCTTAAGAGAGGCCTCCGAGAGCGGACAGCGGGTGGGTTCTAGGATTTGATGAGATGTCCTCGGACGCCGAAATAAGGGAGTAACTCAATTACAAGTTGTGAAGGGTTGCCGCGTCTTAGCGATGCGGTGCGCTCACACAGGCGGTGATTTTGCCGGTTTTTTTTTATTTATTTTTATGAAAACTGACACGGTTAGTTACATCACCTACAACATCCGTTGTAGGTGATGTAGCCAACTACCTACAACGGCCAACCAAAAATAAAAACCGGAAATGAAGAGAAGCACTGACGTGGCACCAAGTTCACCTGGTGTTATGGGCTGACTTCACGAATGTTGATGTAGGTGATGTAGCCAACCGTGTCAGTTTCCATTAAAAAGTGGTCAAGTGAACCTTGTTCACGTGCCGAGGGTCCCGTAACCGCACTGCTTCGCTTTCATCTAATTATATTATCTACCTGGGTGCGCTAAGGCTTTGGATGGGTAGCCGTACGACCGTGATTCGGCTGGCTGTGATTCGGATTCCACTTGAAACTATAGTTTCATCCCTTTATGTACATACTAGCTGAGCCCGCGGCTCCGCTCGCGTGAAATTCGTATATCAAAGAAGACAGTAAGTAACTATGGGCGAGGCCCAAGGCCGAGCTTCGTTCAGGGATATATAAATTTTAGTGCAGCAATGACAGCGACATAACTTCGACTTTTAATAATTTTTTTTTATTTATCAAACAATTTCTCACCGGCCAGCTCACGTCGAGATGACAGTTCTCCGTTGTCAACATGACATTTAAAATTGTTTTTTACCTTTACTTTGGATTACGTGATTTTTATTATATTTTTTAATTATTATGTTCATCCGGGATATACACTTTCACTATAAAAAGTTTCGTCAAATTTCGTTCAGTGGTTTTTGCGAGATGCGCGTGCAAATAGACATTTTTGCATTTTTGCATTTTCAAAAAATCCTTAATAGGTCAAAGTTCGGCGACAAAAGTGCAGGTTTTTGTCAACTTTTAAACGAAATATTTGTTAAAGCAAACTTATTGTTTATAGCAAAGTTACATATTTTTGAAATTGGCTTTACAATACCTATAGAAGGTCATGACATTTGATTTGTTTAAAAAAACCAAAAATATTTTTGGTTTACATTTTGGGGTACCCTGTACTTTCCACAGGACTATTAGACAAACTCATCTATAATATATCTAGCCGCAAAAATTACACGTAATTAGGTGTCAGTTTCATCGAAATCGGTTCAGTAGGTTTTTTTTTTTTTATGGAAACTGACATGGTTGGCTACATCACCTACAACATCCGTGATGCCAGCCCATAACACCGGGTGAACTTGGTGCCACGTCAGTGCTTCCCTTCGGTCGTGCCGGTGTCGGTCCGGAGATATCTGCGTGTGACCGACAGACGGACAGACAGACAGACAGACACAAGAGCGATCCCATAAGGGTCCCTTTTTTCGCATTTTGCGACGGGACCCTAAAAAGAACACAGCTGAACAACTGCGCTCTCTTCTAGACCAGTACAACCAGCAATCCAAAGGGGAGTTTTACCCATATACCAGACGGCATTTATCTTGGACCAGTTTACGCAGATACGGAAGTGTATTTGGGAGCGAACGGTGTGGATAGCGGCGGGCGACTGGCTGGCCAACCAATCACGTGGTCTGCAGGCGCTCTCCGCGCCGTCGCATCCCGCGCCCTCCGCCAAAGATGGCGCGGAATCCGACGGCGCGTGAATATTTTATTTTATTTATTTTGCCTTTTTTATTATTCATTTTATAATTAAATTCTGTCTATTTATTAATATAAATAAATGTTAATTATACAGCTGTCAAATAGGATATTTTGGAGGCTGGGCTTAAAATCAGCGATGCTGGGTCGTCTCGGCTCAGTATCATACGATGCGCCCAGACCCTATTTTTCATAGTATTAGGTATGTTATTAGTTTCTTAGGTACAACTGTTATTTAAGAGTATGTTGCAACCTACCTACTTATGAAAAAATAAATAGACATTTCATTTCCAGGTACCCTAAAATCGGGTACTGCACTGGTCCAAGTTATATGCCGTCTTGTATACAGACATGATTACATAAAAAAAATATATTGGCAACATTCTGCACCTGGCGATACCAACCGATGGCAAGAAAAGGTCAAGTGTGAAGAGGCTGGGGGTGGTTAAGGGGTGGATGGCGCGGACTCGGGTGGAGGGTTCGATCTTCTTCGATGAAGCATCCACAGACGGACTCGCTCTAATGGCCTGGCAGAAGACCAACGGGCTCGGCGCTATGCCGTACGGAACCAATAGGTACATACAAGCTACTGCCTTTCCACCGACCGCCGAGCCTCGAGACGCGAGAAGCGTCTTTAATTGAAGCGGTGAGTTCCATAAGGGCCCAATATGTTTTTTTTTTTAAGAAAATGTTTTTTTTTTCTTTTTCGTGTAAGGTAGAACGCATAGCCTTGATGTGAATACAGACCCAATTTCTTACTACTTCGTACATAAAAAGAGATCAAATAATTTATGAGTGAAACAAGGGCCCAATACCAAAAAATTACATAATTTGGCTCTTTTACCGCAAATTTGATTTAGGCGATTGTAACTGTTACATGTCAATGTTGAAGTGTGACATCGGTTGAATGTCAAAGTCCGTTATTGTGGTTCTGTGCGAGGTTAGGTTTCTTTCTGATTGTTTTTTTGTAGTTTTGTGAAAGTGTTTGTTACTACAAAGTGTTGAAAAATCGACAAGGGTCCATTCAATGATTTTTTTAAAATTTGTCCATAAAATGACTTTAATTTTATTAGGTATATTTTTGCAGTAATACATCCATAATATAGTCTAGTTATAATAAAAAAAAATACAGAAATGTTTGTTATATCATTTCAAAGTTATGAAGTTTTTACTCTCTCCTGTAAAATTTTTATTTTCTGTTTTTGGCCATATTGGGCCCCTATGGAATTCACCGCTTCACTTAATATGGTGTACAATAAAGTATATTTTGAATGTTTGAATGGTTATAGGCGCTTCCAGCGCGTAAACTTAAACAGGAGGCGGGTGAATGTTTCGTCCCAACGCTCAGTGGTCGGTGAGCTTTTTGCGTCAACTTTTTGACTGGAGTAAATCAGTGCTTCTGATTAGTCAGCCTTTGCATATTATTATTTGATTTTCTGTTGTCTCCTCCTCAATATGATGAATTTATAAAGTTGATCTCATTGGTTCGAGTCCCCCTTGTGCAAATATATTTTTTATATATTAAATATAAGCTTTAGGTATTAAAAATATGTTAATATGTTTTTATAACCATTTACAAACACTTTATTATTGTATGTATGTATGTTTTGGATAGAGCGGAAACATGACATGGTCAGAATTAGTCGCCCTGATTCTCTCTCGACGGGCACGGCACGCGTCAGTGGAGTATCAGGCTGTCTCACGTGGACCCACGAGGATCCACGAGGAGTTCCGTTGTCTCTGCCTACCCCATTGTGAATATTCATGTGTCTACAAATACATTTTAAATGTATTGTCTTAAAATATGAAATATTTAAAATTTCTGTATCGATGTGAAAATTATCTTGGCTCCTTACTGCATGCGTCGACTTGATCTTTTCAAAATTCCGGCTCACTCAGCCTCTGGGCCGACGGAAAAAAAACCTGATTACTTCAGTCCGACCTCCTCCGGCTCCGGCGAGACTTCTCTTCTGCAGTCATTCCTCACGCGTACCATCGATACGGACGTCGGCAGAAAAACAGAGTAAACTGTTTACATACATCCAAATAAAATTAAAATCGGTAGACGATAAATTTCTTAAAAGGTGACTAAGGGATAAGGACGAGATGCCGTGCTAAAGGGCGACAGGCTTGCCACCTCTCACCTTGGCACGGTCCTTCCACCGAGTCGTGCAGCAGGTGGGTCTTTGTGCCTTACTTGCTGCTTGATAGTTATCTTGTCCGAATACTTTGCTAAACGTGGTGGTCGGTGTTGTGTTGCAATTTTCCGAAGTGTTTGCAGCACAACACCGATTACTCTGCTTACCCTGATTGTCGGCATACAGCGTGTGTGGTATGTATGTATGTATACGATATATTTGAAAACAAAAATCTAACAATTTTTTTAGAGGGTTCCTCTTCATCCAGATCATAGTAATTGAACTAAATTTATAAAAAAAAACAAAAAAACCAGTATATCAGTAGTTGGAATGAAATGAAATGAAATTAAAATGAAATAATTTTTATTAATATACTTTAGTTTATAGGTTTCCGTATCCATACCGAATCCTACGCCGCCGTCTGTCTGTCTGTCCGTCTACACAGCCATTTCAACCGACCTTTCATTCAGTGAGGTAGTAGGTGCCAACCCGGGCGGGTTAAACCCTACCACCTAGTAAGGTAACAAGGGAAGGGACCTACAGTATTCCTACCAGCAGAAGGGCCTGCAGGAATCCGAACCACGGCCAGCCTTCAACGGTCGAGCGCTTACCCATCGAACCTTGGCGCGGTCATTACGCGACTGACCGCGCCAAGGTGTGCTTATGATCAAGACCAACAGTCGACCGGCCGCACCACTGAGCTACCGAGGCCGACATTATAGGTACTTACATTTTTTTATGTAAGCCGGTATGGGTGGCTGAATCGGAGAGGCCAAAGCACATGCTCCGACCATCCAATATTACTTCCGAGAAGGTAGGTGCCACACCGGACACTTCCCTTTGAATTGCTGGCTATACTGAACTAGAGGTTTACACAACCGAGATTGCTATGCGGCCATAATGCAGCTTATCCAGGCGAGATCTTTAGCCAATTACGTCACATCATCATCCTTCCTTATCCTTACCTATAATAAAATCCAACGTCTGCTTTCTGTCTGTCTGAGTGTCTGTCTGTCCGCTTATAACTCAAGAACCACTGAACCGATTTTAATAAAACAAAATTCTATGGATAGCTTGATTCTTCCCATCAACTATAGGCTACTTACTATCACGCTAAATGGCTTATGAGGTTAGCAGTGAAGTGAAATATGAGAGCGGGCGGAGCCGCGGGCACAGCTAGTCAATCAATATTATTATATTATTATTACTTATACTCTGTATAAGGGATGGTCATGGAGTAAGTTACTTTGTTTTATGAGACATTGCGTTTGTAGACTCTATGTATGATACTAAAACTAAATTGACGATTTTTAGAAATCATTTCTGTATGTATAATGTATATATATTCCTCCATAACTCTTAAACCGATCATCCGAATGCAATGAAACTTAGTATAAGCACATTTAACTATACGTGACACAGGATAGGCTAGGAAATAAAATTAAGTTCCGTTTACGCTAAGATGTGGCTCTCATACAAACCGAATTGTTCCGCCCGCCGAAATAAAGGTAGAGTAAAAAAAATATTAAAACCGCCTTCAAAAATGTATGAAATAAAAAAAAAAATAACCCTAGAGTTGAAGGCGGTGCTAAAGAAGGCTACACAAATCACAAAGGAATGCGCTCATGTTTTCTTTCATGCATCATTTTTGCTTGCTTTAGCACCGCCTTCAATTCTAGGGTTAGTTTTTTTTTCTTACAATTTTGAAGGCGGTTTTTATATTATTTTTAATAGTTTTTTATTTCACACTGTTTTTCAGTATTTTTTTGCTATTAATGTACTCGGCGGAATTGCTCGGCCTTCGGCCTCGCGATTCCGCCTCGCTTTCCAATCCGATCTTGACCAAATTGAAATGGGACCACACGGGAAGCACCAGCTTTCAAATAAAAAAAGAATCATAAAAATCGAAGTTTCGAAAGTTCTGAGGTAACAATCATAAAAAAAAATACAGTCGAATTGAGAACCTCCTCCTTTTTTAACCGACTTCAAAAAAGGAGGAGGTTCTCAATTCGACTGTATTTTTTTTAAGTCGGTTAAAAATATAAGCCCGCCGTTTCTGCCGACCGTGGCTTCCGGCTCCCGGGTCGTGTGTAATTGGTCCGTGTAAACATCTTTGCGTTCACTCCGTCCCCGCGCGCCTCTCTTCTAATCCGCTGTTAGGCAACAAAGCCGCACTGTGGTAGCGATTTGAGGCCTACTCAGCTCAAATCGACTTTATTGACCTGTATGTAAGCAGCTTTGTGGTCCGCGAATTGACCGTGGCACTACCGGTAGCACTACTAGTAGTGCCACGGTTAAAATTCATTTACCGTAGCACTACTAATTTAATACGGTAGGTAGTGCCACGGTTAAAATTAATTTACCGTAGCACTACTGATTTAATTTGATAGGTTTACTCCCAAAATACGATAATCCAAAACAGTAGCAAAACTCCATTTCAATTTGGTCAAGATCGGATTGGACAGCAAGGCGGAATCGCTCGGCCTTCGGCCTCGTGATTCCGCCGAGTACATTAATAGCAAAAAATTACTAAAAAAAAACAGTGAAATAAAACAACTATTTAAAATAAATATAAAAACCGCCTTCAAAAATGTATGAAATAAAAAAAAATCGAACCCTAGAGTTGAAGGCGGTGCTAAAGCAAGCTAAAATGATGCATGAAAGAAAACATGAGTGGATGATATCCTTTGTGATTTGTGTAGCCTTCTTTAGCACCGCCTTCAACTCTAGGGTTGGTTTTTTTTATTTCATACATTTTTGAAGGCGGTTTTTATATTTTTTTAAATAGTATTTTTTTATTTTCAAATTGTATGTATTTATGAAGATGAGATGCGGCCCGCACTGATCCTCTGGTAACAATTATGGCCCGCCTATAGTAAAACGTTGCCGACCCCTGCGGTAGTGCCACGGTTAAAATAATTTTTTACCGTAGCACTACTGATTTAATTTGATAGGTTTACTCCCAAAATACGATAATCCAAAACAGTAGCAAAACTCGGGAAACCTGCATTGTGTGAGATTCCAAAGTGAAACTTTTTTCGCATTATTACTATAAGATTTTCAATTTTATAAGACTTTGTTTTGTTTACTTTGTCTTGTTGCACCTACCCTAGTTCTATTTATGTAAATAAGGGTAGGCTGGTGAAAAATGCCATAGGCATTAAGTGCTACCTTCTGTACAACAATATGTGCAATAAGCGTTTTTTTATTTGATTTCATTTGTATTTTATTTTTCTCGCTAATTCCGGACTATTTATTTATTTTCCCACTAGCTCCACTCTTTCATATTTTTGAGTAGGTATCTGGCATATGATTCTTACAAGTCCCAGATCATCACAATTCAAGTAGGAAACCAAAATTAAAAGGCTTACAAGGCTATTGATAATTTTAATAGCAAACATACTGCGAATTTACTTACAATGCCTTTTAACAAAAAAAATTAATATAAATTAATTTTCCAGGGCGTGCCCTGTGGTGATTTCGTCATTTATTAATTGCATTTGCATATTTCTTATGTAGTCATCATTTTGGGAGTAAACTTATCAAATTAAATCAGTAGTGCTACGGTTAATAAATTTTAACCGTGGCACTACTAATAGTGCTACCGGTAGTGCCACGGTCAACGCCCCTTGTGGTCGAACCATCAAGCGGCGGGTGGCCGAGTGGTTTGGGCATCGGCTTCTCGTGCGAGAGGTCCGAGGTTCGAATCCGGTCGGCGTGTACTAATGAGTTTTTTTTCTGACGTGCATACCTACACTTCCTGCTTCGCCGTTCGGAACCGGTGTAAAACTGTAGTAGGTCCCTTCCCTTACCCCTTACTAGGTGGTAGGCTCAAATTGTGGACGACTGGGTTGATACCACCGTACTGGATGTAAGATGGCCGCATAGCAGCCTAGGTTGTGTTCTCCTCTAGTCCAATATAGCCAGCAATCCAGGGCAGTGTCTCCGGTATGGCACCTACCTTCTCGGAAGTGATATTGACTGGTCGGAGCCATGTGCCATTTCTGCTGACAACTTACTCTTGGCAATACCGGCTCACTCAAGCTCGTTCTACACGGACTCTTTCACAGTACAAGCAGCTCGCCTCTGGAATAATCTGCCCGTGCATTTACGCTCCTCTACATCTATGAATGTATTTAAGATTAATTTAAACAAACTTCTCCTTTCCTTACCGAAGTAAATGCAATTTATAATATTAGATACATATCTTTAAGTACTCGCCTTCTCTTAGACTACGCGGGACGGATCTCGGCGTGTCGTCGCCGCAGCGGGCGACCCGCCACGCGAATACACTATACAAGTACGGTGCGGGTGCGAGGGAGAACACCGACGAACCGCTGCGGCGGCGACACGCCGTGATTCGCCCCGCGCATTATACTCTCCTGTCATTCAGTTGGTTGTGTCGCACAACGGTATCACCGATCGATGTACATAATATGTAAGTTTATTATTTATATACATATATATGCTTATTAAAGTATTTATGTAGTATTCGTATTTAGTTTATCATACATATTTCTTTACAGTCTTAACACATTGCCACAAACTATTCTTGTTCGCCTGCATGTACTTCTCCCACATCTCAAAGGTTAGTTAGAATAGATTGCCTCGCGGCATTAAGCTCGCCTGTTGTACCTAATTTTTATAAATTGGTGTTCAATAAAGAATATATACAATACAATACAATACAATGTACTCTGGCCCCTCTGACTCAGCCACCCATACCGGATTACATTAAAACAAAACAAAAAAACTAGATAATCGGGAGGGGGGGGGGGGGGGACTCGACGGTGGGTGGGAAGGTAAATATTATCATAGACACTTATTTGCACGAGATGCCGCCCCAAACGGCGACATGTTAGCACCATCTCACCTAGGCACGGTTCTTTCAGCAAGTTGCGCAGTGCTGCTTGACAGTTATTATCTAATTACTAGTACTTTCCTGCACGTGATGAAGAGTACCTGCAGCACAACTTCGACTACTCTGCTTACCCAGATTGTGGGGATTCAGCAGCGTGAGTAGTATTTATGTACGTATAGATTTTGCCCGCGACTTCGGTCGATGCATTGCAGGATTTGCAGGTTATGTTTAATTTGTATTTTCGTCCGCCTTGTAACTGGCGTGGCGCCTCTCTGAGCGTGGTTTCGCGAGGAGTGGTGTTATTGGCTGTGTCTGATCTTCTATTGCACTTTTGGGCACAGCCACCCATGCCGGTTGTCCATAAGAAAAATGCTTTAATGTTTCAGTATTTATCTTTATTAATTCAACTTAAAACTCAATCATATCACACACACATGAGCGAGACATAGACACATCAGAATGTTTTGTCAAAATTAGAAACTCTACTTCTATTTAGTAGGCATACAATAAGTAATATTTACCATTTAAAAACATAACTTAGATTAAATATTCTTCAATTTCTGGGTTCTGGCCACTTTTTTTTAATTTTGACAACGGATTTGTATTCAGAGCCCACACAGACACCCAAATATCGATTTTGAGAGCAATCGGTCCATCAGAGAGCGTTCCAACTAAAAGTTCCCTTCGCCGTTATGTTGGCTCCACTGTCTATCTGTCAAAACAGCGTTGAGGGTTGCTATGCGTACAGATTTACCCGTAATTATCAGTATTTACCGTATTTTTTGTACGGTAAATACCGATTACATTATTAGGTCATATAATCTTCACAATCTGGCAGCACGAATATATGCACTGACAGTGACAGTGGAGCCAACATAACGGGCAAGGGAACTTTTAGTTGGAACGCTCTATAACTAAAAAGTTCAAAATGGCGGCCACTTTTTTTTAATGTTACATACATCAATCGCGCAATTAAATAAAACACCATGAATATTATTTTCGTACCCAGCCAGGAACGAAAATAATATTCGTGGTATCTGCCAGGAACTAAATTAAAATAATTCGCTCCCAGAATCGAAATTTAAATACAACATGATTTTAATTTCGCCCCGAAGAACGAAATTAAAATGTGAATTATTTTAACTTCGCTCCCAGGATCGAAATTAAATGTTTAATTTAATTTAGTTTCTGATGCCATACCTGCCCTCCGCTAATTTAGCATTGGACAGTCTGACGTCCAACCTATTCAACTTCTTGGTTTCACCTACAAGTAGGTGTCTTACGATATCCATGGACATTCTGTGATGCACGGGGATTGAGAATGCCACGCCGGCCTGACGGAGGGACGGTGCGCACTCTGATTAGGTGGTATCGGGTTCTATCGCGCTCTGATTGGTTGGTAACGAATGTTATTTGTACGTTTTTAGGGTTCCGTAGTCAACAAGGAACCCTTATAGTTTCGCCATGTCCGTCCGTCTGTCCGTCTGTCCATCCGTCCGTCTGTCCGTCTGTCCGTCTGTCCGTCTGTCCATCCGTCCGTCTGTCCGTCTGTCCGTCTGTCTGACCGCGGCTCAGCTCAGAGACCCTCAGTACTAGAAAGTTGTAAGTTGGTATGGGTAACATATTAATAACGCCGACAAAGTGGTAAAATAAAAATTTTGAAATATTTTATTTTTTAGGGTACCTCCCCTACACGTAAAGTGGGGTGATTTTTTTTTTACAAAATATATCGTGTTACGCTGGCGCGGGGAAGGTCCGACGTCCTTATCTATTCAACGTTCTTGGGTGAAACGACGCCACATGTCGCGATATCCACAAAAAAATTTTTTTGCTAAAAATATGAATCGCACATAGGCCAGTCGTCTTGTAACACGCTGTGAAAAACATTAATGTGAAAAATATATCAGTGGTGTGCCAGAACCCGTTGCTCGCGGAGACCCAGAAAACTGGCGTGGCCTTAAGTAGTCCACGAATTGAGATTGGTACATTATGGTCTAGAACGATAAAAAGGTATGGACGCAGGACTGTCAAATGCTTGTATGAGAACTAGCGTCGCCGAGTTGCGGGGAGCGGAGTGTACTTACCGATAAGATTCCACTATTGTGCACACTAAACTTGGCTGTAGTGTTTTTACACGTAAACACAGAGCATGCGGGCATTTTAAACAGTATCCTAATCACGAGATTTAACCTACTAAGCCGTGTTCCCCGCATCATTTTGTATGGAGAATGGAAGTTCGCAACTCTATCACTAGAGGCGCTGCTCCGTTTCTCCATACAAAATGATGCGGAGAACACGGCGTAGCGTAGTAGGTTAAATCTCGTGATTAGGGTACAGGTTTTTGCGAACGCGGCTGATGATGACAGACTGACGGGTCAGCGCGCGACCGTTCAATGAAACAAGTATGCTTTTACTTATATCGTGTTACGCTGGTGAGGATAGGGTCCGGGGTCCATACGTTTTTTATCGTTCTAGATTATGGTATTAGTCGTCGTCAAACATGTCAGTCAGCTGAAGTATGGTTAGAAAGAGCTGCATCACCGAAGTGTACAGCATGAGAGCACCGATCACGTACTCGTCCGTGCCCAGCTCCACGGAGCGGCCGCCAAGGATCATCTGTAGCTGCATCACGAACATCTGCCAATGATAACATAATAGTAGACGTAATTCTGTTAAAATTACGTTTTAGACTTTTTGCTTCTTAGACATTTTACCATAGTAGACGTAATGCTGTTAAAATTACGTTTTAGACTTTTTGCTTCTTAGACATTTTACCATAGTAGACGTAATGCTGTTAAGGCAAATTACGTTTTAGCGTTTTGCTTCTTATTCATTTTACAATTTAGACATTGTTTGTAGACGTTTTGCTGCAAAGAAATTCTGCAAGTTAGGCTTTTCGATCAAAACTGTCAAATGCAGTTTTGAGCGAAAAACCTAAAATGCATATTGACTAAAATGTAGAAATTCTAACTTGCAGAATGTCTTTAAAGCAAAACGTCTACAATACATAATGACTAAAATGCAGAAAGTCTAACTTGCAGAACGTCTGTAAAGCAAAACGTCCACAATGCATATTGACTAAAATGTAGTAAGTCTAACTTGCAGAACGTCTTTAAAGGAAAACGTGTACAATGCATAATGACTAAAATGCAGAAAGCCTAACTTGCAGAACGTCTTTAAAGCAAAACGTCTAAAATGCATATTGACTAAAATGTAGAAATTCTAACTTGCAGAACGTCTTTAAAGCAAAACGTCTACAATGCATAATGACTAAAATGCAGAAAGTCTAACTTGCAGAACATCTTTAAAGCAAAACGTCTACAATGCATATTGACTAAAATGTAGAAATTCTAACTTGCAGAACGTCTTTAAAGCAAAACGTCTACAATGCATAATGACTAACTTGCAGAACGTCTTTAAATCAAAACGTCTACAATGCATATTGACTAAAATGTAGAAAATCTAACTTGCAGAACGCCTTTAAAGGAAAACGTCTACAATGCGTAATGAATAAAATGTAGAAATTCTAACTTGCAGAATGTCTTTAAAGCAAAACGTCTACAATACATAATGACTAAAATGCAGAAAGTCTAACTTGCAGAACGTCTGTAAAGCAAAACGTCCACAATGCATATTGACTAAAATGTAGTAAGTCTAACTTGCAGAACGTCTTTAAAGGAAAACGTGTACAATGCATAATGACTAAAATGCAGAAAGCCTAACTTGCAGAACGTCTTTAAAGCAAAACGTCTAAAATGCATATTGACTAAAATGTAGAAATTCTAACTTGCAGAACGTCTTTAAAGCAAAACGTCTACAATGCATAATGACTAAAATGCAGAAAGTCTAACTTGCAGAACATCTTTAAAGCAAAACGTCTACAATGCATATTGACTAAAATGTAGAAATTCTAACTTGCAGAACGTCTTTAAAGCAAAACGTCTACAATGCATAATGACTAACTTGCAGAACGTCTTTAAATCAAAACGTCTACAATGCATATTGACTAAAATGTAGAAAATCTAACTTGCAGAACGCCTTTAAAGGAAAACGTCTACAATGCGTAATGACTAAAATGCAGAAAGTCTAACTTGCAGAATGTCTTTAAAGCAAAACGTCTACAATGCATATTGACTAAAATGTAGAAAGTCTACCTTGCAGAACGTCTTTAAAGGAAAACGTCTACAATGCATAGCATAATGACTAAAATGCAGAAAGTCTAACTTGCAGAACGTATTTAAAGCAAACGTCTACAATGCATATTGACTAAAATGTAGAAAGTCTACCTTGCAGAACGTCTTTAAAGGAAAACGTCTACAATGCATAGCATAATGACTAAAATGCAGAAAGTCTAACTTGCAGAACGTATTTAAAGCAAACGTCTACAATGCATATTGACTAAAATGTAGAAAGTCTAACTTGCAGAACGTCTTTAAAGCAAACCGTTTACAATGCATATTGACTAAAATGCAGAAAGTCTTATAGTACGAGAGCGCACCGTAAAAAACCAACGTCATCGAGTACCAAGATGGGACTAGTTTGTGGTGGTCTAGAATAGGATAGGCATCTAAAATATACAGGGTTGCCTGAGCAAATCCTGGCACGTTTTGTGTAAAAGGTAATTAAACATGTCATTTTTTTGGTGCAATTTACGTCATCGAGTACCAACTGGAGACCTGGCACATTCGATAAAGGTCATCAAGAAGAGCACAAAAATACTAGGTTGCCTCGTCCTACCTTGGCAGTTTTTGGAGTCGGGCAAATTTAAGAGTGGTGAAAAATGGTCAAATTTACGTCATCGAGTACCAAGATGACAGTCACGCCATTCGATAGTTCTGATAACCTAATTCATAAAAAACCTTGGTTGCCTGCCCTCACCTTGGAGCATTTCCTAGTCGGCCAAGTTGAATATCGGATAGCCGCCTTGTTACTAAGTTCTAAAATCGTTCATGTGTAATCATAGGACCGTTTAAAGATATATTTATCATAAAACTGTGAACACTTTATTAATCCAGCTATACCAGTGGTCAGAGCAAGTGAGCGGGTGGCGGGACTGGCGGGAGAAGAGTTCGGTAAATTTTCCAAATGTTGCTGCTCTGCGATTCGACGTATCTATTGCCGATAGTATCTATCAAAATATGGTTATACTTGAAGAAATATTTAAAGAATAATATAAAAAAAAATTAAAGGGTCGCTGGAATTTGGAATCTGCGAAGGAAAACAAGGTATTAGTCGTAAAACTCTCACACCGTAACCGGTCTTTTTTGCCCGGTAACCCCGTGAGGCCTGCCGTCACTTTGTCCGCTCTATATAAAATTGCACAGTCGCCGTGGTCGGCTGGTTGGTGAGTAGGAGCCATGGGTAGGAGCGGTCACTTTGTCCGCCATAAGTTAGGGCGGCCGCAGTGACTGACTACTGGCTAAGGGCGAGCGGCATCGAAGCCGCTGCAGCTGCGAGTGGTGAAGAGAACTGCCAATGAGAAGCGAATGTCAGTCAAACCGCCTGCTTGCTCGACATCGACCCCGGCGCCCGATCGACAGAGAGCGCCGTGTTGATGGATCCCACAGTCGGTAGTCGCAAGCGCTAGCGATCAGCGGGCTGTCGTGTCAGTACGCCCCTTGAAGAAGCCCGTGGACAGCGTCTGGAGATACTCCTCCAGCGGTGCTATCCCTGTACGTACGGTGTACGGTGCGGTCTCTATATAGGTTGGCGTTCCTGTGGACCAGGGCGCACCTGTGGTGATGCACGAGAATTTGTGTTCCCTGACCCTCATCTTGTTGATGAGTTCTTTGGCCGAAGGGTCGCTGTGTTAAGCCTTGGTAGTGTTCTCTGGAGCTGAATGGAGTTCACCAAATTACGAATCTAGCAATCTACTATGCCAGTGGCGGTTCAAACTCAAGTAGAGCTCAGCAAGTCCGACACTCATTGCGACGATGTCTGTAGGCTTTGCCACCGTCCTAGACCTCGCATAGCTGAGAAATGTCAGGCGACAGGCAATCATCCTGCGCCTAAACGGGATCTATTTTCACCTTCAATATGTTGTAGACAGGTTCTCCACCATGTCGCCCGGTTCGGTACCACAGGTCGCAGGCGAAAAACTCCTGATGTCACTTTCCTGCACTTGGAGGTCAGCCTGTAACTAGCTGGTAACTTAGCCATTGCACACGGATTGACGCAGTTGGTGTCCGGAACTACTAGGATATCGGATAACCCTGCCCATCGACCTAGTTTATTGGACCTTGTCCTGACTATTGAGCCAAATGGCTACAGGGTGAGGATTGAGGCTCCCCTCGGTAACTCCGACCATTGCCTTATACGCTCAACTGTGCCAACTGTACACTTCGCAGAAGCACGTGAATGTAGTACGCGGACAGTTTGGCACTACCGGTTAGCACAATGGGATGACTTCCGTTCCTTCCTGCGTGCATACCCTTGGCGCGACGTTTGACTCTTTTTCAGACCTATACCTGTGTGCCCAATCGGTCGTCGATGTGATCGCACAGGGTATGAATTTCTCCATCCATCGTTCCCATCGGTGGACGCCTTAAGCCTTGGTTCGATCGTCATTCCAGGCTGGTTATTGACGCTAAGAACTAGGCCTATAGGAAATAGCTGCAAAATAGGTCTTTCAGCCTCGGTAGCTCAGTGGTGCGGTCGGTCAACTGTTATTAAGCAACCCTGGGCGCTTACTTGGATGGGTGACCGCTCGACCATTGGATGCTGACCAAGTTTCGGATTCTAAGTTAAGCTGTAGGTCCCTTCCCTTCTTGCCTTACTAAGTGGTAGGGTTTATCCGGGCCGGGTTGGTACCACCGCACTGAACGATACGTCGGTCCAAATGGCTATGTGAATAGTTCGTGTTTCACGTCCAGTTCAGTGTAGCCGACATGAAATGAAGGGCAGCACTGACATGACACCTAGTTCACCCGGTGTTATGGGCTGACATCACAGATGTTGCAGGTGATGTAACCAAACGTGTCCGTTTCCATTTTAAAAAGTCGAGAATAGACGAGAGCTCAACGTCGCTGCTAGGAACAAAAGGACAAAGGAACGCAAAACTTGGCTAAGTTCAGGCGCGGCCGTGGAATTGGCGCGAAACTCGCACCTACCTCTTCGGGTAGCCGCGCCTTCTGGTTTCTCGTCCTTTGATCGGAATTTATGCCGTCTTGCTACCTCCGCTGGAGCGTTCGGTCGGATGGTTTGCTCGAGTTATGTGCCCAGCAGCAGGCGATTCCCGCTGACGAAGCAGACGACTTCTGAGGACAGCACCTCGGCCGGCCGCCTGCATTGTTCTCTTCACTGAAGACTCCGATATATTTTAGTTAGTCTGTAAGCTATCGCCGACCTGAAAAGAACTCTGTAAAATTACTACTAATTAATTAAATACTTTTTAAAAAGTAAATAACCGGTGTCGACTACGTAATTCTCGCTATACTCGCGAAGGAAAAGGTAAATGTCTTTGCACGCCTTTTCGCATCCAACTCCAACATGGATGACCTGGGCGCCAACCCCCGTCATTACCCCATTACGGCCGTATGATGGCAAATATTACGTTCCACCCCAGAGTCGTCTATAAAACGCACGTGGGTTGAATATTTCGAAGAGGAGCTAGGAGCTAGCCTGACGGCGTTCTAGCGATCGTCTTGAGAAGTTGTGCACTGGAATTGGCGCCATTCCTCACCAGCCTATTCAAATGCCCCTATTCCTCCGGTTCAATGCCTTCTTGCTGGAAGAGAGATTCGGTCCGGTCGGTTTCGGACCCAGCGAACCCATCAAAATATCTCCCTATTTCGATAACCTCACTCTTCACTAATGTTATGGAGCGTATGGTCAACTCAGCGCTCCCGACGTACCTAGAAGACTTTAAACTCCTCGACGACAAGCAATACGGCTTACTCAAGTAAAGGTCGACTGGAGATCTTCTAGCGTACGTCACACATTTGTAGGCTGAAAGGCTCGATGGTTTTAGGGAATCTCTGGCGGCCGCTCTGGATATTTCCAAAGCATTATCGCGCCGTCGGGCACCGGGAAATACTAAGCAAGCTTCCAGCCTACGGTGCCCCAACAAAACTGTGCACTTGGATTTCCAGTGTTTGAGTGGTCGGTTGATCTTTGTCGCCCTAGATGGTGCCTGTCTGGTCGATTAATCAATCAATGCTTGTGTTTCACAAGGGTCCGTGCTGTCGCCAATGCTGTTTCTTTTATTTATCAACAAGGGTTCACCAAAGACTGGAAGGGGGAAAGTGGCCTCAGCATCAAATGCGAGGCGCGAAACTGTTGCTCAGGTTGACCTTGTTTTCGAAAAAGTATCCTCTTGGGAAAGGAGAACTTGGTCAACGTCAAGGTAGCCAAAACGAAAGCTTGCGCCTTCTCTACTAAGGCTGATCCATCTCATCTTCAAGCTACTTTCCAGGATGTCCCCAATGACGGTAGTCTTGACGTCCTGGGTGGGGAATGTGTCCAGAGACGTTGGATTTTGATCGTTCATAGAGTTGAAGGCGAAACTATTGTCTCTCTGAGCATCTCTCTGTCGTTCTACGACAGAGAGATGCTCAACAACCGGATTGTCTCTTTTTAAATCCCGATTTACTGCCACGTACTGTATAGTAAACAAAAAATGTGTCTTCGAGATGTTTAATACAACGACAAACATGTTTTAGTTAATTTATATGTGACATAATTTAAAGTATTGAGGTGTACTGTGTTCTTTAAAGTAAAGGTGAACTACGTTACTTATTTCTTCTATGTTGGCGTCTTTGGGACTACGTGCAATCCTCATTGCGTCTTCCGGCTGCAAAGGCTATTGCAATATTTGTTTTTTAAGATGTTCATTTTTGAAAATGAAACTTCTCAGAGGTACGTCGAAAGAAACTTTGTTAAAATAGTGTGGAGTCTTTAAAACTTTAAGGGTGCTAGGCTTCCTCAAAAATTTTATGTCCTCCTGCTTTTCACGATGTTCGATTAAGTGAGCTTTAGGTTGTGTGCCGTGTTTTAGTTCGATGATTTCGTTCATCAACTATCTGAATAATTTCATGTCATCATTTTCAAAATGTTACGGGCTTTCTTTGTAGAAATAAAGCAATTATTAATACTTTTCACATCGTTAATTCTTTTTTTAATTTATGTCAAATATTCCTTCAAATATGACACCATATCTTGATAGATATTAGATATGTCGTATCGCAGGGCAGCAACAGTTGGAAAATTTGCCGAAACTCTTCTCCCGCCAGTCCCGCCACCTGCTCACTTGCTCTGCATATTTCCGCATCAGTTTTTGTCGTCAAGTGCGCACACACATTCACAGCGCAGATAATATTTTCATACTGAGTAAAAGCTAAAATATATACCTATTATTATCTGCGCTGTTTGTGACAATGCGTACAAATACCGCCCGCGGACCGCGGTTTGACTACCACTGGTATAGCTGGATTAATAAAGTGTTCACAGTTTTATGACAAATATATCTTTAAACGGTCCTATGATTACACATGAACGATTTTAGAACTTAGTAACAAGGCGGCTATCCGATATTCAACTTGGCCGACTAGGTAATTCCCTTGGAGAATTACCTAGCGAGAATTACCCACGGGGTTACCGGGCAAAAAAGACCGGTTACGGTGTGAGAGTTTTACGACTAATACCTTGTTTTCCTTCGCAGATTCCAAATTCCAGCGACCCTTTAATTTTTTTTTATATTATTCTTTAAATATTTCTTCAAGTATAACCATATTTTGATAGATACTATCGGCAATAGATACGTCGAATCGCAGAGCAGCAACATTTGGAAAATTTACCGAACTCTTCTCCCGCCAGTCCCGCCACCCGCTCACTTGCTCTGACCACTGGTATAGCTGGATTAATAAAGTGTTCACAGTTTTATGATAAATATATCTTTAAACGGTCCTATGATTACACATGAACGATTTTAGAACTTAGTAACAAGGCGGCTATCCGATATTCAACTTGGCCGACTAGGAAATGCTCCAAGGTGAGGGCAGGCAACCAAGGTTTTTTATGAATTAGGTTATTAGAACTATCGAATGGTTTGACTGTCATCTTGGTACTCGATGACGTAAATTTGACCATTTTTCACCACTCTTAAATTTGCCCGACTCCAAAAACTGCCAAGGTAGGACGAGGCAACCTAGTATTTTTGTGCTCTTCTTGATGACCTTTATCGAATGTGTCAGGTCTCCAGTTGGTACTCGATGACGTAAATTGCACCAAAAAAATGACATGTTTAATTACCTTTTACACAAAACGTGCCAGGATTTGCTCAGGCAACCCTGTATATTTTAGATGCCTATCCTATTCTAGACCACCACAAACTAGTCCCATCTTGGTACTCGATGACGTTGGTTTTTTACGGTGCGCTCTCGTACTATTAACTTGAAGCACGTCTTTAAAGCAAAACGTCAACAATGCATAATGACTAAAATGCAGAAAGTCTAACTTGCAGAACGTCTTTAAATCAATTCATAATGACTAAAATGCAGGAAGCCTTACTTCTAAAAATCGTCAATTTAGTTTTAGTACCTATCATACATAGTAAGTTAGTAGAAGGGTGACCATGCGATTTCTCATGTGGGACAAATGGTTTTATATTAACAGGGTGACCATACGATTCGTTCACTAATGTGGGATTCCCAAATGGTTTTATTTTAATAGGGTGACCATATGGTTCCTTACCTAAAGTGGGACAAAAAAAATCTATTTAGTAGAGAAGTGACCATGCGATTCCCAAATGGTTTTATTTGAATAGGGTGACTATACGGTTTCCTTACTTAATGTGGGACAAAAAAAAATT